>OX297885.1:9117568-9723705 GCA_946478455.1 Eupithecia vulgata
GGATCTGTAAAAATACTAATAGCTATATATCCATTTTGATCCACACTACCTCAAAATGTTTACGTATTGAAAACTGCAAGATTAAAATGTAGCACAAAAATGTGTAGGAATAATTAAGATCTAATGACAAAGTGTCTAAGCTCCATGTTCACGATTTAATCAAAATCAGTGATTTGTGATGTTTGTGCCAAACGCGCTCCATTCCAGCTTACTATAAAAATAATGTAAGTAGTTGTATGTAGGTCGCAAAATTCCTCTGTGATTGAACGTCCACGCGAATTTTAATAGGCTGCCTGAAATATACAGGATGTTCGGCAGATCTTGTGCCATGTGGTAACTAGGGGTACATGGACCCAAGTGCAAAAGCTTGGCGACTTCATTAACCCTGAAAATCATCCCGGCTATATTTAGGAGAAAGGTGTTAAAACGACGCAAAATACATAACAAACTGCGCGGGCTTACGTACTATAATAGTAAGCGTTTATTTAAAAAATCTGCCATTTTCAGTAGCCGGAAAGTTTTCAGGTTTAAAATGTCACTAAGCTATTTACACTTGGTTCCACCTATCCTCAGTAACCATGACACAAGACACGGGACAAGATATGGGCTCATAGGAACATCTCCTTTAATACCAATCGCAAGTTAGTCTCCAGCCTAGTTTCCTCAACCTTCATATACTTAGCAGAAACCTGGCCGTTGAAGAAGGCAGACCGAGCGCGTATCGATGCCTTTGAGATATAGTGCTGGCACAAGATGCTTTGGATACCGAGCACTGCTCGCCGGACCAACACGTCCATTCTAAAGGAGCTCAACATCAACATCAGGCTCTCCACCGTATGTGATTGCAGAATCCTTGAATTCTTCACACACAGCCAGAAAAGACGGTAACAACCTAGAAAGGCTCGTTGTCACCGGCAAAGTGGACGGAAAACGACCGCAAGGACGAAGCCCTATGCGTTGGTATGATCAAATTCGATCAACGCTTGAAACTAGCATGAGCGACGCTATCGAAGACCGACCCCGGTGCAGACACATCGTGCATTCCAAGGTCCTACATAAAGGTCCCGACTCTCAGCACTGAGGATATCGATACAAAGAGGAGGATGAAAGGAGGGGTAAATAAATATCTCTCCAAATTAGGGATACAGCTGCACAATGTTAAGCTAGGTAACATTCGGTCTGTGTATGATGTGAACACGTTGTCCCCTATTTATGGAATGACCTGTAGTTTTAACTTTGTCAGCAAAATAAGCGGCCTTTTTAAGCACATAATTATATGGATTGGAACTAATTGGTGGGCCAATGGGTTTTCCCAGAAACAGTATGGACCGCTTGTTTTAATGCGCTCTGGGTGCGAGACTTGATAACTGTAATTTTGACGTCGTGCTCGTATTTTGCATGTTTTTACCGAGTGCGCAGCAGAAAGTACCTACAGATTTTAAGTTTCTAAGATGTATGAATTGATAATAAGAATCTTTTGAAATTGTTCATAATTATTATTCATATCGGCAAATCAAGGTTAAAACAGGGTTAAGGTCGTACGTTTCGTGTTGACGCAAGTTTTCTTATGCACCTACATATATGTAGTTTTGTAGAACAAACTTATCAATGTTATTGTCATTTTAGAGTCGACTTATATTATAGTGCCGCTAACGCACGTTCCACCTTAATTCCCAGGTCCGTCCGAGTCCGTATTACTCGTAAAAACGAAAATCGAAGTTTCTGATTCCTTTTAGTGCAATTGTTGATTATGTGTTTACATAAGTAGATTTTGCGCGAAAACTTCGATTTTCTTTTACATAATAGGCTGGTTTGCTAGTTGCTTCATCAATATAATACAAAAATAAGTATTCGAGTATGGTGTATTTTCACCCACAAAATCATCAGTTGACCGTGCTCTTGAACGTATTCAATTGTATATTTTCGTCTATGACATGAAATTCTTGTTCTATTTTCTATCAATAGTAAATTTTCTGCACCCGGGTGCCTGCTTGTCTGGTTTTACTGTCTTTTTATGTTTCTTGGAAAGCAATTAATACCTACTGTCTATTTTCATGGACGTGCTAAACCACTCAAATTATAATGCTTTTCACGATGTTGAGCGTTACGAAATAGACGACGTGGTTAATGCCACGCAGAAAGGTCACTTCGTACGTGGAGTCTTAGTGTGTGGTGACACATCTTCCTCACCTCAACCGCAACAGCCTTTAATGGTTTACAGCTGGACGCAGGCCTCCCCCTTATAAGCGCCTTATTGACTTTTATCTCATGGGGGTATTGCCTATAATCCCCACGCTGGGCCTGCGTGCGGTCGGGGATCGATTATCTTTTCACACCTTAACACTTTCATGGCTGAAAACACAAAGTGCGATCTGCAACTCCGTGTACCGACGGCGCGCCCCTGCGGGTCGCACCGCCGACGCTAGCAGTGATCGTGTTAAATGGCACAATATTAATTATACAGCCTTCACCTTCAGAGAGATTACTTGTAGTATGTACATACAAACACGGTCTATATTCGCACAATAATTTTAGAGATAGAAAGAGAAAAAAACACATTGCCTTGCATTCTGCCCAAGCCTGTCTTCTCATTATTGTCCGTGCGCTCACGGCTACCGCACAAGTGCAACTTAAAAAAAAAAAATGCCCAAGCGTCGACACCACGAAGAAACAAATGAAGATAGATGGAAAAGGAAGAAGAAGAAGTATGAGGATAAATTAAAGATGAAACGGAGCAGCAAGCGTCGAATAATATATTCGGATGACGAAGATGAAGGTAATTATTTATTTTCGACCTACGATCGATGGCACTTATACAACTAATTTTTAGTATCCGTTGAATTTTTCGGATAACCTCGATGCATTCATCGAGCAGTGCACGATCTTATCAAATTTTCGTTGCATTCATCGAAATTCATGCCCAAGTGGAACGATATTGATTATATCGAACTACCCTCCTAATTTTTATTAATATTCGTTGTATTCTACGAATTATGGGATGAACGCTACAAGTTTTTTTATACTTGTCGGTAGCTATAGCTACTAACCTATTTATAGGTTTTTTTTAATGCATTATGGTCTTTACAGATCATCAAGAAAACGACATAATTGTCAAAAATGTCGAGACAAATATTGAAGGAGTGACTGTTTCAAGCCCCGCGGCCGAACAGGACCAGACAAGCGCGGGCGAAGAGGTCGATTCTTTCGACCCAAGATTACTGGAAGCACTCGGCGAGTTGGAAGTTGTTTCTGTGGACTTTGGTGATGATATACAGACTGATTTGTCAGCGAGCCTTCAAAAAATTCTTCAAAGCGGGCTAAATATTGAAGCAAAAGAAGAAATATTAAAGAAATACTTATTTCCCAAAAATTTAGATTTAGCTAAAGGTCCTACTCTAAACATGGAGGTGGGAGCAATGCTAGCCGACCCATGTAAGCTGCGGGACAAACGCCTACTTGGTAAACAAGATCAGCTCGGTAAAGCGCTTTCAGCTTTAGCAATAGCTATGACTAGTCTGATGAAAAAGAATTCAAATATTTCGGATATTATCCGTACACTAAATGACTCCGCCAGACTGTTAGCGGACTCCCACTTCGCTGAAACCGACACAAGACGTTCAGTAATTATCCCGCTGATCGACAAGCCTCTGATGGAACCTTTTAAAGACAGAAAAAGGGATAGTCTCTTATTCGGCGAAAACCTGGGAGAACTCGTTAGAGACTCCAGAAGTATAAAGAAGACAAGTGAGCTGATACAAGCATCGACCTCATCGGCCCATTTAAACCGGAAAGGCTCATCGGCGCGCGGAGCGAAGAACCAACAGCGCGGCGGTCGGAACCAGCGAGGCGGTGGGCCGAGACCAATGACGTCATACCAATACCAGTATCCGCGCCGGTGGGCACCAACTGCACCCCATCCGCCACCGTCGCATGCGGCGCGGCGCCCCTCCCCGCCCCCCGCGCCCCGTCGCCGTCCGTTCACGGCATCGTCGGCGGCGCCTCGCTACGCCAGTACACAGCGCAGGGGGGTGTAATAAACCCAAACGCCCAGGTACATGCAGGTCGTTTAAAATATTTTATAAATGAATGGCAGTCCATTACAGACGATAAGTTTATACTTGATATTTTATCAGGTTATAAAATACCATTCATAGAAACTCCTAACCAATATCCAGAAAGCTACCCACATCGCAGTTTTTCTAAAACTGAGTCATCAGCAATAATGGACGAGCTAGGTCACTTATCAAATATTGGCGCTATAAGGAAATGTGAACATACAGTGGGACAATTTATATCCGATATATTTTTGATTCCCAAAAGTGACGGTAGTAATCGATTTATTTTAAACTTAAAGAAGTTAAATAAATACATTCGTACGGAACACTTCAAGATGGAAGATGTACGCACTGCTACCAAACTTTTGACTAGGGGTTGTCACATGATTAATATTGACATTAAAGAAGCGTATTTTTTGATTCCTATCCACGAATCGCATACCAAATATTTAAGGTTTAACTTTAATGGCCAATTATGGGAGTTTGTAGTGTTGGCTTTCGGCCTATGCTCTGCGCCTTATGTATTTACAAAAATACTGCAACCAGTCATGTCTCACTTGAGGTCTCGGGGTTTTCTCTCAGTAAGATATTTGGACGACATTCTTTGTATTGGAAGATCCGCTGATGATTGCCTTCATAATGCAAATGAAACTATAAAATGTCTCACCCGCCTAGGTTTTGTTATTAATGATAAAAAGAGCATTTTAATCCCAAAGAAGTCGTGTAAATTTTTAGGTTTTATTCTAGATTCTGAGACTATGACTTTACAACTACCTGACACGAAGAGACAAAAATTATTTAAGGAAACGAATAACATTCTAAATTCAAGGCAAATGCGCATTAGAGATTTTGCACGCTATTTAGGCTCCCTCACAGCAGCTTGTCCAGCTATTCCATATGGATGGCTTTACACGAAATCTCTAGAGAGAGCAAAATATTTAGCCCTTCATAATCACAATGATAACTATGATGCTGTTATGAAGGTCCCCGCTAAGTTACATGAAGACTTACATTGGTGGAATAAAAATATTCTACGGACTGTTAATCCCATACGTCAACATAGATATGACTTAGAAATATTTACTAACGCCTCGACCACTGGTTGGGGCGTGGCTTGTGGTTCCGAAAAAAGTGGCGGACACTGGACAACCACTGAACGTACTCATCATATTAACTATTTGGAGTTATTGGCAATTTATTTCGGCCTAAAATCAATTGCGGATGAAAAACGGCACTGTGATATTCTTTTACGCGTAGATAACACCACAGCGATTTCCTACGTAAACAGGATGGGTGGAGTCCAGTACCCTCACTTGAATAAGTTATCTAGCAAGATTTGGAAATGGTGTGAGGAAAGGAAAATATTTATTTTCGCATCGTACATTCCCTCATCACAAAACGTTTTAGCAGATGCGGAATCTAGGAAACTGAATATTGATACTGAGTGGGAATTAGGTACTAAAGAATTTACAAAAATTGTTCGTAATTTTAATAAGCCGGATATTGATTTATTTGCCACTCGTGTGAATGCAAAATGTCCTGTATACATTTCGTGGAGAAAAGATCCTTTTGCTTATAACATTGACGCTTTTACCATCAATTGGTCGCGATTTTATTTCTATGCGTTCCCACCGTTTGCTTTAATTTTGAAAACCCTAAATAAGATTGTTTCCGATGAGGCGACCGGTATTGTAGTGGTACCATTATGGACTTCCCAGCCGTGGTATCCTATGTTTATGTCGCTATGTATAAGAGAGATAATCATATTCCCTCCAAGTATGCATCTCTTGCTTTCTCCTTTCAGGTCAATTCACCCGCTCCACCGCCATCTTTCCCTGGCGGCATGTGTGTTATCAGGGAAGGCTTCAGAAGGCAAGGGGTACCAGAATCGGCTTTAGGTGTAATGCTCTCATCTATTTCACATAACACTAGAACTCAGTATAATAGTAGTTATAAGCAATGGTGGGAATATTGCGTCGAGAATAATTGTGATTTTTACAATGTTGAAGTACCATCACTTTTGGATTTCCTCACAATGTGCTTCAACAAAGGCTCTACTTATAGTACCTTAAATAGTCATAGGTCAGCTATATCACTCATATCTTCAAATAAGATCGGGGAGGATATGAGAGTCAAACGATTCTTTAAAGGGATTTTTAAATTAAAGCCAACGTTCCCACAATATTCAATAACATGGAATCCAACTACCGTATTGGATTATTTAGAAAAAATACCCCATAATTCTTGCAATCTAGAAAAGTTAAGTAAGAAATTGATCATGCTCTTAGCCTTATCAACTGGTCAAAGAATGCAGACTTTATCGCTGATCAAGACATCGAATATCAAGTCATTTAATGATCGAATTGTAATTTAAATTACAGATTTAATAAAAACTTCTGGAATAGGTAGAACTCAACCAGTGTTAAACTTACCATACTTTAATCAGCGACCAGGTGTTTGCCCTGCATCAGTTTTGCAAAAATATCTGTTAGAAACTGCCTCTATCAGACCCGATTCTGTTGATCGACTTATTATTACTTTTAAAAAGCCTCATAAAGCTGCTACTGCTCAGACTATTGGTCGCTGGTTGAAGCAGACTTTAGGGGATAGTGGTATAGATATTTCTATATTCGGCGCACACAGTACGAGGCATGCCTCTACTTCCGCTGCCTCACGCGCCGGTGTTAGTATCGATGTAATTAGGAGGTCGGCGGGTTGGTCTGAACAATCGGCAGTATTCGCAAATTTTTATAACAGGCCTATTGTTGACTCCACCACTAGTTTGTTAAACGCTATAATTTAAGTTTGATCAAACCTAAGGACATGTTTAGTCATAAGATAATGATAAGGATTCTGTCAGCTAATCTTTTGTTGTTATTTTAAAGAAATAATAAACATTAAGAAAGTTCAAGAAATCTTATTTACGTATTTTTTATTTTACGATTCTTAGCAACATAGATCAGTCTCTAAACATCTACAAGTAATCTCTCTGAAGGTGAAGGCTGTATAATCAAGATCGAGCTTCGCATCAGGAAAGCTCGCTTGATCATTCAATCAAATTTGCCAAGGATGCACAAGCTATCCCGTGGAAAATCACTGGCTACCTTTTATAGGAAAAAAGCGTTGGAAGCACCAAATAAAAACAATGTAAAAAAAATTGTAAAACATTTTTTATATAAGAACTCTCACTCAGAATGTAGCAACACCCTAACACCTAGCAGGTTTCATGTATAGATTCTATCATAAAACGGTATCATCTTTTAATCAAAAATGCAAATAATAAATAAAATACTACTAGCCAAACATTTCTCGAAGCGTTATTTTACGATGTCTGTTAGCTAAGTTTACGTCATAAAATATGGTGTAATTATTATTGGCCCGAGGACAACGATAAACGATAACTGCCTAAGAAGTACGCATTAATAAATAAATAATGCTGGACAAATTGGACAATCCACTCAGCATGATACCTATATATATAGCCCAAGCTAAGAAGAGCTTGTTTTTATGGGAACTAGACGGCTGTTATACTAAATACATAAGATAGATAAATATTTAGCACCGAAGTCATCCAAGTTCTTTAACTTGGATGACTTCATCCAATTTACTAGCAATATCGCTATTTGATTAAAGATTTCTGCCCGCGGCTTCGCACGCGTTGTTTTTATAAAAAGGTACCTATACAGGTTAATTATTTCCCATGGAAACTGAAATTTTATGGGTTAAATTGTAACCTATGGTTTATTTCAGCATATGGAGCAACACCTATGCAAATTTTTAGCTCGATCTGTTGAGAAGTTTTGGCCTAAAGAAGTAACAATCATCCATCTATCCATCCGCCCAAACTTTCGCATTTTTAATATTAGTATGATGTGATGTAATTTCATTTGAAATCAGCTACGCAAATTACTTCGGGAATCTTGGACAAAGATATTGGATGAGCGGAATGGGCACCTTAGCATAGCTATTACTGTTTGGGTTCTACAAATCAGCGCATCAACAGTATGCAAAAGATTTCATCTCATTGTAGTGAGCGGGCCGGGCCTTCTGTCTGACCGACGACCGAAGGCCACTTCCACTCAGTACTTTGTTGAAAACTGTATCGTGCGGTAAGTGCGGCGCGGGGTAACCTACTTTCATACTAGCGCAAGTAAATTGTGCAGCTTTTGTCATTGTCAGTGTACGTAATAGGGAGTGTTTCACGATTTACCGAAACCTCTAGCCTGCTTCTAGCTCCTTTTAGATATCAGCTTACTTGTAGAAGATAAGGTCTCAAATTGTTATTGTTTACGTAGATGACATAATGCTTGGCTCTAATACGGAATATCGACATTCTAATAGTTTTATTGATCACCTTGGACCTAGTACCTACAAATAAAATCCTAAACTTTAGATCTTTAACTTCAATTTGAATCTTCTCTCCATATACATAAAGATTGACTACTTTACCCCGTTTGCCTACGGGATCCACATCGGAGCCAGTTTGTTTCTTATAATTATTCACAACATCGAGTTTGTTTTGACCTATATTACGGTTCCTAGCAACACAATACGACAACTCAGATGGCCTAAATAGTTATCCTACATAATTTATAAAGGTGAGACTTGGTAAATTTTCCGTTCGTAACAGCTAGACTAAGACCTTTAGGTATAAATAGTCATTTAAAAACGAGCTAAGTACTTTTATGACGACTTGAGAGATTATCTATAGAGAGAGAGAGAGATGGGGGGAGGGTTGATGTTCTTCTAACGAAATTTGAATAAAATCATTAGTCCACTGCTGGACTTGGGCCTCCTCTAATGAGTGCCACAGCGCCTTATCTTGCCATAGCTTGCCGCATCCAGCATCTGCTAGCAGTCTTTCGCAAATCGTCATCCCACCTAGTCGGAGGGTGTCCTACACTACGTTTGCCAAATCGCGGTCTCCACTCAAAAACCCGTTTCTCCCAGCGGTTGTCGGTTCTTCTCGAGATATGGCCAACCCACTGCCACTTCAGCTTGATTAAAATAATGTTGTTTATTTATCTACCTGAACCTACATATTTTTTACGGCATTGCATTCATTTTTCTGGGATAAAAAGTATTCTAATAGTTAATCCACTACTACATCTACATCAAAATTTCTGTCCAATTCTGAAGCTTTTGACGTGAAGAGGTCATAAAATAATTTTTTTAGCAAGGAAAGCTGCGGCCAGTAGCTACTCGTAGTAACAAGTGTTGAACGCCTTCGCAGTCTTGCGTGGACTGCGGGCCGTTTAAGTTTCACTTTTAACTGAATTTATCAGATTGCGGTGTGATTTGTGGTGCGATAATGAATAGCGACCTTGTGAACGCAATACGCTAACATCGCTTCACATTCGTATTGCATGTTGGACTTTGAATACAAAGATAATCTAGTAAAACTTAACTAAAAATCATTTACTTATTTGACACAAGTAAGCCTATAATGGCCACTACTGGACGCAAGCATGTCCCTGATTTTTCTTATGTCATGGTGGGTAATGCCCAATATCCTATCCATCCCTTGAGCTTGCTGGTTGGAATCGCAGTTCGGTGGTAAATTTGTTCTGCAAGAGACGCTGCTGCCCGCCCCCCGGTATATGTCCCTTAGTCGCTTCTTACGACTCGGACGGGAAGAAACGGTTTAAAATCAATCGAAAAGTACGGTCATACAGATATAGGGGGTAAAGGGGGCTTAGAAGTTCGCACCCACCGAACGCGAAATCGTATCGTATGCCTATCCTTTTTACAATGGCCCCCCTTAAGACATTTGCTCGTATTAAAAGACACTACAATGTTACTTCAACTCCGTGCAATGCAAACCTATCAACTTTCCGTAAACGATATCTCGAGATATCTCGCACACACAGTGTATTGACACGTTGTTACCACTATGAGTACATCGCTCGCTCTGTACCGCTACATTAACAACGTGGCAGAATGACCTTGTTGTCAAACCTCAAACGGGCAGACGATAAAAAAAACACATTAAAATTGATATTTCGCTCTTCCCATGTCATTCGGCTCATTCTCGCTCGATGAGTCATCGAGTGCGGACGTCTTGATCTAGTTGGAGGCCGGCTTATCGCGTTAATGATGTTTTTATATCTGTCAGCTTTGTTGTCGCCGATTCTCTGTAAATCCTGTAATTAAGTAAACTGATAAGAGAGTTTACTGTTTATGTTACAGTGTCAATGTTGTGATTGTGAGTTTGTTGATACTGTTATTGATTTGATTAGACACAATTTATTACTTGAAATTGAATCTATATATAATGTTTTCGCTAAAGCAGATTTAATGCTGTTTTCCAAGGAAAGTATCCCCACTGCATGATTTGCTTTGAAAACAGACGGAAATCCGCTTAAAAAAAACCCCGCTTAGGGTGTCAATTCAAATGGCATGAAACTAACGAATTTAGGTGTTGCCTGGCCCAACTTGTGTTAAATCGGGGTAGAATAGAAAACAAATCGGGATTTGAAGGTCATAGATCGGAAAAACAGTTCGCGTCAATAATTACAGTTAATTAAAAACAAAGTTTTTTATTTGACGCGGTTTACAGGTCTAAAACAGTTTTTCAGTATTATATACATTTTGTTAGATTTGCTGACTGAAGGATTGGCTTTTTTTTTGTAAACGTTTTTATAAAATTCAGTGCAAGTCTCTTGGGTCAAGATGAGACACAAAGAATAAACTAGGAATGTTACCGGCAAGCGGAGCGAGCCACGAAAAATTTTGTGAGTGATTATGACTCCTTGTTGGATAATCGAACTTTGGACTGGACGTACCAGCAAGAAAAGAAGAATGTTATCGGCGACCGGAGGAAGCCGCAATTTTCCGTGTTTTTTCGGAGTCAACTTCTTCAAACCCCATGAGATGTCTTAGACTATCACCCAATAAGTCACAAAAAAAAAGGAAGTATGACCTCACCCAGTCTCTGGCTAATACCGCGCCTGCTCCCCACAAACTCACGGTCTGCCCCTGCACGCACTCACATTGAACAAACAAAACCAATCACTACCATAACCTAAAATTTCCAAACGCTAATTAGGACCATAGAAATAACCAAGCATGAGAAAATTGTTAAAAGCATTCGCGCAAACATTTATATATCGCGCGAGAAGAGGTCGTGAGAGAAGAAATAAATAAATACTCGACACACTGATGTACTTCAAGGAGCTGGGCTAGTTAGGCAGGGGGATAATGCATAATATTGCACAATACACTCCTATGCGAAATGTCAGTGCAGATCCCAGTTCCCCCCACTTAGAATTTGATACTGATGTGTTATTTTATTAGTTTATTTTCTCTAATACATAATATGTACTGGTTTTTAATAAATTTACCGGGACATTTAGTGATCAGGAGCAAATCGGGACGTGTCCCGAGAACTGAAAATCAGGACGACCCGCGCAAACCGAGACACCTGGCAACGCTAACTTGGAAGTTAAGTTTTCTTTCGTATACCGCCGCCGTCGACGCTGCTACCCATGGAAAAGTATAAAGTAAAAAAGTTTTTTCTAACAGCAAAAGACGAAAAGGTTACATTTGGTGCACATTCTTGACTAAGTATCTGTAAAACAAGATAGGTATCAATTGACACGAATCCAATCTGCACTAGACATCTAATAAATACGCCAAATATTCTAGCTCTACATTCTATTTAACGCAAGTATCAATATCCGTACTGGTATAACACATCATAATCCGCTTTTCGATTCAGATGTATTGGAGAGTGTCGCTGGTTCAGATTCAGCTCGAAGGACCAGAATGTACGGCAGGCTTGACTCGAAGTCAGTTGGCACGGCACCTATGCAGACAATCATACAATTTTGCCGCTGCATTTGATAACAAAAGAAAATGTAGTATCAATGAGCGGCGAAACTAGTATCGAGTGATGAACTCACTATACATCTCTGATTCGACCAGCAGTCGATCCTTAGTTGATCAAATCAATAAAATAACAACTCGAGTAAGTACTAGGTACGTAAATGTTTCATATTGAGTCGACGAGGTTTTACCTCAGTTTATGTTATAACATCATTGTATTGAGTCAGTTATCTTAACACGTTTAGGTCACAACATGAACAAGTTTTGCGGTAAAATATCTGTTAAAATGTGATGTGAAAGTTAAAGAATGCGAAGAATCTCATGATTGATGCTGATGGTATGCTCTGCATGGCCCGTGGCCCGTGGCCCGTGACGTGACTCATTCATTATTACATTAACAAGTTGTTTTTTAATAACTCAGGTTATGCGAGCTTATTTTTATTTGCTAATAAAAAGCGGAGAGCTTACTTTGTTCATAGTTTATCGACTGGATCTTGTCATGTTACTTAGTATTTTTGAAGAGACGAGGGAATGCAATCTACAGGTTGTCAGTTGAAAGAAGAGGACAGATGGGGCATAACATAGGAAATTATAAAACACTGATGTCTAAAAAAAATCTCCATCGTATCGATGATACCTGAAATAGCTTAGTGGCTTATGGGAGATATGATGATCGCTAATTGACGCCAAGCTTCAGTAGAAGCATTTACTTTGAGATTAATAATATATATATTATAGTTTACGTTTAAATGAGTGGAATGGAAATACAATAAATACATCCAATTTCTTTGTCCAATGTTCATTTAATCAAAGAACTTGGATGACTTTATCTAATTTACTAGCAACACCGTATCCAAATCTAACAGAAACTAGTATCTAAATCTTTGATAAAGAACTTGGACAAAGATATTGGAGTGTAATGAGCACACCATAGTTTAGGAAAAAAACAAAGATCGCTCTAAAATTGTACAATAAATCGTCGCTATTCAATAAATCCCCCTTAGCCTTTATACCTACTTTGTATACTACAGAATATAAAGCAGACGGTGTGTGTTTTAGATTTTTAAAATTTCTATTACTTAAGTATTTTTTACATAATAAGCAAAAACTTGCTTTATGACTAGGGTTAGCACTATTCGTTAAATTTTGCTATTCGAATAAAATGAATACTTCAAGAGCTAAATATTCGAATATTTTTTTTAATATTGATTGAAAAACATACAAAATCTATTCATTCACACAATGATAAGATCAGAGCAGCTAGACTTGGGTTTGATTTGATTGCAGCATAATTCTATTCAAATAAAACCAAGTATTTCAATTAGCTTTAGTGTTAATTAATAAAAAAAACGCATTTATGGTTTAACAGAGATAACTAAGTTAAGTCTTCGCTTAGGAATATTAATGATTTGGATAGTTGACCTGACATGACCATGGTTTCATCCAAGTTCATGCCAAGACCGATGCGTCGTGAGGCAGAAGCCAGGCCGTCCAGTATCCGGTTCAGCTCATCCAGCGACTCCGCCATTAAGACTATGTCATCAGCAAGACGATTTGTTACTAATCGTTTGAAAAGCTTATAAGCGTGGCCCAGACGGAAGTGTGATGGGTCCGTAGTTTTTAAGAAGGGTTTTATATCCCTTCTTAAAAAAGAGCACCACCAAACTTCACTGCGGTCCACGCCTTTGGACTTCTACCATTGTGAAGGACGGTGTTGAACAGATATATAGCAGAGGCTCCTCCTGCTTTCAGAAGCTCTGAAGTAGTGCCGTCTTCACCGGGGGCTTTTCCATTTTTAAGCTGCCTCAGAGCAATCACGGTTTCGTCTTGACTGATGTCTAGCAGTTTGTCGGTGTATGTAGTGGCGTGTCAGGGGCTCTGGAATCGTAGGCGTCGCGTTGGGCACGATGGGCATGTGCAGCGTATAAACGGCCATAGAAATCCTCTATCTCGGCAGAGACCTCCGGCTTCGACGATAAGGTCCTGCCATCGTGCGTTTTAAGCTTCGTCAGGTGACTCCTAAAAAGCTGTGAATACTTTGGACCCTCGGTTTCGCTCTATCGCCTCTTCATGAGCCTGATCACTGAGACATCTCTGAATATGTGCTTGCTATCCGTCATGATGAAGTCAATCTCATTTTTAGTCACAGTGCTCACACAGGGCTTCGCTATGTCCACTTCCTTTGAGGCTGCTTCTTAAAGAAGGAGTTCATTAAGAACAGCCCGACTTTCTCAAGGAAGTTGACTAGCATTTGCCCCCTGTGATTCCTTACTCCATAACCATGCGGGCCTATTCGGGATTCGTTGCCATTCAAGTCCCCCATAACAACGTTGAAGTGAGCCTTAGTGGTGTGATGCAAGGCTTCGGATATGTCTTCGTACATATCCTCCACTTCATCATCTGAGTGTGCCGAGGTCGGTGCGTACACCTGAATAACCTTCATGCCATAACATTTGGATAACCAAAGGATCAGGTACGCTACCCTGATCGACACAATGGAGATTTCTTGGACGTTGTTGAGAGGGCCTTATAGACAAGGAAACCTTCGCAACCCTGGGATGTTTTATCACCCTCGCGAAAGTAGAGAAGATAGTCTGAGTCTAGGGTTACGGTGTCCTCCCCCTCTGCGGACTTCACATAACCCCAGAACATGCCATTTGATGTTCTTCAGGGTCAAGCCTCAGAGTGCGTCCGTTGTACGTTGCCAGGGTCAGTTGTTGATGGCTGAGGTAGCCCGGTGATTCCTAGCACCCCCTGCCCTGCCGTTACCATGGCCGCTGCCATGGCCAGGAATAGGGAGGCGGCCGGGAACTGGGGGCCATTTCCTCGTTCGTGTCGTCATTGGGGGTAATGCCCATAATCCCCACGCTGGGCATGAAGGTTAGGGATCGCAGTTCAGTGTTGATGTTGTTCTGCAGGGGGCGCTGCTACCCAACCCTCGGTTTGTATCCCTTAATCACCTCCTACGATACACAGGGTTAAAGATAAATACAAAGTTGCGGTCCAGTCTAAGTACCAGTCCAATATTCAATAACAATAATATTATACACATTACATTATGTGTAATATTTGAGTGCGTTCAATATTTAGTAAACATTCCAACAGGTATTTACAAATGTCACGCGACCGTGTATAAATTTATTTGTTACTTAAATTTTCGATACATTTGTAGCCTTGGCGATACATTTTTGCGGGCGTAGGGGAGAGATGGTCGAACCAAAATCTCACGTGGGGGAGATCTCTCGATCTGACCTAATTTGATTTTAGATTTCTTTCAAATTTTGGTTGATCGTGTCGTGTTGGCGCAAGATTAAGAGTTTTTGTGACGTGTCCAAGAGTCCTGTAAGGTCTAAAGGAAATAAAGCACTTTGAATTTTGAATTTTTTTTAATCCATTTTATAATACCAAATCGTTCACGATTTGCGGAAATTATTTTTCAGTTCGTTTTAGTTTTACAGAAAACAAACTTAAAAGTAATTTGCTATAAAATCACACAAACATCTTGTAGAACGTAGAAAAAAAATTAAACCACTAACAAATTTGAATCTTGCGCCAACACAAAACGAATCTTAAGTATTTTACTGTTTTATCGAATGTCGGAAAAGCGACAATGCAAGCCCGGAAAAGTGGCTTCTGCAATCGTTGATGTGCGTGTGGCCGGACATTCAAGTCGCGCTTCAGTCCGGCAAAGTGTTTTCGATGCGTTGCTTGTTTGCATGTTATATTTTTATTAGCAAACAATATAAGAAAGCACCTAATAATATATTCTGTTGGCGACATCGTGACACCGAAAATATAGAAATAAAACATACATACATATGATAACCTCTTCATACTGACAGTTCAGTTTTGCGCAGTCCAGTTAGCACGAGCTTACTTGCACGTCGCGTCACGAGACGGAACGTGTGGCCGGGCTATCAAAGGCCTATGATGATGATATATTACTAACCCCATATAATGATGTAAAACATTCGCGTTGTTATTGCACCCAGGCTGTACAATACTCAGTTTATTATTATTGGAGGTGGTCGCGGAATGCAGCGGGAACAACTCACACCAAACAAACCTATAAAATCTGGAATTTATAGAACAATGCAACATCTCATTAATTACTTATCCTACTAGTGCTATGGCTTTGTCTCTAAAGCTTTGCGCACATTAATCGAACACCAATCTGCGGCTTCGCACGCGTTGTTTAAGGTTATTTCTATCCCATGGGAACTGTTTTATGGGATAAAAAGCCTATGTTACTCTCCATCCTGTTAGCTAACTCGATGCCAAAATTAAGTGGATTAGTTGCGTAGTTAGAGCGTGAAGAAACAAACACACTTTCGCATTTATATATTAGTATTTATAATATTAGTATGGATTATAGATAGTTACAAAATGGCTTCTCACAGCTGTCTGTCATCTGATGCCGTCAATATGAAATGCATCTAAATGTTATGAATAAAAACCCTTATTTGGATGAACATTTTTGTGCTGTGAGGTAACGGTGTGCCTTTGATCTGCAGTAACCTTTATTCAGACAGGGTGCTATGGCGATCATTAGCGGTGGCCTATGTCCAGCCGTGGACTAACATAAACTGTTAACCTTCGCATCATAACAACAGCTCTAACTGGACACAGTCGCCTTAAGCACATGTTTAAATTGGGGCTATATGCGACACAAAATCCTGTAGATTCTGTGAAGAAGCCTATGAAACGCCTCTCCATCTGCTAGGAGAGTGTGGAACACTGATGCAAAAACGTAGTACTCATCTGGGCAAGCATCTGCTCGGCCCAGACGAGCTACGAGACATCTCCCTGAAGGAAATCCTCCAGTTCCTAGCAGCTGCAAGGGTAAGTGGCGAACTCTGAACGCCGCTGCCTTAGGGGTGAACGCATTAAGCGGCGATCACAATAGGCCTAATTATGGCCGCAGTGATACAAAAGCCACCAAGAGCAAATAATAATAATAACATAGGCTGATGATGATGAACTGCAAATCAGTTCTCATCTCTTGGTGGCACTTCACATAGCTATTTGGTATTCGCGTTTTTTATTCTTCTATTTTGTATGAAGTACTGGTAGTGTAGAAGTCCGAAGAACTCGAGTACACCGTCCACAAATTGTAAACAGCAAATGAGTATGTCAAATATTTTATTCGTATATCTACCAGATCATATATCAAAATATGTGACCAGAAACCGACAAACGAGTGTTCGTGTTTCGTGTATTTGCGCATTCGTTTTATTCGTGAAAATTAGGCGAATAGATTAACTTGATATCGTCGTCTTTGGGAAAATAAGACGAATACGCGAACATGAATAGAGATGTGAAGAGCCAACATCAAGATTTAGATTGAACGCTCCAGAAAGCGCGACCTGCTACGGCTGCTACCCTTTGATGCGCGCTTCGACAAAATTACGTCGTGTGTACATCATACATAGCCCTACAGATCTGCAGACCTAGCACGGGATCTTTTGGGTAGAATAGACAATAATGACATCGCATCGACATTCCTATGTACATTTCGTACATTATTGAAGTTGAAGGAATTAATTTCTATAATATTACCTAACATTCGTGTATTCGATGACAAAGTTTCGTAATTTTTCTCCGTGCTTGCCCTACTGCGTTTGGTTAAGACCTTCATCATCGCTCTATTCCATTCTGATCCACTGAGCTAATCCATTCATGGCTAATCCATGAACGGATTTCCAATTTCAGCCTGTGTGATCACGTGATCAGCAACCAAATGATGTTCACTGCTGTGCAATTTCACAAATGGTCGAGGTTAAACTGAACTGAGTGTATGTGAACTGCAATGAATGTCAATGTTTACATTAACACTACGAAATTGTTTGATTTGGTACCATACCAACTATCTGTCACTAGCAAGTCATTAACATCGCACCAGCTTGCAATGACCCACTGCTAATTATATAGGTTCCTTTTCACTTCTTGTGGACATATGTTGATGTTCTGTGCTTCTCGAATTAAAACTAAAAGGCACTGGGCGTTCAGCGACCGGAAGGGGATATATACCTCCGACACAAGACCTCGCAGCCATCTCGGCTCGTCCTGAGTTCCTCGCTGGATCGTCGATTACGCGGAGATTCACTACCAATTTTCATCAATCCTGCGTCATACCTGAAGACACTGCCGACTTGTTCCCACCACCTGCAATGCCACATACACCTACTTCTAATCTGCCCAATCCTCGTCCATTCAATTGTCGAGTGAGTCAGCGTAAACGAGAGTTCTTGAACTTTTGTATGATGTCTTTTCATTTGATTTGGTCGCATACACAAACATCGCATAGTAAACAAACAAACTGTTGTGGGTTTGCTACAGTAAAGGCTGTAGGTAACTACCACTCAGTCGCAACTTCTTACTGCTGACACTGTGACATGACATGGATCTTGGTATTTGAATTCGCTCTTAGAATTACTTTCCATTGCGATTCCCATCCATCATTCGTGCAAGAACTGTTTGTATGGGAATTGTAAACACATTTATTGAATATTTTCTTCGTCATCCGACACGACACGATTGGTACTTTATAATATATAATACTTATTGACGGAACAAGCAGATGGCACACTTGATGATGAGTGAAATCCATCGGTCATAACAGAGTAATAAATACATTACAGAGCGGATACGCTTCCCATTAGCGTGTGCCTCTAAGATGCGCCGTCCTCGTCAACATGGGGTATGGAACACTTCCATTGCCCAAGCCGGAGCTCCAGTGAGCCACTGCCGAGGCTAAGCAGTGAAAGCGATACTTTCAATGCCCACGACACCGATGCCTTATCGATGATCTACAGTCCCGAGAGGTAATTTCACAACAATACAGTTTATTTAGAAAAGAAACTACGACTGATGCGATCTTATTTATTCTCATCTGACTTACACCACATGCATAGAGTACCAGTTTTACACCCATCTATTGACTTGTCGTATCGTAGCTTCTAAATTGTGTACACAAACGCGTAAGCAAACAAAAACGTACCTATACAAAGGCGATACGGTTAATGCACACTAATTAAGTATTAGTAGAACATCAGGCCGAATAACAGCTTAGCTAAAGACTACAAGAATTGTGGTCTCATGGGCTTTTAGTTGGCTGCAGTTGGTTTGCTTGGCTGTTCAACGAAGACACGAACTTCAGGAGAATTTAAAATATAAAGAAATCAATTTCATATTGTCCATATTGAGTACTTTTGGCAGGTGGGAAGACGTCAATTAATTTTGTTGTTCTATAGCCAATCGTACCAGTCGATCTCCGATTGATTTGAGATTCTCGAATTGTGATACGAGAACTAAGGTGCTAACGAAACAGGTAAATACAAACAAGGTATCACAAATAGCGAAAGAAATAATTGTTTCTTCCGATTACGTACAAATAATACACTTGAGGCCAAGCGTAGCGAGCGGGGGTAGCATAGAGAAAAATTACGTCACTTTGTCATCGAATGCGTAAAATATTTGAAAGTAGCGGTCCCCCGGGTTCGCACGGGAAGGTATTTCTATCTGCGGCGCCACGAATGTCGGTCCAGTAGGCCTATTTTAATTATACAAAATACGCAATCGATTATTCCGTTTCACTTTTTTGTGCAAATCGTCTCCAATTAACAAAAACGAAACAGTTTCGTGTTGGAGAATTAAAGCCCCCTGAGCTACCTCCATCCATCGACTCCCTGTGACCACAGCTATGTCGTTGGTCCATCGGGTACCTTAGAACATCAGCCGGTTGGAATAAATATACCTTAGTATATACTTACCTCAATACACATAATGCCAATGAACCAGTAGGCAGATCGGAAGTCGTTACCTACAACGATCATCTCGATACTGCGATGAAAGTAGTAGATTACAGCGGGTGCTAGTAAAAGTAATACGCCTCTTCTGTATCATACATAACTCATGCTAACCCACCTTTTACTTTTTTATGGCCTTTTTAATGGAAACTAGGCGGTTCTGAGTGATGATATGTGTCTATGGGCCGGGTCGAAAAGTCCACAAGCAGCCAGTGAAGTCAGGACGTTGGCGGTTGGAACACTCCCGTGCGTCCTAAAGCATGTTAAGCTGTTGTTCCTTCGCCTGATCTCTCCTCGGTCGTGTGGGTCTACCGTCCCATCGGATTATGAGAGAATAGAGCACCTTTATTTGCGCACGCACTTGTGCACTGTAATATGTCCTGCGCACATGGCTAGTCTGTCGATCCTGTATAATAATTTACCGAAGAACCAAATATTGTTCTCTAGTCTAGTAGATCCTTTGTTGTTTAACGATTAAAGATCGTGTGTAGCGAAACGCGTCTTTCAGTCTTCCCTAAAAGAACCATAGAAAAAGTTAGTTAATCATGCATGGGTTCATCGAAAATGGTTTATGATTTGCCGCCAATTACTTTTAGTTGGTTTTTTCCCTTGTAGAAAAGATTCAAAACCGCAAATAAATTGAACCTCGCTGGCAACGTAAATCCAACCCTCTTCTAAATTGAAATAAAAACAATCAAATCATACACCTTAGCGCAGCCGTAGGTACTCTACAAATCGACAACTAATGAAAACGGTTCGAGCCACGAACGTGAAAGAATTCCAAAACATTCCCCTGCATACTACCAAATCTAATATAGTACGGCAGTGTTGTAACTGTCTGTTACTGCTTGTTTGTACTCAGGGTGATTGACTTTTTCAACTGATTCCGTAAGTCTGGAGTTAGCTTTTTCACTCGGATTTGTTCGAATTCACTTACACATACATGTAAGAGTGCGTTGTCTACTAGGTAAGTGCGAGAAGAAAACTAAATTTGGAACCCCTTTTAGGAGTTTTTTTTATAATTTTACAACTTAATTTTGATTTAGTTTAGTTATAAGTAAGTTTAACGTATATTTTAAATGAAACAATTGACATATTATATCCCCAGCTTATCAGTTTACAAAGTGGGATGGGGAATAGGAAAATATTATCGCTTGCTGATCATCATCAGCCTAAATTAGTCTATAGTAGGTGCATGCTGATGCATCATAAAATCTTGAATGATTTTTGGCGCAAATGAAAACTAAAGCGGCAATAATTATGTTTTTCTATCAAATAATAAGTCGCTCATTTGAGCTCATAGCAATATAATTTAGACTATTTTTGTTTTAAGGAATCCTTGAGAGATAAATCTCAAAATAAAAATACAAAACTGCGGAATAAGATGATGTCCCGCTCGACATAATAAAATTTTAATATGATTGATATGAAAGCTAACCGCTCGCTGAAAGCCAAATATTTTTGGCACCAGATGGTACAAAAATGTCGGATATTTCTAGCAGTGTCGCCATTTCGACTGGTAGGGAGGTGACGACATGGAGCTATCAGCTTTGTCGTCACCTCCAGTTTCCTCTACTTTTAGACTGGAATTCCAGAAGTCGACTTATCTGATTTTTGTGTTAGAAGATTTAATTTTCCCTCCGGACTGAGCATAGTGAGCATTGCTCTACCAATAAGTTCTAGAGTGTTTAATCGATGTATGTTCCTAGGTAATTTTGTTTCTGTAAAAATCTATTCTAAGTTCCTCTAGTTACGGTACACAATGTAGAGTTAGGTGACTTGGACCTTTCCAAGCTATCAAGCTACATATATCTTAAGGTTTCTCAAATATCAGTATAATCAGTGGACTGGATTATACTGAGAGATATTGAGACCGTGACCGATCCGTAGTAGGCCTAGTGAGGCCAACGGATTATTTTATTTCACACTATCCGATAAGAAGTTCCTTGCCAGCTCCATTAAGCAAATAACAGATACCTTGATTCTCTTGTCGCCACTCTAGTTGAGCTTTCTGTCAGATAAGATCTTTATTCGACGCCGACCGGCGCCAGTCCGTCTGGCGCATTGCAGGGAAGGGAATCGATGCAGTCGTTTACAGTCACCACGTGGAATGTAGACTCAGTGCCACTTGGTTTGCTTTCGTGACTGGCACGGGAATTGCAATGGCCTACCCCTTTTGCAGTCTGGGTGGGATCGAGGGTTGCGGAATGTTCCTTGAATTCTGAGTTAGATCTCTTCTGTTCTACACGGGGAAATTGTTATGTTATTATGTGATTAATTGTTATCTAATTTAAATTGGTTTGGCCAGCAGAATCTGCATCATGGTCACCAGGGAGGTACAGCGCTTTAGCATGAACTGCTTTGTTATAGCACATACTCGACAGACTCTGGGCACATTTGTTATGAGTTGTATACCTAATATTTATGTTCTTGTTTTGTAGGATGTTGTTAGTTAAAGACACACTGAATACTCGTATCTTTTTACTTTACAAGATGATGCAATACTAGTCAGAGAAATTCCTTGGAATGTCTAGAATATTTTTGCATAAATATTGTGGCGTGCATTTTGCAACGTACACACTCAATTTCCCTTCCATAAGGCCTCAGGTTAATTGCTCGTAAGACAGACTATTAGCTGGCTCTCCACATCCGAGCACATATTAAATCAAGACGCAGTTCATGGTTCAAAGCATCTGCAATAACTTGGTTAAGTTCACCTCAGATGCAATCTCTCGGAAACTTCAGGCTCCACTAATCGAATTACCCCTGTTATACCCGTGTTAATTGGAATAGCTCAGCCCTAACGCGTCTAAATGCAAAATAGGTCAATATTTCTGCATTATGAAAGGGGTGGATCGCAGAATATAGAAAGGTTTTTACAAGCTGGAACTAGTCAGTTTTATGTGGACTCCGGTGCGGTGCAATCCTTTATCTGATGATCTAACTAAAGTATTATTTGATGGCAAGAGGGTTGTTGTTCAAATAATTTTAAAGGCCGGGTCATAATTCTTTTGCTGAACGATTTGCCAATGAAAAGGTTCTACTCCATCGATCTTTATCAAAATACTTCATATCTTTGTATGGACTACTTTCGTTCTTGAGATTACTTAGAAACGTTTTAAGACGTTTTTGTTTCTTCAATGTGCTCTTCTTCCCAGTAAAACGGAGTTGTCAGACTGTTCTTGTGGAATGATGGTGATGGTACTGTATAAAAAGCTAAATGTGAGTATCAACACATTTTTTTTTAATTTAATTCGAAAGTTTTGGATGGATCGGGCTAGAATTTTGCATAATGTAGACCTGGAATAACACTAGCTCTGTCCCATAAACATGTTCCATGGGATAGAAATAACCTCTAAACTCAACCATAGACACAACGCGTGAACGCGTGTGAGGCCGCGGGCAGAAACAAGTAGAACGCTAGAACTTTATAACAGTTTGGTATGTGAATATTTGGAACTTAACCAGCTTATTCGGTCTGGTTAATAACCATGACACCTTTACACTTCACCCCTTTTGGGACTAGCGTGCTGAGTACAATCGATAATAATGTTTGTTTTGACTGTGCATGCATTTACAGAGTTACTAGATGTATAATTTTCTTGGGCTATAGGTAGAGCACAGTTGCTTACAAGATATAACAAACTTATTCCCCCTCATTCAATACAGCTGAGCTTACCCAATTTGAAGACTAAGATTTTGTTGTTCACGTTCGGAAAAGCAGACGGTACGTTCCACGCAGTTCCTTTGATATACTTTTCTAGGAGGATTTGTGGAAGTATGTAAGTTACAGAAGATCCCAAAACAAATTATTTGCGAACATGTAAATGACATCAGCGTTTATCTGAGTTATCTGACCGCGTCCACCCACGGGATGTGTCTACAAATGGAAATACGTAATGAGCAACTAGTAAATGTACGACATAACTGGCAGATGAAGGTGATAAGAACGGCAAATGAGAGATGAAACTGAGATTTGCAGGATAAAAAAGCAAGAATTTTTGATGGCGCTGAATTATGACGAGCTCAGTGGCGCGACGGGCGAAGGCCCGTCTGCGACGCAAGAAGAGTTTGCGTGATGACATTTCATCTTCTTCTTTCACAAATAAAACAGATCCGGATTACTATTCTTGATGGGCAAAGCTTCAAAGCTTCCTACGCAAACTTGATTTGCTCCCTTGCATACTGATCTCAACAACAAACCAATCTCGACAACCGCTGGGGTAAACGTATTCTTGACTGGAGACCGCGACTCGGCAAGCGTAGTGTAGGACGCCCTCCGACCAGGTGGAATGAAGATTTGCGAAAGACTGCTGGCAGATACTGGATGCGGCATTAGAGGAGGCCTATGTCCAGCAGTGAAGTAATGTAGGCTGATGACGATAATAACTGATCTCTGGTAAATTAGCACATGCAATTATGCATCGCTTCCATTTCCGATTGGCAAAGCAGATCCTAAAAGTTAATCTGCTTTAGCATCCAAAGATTTGTTTTCTCTAGTTTTAATAGTTTAGATTCCGCCTCATTGTATGCAGTAATAAATAAGCAATAAGCTCATTGAGATACCCACGTGGTCACGCGACGTGGATCCGTGCCAAGAAGCTCTTCTTTACTCTGTGCCGCGTTTATACAAACTGTTTATTATGCTGTCTTTCACTTGTGGATTGTTCCCAACTTGGTTTGTCGACCTTTTCATTACCTTTTCATATCGTTTCCCTACTACACATTTCATTAAGTTTTATGCGTCTTTAATATTTTCTAGATATCGGGAGTGTCACTCTACTTGCCTGTATTAATTTTTTTTTATCAACGACTGATTTCTTTGAATATAAAGTAAGTACATAGTTTCAGGAAGACTTCCAGTGAAGAAGTCCGTATTTGGTCGCTAAATCACACTATTATAGGAAGCGCTTGCGCAACGATAATTAACTAGCTTAAATTTGATTAGTGAGTTGTCAAACCATACAAATACGTCAAAGTTAATCAAAATTAGACTTTTAAATATTGTTGTGCAAGTGGGGCTAAGAGTTTTATTGCCCGAGATGCACTCCATGTTAGAGCGGTAGACCAAGCACCGAGATGTGGTCTAGGGTAGAATAGACAAAAATCAGAATCAAAGCTGTCAAATAAACATTGCTTGATATTATTAAACATCATGAAATCGTCCAATAACTTTGACGAGACGGAGCACCTTGGATAGCTTGGTTACTCCAAGGTTCTCTAACCTGCTGCAGCTGCAGTGGACTGATGGAGTAAAAACCACCAATATTAAACCTAATACGTAGCCTACTACTGGTTTTAGTGTTTTGGCCTGACATTCAATTTTGACAATTTGACCGCGTAACGTAACCGTGAGAATTTTGGCACGGGGTGCGTGTAGGTAGACTTCCACACGGTGGGCTTTTAGCGTCGTCTAGATACGTTACACAAAGGCGACTGCTGAATATTAGCGGGTTTTTTTTTTGCTTGAATCAACCTCTGTAAGTGCAGTTGCGGCGGCGGCGCGCGGCGCGGCGGCGAAGAGACTAGGCAGTTGATGGGTTAGCACTTAGCAGTTAGCACAATCATAGTGCCATAAAGGGTGATCTCAGTGAAACAAGGCTGTTAATTTTTTATAGTTTGTTTTTAGGAAATCTCGTGTTGTGTACTCAATATTGCATTCAGACAGTCAACAAAACTCCTAGATATTAGTATTGTTGTTAACTAGTGAAGTCACCATGCGCTTGTTATCCGTGGCATTCCAGGAACTGCGGCTGTTATGTAAACGACACGTTTGGTTTATATTTGAAGTACGAGCAGCGTAACTAAAATAATGCACGCCCCGATTCTTGGTACAAATATTTGTGTACGATTCTGTTACCTACTGTTTGTAGGGAATAGAGCTTTCGACGACCGAGATGTGGCGCGGCAAGCGAAGGTCTCCCTGTGACGCTGGAGGTTGCGGGTTCGATACCGCCTTGGGACAAATGTTTGTACGATCTGCAGATATTTGTTTCGAATTTTCTGGATGTTTTTGTATAAATAAAAATATCTATATCTATCTATATGTAGTGTAACTGAATTCATTTTTATCAGTAAAGTTTATCTGCAGTTTATCTAGTATACTAAAAATTATATTTGAATTGAATAATTGTCCAGCATTTAGTATTTATTTCGTCAAGGTCGTCGTAGTTCCTTTTCGACAAAGACCATGATATGCTATCTTGGCTGAAAGGATCGTGGGCAGAATCGATTTAAATATTATTGCGAAAGATTAAAACGAAAAAAAAACTAAAAACATGAAAAATTTAAAAAAAAAATATTTAGCAAAATATTTTTGCGCATGCGAGGCACCGAGGCGCATTAGCTTCTCATTTTATGTATTTTGGATGTTTGAGACCACGAATTGTTTCTTTGTAATGCATTGGGTTTATTTGTGTGAGTTGGGCGATAGCGGTGCCCATAGTAATTTTGTTGCATAGCCCTCTAAAGAGAGAAAGAAACGCGCGCAATGTAAGTACACTCATCGAAAATAAATATTTACTACCGATATCCCATAAAGATTTACTATAAAAACACTTAAACCGAAGGACCAAAACACGGTTTTACGATAATGTAAATTCCGTATTGATATGATCTATGAGTCTACGGGTAATAAAACTAATTCCTTATCGTCGACACTTAATCGCTATTTTGTGGTTTGTACGGTTTATATTCGCACTTAAAATTTATATTACTATTACGGCAAATATCGATACCTTCCAAAACGGCGAATTGAACGACGTAAATATTGAAATTTTGATTCGGTTTGTTTTGGTTGGACCTATTCAGCAGCGTAGCGTAGTGGATGATGTGAAATTAAGGTTTCATTGCGAAGATGCCCGTAGAAATGTATTGCAGGGCAGTCTCTAGTGTAGTGACCTAGTGAGTGATTTTTCAGTGACAGCTTCTTGCAACTTAAATGGGTACACACTGTGAACATTTTATTAACACTTACATAATCACTAAGACCATGACTGATGACTGTATGACTGTATGATGACTGTAAGAATGCAAGAAATAAAATACTGAAATACTTCAATTCGTAATATTATACCAAAACGTGACCAAAACTGATGCCTTAAAACTTTCTGTATTTTCCATATAGTGTTGTTATTCTGTTTTCATTATAAGCTATGTCCCTTATCAAACAAAACGTACGACGAAAACATTTTCGACGTAAAAATATACAAAATGCCATTGCTTAAATTTCAGTATCGGTGAGTATTCATCATCAGCCTACATTAATCCACTGCTGGACATGGCCTATGTCCAGCAGTGGTCCTCTAATGAGCGCCATAGCGCCCTGTCTTCAGCTTGCCGCTTCCAGCATCTGCCAGCAGTCTTTCGCAAATTGTCATGCCACCTGGTCTTAGGGTGTCCTACACTACGTTTTCCGAGTCGCGGTCTCCACCCAAGAACACGTTTACCCCAGCGGTTGTCGGTTCGTCTCGAGATTGGCTAGGCCACTGCCACTTCAGCTTGCTAATCCTTAGAGCTATGTCGATAACCTTAGTTCTCTGTCGGATGTATTCATTACGAATCCTATCCTACTCCGAGCGTAGCTCTCTCCGTAGCTCGCTGGGCGACTTTAAACTGGTGGACCAGCCCTACCGTGAGTGAGTGTCCACGTCTCAGCTCCGTAGGTCATAGGAAAGGGAATAGTGGAGTAAATTGCATCATTGCAACGACAAAACCTAAGCTCTTTATGAATCCTGCTAATGAAGTTATCATGCCGTATAAGATAATTTTCCCGAGTAGTAATGAGACGGTGAGGTATTTAAATACAGGTTGATCGTTTGGAATATCGACCTTTGGTGCCTACGACAATACCTAGATTTGCCGCTGAGCATGAAATGCAGTCAGTCACGTCATGTATGATATGGGATGGGTTTAACGAAGGTATAGCAGCTGATGTACCCCGTATGCACGTGTACCAGCCTGAAACTCATGAGGCTCGCAATGGCTTCTCATTGTCCTATTTAGTAGATCTTCAACTTCTCTCGAACAATATGAGTGAAACTGCACTCAAAACTCATATTTTTAAGAGAAATATTTCTAATATGTTTTTCTGAAACGAATCTAACATAATGTATGTCACGCCATGAAACAAATCTCAAAATATGACCACATAGTAACATATCAAAATATGAACAGTAAGGTTCTAATTTCTAATTGGAACAAATTAATATTTACTTACCCGCAAGTTTTTTTGACAAAAGCGTGTATAAGAATTCTATCATAATTGTATTGAATCTTATAATAATTATGAAAATCTTTATATTTAAGACGAACGATATGATTTTTGAGTAAGTAGTAGTTTTAGGCTGAGCGCAGACTTAAGTCAAAATAGTTTTAAGACAGACTTTAGAAAAATTACAACTTAACAAAAGCAATAGTCTGTCTTAAAACTATTATGACTCAAGTCTGCGCTCAGCCTTAATGTTTATTATTTTGTTTCATGCAATGTGAGGGTTGAGTTGACCCCACATTCATTTTGTGTATTTTCTAGTGATTTATTATAAAAATACCTAAACAAAATTTGTAAAATTAAATAGATCAGATATTGGTCATATTTTGTGAATAGTTCCATTACTCTTAATAAAGATAATGGAATGGCAGAAATGGGCATTTTACCTCGGAGCCCCCTTCTTCATGATCATGTACTCTCGCACTAGCAGGAATGGCTTCCCTCCTCTCTTTCCATTTCTATCTGTAATTAAAAGTAAGGTAACATTTATTTATACGCTATCCCGTCGGAGTATCACCAGCTTCCTGTTTACAATGTAAAAACGCTGGTTTGATCGTATGCGCACGCGCACACGTTACGTCTTACGTGCCAGTTCACGATTCATTCATGCACGGTTACTCAACTGTGCTGTGTTTACTTTCGCGGCGGAGAGTGAGGTTAGTTGATGAACTGAATTATCTTGCTATGTAAGAATATTGGTCCCTGATTAATTAATGATGTATGCTACGCAACAGAAAATTCAGTGCATAATTACACTCTAGCGGTTTATTGGTTCCTGGCATAGATTCACGAGAAATCGAATTTGAACCTATTTTCATTGGTTTTAACCTCTATCATGAGTGACACAAATGCTTGGCAGAACCAGCCGTGCCATATCTCACCCATGACTCTAACAATCACGATAGCACGGTCTCGATAGCTACTAAAGATTCACTGTAACACAAGTGTACCGAGCGTTTTAGGTGTGTTGAATGCATTGGGCAGCTGTATGAACTTTACTCCTTAGCTCAAAATATAAACGAAATCTAGGAATGTGAACGAAACGAGAGCGAAACATAGGGTATAGCTTTTGGTCACGGCGCTGTCGTTTACAACCTACCCGGACTTAACGTAGCCATAGCATTCAGGCATAATTTAACAATTTGAAATCATTTTCAAAATCGGAACAGTAGTTCCACCTTCTATATCCAAATAAACACCCTTGCCTTATCTATCATTATCAATACTAACACTTATAAAATTTACTTTAAGTACTTTCAAATTCAAGTACCTACAGATAATTTCTTTCAATTTGTTTTGGTGTTTGACGAGACAGAAACTCTGTCACACCAAAACAAACTTTATCTCATAGGTATAAATAGTAATGACCTCAGTCAGTATCATATTTATTAAGGTCACAATCACAATCCTCATTAAATGTAAATTCGTCAGATTTGGCTGCACTACCTTCGAAATCTATGAATGTGACATTAGAAATAGACATTACATGATTCGGGTCGTTCCAGAACGTAAGTCAAAATCTATAATTATAATCATCTACGATTTGTCCTCTACTTGCGATTTTGGAGGTCGTGTGATTTTACTGGTCTGGTGGTAGATAAGTAATGATGAATTTGAAATATCTATATTGAAAATATCTTTACCGAAGGTAATACTAGATTTATCAGACCCATGATTTATATTGTAATTGATAGTTGAAGACACTATTTCCACAGTACATGAACGTGCTGCAAACCAGAGTACACTTAAAGGGGCTTGTTTCTGAACAACGAAAACTACCCTAGCTTCGACCTTTTTCGTCATTAATAGAAAAGTGTCAAAGACCCGTATAATGAAGGTTGCTCAGTCTTATATCTGTGCTTAAGTCAAGATTTTGTATAGCGTAAGCGTTACTCAAGCATAGATTGATGACTGAGCAGCTTTCATAATAGGGGGCCTAAGTAACTTTTGCTTAGCAATAATTTGTCTTTGGTACAAAGCTCTATTTGTAGATGTACCTCATTTCACTGTGTAAATTCTACTATCAGATATATCAGTGGGCTGTATAGTAGCATTTAGTCCACGGCTCCAACACACAACAATTACTATAGACTTGTTAAACCTTGACGCTGCGAGGTCTAGGCCCATGCATGCGGTCATCGTAACTAGCTCGTGATCTCATCACGTCAACACGCTGTTTGTCTGCTTTATTGCTTCCTTCCTCTACACCTTACAGGTGTCACGGTTAGGGAATCCTTTTCTCAGCTGATCAATACAATACAATGATTACAAACATTATGCCTGAAATACTTAATTAAAATATTGTCATAAACGCTTCTTACAGGCCAGGTATAGGCTTGCTTGTCGCATTTCAACTTTGTTCACATTTTTGACACTCATTTGACACTATAGTTGTCATGTTACCAGATGACGACCTGGCTTCATGAAAGAAGAAATGCCACGTCCGTTAGAAGGTGTAGGAAGTGAGTAGTTGTTTGAAACTTGTTGTTCTTTGTTGCAGGTGATGCTGGGCGGGGCAGAGTCGCCCGGTGGCGTGGAGCTGCTCACCGTCACCGTGGCGAGGGACGAGCACGGATATGGAATGAAGGTCTCAGGTAAGGTAGTGACTGACCAGTTCCTATCGCTTTCCTTTCCTTTTGCATTTTCACAGGGCCAAAGCTGGTTGAAAGAACTAGAATCCTTAACGCAAGGGTCCTTACTCTTAACGGAAGTATGAATGAAGTGAGTGAAAGAACCTCTATACATATATTCATCATCATCAACAGTTTACATTAATCCACTGCTGGACATAGGCCTCGCCTAATGAGGTGATTCCTATCACCCCCTGCCCCACTGCCGTGACCATGGCCGCTGCCATGGGCAGGAATAGCGAGGCGGCCCGGAACTGGGGGCATTTCCTCTTTCGTACCATCATTGGGGGAAATGTCCATAATCCCAAAGCTGAGCATGCGGGTTGGGGATCGCAGTTCGTTGGTTGGGTTGTTCTGCAGGGAGCGCTGCTGCTCGCACCCCGGTTTGTGTCCCTTAGTCGCCTTTTACGACACCCACGGGAAAAGTTGGGGTGGTACTATTTTAGGCCAACACCACACGGCCTCTAAACTGGTTTATGTCTTGGCTCTTTGACTCTTGGATGTAATGTAATGTTCATAGAATTGCTTCCACTTTTTTAGATTACCTACTACAAAAGTACAATCCATGTTCTCTTCATTCTCTTCAGCCGGGAAAAGGCCTATCGTGTAACCCTGGGTTACATCGAAGGTGGGGCACCTTCGATGTAACCCAGTCTAATACATTAAAGGAACTAGGATAATGCAATTCCTATCCGTCCTTTTAGTATTAATCCTACCAGCAGTAGACTGATCAGCACTCTTCATTTCCAGGCGACAACCCTGTGTATGTCCAGTCAGTGAAGGAGCACGGCGCCGCCTGGCGAGCTGGCCTGCGCGCCGGGGACCGCATCCTGAGAGTTGACAACCAACTGGTCGCGCACCACTCGCACCAGCAGGTCGTGCAGATGATACGAGGTAGCTGAGCTACTGTTGACCTTAACCTTAAAACTATTGTTTTGTTTGTTGAAAACGGATCTGCTATGCTATAGCGATGAACAGAACAATGAACTGGTGACACAGCATCAGACCAAAATGAGGACTGTACGTATTGGGGACTAAGAAACACTTCCTGTTGCTGAGCCATATGATAAATAACCAGTAGTTCATTCCAGCGATGCCGCTGTAAAGATGTTGTGCTGGCAGTAGCCCCCAGTCAGTCAAAACTAGTCGTGCTTATAATACCAAGTGAGATAGCATCTCTACTAGAGCCACAATGGCAGAACATGCTTGGGGCAATAAGTACATTACGTCCAAGGTCTGTAATGGCTGCGTTGCTGGCCGCGGTTAAAGATGGCTGAAAGCGAAGCGTAGTGCAGGTCCAGGTCATCACAGCGCTGTCAGCATTGCAGCCCTTGATGGCCAAGCTATAATGAAGGCAGAGACCGAAAGTCGAGGCCTTTATAGCGCTTTCAGCAAGGGCTGCAATGATTGATGACCAAGCTTGAAGGCCGAGACCATAGCAAGCTTAGCTTGAGGCCATGTTATCGTGGCCAGCGGGGCAGACATTGTGGACCGAGACTTGTAGAGGTATAGTGCTTTACTCAAACAATGCTAGTAATTTAAATAAAAGCTAGCTAGCTAAAGCAGCTTAGTACATATCACCAAGAGTTTATTTAAATTAATATTTAATTGACTTTCTGTCGATTTTCCACTGCACAAACTTTTTGTAGGCAAGTTCATATTATCTTTCCTTTGACTGGCAATAAATTTTCAATGACTAATTTCGCTTCATTTTGAGTATCCGGCGGTGTAAAAATCATTGAATTAGAGGATTCGTCGCTTGAAGAGGTAATTTTCACAAATTGATTAGAACGTATCACCCAAAAATTTTGACCGCTGTGCTCGTTCTTCAGTTTTCCGCGTTTTAGGGTTTCGTACCCAAACGGTTACACGGGATTACGGGACCCTATTACTAAGACTCCGCTGTCCGTCTGTCACCAGACTGTATCTCACGTACGGTGATAGTTAGGCAGTTAAAATTTTGACTGATGATGTATTTCTGTTGCCGCTATAACAACAAATACTAAAACAAATATTTAAGGGGACTCCCATACAACAGACATGATTTTTTTGCCGTTTTTATAGATTGGTACGGAACCTTTCGTGCGCGAGTCCAACTGGCACTTGGCCTGTTTATTTTATTCTCACCAGCCACTCAAGCTTGTACTGCTCAGTATACATAAAACCTTTATGCACCTAACTATTATCAAAATAAAATAGAATTCAAAGTACATTAACGGACCGCAAAGAGCGGACAGTTAAAAATTAATATGTCCGCCTGTTCGGGTAGGCCCGAAAGGTCGACTTTGCTTAAAGCCTTCTTTGGTCGAAATAATCAGCAGATTCCATCCTATGTTTGAGTAAAATGTCTCTCTGTCCTTACAAGGTACTCAATAATAACGATGTAACTGTCTATTCCAGCTAACCCGACGACAGTGCTCACGGTGCAGCAGCACACTTCAAGACTGAAGACGCCTATCACAGCTCCTGTTCCGGCCAATGTAAGTTTGAAAAGAACAGAACAAAACACATTATCTTCAAGATAGGGGTTTCAAATCTCATTGAGTCATCGCCACAGAGCTATTGTGGTGATCCATTTCAGAAGGATAACGGTTTCATCATCATCATCATCATCATCCACAACCGGATTTAACCCACCCCTAGACCTCTCGAAGTTTGTGCCATCCACCACGGTCCTGTGCTAACCGACGCCCCCCGACGCGTACTATGATGTGTGTCCATCCACCTTACAAATCTTACAACTGGGCGTCCGACGTTTCTTGTTCCCATTATTGGCCACCAATCAGTTGTTGTTTGGCTCCACCTATCATACAAACTTATTATTACTGTGCTGTGTCACTTTAACAATGTGTGTCTAGTCTAACTATTATACAAAATAAATATGTTTGAATAAGAATAAGGATCGGGCTGAAATTCTGCATACATGTAGTTGGTTTTGATCAGTTCCTATGGGATAGAAATAAACTTCAACAACGCGTGCGACGCCGCGGACAGGAACTAGTACTACGTATGTATATAAAAATAACGGAGTAGGCAAAATATAATGTCAACTTGCGAGGCGTTTTTAGGTAATGCCAGATGGAAATAAACTCTGAAACAGGCTAGGGGCTCTGTCTACACGAATCGCCCTACCATTAGAACATGGATTCTATGACTTTCTAGTACCAATCAGCTACGGTAACTGATGGTGAACGGTTCTTCATCCATGTCATTCTTTAGAATTGTTCTAACGTCAAGCGCGATATTTTATATTAAAACTGAAATCCACCAATACTGTTGTTTCCGCTGTTCCGAAATATGGCCAAACAGTCGTTGAATGATAAAGAAGACTGCATGTTTCTGTGCATAAAAGGTGCCAAAGGGAACCTATTACTAAGCCTCGGCTGTCTGTCCGTCTGTCCGCGGGCTTTATCTCATGAACCGTTAAAGGAAGATTCTTTTATTTATTTAGATGATGATGAGGACGAGGGGTAGAGACTCGATGAAACAAATGAACCGTGAACTTGGGGCTGTAATTGGCCGTGACCTGCGCAACCCTCTCCACTACTACTCGGCTAAAAGCTTACTCACACCGTGCGATGGCGAGGGTCTGGCTTGAGCAGCTGCTGTGGGAAAATTAGGAAAGTTAAATTCACTTTAATTTGATTCAGTTTCGTGAAAAGTGCCTGAAAATACACCCAAAAATTTTAATACTCAATACCCAATCATTTATAGCATTCTATAGGTGTACAGAGGGTGCTTAAAATCTACGAAACCCTACAAAGTTGCAGTTTGTGTAAACGTGTGAGTGAATCCCTAATGTATATGTACACGATCGCTTGCATAAGTTTAATCTGAGGGGAAAACTGATTCCATTTCAGTCTCGATAAGGACTCATGCAATGCGCTCACCGTGACGAGTAGACTAGACACGCAGCGCTCACAGTGTTATTGTTGATGAGGTGTGGATAATTGTAATCGTTGAGTGCTTTTGTGATTCATTGGGGTGCTTCGATGGCCCTCATTAGTTTCACTGTATAAAGTGCATTATCGTTTTTAGTTTGTTTGTTATTGATCTTTGGAAGGAGTGATTACAATTTTAAGTCGCGGTTCAGTGGCACCAAGCATATCAGTCGCGTATTATGAAAGCTTGCTCAGACATCGATATATGTTTGAGTAACGCTTTTCTATAGCATAAACGTCACTCAAGCATAGATCTTTAACTAAGGAACTGTTCCGTTCTGAACTGTCCGACTCCAGTTGTCCTGATCTCTTGCCTGAATCACCAAACAGGTTGCTGTATGGATGTTTTTGTCACGATTTTTAAGCGGAGGCCTACCCTAGGTAGTAACGCTCGACTCGAGAGGGTTGCGCAGGTCACGGGCGATTTCAGCCCCAAAACATCACAAAACTGCAATGGCTATCGAAGGAATCCGTTGCAGGAACTCGCATGTAGAAGAAAGAAGAAAAATATTTTTTTACCCAAAATACATACTTCTTACCCCTCGTTTTCACCAAGGTCTAAAACAGGTACCTATTTGACAAGTTTTGTGTAATGTTTTCGTTTTACGTTCTCACTGGTATACATACATGTTTAAAACATGTTGAATTCAAAACTTGTATGTAACTTGCTGTCGGTTAAACTACCGAGGACACAAGTTCCTGTTCCGGAGGTTCCGGATCCGTCACAGAAAAAAAGATGAGCGTCAATTTTCAACAAAGAATTCTATTATTCTCACAGTATTCGACCTTGACATAGCCAGCCTGTGTGCACAGGTGGATCCATTGATGGCGCCGAATTGTTGCCGATTCACAATCCTCACGGAAGTGCTTGTTTACTTTACGTCTGTTAGTTTTTAACTGTAACCAGTTGCTATGATCTTTGATGAAGTATTTTTATGCGAAACGGAACTCACATATGGTGTATCAGATTTAATACTGCTTGGCGGCAGAAATCCATGAATTTGTTATTGAGAATCATGGCACGCAGACGTACGGTGGCCTTGAGGCAGGACACCTGTCTGATGGTCAAACGAACTATATATCTTGTAACATGCATTTGTTTCTACTTCCAGCTGGAGAAGCAGCGTCAGTTCGAGGCGTCCAAGGTGAAGACGATGCGGCTGATGCTGGAGAAGGAACAGAAGTACATTAGAGACCTAAGGAGTGAGTGCAATTTTCTTCGATTCCTTTGAACAAACATCCAGCACCACTACCGCATGACACAATATGGACTTGAATTCGTCATCATTAGATACATTTACAGTGACATAATGGCTTAGCCCGTGAACGGAAAAAGGCGTTTCAAGCGTGTGGCTCGCGCGCTGTCTGTTATCTTATGCCGTCAATGTAAAATGCATCTAATATTTCTGAGTTAATGTCCATATTTGAAAGCACATTTTTGTATTAAGCGGAGAAGTGCGGTCCAGGTCTGCGATCACCTTGCATTCTATTTTATCATTAGACCTGACTGAATCAGATCAGAATCTGACAGACAAAATAGAAGTATTGGAAATTTCCTATTAAAATCAAGGTGTCAGCCAAATCAACTTGACTTAAGTAGTTTCCTTATGTTTATTTTAATTTGAATTTATATTTCGCTTTTCCAAGTTAATGTGACATAGGCCAAATCAAGTTACACGGGCCTATTAAAGTTACCACTAGCCGAGTCAATAAAAAAAGGCTAAGACAAATAACAGGCTTAGTCAGAACACCACAATTCGAATTCCATGCCCCAAGTCAATTTACACAGGCCAAGTCAAGTAACACAGGCCAAGTCAAGTAACACATGCCAAGTTAAGTAACACAGATAAAATCACTGGGACTAGAATGGTGCTGTGAGTTTTCTGCATAGTTTACTGAAAATGTTAAGCTTTATAACTTTCTGTACTCTTATTCCAGGCGAACTTCTAAAAGTGCCAGATGTTCGAAAATCAGCAGAACTAGACTCAGCCGAACAAAGGTGTTCCACTCTTCAACGAGAAATCGACGTTATGATGGGCACAGCACAGGTAATATACACACTACATATTTATTTATAGTCAAGGTCTATTGTTGAGTATCGTAGAAAGTCCCCAAGTTCACTTTACCTAGTACAAGTTTTATACCTCATTAGGAGTAGGACCACCATAGGATCCATAACACATTATTATCATTCTGCAAAGTTTTACTATGTTGCGTACATTGTAGTTTTATTTGATTTTATTTTTATCATTGTATTTTGATTTTCTGTGTTTTAGTGTACACTTGCGGTGCGGGAAACTTAACAACTTTCTGCTGAGAAATTATAATTAATTATATTTTGCGTTTTGACTTTTAAAACCGAAGTAATTGCAATTGCAATACTGTAAAATATAAATATTTTATTAACCACCATTCTAAAAGAATACATTGGAAGTAAATAAAATAAAACGTGCGTATCACATTGAAATGCATCAAATTAGTATTCATACAATGTAAATTGCAATAAACTTTCTTCAGCCGTAATTTATCCTGTACAGTTCTCACATTTATTCATTGATATGCGAAACACGTGGGGCATTAAACTACTGCACGGATTTACGATTGTGCCTGTCAGCTGTCAATGCTGTCATGTCGTTATTGACCTACTGAGTGTTAAACTATGTTAATAAGTTAGGAAGTTCGTAATAAATAAATAGTTTTGCTTACACTATGTAAATTTATGGACCATTCTTCATGGATGTAAAAGATCTACTAAATATCATTTAAAAAAGAGACAAGACATGAATATAGGATATGATTGTTCTTTGCGACCCAAAGTGTACAAAATCAATAACACCTTATTTCTTATATGATAATAACGATTTATAAACCTTTTTATAGTATACAATTTGACTTGCCTAAGTGCTTATTAGGCTTACAAGCCTAAAGAAATAAACGTTATTGAGTTGAATTTAACCCTTCCTAAAATGCCCAAAAGCCAAGAAAATCTAGTCGTTTTGGTTTTTCAAGCACCGCAAGTGTACAAATAGGAGGCGAAAGTGATTGAATTGTTACTGACACTGCATTTGTGTCCCATACAGTATTAAAATGAATTTTTCGCACTAACCAGGCTAAATCGGGACCAGTGGGTATAACATTTCGATTTATCCGTGTTTTGTACTGTGTCTGCTTCTTTGCATGCTTTTCTCTGTGACGTCACTGGGGTCAATGGCCTTAGCTAGCTGAGAGCGCTAGTGTTTTATTTTCTTCTGTCCATTTTTTTTGCACTGCCGTGTACAGTCCTATATTTCACATTATAATTTTATGTTATGCTCGAGAAATATTGCAATCAAGTGTACAGCATTGTCATGTGATTAGATCAGTATTTTAAATACACTTTAGTGTGTTATCGATGTTATTAAAAAAAAAAAAAAGATTTTGCTGGGTTGACTCGGTTGGTCCATTAACTAAACTAATTAGAAATTACTAAAAATATTTCATCCCTTTCTTTACGATCGAAACAAAAAAGACAGCGACATTGTTAATGCTTTCAAGCTAGTTATAGTTTTTGTACCAACCGAATTCACACCAGGGGCCGAATTCTGCTAACCAATTGCTTAACTATGACAATGGTACCGTCGCAGAATCGTACATAGATGAATCTGCACTGAGAGATTGATAAATTGGTTCAACCCTGACACTTTGACACGCATCCCTCCTCATTCCTCATCTGTAGTTTGTTTCATCAAAGGTGAAATGCCGAAATGTGTAATTCTGAAACGATCTATTGTTAAGGTGAAGTGATTAATTTAGTGGAATTCGTCCTCAGTACAGTGTTTAGTAAAGACAGAAAACCATACATGAACCGATGCACGTAGATAGTTTACGTCCCGATTCGATGCACCCAAGAGAATCCAAGCAATGCACAGAACCAGACAAGTCGAACCAGTCATCACAAAACAAAAGCAGTAACTTTCGCCTTCGCTTCCCTAACCCGTCCATCGTCATAGCTCGTCCCCACCACCCCGCGCGCGCGGACCAAGCTGGACAAACCGACCAACCCACAGACACCCAACACCGGCTTCCTCTCCGGACTGCCGAGATCCCTCAGCAACCTCACCGGCCAGAGTCTCAGGAACCTGCGGCAAGCGCGCCAGAAACCACAAGACCAGCCGCCGCTACTCCGACAGAACTCCGACGAAACCAACAAAAGAAGACAGCACACCCACAACAATACTGTACCAATGGTCCCCACCACGTGTCTGGATAACTCTCCCCCACCGCTGCCACCGAGATCCATCGAACGTCCAAAGCGTAATCCGCAAAGTCCAACCTCCCCTCTCGCGAATCCCATCCTAAAACCTAAATTCTACAAGCCGTTACCGGAAACCCCGAGAATGGGTCAGTCCATGCCATCCTACGACCAGTACCGGCGGTCCTCCCACTCGCTGGACGGGGAGCTAGATGGGCCGCAGCCCAACTCTATTGCGCTGCAGATGAGCTATCCGCTGGTGAATGTGCCGCCGCCGCCGTTGCAGGTAAGAGATTGACTTGTGGTGGACATACTGTTTGAAATAATGTTGGAAATACTATCAGTTTATGGGTTCAAATGTTCCACCGAAACCGGAGTAAGAAGCTTACCTTGATGAATATAGACAACGTTGGTCTAAAAAACTGACAATTTGAAATGCATTTTGATATTTACGGATAGTATAAGGTTTTCCACTACTTTTGCATAGAGAAAACCTTGCTTGGTTGATCATGGTAAGCCTGCAGTGCAGAGATACCAATAAAATTGTGTAAAATATGGACTCATGATGCCATTGGTTAACGATTGAAAGTTCCATTGGTTGTATTACATGTCTCTCCTCTTTGGTTTGGAGTAAACCAAACAATTTTTTTTGTACTTACACAAAATCTAAGTTTAGCAAAATTTTGTACGAAAATCGTAAATTTACATGAATATTTTATATTATTTTTACGTTAATTTATCAAACAGATTTGTTTACTACAACTCAATCACCGTTTATTGCCAAGTGTATTTGAAGGTATTTTCAAATACGCTTAGCAATTTGTTCATTTGGTGTTTTTACTACATTTTTATCTTGCTTGTATTCGTAGCTTGTTCTAATCAACTTTAACTCAGTGTCACCTTCACAGATCACGCCTAAATATATTGTTTCTACAACTTTTTTCTATTTATGTCGATTAGTGCGATCGTTACATTTCGTACATCGAAATTTTTTATGACTACTTTAGTTGGATTCCCTGTAAGTACCTATTTAAGAACGACCTAAAGATCCTTGTTCCTGCACGAAATAGAACAAAGCGTATGAAGACTAGCTGTAATAACTTTTGTAATTAAGAAATGGTGAGAAGACAAGACTGAATAGATATTTCTAGACTAGACCTTCGTGATACATCGTCGGCCACATCTTTACTTTCCATCAGGTGAGATTGTGCTCAAACGAAGGTCTATAGATTATAAAAGAAATGTTTCCTAACTGTTTCCTATAAATCAATCAATTTGCTCCATGTTGCATTACATCATCAGCTTCATGCAATAATGTGTTAACATTTCGAAGGTAACTAACCCTTTGTGTTTTCATCGTCTATATGTTATTCATAGAAATTATCCTTTTTCAAATTAAGTCTCATTATTATAAAATACAGAATTAGAGGATATTGATTCTTATGGGTTTTATATCTTTGAGATTGAAATTTAACCACCCTTTTGGTTTATTTTTGAAGTCATTATGAGCTGGTCCTTACGAATATCCTTCGGATATCCTTACGGATAAGATATTTAACCTTATTTTTATGTGTATTACGGGATATTTTTGAATGTAATTTGAATGTACAGATGGACAACCGAAACAGCGTGCCGGTTCTTCATGTCAGGAGCAGATCTTCACCAGAACAACTGGATAATGATTTGTCCAAATGTAAGTAGTTATTGACTACCTACCAATCCTGTACACTGCACAAAAAGGTAGCGACTTTAAATTTTAAGTCGCTTTCCCACCGCCACGCACGAAGAGGCTACGCACGTTTCTCTATCTTCGCTTTGCAAAATAATGTATGTGACAACGTCCACTGACACCCACGAACGCGCTACGCACAAATACAAGATTATGATGTCATTGCTACACGCGTGACTTGCTAGAGTATGCCACCCACGCAGCTTAACGCTGTCAGCGCTATGCACGCGGAAGATCCACGTTACCAAACAAACGAACCCACACAGCTAAAATGCGCCACGTGGCCGTGCACAACGTGTGTGTTTAGTGTGTGATGCAGTGGAAACGTAGACCCACGTTGTAAAGTAAAAGAACCCACGTAGTCCAAATGCGCCGCTTGGCCGTGCACAGCGTGCGCCGCGGTGAGACAGCAGTTTCAAGTGTTTTCATTCATCATTGGAGTCAATTTAGATTGCACAAAACTAAACTAATTTGTCAGCACTAATAATATAACCATTCATTACGGATGTAGGCGGGATAACTACACTGAAAAAGTATCTCGTTAGGCTGCTGACGTTTCCAGCTGACAAAAATGATCGCTCCGTTAGCGCGTTAGTTTTGTCAGCTATGAAAATGATGCGATAATGGAGCGATGCTAATGTTCGGCTGGAAACATGAAATGAAATTTATTTATGAAATTTATTTATTGTAGAAACTGTGTACAAAAAGATCTTAAAAACTAGGGTGAAACAACAGTTTATCCATTAATTATGGACGTACAATATTTAACTTATATCTAGGTAATTGAATGATTATAAAATTCTTTAATGTCATAAAAACATTTTTCTAATAGCCACCTACGAAGTTTTGTCTTAAATTTACTTGTAGGCAGTTCTCTTATGTCTCTGGGAATTTTGTTGTACACTTTTACAGTCATGGTAGAGCAATTTTTCCCACTTAGTGCAGTTTTGTGTGAGGGCAAAATGAGACGAGTAGGGTCTCTATTTTTTAAAACTGATTTACTTTTGTCTTTATACTGGTTAAAGAATGAAGCATGTTCCTTTACAAAACAACCAATTTGGAAGATGTATAAACCAGTTAACGTTAAGAGCTTATGTTGCTTGAAGAGAGGCCTGCATGACTCTAATGGGCCTATTCCAAAGACGGCTCTTACACACTTTTTTTGAATTATGAAAGCTCTTTTGATGTGCGTAGAGTTACCGAATAGCAAAAGACCATACCCTAGTACCGAGGTGACGTAGCCAAAATATGCGGTTAATGCAGTTTGTTGGCCTGATGTTCTTCTTAGTCTTTTCAGAGCAAAAACGAACCGATTAAGTTTTTTGCCCATTTGCTCTATATGCGATTTCCAATTAATATGTTTGTCCAATATTATCCCTAAGAATCTTATTTCGTCTGTCTTTTCTATTATTTCATTTCTACATGTCAGAGTGCTATTATTTATATAATTATTAGAATTAATGTTATTGTTATAATTTTGAAATTGTACATATTTAGTTTTAGAAATATTGGCCTGTAAATTATTAAACTCCAGCCAATTTACAACAGATTCAGCCTCCGAGGTAAGACAGTCAATTAGAGTTCCATCCTTCTTCTCATCTGCAACTACAATCGAGACATCGTCAGCAAATAGAACACATTGATTACTCGTGATATTCGGCAAATCGTTGATATAAACAAGAAATAGCAATGGTCCCAGAATACTGCCCTGTGGCACACCAAAATTATTAAGTTTAGCTTTAGATTTAAAGGTAGTCGATAACGTTTTATTATTATTTAAGTTTTTAACTTCTACGTATTGTTTCCGCCCAGTCAGGTAGCTTTTCAGCCAATCTAGAGCAATGCCTCTTATTCCGTACGTTTCACATTTTTTCAGCAATATATTATGGTCCACAAAGTCAAAAGCTTTGCTCATGTCAAAAAATATGACAGAAACTGGTATACGCCTGTCAACATATTCAACAACCTTACGTACAAGGGTAAATGCTGCTAGTGTAGTTGACTTGTTTTTCTGAAATCCGTTCTGTTCCTCCGCTATTATGTTATATTTATTAAGAAAGTCAGTCAATCGACGATGAATAGCTTTCTCAAAGATCTTAGCAAAAATAGGAATAAGAGTTATGGGCCTGTAGTTGTTTAACTCTTTGTAACTTCCTTTTTTATGTAAAGGTTTTACGACTGATAGTTTTAGCCTTTCAGGGAAAGTACCCTGAGAGATAGAGAGATTGAGGAGATACTTTAGGATAGGACTGATTATGAAAACACATTGTTTTAGTATGTGAGTAGAAATATTATCAAAACCTACTGATTTAGTATTATTTAACGAAAGTATAATCTTACTAACTTCAGCATCAGTTATTGGCTGAAGAAAAATGCTATGAGAGTTTGATTTAATTATAGGAAGGTTATCAAGTTTAGTATTTTTGTTAATCTTGCCATCTCGATCTTCATTTGTAATATTTATAAAATAATCATTAAAACTCTCAGCTATAAGTTGAGGTTCAGTCAGTAATTCCCCTTTATAATTTATAGAATTAATATTGTTTAGAGATCGTTCACAATCAACTTTTTCTTTTATAATATGCCACGTAGCTCTACATTTGTTTTTCGACTTTTTTAGAAAATTATTATTAATTTTTTTCCTTGACATATTTATACATTTTCTTAAAGTGACACTATATTTCTGATAAGTTAGTTTCGCTTTAGAAGTCTTTTCCCTATAGTAGAGGTATCTTAATTCTCGTTTACGTTTAGTAGATACTCTCAGTCCTTTTGTTATCCATTTTGCAGAGGAAGAGTTAGGTTTGACCTTGTGTTTTTCTAATGGGAAGCATAGATTGTATATAAGACAAAATAGATCATGAAAGCTGTTAAATGCTCTATTTAGATCATCTTCCTGAAGTATGTCTACCCACGAGAGTCTAGTCAAATGCTTCAAAAAACACTCTACATTTTCCTGAGAGTAGTTTCGTGATTCAATATACCAATGATCTATATATTGAGGTTTATTAGTCACAGAGAATGTCAATGTCTGGCTTGTGTTATGATCAGAGAGATATGTTGGATGAGTACTGCCTATAGCACCATCTATGTTACTTATGAAATGATCTATGCAGCTAGTTTGTCTAGTAGGCTGCTTTATATGAATGCTAAGATTATAGTTTAAAGCAAGATCTTCTAGGCGTGAGGCTGCTGTGCTCTCTCTTAACACATCAATATTAAGATCTCCGGCTAGGATGACTTTTTTAGAAAGCTTGACTACATACTTGTCTAACAAAAGCTCCAGTTTGTTAAAGAAGACGTTAATGTCACTCGCAGGGGTTCTATAAATGCAAAAAATAATGAAATTTATAAACGATAAGGTTATCCCACATATTTCAAATGACTTTTCTATAGGTACTATGTTTTTAGTGAGATCAATTTTTTTATATTGAAGTGAATTTCGTACCAATATGCAGACGCCCCCTCGCTTTTCATTGGCCCTTGAAAAAAAACTAGCTAACTTAAATTGTTTTAGATTAATATTCAGTTCGCTACCAGACCTTACAAATGTTTCTGTGAGACAGACAACATCAATATCACTCCTTTTCCTTGAAAATTCATCAACACATATTTCAAGTAACTCGAGCTTATTCAGTAAACCAGCTATATTTTGGTGAAAAAGAGTAAAACTTGCAACGTAGCACATCTCTGGTGGAAACGCAGCCTTACTCGTTAAGGGATGAAACGTTGTTGGTGTTCTTCCAACACAAATAAGGTTCTTAGTAAACCCGCTTACATCTGTAATGAATTCGTTCATGTGTGACCTCACCGCTACGGCTACAGTGTAGTGAGTCTAACAATTCTCCCCACATTACAAAATAAATGACTTTTTAAATGGCGAACCACGTGACAAAGATGCGCAGAACGCAATTCTTAGGCCAACTTGGTGGGCGGTTACCTTTTTTGATAATTGCGTCAATTATTCACTGTTTTTGTTTCAATCAATGAAGCGAGACAGAGCTATACGAAGCGTTACTAAGCCGTTTGTCCCGCTGCGTTATCGGTCGCTTATGAATTACTTATATGCGTGAGTGTACTGCGCAAACTCCCGCGCTGCCCGTCACCGGACAACTTGTGTGGCGCCTTCTATATAAGAAACTAGCAACACCTCGCGGTTTCACCCGCGTAGTTCCCGTTCCCGTGGTAATTCCGGGATAAAACATCCCAGCCAGCCTATGTCACTCCCTGAAAAGTAACCTTTCTAATGCAGAAAGAATTTTAGAGGTCGGTTCAGTAGATCCAAAGATTACCACAAACGTCTCAAATAATTCACGAACAATTTACAAACTTTACGTCTTTATAATATTTAGCATATATTATTTGTTGTATTTGTATTGCAGCGTTTACCAGCATACCCTCACCTCTAAGTCAGAGTCACAGCGGGCGCGCGGAGTCCCGCGACACGCCGCCGCCCGGGACGCCGCCCCCGCCTTATCATACCAACACACAGGTACAGAAAAAAGAAAGGCGTTATCCATCGAATGTTATCGTCCTCCGGTCTTAAGAGTATGAAGAAAGTAGAATGTCCAGGGAGTCTAATCCGCATCGAGTGGTCCCTCCATACTCCCTCTGTATGTTCTTTACAGAACATCCGACAGAGAACTAAGTTTATCGACATAGCTCGTCTTATCTCGAGAAGAACCGACAACAGCTTTGGTAAACGTGTTCTTGAGTGGAGACCGCGACTCGGCAAACGTAGTGTAGAATCCTACGACCAAGTGGGTTAATGATTTGCGAAAGACTGCTGGCAGATGCTGGATGCGGCAAGCTGAAGACAGGGCGCTATGGCTCGCAGGGGAGGCCTGTGTCCAGCTGTGGACTAAATAGGCTGAAGATGATGATCTTCTTTAGGTCATTGTTATGTCTTAAGAGTTTGAACCTGACTTGACTCTCACATAATAAAGGAAAACGAATCTAGTGTAAACTTTACTTTTAGAAGATGTTATTAATTCAAAATTAAATAAATTTCCAGCCATGTGCCGACCCTCAAAGAGCCATCATATCAATGGAAGAAGACGACTCGCCCGCCTCGGTAAGTGCACCGTCATACTGAGGCACGTTTTAAGAGGCGAATCGGTTAACGGGTTTGGTTGTCAAACTAAGCCTAGATCCCAGAACAGAACTCACGGGATCCCCGTGGTAAAAAACTCGTATTACAAAAAGTTCAACTTTTTACTTTCGTCGATTGAATATGAAAATACGATTGATTCAAAAATTGCTATAAATAAAATGATGATATTGCGCGGTTTCGCACGTCATTCGGTCAAGATCTCAGCAACACTGCGGTCCATTGAAATCACTTATATTTAGATTCATTATTCCGAATTGTTTGGTTTCTTGAACCTGTTTCTACATTATGTTCTGTAGTTTTCTTGTAAATAAGCAAAAACTTGATTTTTGCGCTTACGGGGCGTTCCAAGAACGCTATGTTCCGCTCATGTGAACGCGGAATCCTTTCCCTATCCTTTTAATAATATAGCGCGCATTGACTTAAGAAACTATGCTCAGTCAATCTATGCTTGAGTTACGCTTCCGCCATAGAAAATCGTTATTTATCTATTTATTGGAAAACCAACGGCTTACACTTACTTAAATAGATTTAACATTATAACATCAGAGAGCCAATTACAGGTTTTCACGTATACCTACCTAGTGACAAGATAACTGACAACATGTGAACTTATTTAGACAAGAGTGCGAACGACACTGACGTGGAATACATTTTCTTTGGTTTTTTTTTGTTATTCGAGCATATCGATGACTTAGCACGTTTTAAGGTATAATACTACTATAAATTAGGCTCTTCAAACGCATCTCAGATTTAAGCTAATCTCAAGTGACGAATTTTTGAGAGATTTTCATTGAAAACTGTCATAAAATCGCAACGTGAGACGTTCGTGTACCTATCAGAATTGCGTTTGAACATTCAGGCGTTATAATATAATTTGAAGTAAGTACCTTTCTTTCTCTTTCTGTTACAGGACAACTCCACGTATTCCGGTCTGTTTTCGAATCTGCGCTCTGTCAGAGAATCGAAAGCGAGAACGGCTGTTCTACTAAACTGGCTATTAGGAGAAAGAAGGTAATATACAGAATGTTCGGCAGACCGTGTGCGATATGGTAACTGGGGGTAGGTGGAACCAATTCTTGCTAGTTCAAGCTAGTTTTACCAATTTTATTGATGTGTTTAATTATTAGCGTTTTTGTATTAAGTAAGTTTGCGTTACTAAAATTAGACCACCAGATCATTCAAATATCGGAAAATCATTGAAAAGTTCGTTGAGCGACCATACAAAAAAAAGTGATCCTTTTGAGGGTTAAAAGACATCATAATATTGCATATGAATTTATCGACCCCCACATACCCTATGGGACCGGTCGTCGTACATGGCCACCTCGAAATTGTGTCCGAGTACACTTACCTTGGGCAGATTCTGCAGTTAGGTAAAAACAGTTGCGAGAAGGAGGCCAAGAGAAGGATCCAGCTAGGTTGGGCAGCGTTTGGGAAACTACGTCGAGTCTTCTCGTCATCCATACCGCAATGCTTGAAAACGAAAGTTTTCAATCAGTGCGTCCTACCCGTCATGACCTACGGAGCTGAGACGTGTACACTCACGGTAGGGCTGGTCCACCAGTTTAAAGTCGCCCAGCGAGCTATGGAGAGAATGCTCGGAGTTTCTCTCTAGGATAGGATTCGCAACGAATACATCCGACGGAGAACCAAGGTTATCGACATAGCCCAAAAGCATTAGCAAGCTGAAGTGACAGTGGGCTGGCCATATCTCGAGAAAAACTGACAACCGCTGGGGTAAACGTGTTCTTGAGTGGAGACCGCGACTCGGCAAACGTCCAGACCAGGTGAGATGACGATTTGCGAAAGACTGCTGGCAGATGCTGGTTGCGGCAAGCTGAAGACAGGGCGCTATGGCGCTCATTAGGGGAGGCCTATGTCCAGCAGTGGACTAATATAAAAAATTAATCGCTGATATTTCGTACAAAAAAGTTACAGCTCTTCTTAGTTTAAATTTTGGAAAAAAAATCGATGGATCTTAGAAAGATACCTAAAATAGCCGAGTGGGTTTTCAGGGTTAAATAAGCCGCCAAGCTATTAGAATTTTTTCACCTACCCCCAGTTACCATGGCACACGGTCTGCCAGTGCCTAACATCCTGTATAAATTTGTTATAATAACAACATCTATTTCAATATTTAAATAAGTTAAGATTCATTAAACTACTAGACGGTAAGTAGGTGGTAAGTATTTTAATATGCGTTTTATTTCAGGTAAAACGCTTCTAGTAAGTTGTGCTAAAATTGACCCCGGTCTTAAAATATCTGAAACTAAATAGTAAGTATTTAGTTTCAGATATTTTAAGACCTTAAAGAAAGGGACAGAGGTGAATGGATGGCCTTTACCCTGCAAGATACTGTAGACAATTAAAAAAAATATTATGTACCTAGGTTTCACCTGTTTTTGTTTTAGATGCGCCTGCGCCTGTCTTCTGTTAGTGCTCACGGATGGTTACCGGAGCGGCGCCGTGCCAGTCGCGACTCTACGGCGGTGGGCGTACGAGATACATTCCGCTTTCCTCATGCCACATGCAGTATGTACCCCATCTAGTGCCCACTAGTTTGTGGGCAAGCCCGTTTTAACACAATCACTGCCCAGTCTCAGCAGTGCGACCCGCTGCGCACAGTCCGATCAGTTTTATAATTTTGGCGTAAAGAAGTGAGACACGATTCATACTTCCGCCTGTCTAGTAGGCAAAACCAGAGATAAATAGGAGTCCCTCACACGAAAAACAGTTTGGTCAGTTAGATGTTCTACAACTAATTTTATTATTGTTTCAGGTTTTACAACTGGCTGGTGTAGACGAAAATATGGCGAACGAAATAGAACATGTATTAGTTAATGGTAAGTTTAAATAAAAATATAATGACTCTTGGGAAATGTACTTTGTAAAAGGAACTAAGTTGACTTTTTTTTTTTTTTTTTTTTTTTTGGGTGTTGGCAACCCTATCAACAGCTGTTCGCTTTTGTGCTCCCTATCATTTATTCATAAAATAATTGTTTTTACGTAGTTTTCTAGTGCCTTTTCCGATTTCATCGTATATAAATAACATAAAGCAAGTGTACAAATAGTTATAAACGTAAAAATTGTGTAACAAATGTGTTTTGGCCTTCGGAAAATCGGCTCTAACGGTTATTATTTTTGACAACAAATTTGGCTGGTTTGTGTGTTCTGAAGAATCCGGAGCTTATGTGAGTGGAATTCATATACGAAGGATTACTTTTTTCAAGTAAGCTAACATCTTTTACTGTCACGTAAGTACTTCGGGCATTTTTTAGAACACATAACCTAGACATTGTATTTTCTGTATTTTGTGTCTTGAGCTCGCGGCAATAACATTTCATAGTTCCATATTCGAAATGAACACTAGAAGCGCCTTGTTACGTCAGGCAGAGGCCAACAAACTAAACCAGGCTTTACTAGAACTCAAGACAGCCAGGAGACAGATTTCACAATTAGAATTAGAACGAGACGATAATGAAAAAATTCTCTTAGAAGCGCTAGACAATAACAAAAAATTAAAAAATGAGATGTCTACGCTATTCTGCCTAAATACTTCAATTATTGAGGAACGGGATAGGCTTCAGATGACAATAGATAGGTTCGATGAACAATGTGGCATTGAGTTTGAATCCGCTCTGCACAGAACTTCAACTCTGGAGAAGGAATTGTGTGATGCCCACCACCACATCACTCGGCTAGAAGAAGCGGCCCAGAACTCTGCCACCGCGAAAACTCAAACTTTATTCGATGAGCTAGTAACGGCTAACCAACCATCAGGCCATGTTTCTGTTGCAGGCTGCAGCATGCACACTATGCATACTATTGATTTAACAAAAGATGACTCTGTGTGTAATGTGGCAGCTAGCAGCAAAAACAAGAAACACAAATTAAGCAAGAAAAAGTTGAAAAAATATGTAAAAATCAACAAATTCATAAACAAAACAAAAACTTTATTAAAAAATCAAAAACATGTAGTCGCTAAGCTAAAATGTAAAAGAAAAGTTTTAGATAAACTAGAGCTCTGCACAGCACAGCTCAATTATAATCAGACCCAGTATGAGGCTGATATGCAGGAGCTGAGGTGCAAACTTGGCCAGGCGGAGCACTCCCTGGGACAATACATCAGCCTATATGAACAAACCACTGAACAGACAAGGGAACTCAATCTGGCCATGGATGCACTTCTCACAAGCCAGGTGAGTCTGGAGGGCAGGGTTCTGGAGGGCTGCTGCTGCTGTGATCATGGCCCAGTCTGTGACCACTCAGGTTCGGACAGTACTGTGTCAGCCGTATCCCCTCTGGATCTCAGCACTTCATGCTCAGGCAAAAAAACCATAATGTTCTGCGATGAAATTGGAAAAAACATGGGCCAGTTTTTAAACATGAATATGGAGCACTCTGTTAATAATTGTTTACCTAACTGCAATCTCCATGATATTATGCACAAAATTGATAATATAAAATTTCACAATAAATCAAATTTAATAATATTACTTGGAAATAGGGGTAATGTGAACAAATCAGACTTAATTAAATATATGAATAAATTAAATTTACTTAAATTAAATCAAATTGTAATGTTCACATTCCCCTACAGCGACAGCTTGCCAAATATAGAAAATAACATAAGATATAAGCTAAACATGACATTGCATACTATTTCATGCAATAACAATGTTCATGTAATTGACACTAACAATATTGTTAGTAAAAAATATTATTTGACTAGAAAAGGTAGTTACTACCTTTCAAATTATTACAAAAAACAAATAGCTGTTTCGCTATCCTATTATTTTGATATTACAGCCAAAAATTTGGCTATACAAGATGCTTCTTTTGAGCATTGTAACAAACTTACTACCAAGACCTTGGAAGTTCTTCCAAGCCATTTAAATTACATATAAAGACAATAGAGGAAGTCTCTAGCCCTAAACCGTCAAATAATATTGATTACACAAAAATTCAAAGAAACCAATCCTGTAAAATAAATGCAAAGTTTACTAACTTGGTGCATCAAAATATTCAAGGCTTAAAAAGTAAATTATTAGAGTTGGAATTGTACATGAACGCTTTTAATATTAACATCATTTGCTTAACTGAACACTGGTTGAAAAGCTATGAGCTCATGTTCAATTTCAATAACCACCAAGTTGGTAGCTGTTTTTGCAGATCACATGCTATTCGTGGAGGCTCATTAATTTTACTAAATAAATTCATGAAATTCTAAGACCGTCAGGACATAACATGCTTATCCGTAGAAAGCCACATTGAAGTAGCATGTGTAGAGTTGGAGCAAACAATTGTAGTAAGCGTATACAGCCCACCATCAGCTTCTTTTGAAATATTTGAAAATGTTATGGAAGATATTTTATTTAAATTATCAAAATCAAATAAAACTCTCATGGTATGTGGAGATTTCAATATTGACCTTTTAGAAGCTTACTCCCTTAGTACTAGATTGACAAACTTATTTAACTCTTATAATTTAAGGCCATTATTTATGGAACCGACTAGAATCACTGAAACCTCAGCAAAATGTATAGATAATGTATTTGTTTGCCAAAATGAAAAAATTGTAAGTAAAACTATAATAAGCAATTTAAAATCAGATCACTTAGGTCAATTAATCAAATTAGAAATTCAAGTGAAAAATAATAATTGTAAAAGGAAAATAAATTACATACCTGTGACCATAAGTCGATTTGAACGGTTAAAATTGGATTGGGAATCTAAACCCTCACCTAATTACTCACAAAACAACCCAAATGAGTCTTATTGCAGGTTTTTTACCAAATTCACCAATGCTTTTAATTCAATATTCACCCCCAAATCGATCATGGTCTCAGAAAAACTTAACTTTAGTGAGTGGGCAACAGTGGGTATACATAAGAGTAGACAAAAATTGTATGAACTGTATAGTGAAAAACAATATAATTTTAGCCAAGAGTTCAAAGAAAAAGTTAAAAATTACTCAAAAATGTTTAGGAAAGTTTGTCGAATAGCAAAGTCAAATTATATTAGCTCAAAAATTAAAACTAGTGAAAATGTAATAAAATCAACTTGGAAAATAATAAATAGTGAAACTGGAAAGGTCAGTACCTATGTTAATGATTACAATTTAAAGGTTAATGATTGCTCAATCAAAAATGATGTTGAAGTAGCCCAAGCATTTGAAAACTTTTTTACTGACATTCCAATCTCTACTACAAAGTGTCTAAACTCTTCTCAAATAATCGCTGAGTCATTACTCATTGAAAATGTACAAAAATGCAAAAATAAATTTAATTTCAACTATGTAGATGGAAAAGATATTAAAAAAGCCTTTAACCTTTTAAATATAAAGAAAACTGCAGACCTCTGGGGCATTTCCGTTAGAATTATTAAACCATTGATAGATACCATTGCACCGGATCTGGCTTTAATATTCAACGAATCTATCGATTGTGGCGTATTTCCTGATCTAATGAAATGTAGTAAAGTGGTCCCACTGTTTAAATCGGGTAGTAGATCTGACCCCACTAACTTTAGACCAATATCAGTACTGCCTACATTCAGCAAAGTTTTTGAAAAACTTATTTTACATCAAATGCTCAGGCATTTCAATGGCAATGACCTGCTACACTGTAAACAATTCGGGTTTACTCGCGGCAGGTCAACTACTGATGCTGGTGTAGAGTTAGTATCGCATATTTTTGATGCTTGGGAGAAGTCGCAAGATGCTATAGGCGTTTTTTGCGACTTGTCAAAAGCATTCGATTGCGTACACCATGAAACATTAATCAGGAAACTACATCACTATGGAATAATGGACTCCTCTTTGGATCTTCTTACGTCTTACTTGAGTGATAGGATACAGAGAGTTGAGATTAATGGGAAACGGTCTGCGGGGTCTGTAGTTACAATGGGTGTACCGCAGGGTTCTATCCTCGGTCCTTTCTTATTTTTAGTTTATATCAACGACCTGCCTCATCTTGTAAAGAATAATCACGAGATTGTACTGTTTGCTGATGATACTTCTTTAATTTTTAAAATGAAACGACAGAGTACAAATTTTGACGATGTGAATAATGCAATCTCAAAAGTAGTCCATTGGTTTAGTGTCAATAATCTTTTGCTTAACGAAACCAAAACAAAATGTATTAGATTTATTCTACCTAATGTTAAACAAGTTAAGGCTGATGTAAACGTAAAGGGAGAAACGTTAGAAATTGTTAAAAGTACCGTATTCTTAGGAATCACTTTAGATAATAAACTTCAATGGGGCCCACACATAGATAAGTTATCGAAGAGACTTAGTTCTGCAGCGTATGCAGTCAAAAAAATCCGTTTTCTTACAGACGTGGATACATCTAGACTTGTTTATTTCAGCTACTTCCACAGTATTATGTCATATGGTATACTGCTGTGGGGGAACGCTGCAGATATTAACACCGTATTTGTGCTGCAGAAGAGGGCTGTTCGTGCTATCTATAATATGGGTCCCAGAGAATCCCTACGTGATAAATTTAAAGAAATAAACATAATGACAGTCCCCTGTCAATATATTTATGAAAACTTGTTGTACACTCATAAAAATATCAAAAGCTTCCCTAAAAATAGCGATATACATAATATTAATACTAGAAATAAACATAAACTCGCTGTGCCCACAACCAGGCTTCACAAGATAAATGTATCTTTCAAAGGGCAATGTATACGCTTCTACAACAAAACTCCTAGTGAGTTGCAAAATCTATCAATCAAACAAATTGTCAAAACTTTTCTGTGCAAAAAGGCTTACTACAAAATATCAGATTATTTAGAAGATAAAAAAGCTTGGGACGGGTTTTGCTCCAACTCGAAAAATAACAACTAACAGGCTAAAGGTTTCTTCGTCGCTTCTTTACTTTAGTCTACACACCGAAGCGACAGAAATCAAAAACATCACTTTATTTCCGTGTCAGTGTTTTATTTTAAGAATTTGACTTTTTCTAAGTATACATTTTTGTATTTATGGAAATAAAGAATTTTTGATTTTGATTTTGATTTTGATTTTTGACGGATGACGTCGGATAGCACAAAACGAAGGACGGTCGATCCGTTCTTTCGATGAACTTACTATGAAGATGATTCTGACATTTATTTCTTAGAGATCCGGAACGAAGGGTGTCGGTTAATGACTCGCCCGAAGCAACTTGGTGGTAAGGTTGTTCGATCTATGCGATCGACGTCATCCGTCAGAGCAGAGCAGTACCGAGCTGGGGTGGAGCAGCCCGGCAATGAAGTCTGTGATGTGATATGCCCCAGAAGGGGGGGAAGGTGGAAGAATTGTTACAATCGATGTCAGTTACATTACTTCGATAAACTGACGACCTCTGTGGCGCGGTGGGCGAAGGTCTGCCTGTGATGCAGGAGGTTGCGGGTTCGATTCCCGCCTTGGGAAAAAATGTGTGTACGATCTTCAGACATTTGTTCAGGGTGTTCTGGTCGTTTTCTATCTATGTAATGTATTGTATTATGTATATCAGTTATCTAGTGCTCGTAACACACGCTCTGCTTAGCTAGATGATGCTGTGTGAATTGTCTAGCATTATTTATTATTATTAAACTTATTTCAGAATTCGAGAAAGAGGAGCTCCTCCGCAACGTGTTCCGCAAAGCGCGACAGAAGGCGAAGGAGGAGCTGGCCGCGCAGCTGAGCGAGTTCCAGGTGAAGCGGCAAGTGGGGCTCGCCTCGCTGTACGGACCCACGGACAGCGTTATCGACAAGTGCGATGTGGACAAGATACAGGTTGTAATAGTGATTCAAACGTAAAAGAAGAATCGGTAGAATTTGTGGACAGTACCGTATTCTTAGGAATTACCTTAGATAACTGATAATTGAAAAATTTACTTCAATGGGGCCCGCACATAGATAAGCTATCAAGGAGATTAAGTTCTGCAGCATATGCAGTCAAAAAAATCTTGTCTTACAGACGTTGATACTTCTAGACTTATATTTCAGCTACTTCCACAGTATTATGTCTTATGGTATACTGCTGTGGGGGAACGCTGCAGATATTAACACCGTATTTGTGCTGCAGAGGAGGGCTGTTCGTGCAATCTATGATATGGGTCCCAGAGAATCCCTACGTAATACATTTAAAGAAACAAACATAATGACAGTACCATGTCAATATATTTATGAAAACTTATTGTACACTCATAAGAATGGCAATCGGTTCCCCAAAAATAGCGATGTACATATTTTAAATACTAGAAATAAGAATAAACTCGCTGTGCGCACAACTAGGCTACACAAGATTAATGTATCTTTTAAAGGGCAATGTTGTGAAACTCCAAAACTAACATTTTAACAAGGTAAAAGTTTCTTGTTCGCTTCTTTACTTTACCTTAAAAAGATTGAAGTGGACAAAAGATCAAAGTGATCACTTTATTTCCTAGTTTTACATAAGTGATCTGAGTTTTGTGACGTGTCCAAGAATCCTGTAAGGTCTAAAGAAAAATAAAGCACTTTGAATTTTAAATTGAATTTTGAGCGGAGTGGTGGGTGCTTACGTTTATCTAACGACGTTGTTTTGTACACATACATGATATGATTCACGTTGGGGCTGAAATGATATAACTGCGATTATCTACAGTCTAGTAAACTATAGGTGGTTTAGTTATTTAACTATTTGTTCTATACAGTTAAAATTTGATTTTTCCTCGAGCTTATTTTGTAAGCCTAAATTTTATTGATTTCTGACTGACTGATTCTGACATTTTCGAGTTGTTCAGAATGCTTAAATCTCGACACAAACATGTTGACTGTGCCTCGGGCATCACTCCCAAACGAATAAACTGATTTTGAGATGTGACTTGTGCTAGAGTTTTGTTACCTATGATTGATTTATATCGCAACAGCCCTTTTGTTATGGTTGTACCATCTTATCTGTACTCGATAGTCAAAGTTCAATCAAACCTTCTCGTCTGGTCAAATGTCAACCTTCATCACCCACTCCACACACGTTTAACCCTGTCTTCCATTTCCAGGAACAAGCAGTAGTGGAACGTCTGATGTGCGGCCGGCTCCAGCAGTTGTCCACCGCTGGGCCCACGGCCGTGGGGGGCTGCGTGGGTGCGCATGCCTCGCAACACTCGTACAACTTACTCATAGCGGCGTTGGCGGCGGCCGCGCTGTGTCTACAATGCAGGTAAGTTCATCAAATCCATTGATACATACAATGATACATAGATATTGTACGCTGCACCATCTAGCTAGATAAATCTACAGGCCTACATGACCCTGTACTTCGATATTGGTGATAGTGATACACTGAAAGAGCTTAAGATGGGAGTTAAAATGACTGAACGACACAGAGGTTGTTTGCAGGCTGAATTTATTGATATAAGAATAAGAATAAAAATGCTGATGATTGCTTACTGGTAAGGTAACGCTGTGGCGCACACAGCTTAGTACAAAGTTATTACGTACCCAAGCCGGCCTACGTGTGCGAGTATATAAGTATACATAATGTGCGGGTTGGCCCGTACAAAATCTAGTGAAGCTTTACAGTCCGGAGCAGCTAAATAAATTAGGGAGAAAACATTTATTCGTCATAAATAGGCACCTAAAATACCCACTGACATAATTGATATATCGTCATTTTACGGTATATGCGATACTTTGGTCTACTCGCTCGAACCAGCTGTGTCTAAGAGGTAAAAGGAAAATGAAACAAAAAATGTCTGTATGGCATGAAGAAATTGGACACTTTCACAGCGCCATCTAGACATCCTATTCGAAGTTTTACCTCTCAAAGATAGTAGGAATCTCCGAGTCAGACATCACGCAAGCTCGCACAAGTCAATGTTTTTGTCGTATTAATATTCCTTTGCCATCTCTCTTCCTACATTTAGACTAAGTTCAAGAAAAAAGAAACGGACTTTCTCTTTATTTTGACGTTAACCTCGTCTGTTTTTAATCTTCGACCAAACCTACGCGTCCAACACGCGGGATGCAGGACGTGAAGCGGCGAAGTAAACAACGACAAAGCTTTCCATTTAAAAGTTCCCGCGTCTCGGCCGCGCAGGTGTGCAAGGCGCCTTTGACTCGCCATTACAGCGTCCCCCGCGCGGCTGACGCGCTCGCTTCGCGTCGTCCCGCATCCCGCCTGTCCGACGCGCATGTTTGAACGAAGCTAGACTTCAAAACAGCTAGGCATTGAAAAGGTAGGCTCATGCACAGCGGAGCCGCTGCTTGCGCATGCGCACATTGGGAGTCGCATTAAACAAGCGCGCATGAGCGATACGTATCGCTTCAGGGCACATGCTGAGCGATGCCCCCTTTTTTGTCACTTATTTTTCTTTTTCTGTTATCTTTTTTTTTTGGTTTGTGTTATTGTGACAAAATAAAACCTTTTACTTTTTTTTCTACTTTACTTTAAATAGATTCGTTGCGCAATAATATCGCCCATCAATTATTTTGCGTCTGCGTGTGTTGATATTGACTTCATCATCATCACCATCGGCCTATCCACTGCTGGACATAGGCCTCCTAATGAGCGCCATAGCGCCCTGTCATTGAGTTATTGAGCCCAAATTATTAAATACTTGAACGGCACCAATATTGCTTAACAGAAACATACCATGGTTGTAAATAAAGTAAACGGCAATGTTTTCCTTTTACGAGTTTCCTGCAGTCAATTATTTATAGTCCGCCAGAGTTAGATAAAGGCAAGTGAGGCGTCATTAAGGCTGGATTTATACATCCTATGATTATATTTCACAACAAATAATCGTAATATGAGCGTCGGTGTTCTTCCAACACAAATACGGTTTGAGTTAACCCACTTACACCGAGAATGAATCAAATCGTTATGCTCAGAATCATTATATTAATATCATAAATGTGAAAATGGTTTTTTAACTTCTCACGCCCTGAACGGTTAACTTCGAGACTTTTATCCTATAAAATAGTTCCCATGGTATAGAAATAACCTTTGAAGCCGCGGGTAGAAACTAGTTGAACCTTAAAGGTGTTGATTCCCATAAATGTTTTAGTTCCATAATCATAAAGTAGTATAATGATTTTATCACTTTTTTCGAATCACTAACCACCATACGAGTAACAGTTACAGTACCTAATATTATTTGTTAGTGTAAGTCAAGCTTTAATTCAATCATTGACACAACATCAACATGAGGAAAATTGTCTCATAACCATTGTTAACGAACTGTATTGTGTTTAGTAAAATTTCTCGAAAAACCAAACAGCTGGACTACTCATATAGTTTGTGGATAGACCGATCGTTTGTTCCGCCCGAGTGTGCTCTGTTATATTTGCTTTGTGTAATAAACCCACGAGTTATCTCTTTATATTTTCATTGAAAGCTTAGGCTAACTTTACAAAATATTTGACGGAAAAATATACTTGAAGTTTGTTGTGATAGAGATGAATTCACGGTGAAGAGAAGACTTCAGCCCGAATTATGAAAGCTTGCTCAGTCATAGGTCGGTGCATTAGTGACGTTTATTCTATAGAAAAGCGTTACTCAAGCATAAATCTATGACTGAGCAAGCTTCGACGGATTTTGTCACGGGTCTCTGTGATTAGGGTGTTGATTTTCATCTGACAAAACTCGTGTTATAAAATATAAAGTGGAACAATGAAGTTAGACAGCAAACTAGCGATAGAAGATATAACAGAAAAGACTGCGTTGGAAGTGCGGAGGAAGTGGTGGCAGTCCCCCAAGGCGGCCAAGAAGAAGATGAAGCAGGCTAATAAGATTGATAAGTGAGTTTGTTGATGACCGATGTGGCGCGGCGCGCGAAGGTCTATTCCCGGCTCGGGAATAGACCTTCGCGATAAACGAACAAATGATTGTACAATCTGCAGATTTGCAGCTGCAGATTTTGTATTTGTTCAGGGTGTTCTGGTCGTTTTCTATGTTTCATTAAAAATATTTATGTTATGTATTGCATTATATTATGTACATCAGCTATCTAGTACCCGTAACACAAGTTCTGCTTAGCTTGGGGCTAGATAATGCTGTGTGAATTGTCCAGCATTATTTATTTATTATTTTGCTTGAGAGGTAGTGTCAGTGTGGTAAGTCAGTTCAGGGAAGTACCCTATAAAGATTTCATGGGATTATTGACAAGGCCACTAATTCTTTTTTAATATTCCTTTAATAGTACAAATCTATATCTTACACTGTCTTCGTGTAGGTCTTCGTGTAGGAACTGATTAAAAAGAAGTTGAAGTTCAGCATTACCTGTAGAAGTGGAAGAAATTGTGCCCACAGAGTGGCATTTATACTAAGTAGAATATATCTAAGAAAGATACAAAAAGTGGCGTGGATCTTTAGATGACTTCAATCGTTTCATGAAAGTTCCTTATCCACCTGCATCGTAAATGTTAATCAAAAAATAACTTTACAATATCTATTCAAACAACTTTCAATGCCATGCCCTCTCAATATTATATTTACTAAATAACACTACAGGAAAGTATTTGGTACGTCGCAGGACATTTCCTTTTCATGTATAAAACAAAAACTTAACTTTATCATAACATCAACAATAAGCCGGTAGAGTAAGCATAGCGATTGTTGTCTGGGAATGAATAGACAAAATTGACATCTCCTTCGTCATACATTGCGTAAATTATTGATGTTGAAGTAATACATTTCAAACATTTTACGAATTCAATGACGATGTGACGTGATTGATCCAAAGATTTTAGAAAAACAGTAGATTGATTATCTAAGTAGAAATTCTAAAGTAGCTCTTATTTATCTACACTAATATTATAAAGAGAGATTTGTATTTTTGCATGTAACGAATAAACTTAAAAACTACTGGACTGATTTCAAAAATAGTTTTGCCGTGAGAAATCTTCATTTTCACTGAGTAACATAGGCTATAGAAAATACCCGTGCAAAGCTGAGACGGCCTTCATAATACGAGAAGTCTCAATAAGCTCGTTCATATAGTTTTCTTCCGTTCCCAGACCAGCGGCGGTGGCCTCGGCTGTGGGCAATCAGCGAGCTTCCTTCCTGCAACGAGACAAGCTGTACAAACAACGGGTCAAACAGATCAACAAGCAACATCAGCAGCCGGTACGTTCCTTATACGTCCACAACTGGACATACCTTCACAAATAAGGAGGGTGAAGGGTCTATACAATCTCAAATTTTTGTGAAAAGGACATGCATAGGATTTCGCGTTCGTAGGAGCGAGACAGGGCATAGCAACGCAAGCAATCAAGTTTTAGCTGATCAATTAATTCTTTATGAAACATATAAAATTTCTTTATAAATACTTAGTTCTATTACCATGCTTATTCTCGAGATCTATTAACTTAACTTCTGTATTTATTGAGAAATTAAGGTTTTAATAAGAATTTAGAGAAACGACTCTACTTTTTTATCGAGAAAATTTTATGGAATCGTGTTTTCGAAACATATGATTGATAGAATAAGTCTTAACTGTATAAATTTCTAAGTTAAACATTTAGTAGTTGGAAGATATTGGCCTATAAGCCGTATATTGGATTATAAGTATAGGGCCTTAACCACGCACGGCAGGATGGTTAGTGACCGCAATACAAGTGTTAAAAATACCTAGAAGGAAACTACTGCCCTTCCTTCGGCAGGTTCCCTTAGTCTGCTCTTACGACATCCACGGGCTGAGTTGGAGGGGTCGATTCTTACGCCGCGACCGATTTTGGCATTTTATTTACTGCACTCGCGTCAGATTTGGTATAATAACAAAAAATATCAAACACCATAACGATTTAAGTGGCTATAGTTATGATTTATGAATTTCAAACAATAAACCAACGTCACACCAACTTTTCTCACTCCGATAATTCGCGTGCGCGATCGCTACTGAACTTTTTACCGCAATGGTTGAAAACGAAAGTTTTCAATCAGTGCGTCCTACCCGTCATGACCTACGAAGCTGAGACGAGGACGCTCACGGTAGGGCTGGTCCACCAGTTTAAAGTCGCCCAGCGAGCTATGGAGAGAGCTATGCTCGGAGTTTCTCTCAAGGATAGGATTCGCAACGAATACATCCGACAGAGAACCAAGGTTATCGACATAGCTCAAAGGATTAGCAAGCTGAAGTGGCAGTGGGCTGGCCATATCGCGAGAAGAACCGACAAACGCTGGGGTAAACGTGTTCTTGAGTGGAGACCGCGACTCGGAAAACGTAGTATAGGACGCCCTCCGACCAGGTGGGATGACGACTTGCGAAAGACTGCTGGCAGATGCTGGATGCGGCAAGCTGAAGACATGACGCTATGGCGCTCATTAGGAGAGGCCTATGTCCAGCTGTGGACTGGTATAGGCGGATGATGATGATGAGTTGCACTTTATTATAAGCTCTAGCTCCTAAATGGCCTTTCTAGTTTTCTTCAAGTGATTGTCGCCTGTCGCCACAAGTATTAGGCTCGTGTTATGAGAGCTTGCTCAGTCATAGATGTATGCTTGAGTTACGACTATTTAATAGAAAATCGTTGCTCAAGTCACTGAAAATCGACTGAAAATCGATGACTGATCAAGCTTTTATCCAATACAGTCGTCTCATTATTTGCGGTTAAGTTCGACACCTTTAATGGTTATTTTGATATTAGGTATTTGGTCTGAAGAATGTTCTTCAGTTCACAATTTGCCTTCCTCACCTCACATCGTAATCACATGACCAAAAACTCTAATTGCATAAAAATTTTAATTTTTTTCTTTGGTTCATTGAACGCGGCTTCTTAAGGCGAAGTACGTTTGCTTTTTCGAGACAAGGACGAGCGAACACCGCGCGGTGAAAGCGAGAAAGGGAGGCAAGAGCCGGGTCGCGCGCAATTTCACTGCTTTTTATTTATAAATTTGTTATTGCTCTGAAATAATACTCGCAAAAAAATATAACCATAATCCTCTAAAGTAGTATCTTTAGACGATATTTCATGCAAATATGTTAAGTAACTAGCAAATGAAACTGGTTTTCCGTAGTAAAAATGCAAAATTTAGAGGAAACTTTGCGATTTCTTTCTATAGAGTCAAGTTGAGTTAATCGTGTTTCGGCTCCTATAACTTACTAAAAAAAACCCTAAACCTTCGATGCTCATTAAAAAAATATTAAAAAAAATTGTGTTTTCTTGCCTTGAAATTGATTTTCCGTATAGGGAAAACCTGAGTTTTGGGACCTACTACACCTTAAGTCTTACAGGAGAAAATAATTATTTTATATTTCAGGATACTACTTCCCATCTCATCATCAAATATCATAGCATAACAGCCTGTAATGGTCCACTGCACATATCAAGAGGAGGCCTGCGTGTAGGCCAACCCGCATGCCCAGCGTGGAAATTATGGGCATTAATGGGGATGACCCCATGAGATAAAAAATCCGGGGCAGGCCTGCGTCCGGCAGTGGACCATTAAAGGCTGTCGAGGGTGGAGGATCATAATCCCCACGCTGGACATGGAATTTGCCTTTCTAAGCCTTATAATGTGTGTTGTTTCCCAGTTCGTAGTGCGCGGCCACCACCTGCAGCTGCAAGCGTTGACGTCCGTGGCGCACTGCCACCACTGCGACAACGTCATCTGGGGCCTGGCGCCGCAAGCCTACTTCTGCACAGGTCATTCTTACACATACATTTTAGTAACAGACAGTACTTGGTTAATAGGCTATTTGGCTATTGACTACTATTGGGAAATATGTCTTACGAGTTGTCTGATAAAAAAATAATGCAAATGATACTAATATCAAGGCCCGTCGTATTTGTTGTGAAAACTAATTTTAAAGTTTGAATAAAATAATGGCGCGCTGAAACGCTCATGGCTCCGATGACATGGTTCAAATCAAATCAAAAAGTATTTTTCCATAAATACAAAGACAATGCTTTAGGAATTGACTAGTTCCCGCCCGCGGCTTCGCACGCGTTGTTTCTATGGAAACGTTTTATTTATATCCCATTGGAACTGATTTATGGGATAAAAGGTCTCCTACGTTTTATTCCAGGTCTAGAACTATCAGTATGAAATTTCAGCTTGATCTGTTTAGTAGTTTTGACGTGAAGAAGTAACAAACATCAATCATAGACATAGACAAAGATATAAACATATCATTTATTTTCATTTACGCACAAGATAAATTTACAATTCTGAAATAAAAATAAAACGCATATTCATCAAAAAAATAAAGAACATTATTGCGTGTGAAAAAAAACTACTTTTATAATAATATATGTATATAAGTTATAAGTAGGTTATCATATATTTTTTTTTTTATATGCTCATACTTGAGGTTTTCTTTTTTGTCGTATACCTTTTTAACGTCCCCGTGTCTTGTGTGAGAATGTATTAGTAATGTATGTGATGTTGTGCAGACTGCAAGCTGCGCGTGCACCGGAGCTGCGCGCGCGGCGTGGAGGAGGCGTGCTGCATCGATCCCGAACATCACAACAACAGGATATCGCGCTTCATGGAGCGGATACACAGCAACCAGCTCAACTGTGAGACATTTTACTGCACTACTTCCAACCATACCTCAGATCTAAATATCTTCCAAACTACTTACTATTTAACTTTGAACTTTATACATGGTACAGTTCAGGACTTACTTTATACATGGTACAGTTCAGGACTTACTTCATCAATCATTATGTTTCGAAACCAAGATATAAAATTTTCTCGATAAAAAAAAATTGCAAAGTTGCCCCCTATATTTTTACTAAAACCTTAATTTCTCAATAAACACAGAACATGAGATCTTGAGAATAAGCATGGTAATAGAAATAAGTATAAAGAACATTTCATATGTTTTGTTTTTTCAAATAAAGTCCTAGTTAATATAAATACTTAATAAGCTAAAACTAGATCTTTGGCTTGCGTTGCTATGCCCTGTCTCGCTTCTCAGAACGCGAAATCCCAGGTCTAACCTTTTCACAAACATTTGAGGTTGTATGTGCTCTTAAAGCCCGTATTATGAAAGCACAGGACAGAAAAGGATGGCAAGCGAACGTAGGATCCATGGAGAGACAATGATGTTTACTTATAGATCTCACACTAGCTAGCCGGAGCCTGTATCGAGAGATCCAAACTGGTGATACTTACAGACACAAGTGGGTCTTTAAACACGTATGTACATGAACAATAACAACTGAAAACATCTCTGTCATCTCCGATTTATACGCATTTATCATAATGACATCTATCGGCAATTAAAGAAACCACAAAACGGTGCTCACCATGCTCAACAAGATGTTGTCATTGAAAACTTCCAAGGATGGCCGCCAGATGGTACGAAGAAGTTCGTGCTAACGAAATTTATACCAGCTACGTAAAAAATAAACAAATAAAATAAAGTAATTTATTCTAATTATCTTAGGACCAAAAAGAAAAAAGTACATAATCTCATTCAAAAAAATAATATGGTTATTTTGTTTGACAGCTCAAGACTCCGGTGATAAGAAATCAAGAAAGGCGTCGGGCACGGCCAACTTTCTCAATAGTAAGATATATCTTTATATTCCCTAGACTAAGATAATCCTTATCCTTACTAACTTTTGCCCCCTTTTACTTGTGACCTTGCATATGTTTTTACTGAATAAAAAGAAGCCTATGTCCTTCCCCGGGACACCCTATCTCGGAGCCATTATTATTTTGCCATATTTCATTCGAATCCCTCCAGATGAAAACATGTATTCTTTAAAAAGAAATTCGCGCAAGTTCATTTGGATTCACATTTTGACAGAAGATTTTATACAACAAACGTCAACCGACGAGTATGCTAGTTGTGAGATATTTTTTTGGGACAAACTCTCAAACTCTAAAATGTCCTTTGCTGACAGCATTCAGGGAACTTTGCCTTCCGGCGACGGCTTAGATTATTAGAAAATTAATACACAAGTGTAAATGCTGTGTGAAATGTACAGAACTTTATAAAATAGTAATTCTATACATAATACATTTTGTTACAAAAAATATTTAAAACCTTGTGTCTGTCCGCAGTGGAACGCAGCTTTCGTAAAGCTGAGGACGACCAGCCGTGGGAGCAGACCTTGACGCCCACGATCGGTGAGTGCTAGCTTCATATCTCCACCTTAATACTATACTTCTTGTCAACTATTGTAACTCAGAGGAAAACTGGCGCAGAGCGCATCTTACAAAGATAAATAGAGAACTCATTATGGATGTAAGCGGGTTAACTTCGGACCTTATTCGTGTTGGAGGAAAAGCAATGTTTCATCCCGTATGAGGGAGTTTTTCAGGGTGAAGAGAGCGTACTGCGTCACCGAAGAGCTCGTTATAATCATATAGAGAAGTATCATCAAATAAAACAGCATCAAATCACTACTGGGTATATAGGTTGTGTAGATAAAGATCGGGATTAAATAAATAAAAATAAATAAATAAATAATGCTGGACAATTCACACAGCATTATCTAGCCCCAAGGTAAGCAGAGCTTGTGTTATGGGTACTAGATAACTGATATACGTAATATTATACATTACATAGATAGATATTTTTTTTTATTATACATAGAAAAACACCCAGACCAACGGAACAAATTTCTGCAGATCGTACACAAATTTGTTCCGAGGCGGGGATCGAACCCGCAACCTCTTGCGTCGCAGGCAGACTCTCGCCCGCTGCGCCACTGAGGTCGTCAAATTAAAAACACAATGGTGTGCGGCTTGCTCGAGCATGGCACCCACGCAGCTTAACGCTGTCAGCGCTATGCACGCGGGACATCCACGTTGTCAAGCCGGTTTGATCATACACACAATATCTAAATAAATAAATTAGGCGCTATCCTTTACAAATTTTCCCAATGGCAATTTTTAATGGCAATTTAATTACGTATTTTGTCAGTAAGTTCATTATTAAAGTAGTCGAAACGCAAGTTTTCTTTTTACCGTTACCTGTTCTAGCGGATTTTGTGAATGTATAGCGGACAAGCGGGAATAGTTTTTGGCGACTTATAACGACTTTTCGGAAAGGCTTCAACTCTCCTGTTGACTTAATAATTAAAAACCCTGATGACTTCGTATTTAATTTTAAAATTTTTGATCAATAATTATGTTACCAAATTTCATGATTCTAGGTCAATGGGAAAGTACCCTATAGGTTTTGTGTGCATATAATTCCCTTGGAAATTTCGCGTTTACTTAGAACTTATAACACGCTCAACCGCTCAACTCACACACTCCAATTGAAAACTCTCCGCCCTTTCCACTCCTACAGCTCATCCTATACAGTATACGCCATAAAACTGTGGAATGCTTTACCCACTTCTATTCGACATGCCAAGTCTCTCCCTATATTCAAAAAAATGGTCTATGAACACTTCCTAGCCTCAACATCAAATATTTAAGTAACTTTATTATTTAGTATATTTATTTTATGATAAATAATTTTTCTTGAATAATTTTTATGACATGTACAAATATAAGTATTTATATACATATTTATTAGCTGTAAGTATTTATTTCTTCTTCTACTACCTACATAAACAGTATTTTATTTACATGCCACCGTCTATACTTCTTCAATCACTTCTTGTCCATCCTTAGGTTGCCTGGAAGAGATCGCTCTTAGCGATAAGGCCGCCCATTGTTCATTATCTATAATTGTTTTTATTTTCTGTATATATGTTTTTTTTGTAATTATTTGGTGTGCAATAAAGTATATTGTATTGTATTGTATTGTATTGTATCACGCCTCCAAGGACTTGAGTATTTGATTTTAATTCCACTTTGATACCTGTACGCGTGAATTTCTGAGAAATTAAGGTAAACAGACTGACAGACGGACAACAAAGTGATCCTATATACGGCTTCCTTTTTTCCTTCTGAGGTACGGAACCTTAAAAAAAAGGGAACCCTTATTATACGGGATCACTTTGTTGTCCGTCTGCCTGTCAGTCAAGACCCTTTTCTCAGGAACGCGATGAAGTATGTATCAACTTTAATGTAAACGTAAAGCTTTAAAAATCTACACTAGAAAGGAATAGTAAGATCCAAAACAGCGAGTGAAGCGATTTCACGCTGGATAAGCAGCGAATTATGCGCTGAATTGTACAATTGGAATGTTTCATCCCTCCCTGTGGAGCGCTACTGCTAAATCACGGAATTGGATTTTGCGAATTGTTAATGAAAAAATTATTACAAACCCTAATCCTAAATGGGGCAAAAATTTGCAAAAATGAAGCCATTCAACGAGTTTTGATACTCATCGTTATCTAGTGCTTATTCTGTTTATCGGCATAAAATTACATTATTTAAGCACTCTAATGGTTTTTTGATACTAAAATTTATCGAAAACGCTTTGACGGTAATAATAAATGGTCATTAGAAGTCCCAAAAATCCAAAGAAACGCAAAATACGATAAGAGTGTATTAGTCGTTAATTAGACAATCATTAACGCATACGTTATGTAAATCCCTGTATATTATTTTGTGGCACCCTGTAGGCATATTTCTCCACAAAACAAACCGCACACTATAATCATAAACCTTCATAAAGCGCATTGCGCATCTATTATAGATTGTAGCGGCTTCCCTTTTCGTATCGCATCCAAATTATCAGCACGCAGTGGAAATAACTTTGGTAAACTTGCCGTTTCACAGTACCGCCCCTGAAAACTGAAAGCTCGAAGTGTAGGCGGCGTTCCCGCCACAGGCGGACGTTTCGCGCGTGTTTATGTAAAATACCAGAAATTCCCGACGAATTCACGGCCTTTGTGATAAAAGCGTGCAAAAAATAAAACTAATAATTACCTATCCATAACCGCGAACAGTATTCGGTTCCTTTTTTAAATTAAATTGCAAACTTGAAAAAGGTAGCAATTCTCCCTAAAAGTGATTGATTCGATTTTTGAAATACTGATTTTGATTTTTTTTCTAATAGGTATTTCAGTGATTGAAGTTAGAAGCGTTTTTTTTTAGTTCTTGCGTTAAATTGTTTTTTCAGTGAGTGCTGAGTTTTATTGTCTATGAATTAGTGAAGTCAATGTCAATGAAGTGTTTGTTATCAAATGTGGTCATATTTTGGATTGTAAATACCTAGCTGTTATCTGTAACGGTTTAACCTTTTACTGGTAATGGGTACATTATGTCTGATCCAATACCTATTAGTACTTATTATTATTTATCGACTTTTAAAATAGAGAAAATCTTTATCCGATTATATTTCTTTGTGGTCACATTGAAACAAAAGTTGTAGTGTCTGAATTTGGTCATTTGGATCGTCACATATTTCTTTTAAATAATAAATGAAATCTATGTTCTAAAATATGATAGGTTCGATTTTGAAGCCTGCTTTTGTTCAAAAATTATTAAGTTCATCGTAATTCCTTTCGCAATTGTTAAAAGCGTCAAGTGTAAGCCTTCGGATTCTGTCTCTATGAAAAGTATTCAACCGTTATGACATAGCTAGAAGAATTGTTATATTTTTTTAAACTGTTTTAACGTATGACATTTCGCATAGAAACTTAAACTAAACGTTTGCAGCAGAGATAGGCACAATCAAGGACAATAACCGCTGTATGATAAAATCGTTTTTATCTGCATACTAACGAGATTTAATATTTTATTAATATTTTTAAATAATGACAATACAATAGGCTGAATTTTAGCGTTGATTATCTTATCCTCTTACGTTTTTCTTCCTTATGTACTTTTACGTGGACAACCGTATATAACCTATTAATTCCTTGTACTTTATGCGGAAACAGTTATATCCTGCGGGGAATTGATAGCAATAAATATCTTTCCTATTCCCTTTATCTCCGCTTCACTGATATTTTATCCTTTCATCTAAGATTCTCAACTCATGTATTTATTCCGTGAAATTCACATTAATTTCCATAACAGAGAGATGTAAGTACCATGCTCCGACTTACTATCAAAACAAATAGCTTATTCAAACTTGAGAAAACTTCGAGGAATTCCTTCTCTTGTTGGAGACTTACAATAATATTCGTTGGTACATTCCGATAAAAACAACTAAGATCTCTTTTGACCTTCAGTGTAATGGAAAGAGTTTCATTGTGTCGTTACAATTTTGTTGTTTGACATTTCTAAAAAATACATTGCTAGCTCTAGGTCAACAATGATTTAGATTCTATTGAGCGAGAAAGAAACGTTCCTTCGTAAATAAATAATGTAGGACCTAGGTTTAGTGGGGTAGAAAAAATAGACCTAGAAATGTACTACGTACATAGACCTCGCACGGGACATAGGCACATCTATATACTCCGATTCATAAATCTCGAAAATGTTTGTAAGAATAATAATCCGGGGAAGGATTATCAAGGGGAGGCCTGCCTACGTCCAGCAGTGGACCATAATAGGTTGTTAAGTTGAGTTGAGTATCCACAGGTTGAGTTGGTGGGGTCGATTCTATCGCCGCGACCTTCAGGTATTCTTGTTACAGTGAAAATAGTTTATCATTTGAGTAATCGTTGCTCACATGACGTTAGCATATCTCTGGGCAGGGAGCGGAGGCGAGTGACGGCACGAGATGCCGCAGGGCGCGGCAAGCACACCGGACAGGCTATAGGGATGTTTGGGGGAAGTGATTGATGTGTTGAAGCGCATCACATGCGTACGTTCCATATTTTCGTAAAATGTACCAAAGGAAAGTGTTTAAGGGGCTAAACAACCTCAAATGTTTGTGAAAAGGACAGACATAGGATTTCGCGTTCATAAGTGCGATACAGGGCATCGCAACGCAGCAACGCAAGCCCAAAAATCAAGTTTAAGCTTATTATCTATTAATTAGGACTTTATATGAAAAAACCGAAACATATAAAATATCCTTTATAAATAAATATGACCAAAGTATGGCAAACATACTGCCACTTCAGCTCTTGCTAATCCTTTGAGCTATGTCGATAACCTTCTTCGGTTCTCTGTCGGATGTATTCGTTGCGAATCCTATCCTTTAGAGAAACTCCGAGCATAGCTCTCTCCATAGCTCGCTCCATAGCTCGCTGGGCGACTTTAAACTGGTGGACCAGCCCTACCGTGAGTGTACACGTCTCAGCTCCGTAGGTCACGGCGGCTAGGACGCACTGATTGAAAACTTTCGTTTTCAAGCTTCGCGGTATGGGCAAATATGAGCTGAAACTCTTAAATTTAAGATGCATTTTATTTGAATGGCTTCTGATAACAGACAGCTCACGGGCGCTTAGCCTGCGATGTGCCATTTTGTCACTGTATAATCTGAACAAAATCATTAGTGTAAAAATTATGCCAAATCTCGTCTCGTAATATTTTCGCCCCGTATAAAATGTTGAAATTACTAGAAGAGCCAATTCAGCCGTTTTATTTCTTACCTTCGATTATGAAGTTGTTAAACTACCTAGGTCTAGTCTAGTCTAGGAAAACGTAGTAAAAAAGCCCATATTTGAATGCTTATTTTCATGCTGTGCGGTAGCGGTGTTGGATGTATGTCCTAAGGTCCACGACTGGTTGCTTCGCTAGCCGTGTGGTTACCTACCAACGAAACAAACAGGCAACCTAGCCGTCTACCTACCATCCTCCAGTGCGGCCCTGGCCTGAACAACTCAAAGTACCAAGTTCTTGTATCTAAGAACCTTCTTATGACGATACCTACAGTCCAAGTTCACACATTGTTGAAGTGCTCGAATTTCGAATAACTAAACATGTTAGTTTAGTTTTACACACTTTTATCCGTATTTCTGCAGAGTCGTTCGAATTTCAAATACAAAGATTGCGGAAGTCTGAGCAATAGACAACTTGTTATTATTTATTTTTGATATTTTTTGGCAAGTATCTCATTGTATTCAGCCAGCTAACCGCTGTGACTGTGACGTCTCAATAAAATCTGTCTCGGTGTTTGTTCTCCTAACGACTGTTTGTTGTAACAACATAAAACTCATTTATGAGGAGCGCGCCTCCTAATATTAGTACTTATTTTATATCTATTCTTTATGGATAATAAAAAATCATAGACTATTACTATCGCATATTTTAACAGCTAATTTGGCTACGAACATGAGACAGCTATTAATTTGAAACCCTAATACTATAATACGAGTACTGGGGTATAACTTATCTCGTAATAGCACCCTATTTTTAACAGGCTTGAAAAAAGCAGAAGGTTGTGTATGTTTTGTATGTATGTTTTTTTACGTATTTTCACCGAATAATCCGTCAATCATAACCGATTTACTTTGCTTTCGTGTAAACCAATATGTCCCTTAAAAAAATATTCCGAAGGGATTACCATCTTTTCCCACAAAACTTAAAAAACGATATCAATTCAGGAAGTTAACCTAGATTTTCTTATTCTTTTCAAAACAATCACTTGTGTATGACAAATTCCCACACAAATATCAATGTCAAATTATCAAAAAAACACATTGTAATATGGATACAGTGGCACTTGAAAATTCAGTAGATTTGCATAAGAGACTTACGAACTGACGTGATTCTAACTTTGTGATTTTTTTTGTCCTTCGAATACTTTCACAATCATTTTAGTTCGGTAACTTCCGAAGTTTGAAAAGCTCTTACTTGATTTTAACCTTTCAAAAAGTTGACTACCCCAATATTACCTTCCGAAAGTACTGTAGAAGTTATAATGGCAAGGCATTAGAATACCAACCGTAAAATTATTAATGTCAAAGCGCCCGTAAAGATAAAACGAAAAAATATAAACACCCATTCAGTTCCAACATAACAAAGCCTGAAAATGAAACGTACCGGTCAAGTGTGAGTCAGCCTCGCACACTAAGGGTTCAGTTCTACGTTATACACAACTAGCGGTCCGCCCCGGCTTCGCACGGGTATATTTTATCGCCTATGTTAATCAGGTATATAGGATTCTAATGATGAAAGAATTTTTCAAATCGGTCCAGTAGTTTCGGAGATTAAATTCAAACAAAGAAACAAATATTTCGTAATGATGTGGTGTTTGTTCAGTCTGTGAAAAATGGGACGTCCTTACAGATCGGCATAAGTTTAGAAATAGTGTAGTTGGCTCTCTTTGGGCCATCATCAGCATACGGTAGTCCACTGCTGAACGTCGGCCCCTAACTCACGCCATAGCGCCCGTCCTCAGCCGCATTCAGTATCTACCTTAATTAAATCACACCTACTGATTATAGAGTTCTTTTCTACATTACAGAACCCTAAAAAGAAATATGCTCAAATGATTTTCACGATCTTTACGATAAAGGCCGTCGAGACTCTCGAACACTCCAGATCCAATGCCAAAAGAGTCGTATAAAAGTGGGAGCGGATGATTGTTGTGAGTGAGGTATTCAGTTCAGCTACGAGGACAAATATTAGGAGCTTCTGTGACGTCACATTCTTCACGATTCTCCTTCACGTGGTGAGATATTTGCTGACATCGGTCGGTCGGCCTTTACCTTCTAAGTAATAAAGCATATAATCGACTGAGCTTTTATGTTGTCTACATAATATTTATGTAGAACCTTGCTTCTTACCTAATTTAATGATTGTAAGTCAAAGGCACGGGTTTAGTCATAGTCCATACCGAGAATCGAAAATTAATAAAATTAGTCATCAAAAATTAGGTTTTCGGATTTTTTCTTTGCTTGTGCTATTTAATAATACCTTGCTCTTTGCCAAGTTTAATCACTAGGTGAGCAGGAGGTAGGTATCCTGTAGGTTTTGTGTATGTGATTGATTCTCTTGAAAATTTCAAAATATTCAAGCATAAACGGCTGTATTTTGATTGCGTTGACTTGACTTGCAAGTTTAATTTATATTATTATATAACTATCTGCCTAGCTTTGGGCTAGATAATGCTGTGTGAATTTTCCAGCATTATTTATTTATTTAGTATTTGATGTTAATTTCAAATGGATACATTCACGCTTTCCTGAGAAAATGGGGTTGATAGACGAACAGGCTAAATAAATAAAAAAATCTGGTGTATTCACAGTGCATCAAGCTAAGCAGAGCTTTTGTTGTGGGTACTAGATGACTGATATATACATAATACAATACATTACAAATATATATACATATGTATAATAATCGTGTATACACCCAGATCAAATTCAACCGCCTATAATGGTCCACTGTTGGACGCAGGCATCCCCTTGATTTTTTTTATATTATGATGGGTAATGCCCATAATCCCTACGCTGGACATGCGGGTTGGGATCGCATTTCGGTGGTAGATGTATTCTGCAAGAGGCGCTGCTGCCCGCCCCCCGGTGTATGTACCTTAGTCGCTTCTTACGACACCCATCGCCCACTGCGCCACTGGGGTCCACTTGACATTATAACTCCATAATATAGGTAAGCTGTTTTTGCCTGAGAAACATCAATTAAGAATCATGTAGAATTCATGTGTAATGTTTGCCAAATGACTGTTAATATAAAAACCTTTATGCTTGGAATTGAAACTATTATAAATGTAAAACGTTATCAAAAGCGGACTATCAGCTCAGACTACAGGATGCGATAGCGAACTATTTGCCAGCATTTCTCTCCGCCTGACATGTCTACGCTTTACAAGGACATTTAAACAGCTTTAACTTATCAAACTAGCTAATACAGCCTCGTTATCCCACTACAGGACATAGGTCTCTCCAAGGTCATAGGTCTTCTTCTCTGGAAAGCGTTCTCCCACCAATTTCGTAGTTATTGTATCTGAACTAAATAGGAAGTTTTATACGGTCTGATATATATATTTTTTAATTATTATGCCTGTAACTTCGCGCCACTGCTTCTCTCACGGTTCACGTGGTCCCTGGATAAAACTTTGCCTATTATGATCTAATCAGGGATAATTTATCCATATTTACGTGATTTTCGTCATTTTTGACAATCGAACCAGTAGTACTTAGTTCTGGAGATTACCCACTATGAACAAACTTTTGAAACCTTTACTTTTAACCCCAAAAACTAAACTCCTTTGACACCTTGATTGTCCAAGATTCGCATGTCGTTCTTATAATTCGAGTCACTGGCTGGGGAGTGAAAGTCTTTGTGAATTCCCAACGATGCAACTTACAAACCTTCCTATTTGTATGCTAAATAACCGTTGCTTTTACAAGACTACCCCCGAGGCACAGCCACGCCTTTATCTTCCATCTGACAGTAAACAAGCACAGTCCCACAGAATAGAACAACATCACAATCCGTCCCTCTGTCCTTGACAGGTTAGGAAACAATCATGATGACCTTGGATCCTTGGAACTGGCGAGTTTGCTTTCCTGTTTACTTTTCCTATCCTGTGTTCAATGTTGGGTTGTTGCGTAATTGTTTTGTTGTTTGAAAAAATAACAAGGTTTTAAGATGAAACGTATATAGATGTATAGCTGCAAAGTTTCATGTCCATGCCTAACTGTTACAGGGTGCTCGTAAGGAGGCCTGGCAGCATTAATTCATGGTGAAGGTTATGTTTTAATAATAAATAAATAAATAAATAAATGTTTCATGATCTTACAAAATAATATAAAGAACACAGATAAAGACACAGACAATAATATAAAGGCACATTTTCAACCATTTCGAAAAAAAGAGGAGGCTATCTAGAGAGCTTCTATGTTCGGCTCTATGCATGTTTTTTAGGTTCGTCGATTCCTTCGTCTTTTAGAGAACGGTTTGCATAATTATATGTAGTGCAGTTGCATAGAGAATAATGACACAAGGTAGTCCCATACAAAAAAAAAACTTTAGTGATTAGTATTTATCCCGCAAACTAAACAATCAAAAACTATCAAATTATTTGTAAAGAACGGGTCATCTCAAGAACTACTGGACAGATTCTGTAAACACATTATCTATGTGCCCGCTTTTTATCCAGATGCCTGGCGGCCTTAAGTCTTAACATAAATTCTTACATAAAGCTTTAAAATGTAACAGCGTCTAAGAAAATTCCGTTCGCTAACGAATAGCTCAATCTAAGAGAAGAATTTTAGATGCTTCCACAAAGCCTCGGGAATAGTTGAAGTGTTTGTCTGAGTTCTTTCTGTCTTGTACTCGTACATTCTAGCTTCTTTTTAGACTGTAAGATCAGATGATAAAATACTTAAATAAATAGAAAGCTTTTTATTTTTAACCGACTTTGAAAAAGTAGAGGTTCAATGTTCTCTGTATGAGTATTTACAATACATAAGTTTATATATATACATGTTCGCTAATTTCTCTGTCTAGTGGACCGAAGTATTAATATTAAGGGCGTTCCGTGGGAAATATTTCAAAACATTTCTCTATAGCCAATAAAAAACACAAACAAACTAATTAATGTAATACTAGCGGTCTGCCTCAGCTTCGCCCAGTTGTATTCTATGGCCTATGTACTCAGTGACACTGATAGATAATGTAGCTTTCTAAAGACAAAGATTTTTTGAAATCGGTTCAGTAGTTTTTAATATTATTCGTAGTATTCGTTACATACAAAATACAAATCTTTCCTCTTTGTAATATTATTGTAGAAAAGAAATCACAAAAAAATATCAACATAATAATTATCAAGATATTAAAAATACCTACCTATGGTTGAAATTGTTTGGTAAAAATATAATTTTGCTTCAATTACTTCACATGATATTTTACAAAACCGTCCTTGTTGTTTTATTATAATTGTATTTAAATTTATAATAAGCAAAATTTTTATATTTAAAATAATATCATAAAAAGTTCATACAACATGAAAACGACTGCTTCAATGTCATCATTGAAATAGTTTTGTATTCACTTGGTGTTTTCTGTTGATGTTGTCGATGGTTACTCAAAAATCTCACAACATCAAGGTCACGCTCGCGGATCAAGTTTATTCTGGCGTTTTTGTCTATAACTGAAACAGGAAAATGAATGGTTTTGTTTTTTTATAATTTCTAAGGGTTAATAACATAAAAATTGCCCATTTATTTTCTACTCAAAATTTCCCGTGCTGCTCAGATAAGAGTACATCCTGCCTGAGCCCAGTGTTATCTTAAGGCGGTGATAGATGTGAAATGGGCTAATTTGAGTTACATTCAAACAAGTTTTCTGTCATTTTTATAGATAAAGCTTTGAAAAAAAATCCCTAACAATCTATGGGATACAAAACAGCCCTTTAAAAAAAATACGAAGCAAATCTTTACTGTGCCTACACTAGAGTTATTGGAAGCCCTTCCACCCTTCGTTATCTAAATGAGATTCCTAGGGGAAATGCAGCCGGCAATCTATTTGATTAGGTAGCTGTTTACCCTATTCATTATATGTATAGGTACATTCAATTTCATACGCACATATTTATAAGAATGGGAATCACCGGAGGAAAGGAATTACTAGAGGAAAGGGAACTTTTGTTCTGAGGGATCCATGCTAATAATTAATAAGTATTAAAAATACGATTGTAGTTTAGTCTACTTCTGGTATTCGGCAAGGAGAAAGTGCCTACCCCAGGCGATAAATAAAAGGCCACTTATCATCCCGGAAAAATGCGAAGCAGCTAGCAAAAAGCTAGTTATAAATATGACTATTGAGCCCTCGTAAAGTTAAGTATGCAGTCGCCATTTGCAAAACCATTTCCTAAGAAAGATCTATTTCTGGTCTTCCGTATAGAACCGCTGGTGTTCAGTCTCGATCGCATTCGAAACTTCGGAGACCTGACTGTTCCAGGCAAACTATAGACTGACCTCTTGCAGGTTTTAGCTTAGTCAGGTTGTTGGTAGTTGGTCAATACGTATTCAAATTTAGCTTTTTGCTTTATAGTGCGTTACTCGCAGTGGGGAAATTTTCTACGAAAAATTTAATAATGTCCCAAAAAATTTCGGCTAACGGCGCTATAAAGGCTATAGCCGTAAGAGGTCCCAAAGATTTTCGACGAATTCGATTAAGATTTCGTGGCTTAGTTGGTTGGAGCACACTCTTACGGTGGGGCGCAGGTTCGAATCCTGCCGAAATCGAAATTTTTTGGACATTATTAAATTTTCGTAGTCGTATTCAAATATCTAGAATATGTTTACTCAGCAGAGATCTTACATTCGTTTGTATTGTCCAATACACTGTCTGAAGAAGGCGAAGCACGAAAAATTTACAACCTTGCCTTTGGTTATTTTTTGTAGAGATTAGGTAGTTTATTTAATTTTCATTGATATGTATATATTGATTTTTTAAATATGTACCAAGTGGGCGATGTGGTCGTTCAGCGACAATGTTGATTGGAGTAAAATAAAGAAAATCCCAAGAGTTCTGTTATTTGAAAAACGAACTAAGTTGGCGGATAACGCCGATCGCACGAAACGAATAACCTTACCACCAAGTTGCTCCGGCGCGTCACCAACTGACAAATTTCGTTTCGGATCTCTTTTCATAGTACGGTCATCGAAAGAACGGATCGGCCGTCCTGTTAGATTCTATCCCGCGTCATCCGTTTACTTCAATAGTTTTTAAAGTAAACCTAAGCGGCGTCTGTGAGTTGCGATGGGATTTATGGTACGTTTCAATTGAAATATTACATCATCAAAACCATCCCTGCTTTAGGAACCTTGTCTGGCATCTCTCTCTCTAACCTTTTCACGCTACAACGGTTGAACGGAATTTAATTAAACTGGGATAGAGATATATCGTACCCCCAGTAAAAATATAGGCAACCATGTAGGCAACTTTTTAATCCTGGAAAAAAGCCTACGAAGCCGCTGGCAGATGCTAGTTACGGATAAAAGCAGAACGACTCTGGAACTAGCAAACTGCGCTGCGTTTTACGACTCACGCATATAGACCGACAGCCGCCCGACATTCCACGCTAATGCTTTGTCATAGGTATGTAGATAGATTCTACACTGCATTTTGTAACGCTAAGCTCTTCCTACCACCTATACAACTAGCTTGTGAAAACCAGCGTTGTTATCGTCCTCTGTCGACACGACAACAAGCTGAGCCGGGACCATCATCATGGCCCGTCCTCACAAAAACGAAATCGAAGTTTCTGGTTCCCTTTCCTGCAAACGCGTATCTTATGCAATCGACTCATGTTTTAGTTTTACTCGAAAACTACTCAGAAACTTCGATTATCCTTTTCCGACTTTTCCGAGTGAACCCGTTGATCAGCCGCGCACTTAGAGAAAGATAAATGATTTTTACTCTTGGAATCACGCTGCTTCATTATGTTTAAAATTTAAATCCCTAAGGCTTATGTTATTCTATACTACGTATATTTTTGGGTATTTCCCTTTTATAACAAATCGGTCCAGTAGTTTCGGAGCCTATTCAATTCGAACAAACCTTTCCTCTATATAATATTAGTGTAGATTTGTGTGGCTATAATTCTTTATTATTATATATATTATAGTTCTGGTAAATCCAAACAAATGGATTTTATCTTAGCCATTTTCAAATCTAGAGTATTTATTAGCTTATTAGATGATCCGACAGACGTTGTCTTTTTCGCAAATCCAATGATGAAAGAAAGAACTTTCCCTTATTTCTGTATTTTCCAGATTTCAATCTCTTAAAATATATATAAACTTTATCAGACCCACCCAACGAACAAAAAAGAAATCAGTCGAGCAAACCGTTCAAGTGATACGTTACGTTTACTAAAAAAAAAAGTTAGGGAAAAAAATATTGCTGTTTTCTTCCAAACATTATCAATATTTGCAGAATCACTTTAGGGACTACGTATTTATTACAGGTTGCAACACCGGATCTTCCTGAAACTTGTTAAACCACCCATTATGTCATACTTCCTCTTTAGTCCCCGGACGTGCTTAGTTAGCAAGGTCGCTCCAATAACGTAAATGACGTTTATTAGGTTTCTGTGCTAAGGGCGCTTGACATTGACAGCTGACGGCTGTCACTTTGTGTCACGGATTGACATGTTGTGAGTTCTGAAGTTGTATTAACTACAGGAATTTGTGTACAGGAGTTAGACAGGAGTTAATGGGCTTTAAGTCCTTTGAGACGGTGATTGAAAATCGTTCGGAAAAGTCGTCGAAAAGGTAGAACCGACTAGAAAGGGTATAGACCTTTACAGTATTTTCCATCAGCTTAGTAAGCTCAAAATCAAAATTATTTTTACATTTATTTTTGACAGATCATAATTATGTTTAACACAAAGAGCTGACAATAGTGTATAGTATGCATAGATTTTTTTATATATCTAATCGATTTTATGTTATTTCATCGTGGAAAATAATTAAGGAAAAACACAAAACTGCACCCAGTTTCAGGTGATAAAAACGCTGCCCTTTTTTTGACGTCACTGTTCATTTTGTCAATTGAAATTGACTTTCAATTCTGTTCGGAAATTCTATTCCTTCGATCAAAAATAAAATTAGAAACAAATGAAATGATAAAAACCATCATGTTTGTTCTTTGTGTGTCTTGAGAAGTCAAATGAAAATAAAAAGGTTTTTTGAACTCACATGTATAAAGGTAACCTATTGACGTCAATTCACATACACACTTTAAATAACTGCGAACTCTGTTTGATAGTAGTAAAACGGAACGGCTATAAGAAATCTCATACAACCATCTCGATAGAACAAATTTTCCATTACTCTTATAAAATACCGGACGGGTCTAGTTCGCGTCACGACATAAAAACGTACTCGTAACAAACAGCCGATAAAAAGGTAAAGACGTAAAAATACATGTATTGTAGGGCATCTGCTTGTTATACTGTCTTTGAGTCTTGTGTACGAAACACGTGACGCATGTGTTATCATGATTATGTCACTTTTCACGGGAAAATATCGAAAGGATACACACCGCTTTACTACAGACTTTACATCGTCATGTGATCACTTAAGAACATAGCACATAATACATCCAGCACTGCTTCCGCACAGCGCGAAAATAAGCATGCAAATATGGGCTGTAATGTAATCTTTAGACATTTTACAAAATGACATGACAAAAATGCCCCCCCCCACAAGATTTAAGTGAGCCCGCGGGCTGTCTGATTTCTGATGCCGTCAATATTTATTTATTTGGGAAACAGAATAAAATGCATATAAACTTTACGAGTTAAAGCCCATATTTGAATGCTCATTTTTGTACTGTGCGGTCCAAATCTGTGACAACTTATAACGACTTTTTATGCTATTTATCCATGTTACACCAAACATGTATCCAAAACTAAAAACAGCAAATGAATACTAGAGCGGTTCAACAAATATGTCGTCTTTCCCCCCAAATCTCACTTAATAGTTAAGTTTAAATCACATAAATAGTGGCTATCAGCTATTCACCTACATTCGGGAGCAGGCGCTGTTCAGGTATCTTTAAATACATTGCCACATATGTCTTGTCTAATTCGGTTTATATTGTAAATAAATATGGACGCGTGCTTTACAGGGTGTACGGACAGCAACAAAGATAGAAAGTATTCAGTATTTACTTTTACTTTTTATTTTTAGCCGAATTTTCGCGCATGCATGCCAGTAACAAAGAAGCCATATAGTTTAAGCAGTACATTGCACATTAATAGGTAAAGTGCGCAAATCTGTGTTTGCGCACACTTGTGCAGCTGTGTGGGAATAGACAGTGCACGTCTATTCCCTCACTGTCATAATCCGATGGGAGTTCTTCCACTTGTGAACAAATAATGGAAGACAAGAGAAAATCAATTAACCTTATTTCTTATATTGTGATAGTATTTTTTAATTTAAAGAAAAAAAAATAGAAATCTGAACTCTGGACATACTGACTCGACCTCACCTTGAACTGATTCAACTCAACTTATATTTACTATTGCTATCCCACCACTTGGCAAACTTCTTCCCAAACTGTTCTAATCATGGTAATTTGTTAAATGATCGTGAATGCCCCAATAAAATCGAACACAAAGCAATACATTTAATATCTTATTCATTTGGCTAACCTTTGCCCGAATTTTTATTACCTACCTAGGGTAAATGAGTATTCGTGCATAAAAAAATCACAATAGGAAAAAAATGGCATGTCAATTTGTGGAAGGTGCACGCGAATGCTGTTTGTAGATTTTTATAAAAGAAATTTTTGCTTTCAATTGTAACCAAACATTTTTCATCCTAATATTTTGCATTGGATTTCCAAAGTAACGCCTGTATCTATTATTTAAAATTACACAACATGATTACTCGCGCCTGACTTCTCTTGTCTGCAATAAAGACAGCAAGACACGAACTTGGCTAGACTTGTTAAACTTCTGACACGTAACCTCAAAGTTAGATTAGTTAGCTATCTGCTGACAGTACCATACCCTATCACATCACACTAATTATAAATGTGAAAGTTTAGATGTACTACCTATGTATCGATTATTTTTTTATTTTTCATGACGCCTATAACTAGGTACTGAACGGCTAATTCTGAAATTTTGCATAAATGTAGCTCTACACCTGGAATATCATATTTATAGGCTATCATCCTATAAATCTGTTCCCATGGTAAAGAAAAAAAAATAGTTTAAAATTTACATCTGTTTAATCTGGAAATAACGGAGGTGTCTATAATGAAGGCAATTTTTCATCTTGCGGACAAAGTGTGCGAAGCCGCGTGCATTAACTAGAACATCCATAATTCCATACATCACCGATTGCTTCACAATCGGTCCGCGCTTCCGGGTGGGACGCTATTACAAACACCACTATTTTCGGTTCAGCTCCGACATTCCTGATCAATCAGCGGTGTGATTATTACGGTTTGTTTTTCAAATACGACAGTTTGGAAATGGAAGTCTAAAGTTTGTGTGTATTGTACACTTTATTAAAAAAGTATAGGTACACAACTAGTGGGCTTTGCCAATGGTAATTTGTGCCTGCCAACCACTCATGGACAACAAAAGGCGTGCTTAAACTAAGGTATAAGAGGGTAAATACTGATTTAGGATTTTAAGGATATAATGCTTCGTTTTAAACTACCTAAGTCTGTGGCATATAGGAAACTTCAGGTCTGTATCCATCCTCACGATACAGGTCACGAGAGAAACTGAAGAAAAAAACGGGCAGAGTTACCATTGCTTACCGGACCCAATGTCACTTGACAAAATCATCATAATCAACTCAGGATCCCATTCTCTTAGGTAAAGGCCTCCCTAAGCTTATTTACCGCGTTACAGCGATCGTGGTCACGGGGCGACCCGTGACCACGATCGCTGTAACGCGGTTGAAACGTTGGGGAAAAGAAAGCAAAGGGTACGCGTAAAATACCCGATAAATAATCTTAAATATGTTATCAACTCCCTAAGCTTCTCGCTGACTCTTCTGTTCTGTGCTTTTTGCAATCATGCGCGCTTTTGGCTTTATAAAATCAACTCTTGCGTGAGTGACAGCTCTTAGTTAGTTTTAAATTAAAATTAAAATAAATTAAAATATTTTTTTAAATCTGGCTGTATATATGTGTAATAGCCTGTATCACTCCCTGAAAAGTAAGAATTCTAATGGTGAAAGAATTTTCGAAATCGGTCCAGTAGTTTTTAAGTTCATTAGTTGCATGCAAAAATGTAGTTTCATGTAGTTGTATGTAGATACATACATCCTCTGTACACAAAATAACTTCATAAAAACGCATCGTTTCACAAACTAACACCTCAAAAGCAAGTTCCGGGGACTACTGGGAAAACGAAAATCGAAGTATCAGATTCGTTCTCATGTCGGTCGACCGATGTAGCGCAGCGGGCGAGGGTCCGCCTGCGACGCAGAAGGTTGCGGATTCGATTCCCGCCTTGGGAAAAACGTTAGTTTGATGATTTCAATGATCCTCATATCGCTGGTCCTCCATGCCGGACCACTCAACCTGGTGATGGAATTAAATAATCACTGAAGTTTGTGCACAAGGTAGATCTTGTCTGGCCACATCTGGAATTGGTTGTGTTGTTTGATTCTATCACCAGTGTCTCTTTTTATTACATAGATAATTTAATTTAATTTCTCTTTTTCATTTGTCCGTTTAGTACGATATTAAATATTTCGCTGTACACACATATTTTTACGGTACAATGTAGATTATAAGTACTTTTTTGTATAATTATTTTAGATGGCATTGTAATGTGTTTTGTGTGTTTAATAAATAAAAAAAAAAAAAAAGATCTGAAAATATTTGTTCTTGGTGCTCAAGGTATATTCTATGTATATTAAAAAAAAACTATGTAAATAATGTATTGTATTGTGTATGTATATCAGTCATCTTAATATCCATAACACAAGCTCTGCTTAGCTTGGGGTAGATGATCCTGTGAATATTATCCATTATTATTTATTTATTAGTTTTGTGTGCAAAACCAACTCTAATGTCACTTGCATAAGATATGTTACGAGTACGGGGCTTGGTTTAGTCCGAAATGTTATCGATCAAACCTCTGCCCGAAAGATTTCATCAAGATTCATTAGAAGCAGGTCAGGGTGTCCATAAAGTTTGTTTATGTGCCGCGGAGTAAAAGCGAATCCATTCAATCAAGGTACCTGCGCCCTGGGGCCTGCGACTCGTCAGCGCGACGGTTACTGGCTATCCACGATTTATTTATATCATTTACATTGAAAATTAGGCACGGAAAGTAACAATATTTCAGGGGAAATAACAACTAAGGGCAGAAGTTTTGTCTGCTTCAGACACGAAAAGTAACAGTTTTCGTGGAGGAGTAGGAATAGTCAGTTCTAAATTTATGTCCTTTTTTCTCTGCCACTCTTATGAAATATCGTATGTAAATCACTCGCAGAATAAAAGAATCGAAAAGTCTAGTGTTGTGCGAGTCTTGTAGCGTCTGGTCAAAACCCTGTGTGCTATATATCCTTCAAACCTTAGTAAGGTTTAAAAAGACCTTTAGTAAGGTTACCTTACTACAGGTCTCTTGGACCGTCCAAGAGAACGTACTCGTAGTCCTACGACTAGTTTGAAAAGTAAGGCAGCAAAGGGAGAAATCTACAAGTAGTTCAAAATCTGTCAAAAAATGAACAGCAGTGTTTTTTTTATATTGTTTACAAACATTGCATGTTGAGCAGATGTATGCACATGTTTATACATTGCGTGCGACTGACCAATCTGATTTGAAACATCAGACGATTCACTGAGTAAGGTAAAGGTCTCACAATATTTATTGTTGCGAATGAAATTACGTATTTTTTATTTATTAAGATTTTGTATGAATCGGCCTTACGGTCAGAGAAAGTTATTTGTGCAACAAGTGGACAAAACGATTTTTTTATGAACGTGTAGATATTAAATCCCTCGCTAGCTCAGCAGTCTTACTTTAGAGGCACTCGCTACGCTCCGCTCGTGTACTCTAGACTGCTTCGTTACCTCGGGATTTAAAAGGCACAACGAAACAAAAAACATTGCTCTCGAGTTAAACATACAATGTTTCAACTGGACCAGCGAGTTTTTTTTAACATTTATAAAAAGTCGAATGTCAGAAATTTATGTTAGTCAACTACCATGGAGGGTTAAATGCTATAAACCTCTAGCAAACTGCAAACGAACAAAAGTACCCAATTTTGCTCACTGTTATTGAGCAGCAAAGACACCGTTTTCGAGCGAGAGTGGCAAATACAATTTTATCTGCAAAATAACTCATCGCGTAATTGGGTCTGCTCAATGTTTTACACACTAATATCCTGACAAACAGTTTGTTCTTTCAAGATTAAGAAAAAAAAATCGTACAAACTTGGTCTTCAAGACCAGCTGAAGCCGATTCTCTATTGATAAAGGTGGACGAATGAAAATCACAATTTTTATAGTTCCTGATCGAAGTATCCTAACCACATAATTAGCCTACGATTCAGTGTCAGAAAGAGCGTGCGCCAATGTAAACTAGTCAAATGTATTACATTTAGAGAGCAGACTTAATCTTAGCTGGCTAAATCTTGAAATCTGCATGTAAAGCGCATTAGACATCCCGGCCCATTATAACTCGGCTGTCACAAAGCCATGAGTCACCGAGGGTTCCCTGGTGACTCAGTTGGCAGCGCTCCACGTGGAACTGGTTCAAGTTTGCAGAGGAGACTGCCACGCGTAAATCCGTGTGCAGTTGCGTTTTTTCGGGAATTTTTCATGGTCGGTTCTTTATTAGTTATTACCGAGAGCATTTTTGTACATATAGAGAAATTATATGAAATCATTGCAATGTATGCGAAGTTGTCTAGAAATTACAAGAAAGCATGTTAAGACACGTTAAAAGAATGATCGTTTGAATGCCTCGCACAGATAATGACCACGCTTTTCTGACAATGAAGTATTATTAGATAGCTAAATGTTTTTTGATTACAGAATAAATCATCATTGTCGAATAGCAAAGACCTAAGCAAGTGGGCAGGCATGATCGCAAGAGCATCTGATGAATTTTTATGTTAGATAGAGCGAAACAGAAAATGAACAAAAGCATTCTCGACCATTAGATAGCAATGATAATTGCTTCAGACAGAGAGCGACAGAGAGAGATATGGTCAGAATGTCCTTATTGTTAGTGCTCATTTTATATCACGAAATAAACTGCACAACAGAGAATTAGCAGACACAGATTTTTCATAATTATTTAAATGGTTATACATTAAAGGGCTTCCAGAATCTATAGGTAAGGTACCATAGCAAGCTTGAACTCCAGCCTTCGCCACTTCCCCTCCAAAGCTAAATATAATCAATCAATACCACCCCTAACACCTGTCGGCTGACATTGACGTGAGCGGCTGACAATGTCACACATTGCGCTTATGGGATTGTTTTCATTTAAATATGTTTTGAATACAACAGAGCTTTTTTTTTTCTTTTCTTTTTTGCTCCCCTAAGCAAAACAATGATTAGTAAACAAGTATCGAATATATTAAAGTAGGTTTGCAAGAATGACCCTTCCTTTGTTTTCGTTCATGAACACCTCTTAAAAGCATGTGTGACACACTGAGTTAATATTACTACTAATAATAGCTCAATGATGTGATATTTGATTATTCCCTCTCCAAATTGCATAAAACATCAGAAATGAGACCCAAACCTAAACTCTGAAATTACCTTTGTTCAAGCCCCATCCTGGAAAGCCCCTTTCGAGGGTTGTCTAGACGACCATACAGGCTACACATCAGTTACTATGCACTCCCATACATAGATTACTTAGCAGTTAGTGCAGCCTCCCCATGCCTACGGGAATGCTTTGAGGACGTGGTGCTAAACAAAACAAATGGTTTGTTATTCCCTTTTACCCTTGTGATTTTCACGACAGGTGGAAATTGCATAACCGGGAGTTTTTATATTGTAGACTTTGTACCTGTTTGTAATTACAAAAGGGGCTTATTCCAGATCTAGAACTACATAGTGCAAAATTAGAGTTCAGTCCAATTAGTAGTTTTGATGTCGAGAAGTAACAAACATCTTACCCAAACTTTCGGATTAGTGTGATAGTTATTTTTTGACCTTTTAAGTGCAATCGGTAGAGCTATCAGAACACTTGCTCTGCTAGAGGTGGTTATTATCACATCTGCTCTGCTGGAAAGACAGCTTCACCAAAGACAAACCATTACACAGTAAAATAACAATACCCATCGAGTGACCTTCTGGTGGTGCCTTTTTGCAAACCTAATGAATTATCAAACACAATCGCTAACACACAAGCTTCCTAGGAATGCCAATATAAATCGAAATCCGTTGGCTTTAGGCCAGGAGGATATGTTCCGAGTATCCGGATATTTGCGAATCCGTATCCGCTTCAACGTTGATTATTATGAGATAAAAGTAAAGAAGATGTTGGAGTTTTGTTTCTAGAGTTGTTATTTAAATTATAAACTGACGTAGCATAGATGATTTGTACTGCATCACCAGCTTTAGTGTCTGCCCATGCTGCATCAAATGCTAACTGTGGTGTCGGGTGTGCCGACTTTGATTTACAATGAAAATGAAAAAATGAGAGCAGAAAGCATAGGATAGGTGCATAAAGGCTTGAAAGTAGGAAGGGCTTCAAGTACAGCTGGCCTTTTTCTATCGAAAAGCAACGTTGCTGTAACCTGGTTCGTGAAATTTGTACGTCTACACTTAATTTAAAAACTATGCCTCCGCGAAAATTTACTCATTTATAAACTATGCCTTAGGTTTACGGGCGCGAGGCAATGCGTCGTGGGTGCGAGGTATAAATTGTATATTTATACACGATGGTTATAACGTCTCACCGATCCAGTTAATCCCAAATAGCAATGAAAAACACGTAAATTTCACCCATTCCTGGATTCGACCAAAGAAAATTTATCTCTTATATTTCATCGTATATTAAAGGCGCCTGGTTTCCAGCCAATTGTTAAACTCGAATGTCTCTGTTCAGTACAACCTTGACCAGTTGGCCGGTGGCCAGGGGGCGCTTCCGTAGCTATCGACCTGATATGCACTTGCATTACACGTGTCTGTGGTAATTGTGCCACTGAAGCGGTGGTTTGAATTTGCATACAAGCGGATTGCACAGAATCTGAATATGGACAGCATACATACCTGTCCACAATGGCAAGAGACTGGGCTCTTTCTTTGTAGATACTTTATTACGTATCATCTTCCGTAACTATGCTATATAATGTCAATTTCAAAGTAATATATTTCTCTCAATATATCTAACCTAACATAACTACTAAACAAATATACTTTTAGGTTTTTGCTTTATAGTGCGTTACTCTCAATTGGGAAATTTTCTACAAAAATTTAATAATGTCATATAGATCCCATGTACATAAATTTCTGGCATGTGTATCAGTTATCTAGATTTTATGGATTTTATCAAAGTACCTACCTATAACGTTTTGCCAGTCGCTAGCATCTATTAGCAGTAGTTGATTTTATGAATTATCGGTTTTATAAATCGCTTTGAAGTGGTCTTTCAAAACGAATTATGAAACAAGACTCGTTAAATGACTTCTGTAATTAGAAACATAAAAGCAACTTTGTATAAATCAATCGCACAACTAGGTAATTAAATTTGATTTTGTTTATATGTTTTTCAAGGTTTTGGATATTATAATGATATTATTAGCAATAGCTCAAAAAGATAAAGTGAATGTCAATCTCATCACATATGACTTTATTTCTTAACTTTGTTTGATTATCTAAATTCAAATTAGGTTATAAGTAAGATTCCGATTCTCTATAGGTAATCGCAAAAGCTTGCTGTCACCTCCAATTTCGCTTCTGCCCCCAGTTTAGTATGCAGGCATCATTTCATTTGCCCTCAAAGCCGAGCCCTTCTGTAGCAGTGCTATCCCTGCTGTAGTGTCGCCTACTTAACTGTTCATTTTCCGTCTCGAGGTGTATTATAATATTTAAGAGTTCTTTTTGAACCCACATATCGTCAACTGCCTGATCTTAACTCCCGGAACAGCGCTACTAACAGCGATCCTGTCCTGAGCCACTCCGCGACTGTTACAATAGGTCCTTCGAGTGGGAGTTCTTCCTACACTCCCCTTTACTCACCAGCAGTGGCCCACTAAAACATGCCTTATTTATTATGTAAAATCTCGTAAACAAACTACTTCCTATACTATAACTTAGAACCATCATGAACAAAATCAACTCTACCCAAAAAGGATTTTTTTTGTAAACTATCATCAGGCGGCAGCCCATGTTTACTTTCTCCTGAGCATATTTCTCCCTCTCTCTCTCTATCTAACGTTGGAACCATTGGAACTATAACCCTCCAGTAAAAATGTTGTGTATGTTTATGTAATGTTATTTTCTGGTGTACAATAAATCATTTTTGTATTGTATGGCATTGTAAAAATATCTTGAATCTTCGCTAACTATATTGTAGTAAAAAAATGCAATAAACTTCTAGGATTCCTTTTAACGAGAGGAGGAAGATGAGTCGGCAGCACTGCACCCTCACCTCGCATGTACCTGGGGTCAGTACCCGGGAGGAGGCAATCTGCCGTGACATCAAAGGGGTTATTGTGACGGACGATGAGAAAAACGTGACCGCGGCGATATGCATGCCGGGGGTGGTTGGTCGGTTGACCCCTACACGTTGGGAATGTTGGGATAATAGCAGTTGTATTGTAGACGATAGTCGGTTGACCCCTAGACATTGGGAATATTGGGTTGGGATAAAATCTGTTGTACGGGCTTGTATGGGTGATAGTTTCGAAGATTAGTAAGCGTAATATTATAAAAAAAGGCTTTCAAATTACAAAATCTGATTATCTCTCGAAATAAGAAAGATTTTCATTAAGTTTTCATATAGATAGAAATAAACTGATAAAATTACCTATCTAGATTATTTTGATTTCGTTTATATGTATTCTGTGGGGTCTTGTAAATATATTTATTTTTTAGTTTGTACAGTTTAACAGTGAAGAGACACAGTTTTGAAACATGGCGGTAGCATTCCGCGTTGAATGCACACCACCCTTACCCTAGCTAGGCTGACTTATACCCCGTTACCTATTCATACCTTGCAACGAAAATATCCTCGATCAATGTTATCGGGTTCGATATTATGGTCTCGAAGCATTTAGTATCGGTATAAACTGGAATTTATGTAATTGTTATTCATATATCGCGCTTGGTATTATGTAGGTATAATTTTTAACCGACTTTAAGAGGAGGTTTTATGTTCGGCAGTATGATCGTCAACTTCTCGAACAAGGACGTAATAGTTTTGGAAAATCACTCTTTCGGTAATATCTTCGCTAAATTCTTAATGACATTTATTTTTGACCTACATACTCGGTAAGCCGGTTCCGACCTACGCGGTATTTGCTACCCGGACCGGTAGCGAAATCCTGGTAATTCTAGTGTCTCTAAATACTATGTAAAATACCGCGTACAGCGCTGAACCCTGAGCGTATTCTAAACGAAACCTACTGCTACCGCGCTGGGTAGCGAATGCCGCGTTATTGAGAACAATCCTTATGTAAAAACTAGTTGGTTAGAAGGAGAGCGATCATTCTGTGTCGTGGTTTCTTGACAAGCGTCCCACATCAAGTTTGGCTAGTGTAAAGTACAGGATACGGATACAAGATATCACCCAGTCCTGGTAACGATCATAGCGCAGCTGCCAAAGTAAGCAAGTTCATTACCAGAGCCCACGCTTGGACTGAACTGAACTTGCGCCAAAGTAAACTGCGGGAAGTGTAAACCGATAGTTCCTGTTTAAAGGAAATCAAACTAATATTAATAGATTAGTTTGATTGATTGTTTGGAATTGATTTTGGATGCTCTACGACGTCGTAAGGTTCATTTTAGATTTGTTAACAGAAGACTCACATCTCAGTCTTTGTAAAGGGAAATAAATATGCAGTATACGTACTAGCCCGTCCACGTAATTATTTATTTGGTAAATATGCGCGACTATGAAGTTCCTTAATTGTTTCCAGATGAGTGAATGAAAACTGAATGACAGAATGAAGTATTTCATAGACACATTTACTTTTGATAGTTATATGTCGTGTTTGAGCAACAAACATCCATCCATCCATCTCAACTTTCGCATTTATAATATTACTGTGATTTAAATTATAGTTAAGTTAACCACAGTCACTCTATCCATCTTACTTTTTAATTACTTACATAACATTACTTTTTTGACATTATAACTTTGCTTTGCTCTACAGTGTGTTAAAATGTAAAACTTTTTATCGAGCATGAGACTGTTGTTTGACCATAATCTCACCTGATGGTACATTACGACTGGCACGAGTGTTTAAAAGACACTTATTAACTCATGTCTTGTAGAGCCCCAGGTTTTAGTTGGTCGGAAAAACAATTGCCATTTTCGATACTTGTTTGTAGCCACCAAAGTTATAACGTTACCAAAGTATGGTTCAGACAAATGTCAAAGAAAGGTCGCTGTTACTTTTAGAAGCGAGCCGGGGACATTTTTACCCCAGTTTGGAGTTTATTATACTGATATTAATAACTTTTTATGGCAAGGCTTTTTCATGCGATTGGGTTCAACTCCGTTATAGCTATTGATAAATTTGTAAATAGCTAAACGAAAGGTAACACCAATTTGGTATTAGGATTGAGTTTGCCATCACTAAGAAACTCCAATTATTATTTATGTCCACTTAGCAAGCAGTGAGGTAATTTGCTACGATTGTAAGCTTTTTGTTATGAAGCTATGCTAACTTCAAATCGAAAGTATCTATCGAGTCTATCGACACGAAGGCAGTGCCACGGGATTATCATGAAATACCTCCTTGAGCGCAATCTTCAGTCGTATCTTTTATTTCAGCTATGATAGCTTTTAGAAATCGTCAAACTGAATGAATCCAATTTCCACATTCCCTCAGCACATTCCATCATCTAAGTACCGCTAGGGGTCTGGGGGGCTGCGTAATCCCGTATGATTGATATCCAGGCTGCAATCTTACCCTTGCGAGATATATTCAGGAGACAGGCTTTTGAGTCGAGGTCAGAACTTGTTAGTCGGTGAAGTGTTATTGTAGGGTTATTTTAATATTACCACTTGCAAAAGTTGATACTAGGTAGTCTCATAGTCTCGTCACATAGTTCCATTATTCTACATCTCTGGGATCCCTATGATCCTATCAAAAGGTAGGTGAGGTTCTTGCTCTAAATTTTATTGAAAGGATTGTAGCTGGAATACATCTTTGAACTGAAATCCGAAATATGACCACATCCGATATCTTCAACAGACACCTGTCATAACTGGTACTAACTTTAGGTCTTATCTTTAAATGAAACCGTTCCTGAAATTCGTTAAACGCATGGTTTCTTGTACCTCATTTAAGAAACCGAGTAAAACAGTGTTACAAGAAAAGTGTCCAAAACTACATTAGCCAACCAGCGGAGTTTAAAAGCATGGAGATGGTACGCGCGACATGAGCGAGGAGTCGTGCGGCGTCAAACGGCGGCGCAGCATCAAGCGGCTGTTGCGCAGCCTCACCGCAGACAAGCTGCAAGCGCCAGGTTTGTGTTTGTGTCACGCCAGACATCATACCAACTGACATCAAGTCTGTCATGCCACTGACCGAGCTGGCTACCAGGCATGGCCTGTCTGGTAGAAAGCAGTTACCTTACCGTTAAATCTATTATTAAGATGCTAACGTTTTCGCTATATAGTGGGTAAGCCTCGCACTGAGCAAATCCTAAGAAATTCTATAATGTTCCAAAAAATTATGACTTCGGGTCTTGAACCCGCAACCATCATAGATTTTTAGCACATTATTAAATTTATTAAGACGCTTTTTCGTTTAACACTTTCATGGCTCGAGACCATGGTTCATCTACAGGTCCTTGATGCGGAGTAAAGGAGCGTATGTTGGGCAGTAAATCGATTTACAGCGTTCAAATCAACAACAGATCAATCTATTTTGTTTTTACAAAAAAAATATGTTTCAATCGTTTGCCATTGAAGCCCTGCCATAGGCTACTGTGACTATCATTTAGACTCCCTTTTCTGTAACCAACCAACCAATACAGAATCATCTACACAACCACCCGAACAGAATTCCTTTATTTTCCATCCAGATTAGCAAAGTTATCGACTATTTTACTACAGAACATTTCGTTGTTCGTCAAACTCATCGGGATAAAACGGTGGTGTTCTTTCACCACGAACTAGGTTCATAGTTAACCAGCTTCCACTCATAATGACATCTAGGAGGTGTTAAAGATATTTCTGCGCTGAACGGTCAGACAGTAATACTTGTAAATATTTACGTAGTGCTCAGTAGTGTTGAGGAAACCCACGCGTTTGCAGCATTTATACACTTCTCATTGAGCGAAATGTTGGTTAGTGCAAATGTGAAGTCACAGGGCGGATACGGAGAGCTGGGTAAAGACAAGTTATAGGGTATTAAAGATTATTGGGTATTTATCGCCCCGTGACCACGATCGATCTCGAAGGTTATAAAGTTATAGGGTTTGACCACAATCTATGTGATGCAAAGCTGTTAAGGTTTGTTAGTCCATCGTCGGTCGTTCCTGTGGCTGACGATGCATCTCGATCAAGAAAACCTCGGAGACACCCAATAACGTTTACATTGGCTTTTTGATTGCGTTCGAAAAAGAATAGAAGAATCGAGCTTATAGAAGCGATAGAATGCGGCAGGCCGCATCATGGCCAGTGCGCTTCAGGCCTTAAATTCTTGATCCTGATGAACATTTAACTGTTGTTTTACTTGTATGAGCAATCTAAACCAGCTATCCCACCCACCCTGTGATGGAATCCTACTCAATGGACGTAAACAGTGGTTAGAAGAGCATTCCGCTCGAAATAGTGCCGGTTCGATTACTAGGGATGTTAAATGCCAAGGCCGATCACAATCGATGACTTATCTTGTACCTATACCTATAATCAAATCACAAGTGTCACGTACTTTATACACCTTATGCGTTACTACTTACCTAGTACTTTGAGTGATATAGACGCTGTTCAATATAAATTTTAATGAATAAAAATAGCTTCTAGCGTTAATTTAATTCGCGTGAGATAAACGTTGGTAAACGAAACGATGGTAAATTATGATTACTTGCACCAAAAGTGTGTGAATGACAGTACTTTATACTTTTCTGTTAGAAATCTTAAAATGGGACGAATTAGGATTGCTTTTGGACCGAAGCCGAAGTAAGGCGAATGCGGATTAACTTCTCCATTCATATGACGTTACTATTTCTATGTAAATGAAGATGACGTATTTTGATTTTGGTTTTCATAACTACAAGTTATGTCACAATAGCAAGTATTTGTTATCAAACGAATGCTTAGATTCAGAGAAAAAAGTTTTGAGGCACATTCATTATTATTAATATAAGTAAATTTATGTAGGGAAAGCGAGACTTGTGTGGGTTTCTGAAACTTTCTGCTAGCACAATATTAAACTTATCTACATACGGACAAATATTATGTTGAAGTGTGCTCAATAACAATGAACTGATATGTTCATTGTTATTGAGTTTGTCGGCAAAAGTTTTAGTTAAATTTAAATATTTTTACCACACCATTCTTTTTGAAATGTTCCTATGTCTCAAGCTTTATTTATTTTGATGTAGAATAGGTAAAGGTGCAAAATAATGTAACCTTAACTACAGTCTGTAATTATAAACAAAAACGCATGAGCCGTAAAGTATGGATGCTTCGAGGCAATAAGTAGAGTCGCAGAAATCCACCGCTCAATAAGTCAAAGCTGTGAACTAAATTTTCATTTGCATCCCAAATAGTAGAATAGAAGTTCTATTTCAGTAATTTGGTCTTTATATTTAGTAATCTGGTTTATTTGGTTATAGGCTATTTGGCAGAGGTCTCAATTTTTTTTTCAAAATTATTTATTTCCTTAAATAAGTTTTGCATTAGCAGTGTGGTTGTAGGTACCTTTACGCCCGATATTAATAGATAATAATAGAATAAGAAGAGTCCACATTGTTCTTTCCTTTGATGACCTTGCAGTGATATTGTATATTACATAAAGTAGATCGCAGGATCGATTCCAATCAGAGAGTGTCGCTCGGGCAGGTTTTAATTAAGACCTCGGCGCGGCGGCATACATACCTGTCCTATTGTGGCTATCTAGCTACTGTCGGAACACGAATGTTCCTCTATTTTCCTCTAGTTTCTGCCCGCGGCTTCGCAGACGTAGTATCTGGATAACCGCCTATACTAAGGGATAAAGTGGGTATAATAACCGTCAATCTAGAAAAAAACAAAAATTAAATCTTGGGGCTAGATAAAATGTGTGTGCTGTGTGAATTGTCCAGCATTATTGTAATGACACTTCATTTATTTTAACCTTCTTGAATAACCCTTGTTGTGTGAAGCCTTTTTATGATTCTCATCGATCTATCTCTCATTTAATCTGCTATTTTATTTATTTAACAGCAAAAAAGAATTACTATTAATATTTAAACTTAAATCTATTTTCTAATGCTGCAAAGAGAGAAACTTCCTGACGATACGTGCAGAGTCCAGGAGTACCGCCTTTTGGATCTGGCCTTTTATTATTATAAATCTTCTTGTCTTTTCGAACGTGTAAAATATGCGTAGAACGCAATTATTAGGCCAAGTTGGTGGTCGGCTACCCTCTGGACAGCCCCGTGACGATTATTCAATGTGAGTTTTTATTTCAAACAATGAAAGAGCATGGACAGAACTATACTATTTGGGGCAACTTTACCTCCCAGTACAATATTTTTAAGATTATAACTAGTGTTGTACCTGAGAATACCTGATATCATTCGAGCTACAACCAAACAAACTTCACCGCCTTAGAGTATACATATATAGTAATATAAGTAAGTATTATAGATAGACTACTATTACCTGTCTTAACAGACGTTGTACGGTCTATAAGTCTCAAATAAAAAAAACACAGCTTTTCCCACAACCTTCATTAAAAAATAACTTTAAAAATAACTTTATCTATTTTTTATCTGTCCGTTTTATGGCACCATTTTGTGAAAAGTATAGGCATTGGATTTCGCGTTCATAGGAGCAGAGCAACGTCAGTCCAAAAATCATGTTTTCGCTTATTTTCTATTAATTGTTCAAAATACGCAATTCAAAATAAGCACGAAATAGAAAAACTAAACGATTAATCTAATAAAATATTGGTCTTGCTATGTAATTCGTAAAAATAGTATAGTGTTCTCGCTGATAATTTAGAGCATTTCAATTAAACCGTTTTCTATGCGAAATGTGTATATTTTATTAAAGATACCAATTTTCATTAATTAAATCGACTTCTACAGGTTTTTTTGGCTACCTATCGTAATTTTGAATCTGAACAATTACGCTCGTTACTTTAAATCTAAGGGTTTAAAATACACATTTTGCTTGATTTTTGCATTAGGTGCACTAATATCTTCGAGACAGCGAACCACTCGTATAGAAGTGCGAGAAATACATTTATCCTCGAGAGTATAAACTAGTGTTAGATTCATATAAGTATAGTAGCTCAATCAGAGACACCGACCCACTCCGCCCTCGGCAGACAATGCTGCGATCTAAGACAATGCCCACTATGCCTGTCTCTCCTCAATGCGTCTCAATGTGTCGTCGACAACACACATGCAGTGTATTGTCTCTATTCAGAACGGAGTACACAGGAAGAAGGTGTGATGTGCATAGACGCAACCCGAGTGGCCTGGATACAGTGCTGAGATACGAATTCACGATAATGCTCAATCAAAACCAAACAGAGACCTTATATCTGATACTTATTTACGGAACATACGATTGGGAATTTTACCCCAAAAATTAACTTTTCCTGTAACGCTGTAGGTAGACCGTACATTATTCTCATGTACAGAAAACCTATTGAAAAATGCTTATGGCAAAAACAATATGAAAAAAAAAAAAAAAGTAATTCTAATATATCGAATATCTTGTAAATAAATCGCCTGTTTCTTCTGAGGTCCCTCAAGTATGTTTATAAGAATTTTCCATAAAGTGTAAAGATGGATGTTGAAGGCAAGTGATGGTTGTAAAATGTACTGATGTGATTATTGTTTGTTTCAGGTAAGTGAAAAACCTAAACTAAATGCTTCCTGGCAAGTAAATGATCAATTCGTGACTTGGAACTCTCTATTACAAACGGTAAGAATCTTGTTATCAGCGCCATCTCTTTCAATAAGGTCATACTATTTCTTCGCTAGTTTGCAGAGTGTACATTCTAGTTTATCTATGTCTCACTAGGTGGCGACTGATCGCCGTACTTTAAACTCCGCTACTCGCCACTAGATGGCTGTGTTGATCTAAATGCTGCTGTTTTAATAGCTCGGGTTTTCCTGTTTCTTGAATTATTTTTAACCTTAGAAAATCTTAGTAAATGATGACGACGAGGCCGTTACAATGAGTGTTAAAGAAACTTAATTATTATCATCTTTCAAAGTGAATATATTTTGTTATAGGTAGGAACTACTAGGCAGTAGCTACTAGGGAAACGTCATTCAAACATTATCTACCTGTGTTCAAAAATCACGTGATATAGGTGAAATTCCACTAATGTAGAATATAGAAAAATAAATATTTTTCTTCTTCTTCAATAAGTAATTGTGTCGCTATTTTTCTCGACAAAACAATAAGTTAAAAAAAAGATACCAAATGAAGAAGGATATTCCATTATGAATTTATGTAGCACGAAAAAACAAGCCAATTGAAAAGATAACAACTTTGTACATCAAACAATAAATAAAAACATCTTATAAATAATTTCAATCTACAATTAAGTAGGTATGCTATAAAAAGTCGTAAACAAACTATATTTAATGCAGTACGAACATTACATACCCAGTTCAAGGAATAACAAAAAACCCAAGGTGATTGAGCAAGTTTTTACTTAAAATTGATATTTCAAACATTATTCCAAGCTCTGCTTAATTTGGACTACGTAAACTGTGTGGCCGTGCTGATTGTCCAGATTATTTATTATTTTAACAAGCCATGGTACCTATGTCTTTTATGAGATAAAAGTACATTAGTTTAAATACTACGATCGAGTTTAGAAGCATTCATCATTATAATCATCATCAATGACATATCCACAAAGGATGGCTGGATGGAGAAGCACTTACACATTTTCCACATATTAATTGCTTTTTAGATAATTAATTAAAAAAATATAAATTAATTAATAAATAATGCTGGACAGTTCACTCACACATCATTAACTAGTCCCAAGCTAAGCAGAGCTTGTGTTATGAAAAAAAAATGCATTACTAATAAATTATTAGTAATGCATTTTATTATTTTTTTCATAACACAAGCTCTGCTTAGCTTTAAATAATATTACATAGTTTTTTTCATTATACTAGAAAATACCCATAACACCCTGAACAAATATTTCAAAAACGTACAAACATTTGTCCCAGGGCGGGACCGAATCCCCAATCCCGATCGAAACCCCAATCCCGCATCGGACCTTCACCCGCCGCGCCACAGAGGTCGTAGCAAATTTTCACTGCATTTATAATGTTATCAGTAATGTTATCACTTATTCAAGACTTGCCTTGGTTTAGGCAAGTCTTGAATAAGTTTTTTTTTCCACAACGGTACATGTGCCGCGCGCCGGCGCCCCGGCGAGGTTCGTCCTCGACACGTGTGCTTTGCACTTCACAATGCTGCCAGTTGAGGGTTCTACACATGGATGGAATCATTTTACATATCATGTCAATCCTTAACTAACCTACTTATAAATATGAACGTAGACATAACACTACTACTGATTTATACTAGCATTGTTACCTTTTCATATCCAAAAGTCGTCTTCTATGTATAATAAAAATATCTATCTATGTATTGTACTGTATTATGTATATCAGTTATCTAGTACCCGTAACACAAGCTCTGCTTAGCTTGGGGCTAGATAATGCTGTGTGAATTGTCCAGCATTATTTATTATTTATTTATCTATCTTTGTAATGTATTGTATTATGTATATCAGTTATCTAGTACCCGTAACACAAGCTCTGCTTAGCTTGGGGCTAGATAATGCTGTGTGAATTGTCCAGCATTATTTATTATTTATTTATCTATCTTTGTAATGTATTGTATTATGTATATCAGTTATCTAGTACCCGTAACACAAGCTCTGCTTAGCTTGGGGCTAGGTAATACTGTGTGAATTGTCCAGCATTATTTATTTATTTAAACGGCTGAACTGATCTCAATTATATATGACAAGGAGATATACATAGTATCCTGGAGATGGACGTGGCTGCAATGTAGACAAAGGCGTAATAAAAATAACTAAACTGTTAGTTTTCAATTTAAACTTCAGTGTTAAGTTTATATTTCTTCTATGTTTTCTGAAAAACTGGTTCCATTGTTTCGTAACTTACATCTACTTAGCAGATCATATAATCTTTGTCTCGCGGCGGAAATCGAACTCTCATCCTTCTGCGCCTTGGCGCACCTTTGTTCACTATTTATTTATTAATTTTAGGAAACATATGGTACATGGAAACATAGGGCTAAACACGACTAACAAATTATTTATAACTATAGCATTAAAGCCATATCTGTCTCTAAAGACCCACTCAACTAGCTGAAATTTAACAACACATTGACAGAACCCCAAAACCAAAACAACTCTGTAAACAGCTCGAATCAAATCCAAAAACAAAGTCCCTCGCATCTGCCGGTGCATCTGCTGAACGCACCTGCTTCCTGGTCCCACCTTCACTTGATGTCTTTGAGGAAGGTTCTTGACCTGATTTAGCGAACACCTAAAATTAATAAAGAAAATTACAATCAAATAATAGAATGAAATTAAAACTAGTATTTAAAATAGAAACTATTGAGCTAACTGCAGACTGTTGCAATCAGTCTGCGGGTAGCTTAACTGATCCATATCAATACCAGCCGGAAGCGTGCCCAAGACACTGGCTGCATTGCCCCGCTGTAAAATTAATTGATTTCACACTTTCTGATAATTTTAGATTGTTTCAATTTCGTTGATTGTTCCGTTGAGGACTCGGGGAAAACAAAGTCATTTCATGCATAAGGATCAATCAAAAACCATGGGCTCATAGCAAATGGTTTCCAATGTGTGCAAAAATACTAACTTGCTTGCTAACGTATAGAACACATCAACATAACATACTAATTGCATTAATTGCATCAGTGTATTTGGAATCTGAATATGAGCTGAAAAAAGAGCCAATTGTACGGCAAGCATATTAAGAGCGATGTGCTCATTCAATGATAAGTCGCTTCTCAAATGCTGGACCACTACTTCAAATGCTATGGAGAGAGCTATTCTCAGAGTTTCTCTGAAGGATAGGCTAGGCAGCAACGTACACCCCACAGAGAACCAATGTCATAGACATAGCTGAAAGAATTTGCAAGCTGAATGGGCCGAGCATATCTCGCGAAGAACCGACAACCGCTGTGGTAAACGAGTGGAGTCGAAGAGGTAGTTCGCGGCGGAGACCGCGACTCAGCAAACATAGTGTAGGACGCCCTCCGACCAGGTGGGATGACGATCTACAAAAAACTGTAGACAGAAGCTGGATGCGGCAAGCTGAAGACGGCGCTATCGCGCCCATTTGGGGAGGCCTATGTCCAGCTGTGAACATAGGCTGATGAATGATGATGCTGGTTAGAACAGATGATTATATATTATTAAAATTATCATCTGGTCTCCGTGTCCAGGTGATACTGATAACCTTATGTATTCACGACCTAGATACAAGAGGAAGTAATAGTCTCGCTCATCGGTGAACGAACTACCTTCAATCGACTCGCGCCTTTGTACAAGCTACAATTGATGGCCGCAGAGCAAAGTTCAGTTCAAAAATGAACTGACTTGTATTTTAGCCAGGGACGATTATGAACACTTATAATTTATAAGGTTGTGTTGGAATGTGTATTAGCATAGTACCTTGATCGATGGCTAATGTTAATAAACAGTAATAAATAGACAATTAACACAGCATCATCTAAAGTAAACTGAGCTTGTGTTTTGGGAACCAGATCACTGATCTACTAGTTAAATATCTGTCTACATATTTCTTACATGTAGAATTGTAGACAGGTAAATTTCGAGCTAGATACACACGCGATAGTGTCAGTCGGGTTCGAAAAGTAAGGGACTATAATTTCCATACGAAAATAAATCAGAATGAAATTTTTACGGAATTTACGGAAAATATTGAGTCTAAAAATTGCCAAAATTTTGACAATTCTGCTGGTTGCGAGATAATTTTTAACAATCTGTCTTTTTATATCGGACCAATCAATCATCCGTTTTTGGCTCTGTTATGTAGGTATGTATGTATTTCTGTATGACGTACAAATCCTGGCGCTCTCCCAACTCATTACCGGCTAACCTAAATTACATAGGTAAGTACTCGATATGATATCAACAAACGCTGCTTTAAACAATAACAACTATCCTCCCATTTCGACCGTGGGTTTGAGTCCCGGTTTTTAATCCCCGACGCAAAAACCTCCCACGCTCTCAATGGTATATAAGTTCAGTTGTTTGTCTGTGTGTCTTTGGCATCGATTTTTTTCTATTAATAATTATAGGAGCAACCAATTTTGTTTTGTGTTCAAACATGACTACTTTATCGTGAGTCTTTTCTTCACAAATAAACAATTTTGATTTCTCGGTTTTTTTGTTATCTTTATTGCGATATCTGAAGTAAATCGTATATATATCAGTAACAGTTATAATGTTATTGCGATAATAATATAATAAAATGGTAATCGTCTAGAGTTTTCTCGTCTCAATAACAACTATCCTTTGATTCGAGCCACCATAACATTGGCTTTCCTTATGGGTTACAATTCGTTCACAAATTACGATTCACGACCAATATCCGTATAGTTCCATCGTATTCCGGGACAGTGACTAATTGTCGGTCAAACAGTATATTTTTAGCCGACGACTCCGCGTTGGTTTGCGGTGCCTTTATTATCGAGATCAATCATATGGGCTAAGAAAACAGCGGGTTTACTGCTGTAATTGGGCTATGTTTAGTTGTTTAGGACGAAACGTTTTGAAACTGATGTTATTCTAGACTTTTCCAAACAGGTCACTCGGTGGCAGCTTGTACATCAACTAATTCTTTATTGCACATACTTAGTACACTAATTTAGAAGAACACTGAAACTAATTCAAAACCATAAATGACTTGGTATGTGGTATGTAAATAAAATAAATAATAAATAAATAATGCTGGACAATTCACACAGCATTATCTAGCCCCAAGCTAAGCAGAGCTTGTGTTATGGGTACTAGATAACTGATATACATAATATAAAACATAGATACGACCAGAACACCCTGAACAAATGTCTGCAGATCGTACACACATTTGTCCCGAGGCGGGAATCGAACCCGCAACCTTCTGCGTCGCAGGCAGACCTTCGCCCACCGCGCCACATCGGTCGTCTATGTAAAGGTATTACTGTACCTATATTAGTATTTATTGCATTATTGTATTTTTGTTTTAGTTTATTTGACAATGATCCTATACAACAGCATTATTGACATGTGAATTTAAATTAATTTTGTTCCTGACATTGTTTAATCATTATTTTCCTTATTATGTCATTTTGCACATAATGGTCAGTATAGTTTGACGATGCCCTTACTCAGCATAATCTGACATTCATGTTAATTAATTCGTTATAAATTTTACTGTGACCAATTATTTTAATTTTTTGATAATTTCTAGAAGAGATTTCTGTCTGCTTTTTTTACAGTCCCTTATCCTCTTTAGGGATTCGAAGCCGCTCTCGAATGATGAATTATGGTCTCGCTCTGTCCGTCCTCCTTCTTTCTTGAATATCTCAGTAACCACTGCAGCTATTAATTTAAAATAATAAAACATTTCGTACACCATTTTTGATAAAAAAAATGAATATGAAAATTTTCAGTAAGTACAAATTGTGATGTTGAAATTTCAAAAGATACCTAGGGACCAAAAGGGGTATCAAATGAAAGGAATCGATTGATAAAAGGCGTTTGTAGATTTAAATCTATATTTTACAGGAAAAATCATAGAGAAGTCTGTAAAAATAACAGTTTTTTAAAAATGCTCAAAAACGGGGGATTTTTTTTAAACCTGGGGTCCCAAAAAATAAACCGGTCGAAAAATTTACCGGTACCTATATTAGTATATCCTACTTATTTGTATAATTGGCAGATGTTCGAAATCCTCGGCGCACGAGTTATACTCGCACTTGACGGATCTTGTTTCCTATGCCAAAAGCTTGTGATTGATCATTGCAATATAATGAAATAAATAGAACTTAACGAAATCAAGTGTGCGGTGGAATAAAAAAATACAAATTGCTTGCTTGATGCGCTGCCCCACTTTAGTCAATTTCTGGCTTACAAGGAAGGAATCAAAAGATCCTTGATTCTTTCCTTGTAAGGTTTCACTATAAACTTAATTTAGACTCGAGTGTGATTTTAATAACTACCTATTTTATTTCGTAACTTTATCAAACAGTTACCTTCGGAGATCTCGACCTAACATACATTAGCTGCAGCTCAGGTCATTCGTATCTTTGTTCTAGGAAACACACTCGAAAAACAATGTTTTTATTTATTCTAGAGTTTTTGATAGGTGCTGCATGTTTTTTTAAAAAGCTTTTGGTAATTTTGCCTACACTCGTAACTATAATAATAAATTTAGACCTCAAAATTAGCTATTGACTACGATACATTAAAAATCTTTTTCGCTTCTGCCAGCCTCAACTGTCTTTCTTAATCATCGCACCCTAACAAAAGTTCGCCGTGACACTGAAAACCTTGTTAAAGAAAGGCCCGGTTGTTTACGTTACATTATCTTATGTATATTCAGAACCATGTATATGTCTTTAAAGGCCTTAGATATATCAACACTAGGATGTTAACAAATGGCAAATAAAGTAACGCGGATTTAAAGTAGCAAAAACGTCGAAGAGTGAATGATGAGCAGGAAGGTACTTAAGCAATAATAAAACTCTAATTTGTTAAAGTAAACACCAAATCCTCACAAAAAGCCTGAATGACCTCAGCACTTAGATCATGCGAATAGACTGGACAACACCGAGTGACATAACCAATTTATAATGCAAATTGTAAACAAACTAGTGCGTCTGGTCTCTGTCAATCTCAAGGTGATATCTGTAAAGCGAGGCAATGCTACAAGTGGCCGGGCTAATGTTTGCCAGATGATTTATGGTCCAGTTAATTGGTAGTTTTACCTGGAAAGTTTTTCGGGAGTTTTAAAACTGGGTAATTTTATAGATTTCGCAAGTTGAAACTAAGAAAGAGCTCTATCTGAATTTCTACTTTTCCACCTCGTATGTTTCGAAAGATCATATCAAAATCTACAACTTTACCCTGTTTTAAAACTCTGCATTATTTTCGATCCAAATGACTGTTGTAATAGTCCTAAATCTGTTTTGAATTTCATGGTAATACTAACTTCTGCCCACGGCTTCGTTCAGGCTTTTTCTGACAGTAAGCACCTAGCTCCCGGAATAACGTCTATCTCCTTGCCATAGGTATGTCATTAAGATCAATGACGTAAAAAGTAACAAGCAGACGGACAGAAAGATACAGACGGGTATAGAATAGTAGACTATAATTCTGTTATGAAATAGCGAATTTCTGTTGTTTGAGATTTTGTGGAAATTCGTCAAGGCAACATGTAAACCATAGAACTCGTAAACAAACAATGAAAAACAATGGCGGCTGAAACAGCGAAGGCCATTTATAAATACTAGTCCTGTTGCGGCAATAACCCATTTATTAATCGCGTGTGACACAATTTGTGGCATGAATAAGAATCCATCGTGTGCTCGCTTGTTACTCATCATAATTGGATTCAAAATGGCGACTTTTACGAATATTTCTAAAATATAACTTCTTAATTATAACATATGTATGTATAATACTTTTTCATACATGTTACAAACTTTCCATGTACGAAATGCTAATGGAGGAAATAATAGTGGAAATAGACCCTACAAATAGACCCTTTACTGACCATATTTTTGTTGATAGAAATATTCCTGTTGTTTAATGTACTATTGTGTTTTTCTTATATTTTCTCTAATTAAAACAAAACAGACGGATTTTTTTTAGTCTATTTTAAATACACTGGATATGTTGAAAAGAAATCTAGGAAAATTATAGTTGTTAGACGGAATCCTCGTTCACTCGTTACCAGATAAACAAAACGTTCTCGAAATCACAACTAAAACACATTTCAAAAGAAACGGTTTGCGAATTTCCGTTCTCCCATTCTCAACTTTATTGCAAGTGAATAGAGATGTGGACTGTATGCGAGGATGATGTCATTTTCACTGTGGGAGGGTCTAGGTCGATGTGATAATGTTCAGTGTCTAGAATACTAAATCATATCGAATTTGTATAAATTAAGCAACTAATTCTGAGAAACGTGCTCTTGCGCTGATTTTATGAACTACTTACTCAATTATTATATGACAAAGATAGAAATATTAGTATTACCATGGCAGAACATGAAAAAAGATGGTTGTACTTACAGTATTGAACATGCTTTAAAAAAACCAGATTGCTTGAATTAAAAGTATCTATTGATTTTTTCCTATGATCGACATCGATATTGAACCCTCTTCAGCTATATTTAATCATAAGCAAAACAAATTAAAATGCGAGTGATTGATCTTCAAAAATAAGAGTGGAGTAGTTTCCCGTGTTCGTTTTGCGCCATTCATGTTTTATTCTTTTCTAAACTCTTTTGTTCTGGCCATCTCTTCTCAAAACGGTCATTGTTAAATATAATTGTTATTAGATTAAGATTAAGTTAATCATCTATTGTGTTATCTACGTGTTTGTAAACCTATGTTTGTTCGTTAAAATCATCGGGTATGTCATCTTTTACTATTTTTATCACCAAACTTTTTTAGCAAATTTTTACGTCTTTAGATTGAAGAATGAAGGAATCCTGTAACCAGAAGTGAAAATTTATAACGATTAATTCAATAATCTTGCGGTCAATGTTTTTTAATATAAAAATAAACGACTTTTATAAGGTATTCACAAAATGTACAAAATACACATGAACTGCTGTGTAGTGTTGAAACAACCCAAAGATAACTCCGAAGATCCAAATAAAAAATAAAAAAAATATACATGCTGGCTGCATTGCATAACAATTTTGACATGCTGCTCCACTTCAGTACTTAGAAAGAAATAACTTAAAAGCTGTCCCTCACGCGGAGCATTTGCCCGTAATGTAGCCATCCTATCCTATCATATCAGGTTGCGCACCGTATTGCTCCATTCTGATCACTCACTGATGTAATGCTAAGGCTTTAATCTGAAAGTTTCTCACTGGTAGCATTCCTAGTGGTTCAGCATTATAGGCGACAGGTCAGTGAGGATCCGTAAGGTATAGGTACTTTTGTTTCTATGATGACTTCTAGGATATGATAATGGACCCAACGATGGGTTACGGTCATTTAGCTTGATCACGTCATAATGTAATGTCAACAAACACATCATGTTTCACAGAACCACAATCCAATAGTTTTACTGGATGACAGTATCATTAGCATTACATATGGTATGACATACCATCAGCGTCTGATATTCACGAGAACATATAGTATTAATACTATTTAATGGGTATTTATCGCGTTTATTTACCTATTTTTCCCTACGTTTCGACAGGCTTTCACACTGCCGTGCCCGTCACCGGGATAACTGTTAAATAGTATTCATAATTTTGTGTTCAGATCGCGTAAGTTTAAAAGTATTCACGCGAACGTCATTGCATTGAATATTGTGATATTGTTTATGTAAATTGTAAAGTATCTCGAGTCATTATAGAAAAACATATTATGTTGCTCAATGGGAATCATACTATCAAACCCGCTAGCTTTTTAATCATAGACAGTTCTAAAGCGCTACAGAGAATGACAAATCTATTAGATTTACTGCTAGAATATTATCAATGTAAGTAAAAACCAACAACACAACAACCTAAACAGTGTGGAAACAAAAAACTATTTCACCGGAAGTTTACTCAAACAATTGCGCACAGCTGTTCTCAAAATAACGAAACGTCAAAATTACGGAAACCTGTCGGAAGAGGTCAAGCAAAGTGATGTAACTTTCAAATTGGAAATAATGGGTCAGAATGATCAAAACAAAGTTCAACAATTAACTAAAGCTCCGTTTCAATGGAAAAGCTTTTATTTAGTATTACTAATTACCGATAATTTTTGTATTTACTTAACCAAATCGATGAGTCTGTATGTATGATTCCTTCCGTGTATTTTTAATGGAGTATGTTGCTTATTTCGAGCTTTATTACGAAATTAGCAAGTAAATATTTTTTTAAATAGATTGATGTTTGGTGGAGATAAATTTGAAGCTTTACGTCTTAAACGTGGTTTTCTTCTTAAGTATCCATTCACAGAAGCGTGCAAACACTCCGGCGCTAAAATAACCAAACTATAAACATACGAATCCGCATCAAAGGTAATACATTCTCAGTATTCAGTTTTCATCTTAATCGAACTTTTAATGTATTTCTCAATCGAAGGAAGTTTGTATTGACTTGTCGAGCCTTCTCGGAACGCGTGGGAAATTCAGAGCAATTGACATTGACATTTTGTTGTCATTTTTTAAGCGTGGTCTTTAGTCATATAATGTTAAAGAAAATAAATATAAAGATACCAAATCGCTTTGCAGTCAACTATTTTCGAAGGTACGGGTATTAGAGAGTACATATAGGTATGCGTTTTTAATTGCGTTATAAGCGTTTATCAATTAGTTTAATAATTGTTTTAAATGTGTCAATACGTACACCATTTCTTTTCTTAGATGCATGACGTCAATATTCTGCAATCTCACTCTTAAATTTACGTTACGATATTCGATAAACGAAACTAGCCTCTAATTAATGATTTATTGAATAATTCTCGCTAAAGTTTAAAACAATCGATAAATCTAAATGAAAACGTATTGTTTCATGGCTTGAGGAATTTGGCTACAGACGTAGGTGCCTTTTCGCCATATGTTGACCCTGGCAGTCAACCGGCTGACTCACAAGCCTTACCATATCCCACAACCAGAATCCCCCTGTATTGCCACCACTTATAGTTCAACTTAAATTGTGATAAACTGAACTTGTATCGTTTTATTCCCGAGCAGCGAAAAGGCTCGCGAGTCTTCTCTCTCGCTTTAATTAAAGGAATGTTTTACTTCTGTTTCACTTCAACGCTCATTCAATTGTAAGTGCACAGGTGCACGCTACCGCTGTCTCGCTCACTCGCATTGTTTATGCTGTTTCTTTCGCGGGTCAGTCGCCGGGGCTTTGCCACGCTCGTCTGACGCGTGTTCGGATTTTGAATAAGTTTTTAGAAAGCGGATGAAGTGTTGTTTTTTAATTTTTCAGTGGCAATGACATTGTGCTTTATTGTGCCTGTGATGTGAAGTGTCGGTTTTGGCATAATGTGGTGTTTGGGATGCGCTTTTGTTTGGATGCACCGCTCGGCGCGATAGCGGTACGATCTTTATGGGCTTTATGGGGCCTTTATACGTTTTTTTTTTTGCGTTTATATGGATTGTCGCCCTCCGCCTTTTTTATTAAACCGTATAAATATACATCAATGACATCTATCTATGTTAAATAAATGTGGCAATTGGCATTGTAACGTTCAATCAAAACATACCAATGTCACAGGGTATAAGGACACATAATGGCATAGCGACAAAAGACTGGAAATTTTAGGATTTCCTGTATACACTGCATGTTTATTAAAATTTCAGTTATATCGAAAACTATTCGAACAATAGAGTAGGTATTACATTTTATGGGAAAACCAAGAAGCGCGATATACTAATTAATTTGAGTAATTTTATGTTGTAATTTGTCGAGACATACCAATCTCGAGTATGTTACTCTTAAAACTATTGCAAGATCTAATTTTGAGTCATACTCCAAATAGCTCAATGGCTCAGGTACTATAAAATCTAGGCTTTCCCATAATCCTTATACATTTGATCATGTTTCTATATGTCTCATTCTAGGTACTGTAAGTACATAACGTACCTCACGGATTTTCATTTATTACAAGGAATGTGTTATTTTATGCTTTGACCGAGACAAGTTATATGTGAAAATGACGTAAGGTTCCTCGTAAACATATGACCACAGTTCAACGATATCATACCAAATATACCTACTCTTGTAGTAGATACTTGTAACTTGAAGTTATAAATAAAAAATATTGTACAGCTAGTCGTTGAGGTTGTAATCGTAAATACAATGCCAAGGTTATCGCAAAACTTGATTGCAACTACAAAAGCACGCAAAGAAACAATAAATGAAATTTTAGCCTTAGCCCACATAAATTACTATATTTCTAGTCAAAAGTAAACCATAAAAGCTATTTTTGACAAAGTGACTAGAAATATAGTAATTTATGTGGGCTAAGTTGAACATCAACAATTTTATAAATTGTTGATGTTCAACTTAGCTGTCTTTGATATAAAAATGAAAATTATCATATTTAATGTTCGGATAGTTACTTCTTTTGTCTCTGCAATATATATCTTATTAAGAAAATTACAATCAAATAATATAATCAAATTAAAACTAGTATTTACAATTAAAACAATTGAGCTAACTGCAGACTGTAACATTTAGCTTAACTGATCCATATCAATACCAGTCGGAAGCTTGCCCGACACTGGCTGCAATTAATGTTAATAATAATAAATAACATTTACATTCAAATACACAGACTATTTGTTTGGACGTAAAGCCACCTGTCTATATGACTTTGACAGATGGATCAGAACAGTAACAAGGAAATGTGCCCAATTGGCAACGTTTTCCTAATTTCTGTAAAATGCTTAATTGGTTTGATGCTGGGTTAAATGGCTCTAGGTAGAGTTTCAATGATAGTTGGTCCCTGTACTTACCAACCTTTGTAATTACAAGCTCTTTAGCAAATACATAATGCTGAATATTTCATAGTTCAAGTTCATCATACATGATCATCAGCATCAAAAGGCACGAAGTAAGCATAGCTTTAAAATGTAGAGTACCTAAGTATCCATAGTGTTTGTAGAGGATTTTACAAAACACCATAATTTTGTAAAATCCTCTATAAACACTAAAATATTGCTCATCCAGTCCTGTACAGGAAAATCAATATTGTCTAATTGACCTTGGTGTTGAGGAAGTAGGTATCAGTCGAGATACAAAGTTATTTGTACACAGCATCCATGAATACGCACACTGTACTAAAGTTTTCAGATACACCTATAAAGTAACTAAATACTAATATGGCAAAATATAAAGATGAAAATATTTAGTAACAATTCCGTTACTAAATATTTTCATTGAATTTTGTTCAACTTTATATTTTGCAATGGATTTCCGCAAAGTAACGCCTGAATCTATTTTTTAACTAATATGGCAGTCATCTAAAACATTCTAGGTCGCTAAATTTGCACGGTTCTGATTTTTTGGGGTGTTGTTACGCTATGATATCCTAACCTCACCTCAACAGCCTATAATGGACCACTGCTGGACGCAGGCCTCCCCCTGTTTTTTTTGCCCATGGTCCCCACGCTGGGCAAGCGGGTTGGGGATCGCAGTTTGGTGGTAGATCTGTTCTGCAAGAGACGCTGCTTCCGCCCCCCCTGGTGTATGTCCCTTAGTCGCCTCTTACGACACCCGCGGGGAAGTGTTGGGGTAGTGTAAATTCTAAGCCGGCACCACACGGTATCTTAACAACATCCCAAAAAATCAGAACCGTGTAATTCTTTTTGCGATCTAACGCGATTTTTGTGTCTACTGCGACTGGCGTATACCTACTGTAACTACCCAATTCAAATGACAGGAGGATATAGAAACTACCCGTGATATTCTAAGGGCCTCCATCTAATTAAAAATCTTCTTTGTATAGTATGTTTTTAATATCACTATGGGAATTAAAATGTAGTGAATGCTGCTCAATGCATCATCTCATAATAAGTAACTTATTAAAAACCTGACATCTAAAACATAAATAAGTATGATATCACCTCAAAAGCCAGCATGACTTGACCTCCAAGCTTTGTTGCCGTCAAACAAACGTCAACAGAATATCATTCGGTGAGGGGCCTCTCGGACTGGTCGCAGAGTTGTTAGAACTAGCGTTGTGGTTTGTTTTTGGTGCGTCATTTGTACAGTTCCATGTTACATCTTGGGATTGTTCTAATGCATTTTCAGATTCAGTAGAAATCTGTTATTTCAATAGCAACTTAAGTCAAGTGAAAGATAGATGAAGCTTAGTGAATAGTTTGAATTTTACTCGAAAAAACAGGAATAAAGAAGACATAATTTTTTTTCTAAACCAACTTCGAATTCTTGTATTTTATACTGTTTTTAAGATTTATTGTTTGACTGAAGATAAACTTGGCCTATTTAATCGAAAATACCAGATATGTACAGATTTTGTTAATATATATCTCTCTCCTCTGCCGCTAACCGAAACCTGCCTTTGCATAATAATACTAACATAAATAGCTATGTAGCTATTTATTTATGTTAACATTATTATGCAAAAATTAGTGTCTTAAATAAATGAATAATGCTGGACAATCCACACAGCATTATCTAGCCCCAAGCTAAGCAGAGCTTGTGTTATGGGTTCTAGATAACTGATGCACATAGTATAATAAAATACACAGATAGTTTTTTTATTATACATAGAAAACGACCAGAACATCCCCAACAAATGTTTACAGATCGTACACACATTTGTCTTTTTGCGGGAATTGAACCCGCAACATCCTGCGCGGCACCTTCGCCCAACGCGCCACAGAGGTTTTCCTTAGAAATCACTATCCTAAAAGTTTAATAGTTCTGAGACCCGTGTCTTGCAGTGGACTTCTTTGGATGATGTACCCATAACTTTTTACACTACACCAAATCTACTTATTCTAAGTCAAGCAGCATTTAGCTGCCTAAATTTTTTGTCTAAGTATATAAAACCCGTATAGTATAACTTCCCTGTAGATTTATTACCCGGATAAGGCGTTAGAGTACATACATTAGTTCCTCTTTTTATCAGTTCATTTTAAAAGGTTCTGGTTTCATGCTTTTTAATGTAGAGAAGAAAAATGTAGAGTATATTTTACGTTTAGATAATATAGTTTTATGAAGAGGGAAGTCGAAGCATAGCCGAGTTTACTGTAAACTGTAGGTTAGATTTTAGAAAGAAACAAAAAAAGATAATTATCACGTATACATTTATTTACATCACAGAATACGTACAAGAATTATGTGAATATAAAAATGTATATAAAGAGTGATCATTTATAATACCAAACACATCATAATCTCTCGAAAATGATGGATTTCTTGTTTTGCTTCTGAACTTTGAACTTAAAATGTAAAAACAACTGTCACACCCGCCTGATAACTAAGTCTAAGTTTTTTTGCTTTAGATATCATATTAACTAAGTATGAACAACAGAAATCCCTTCAATATAGAAATGTTATATCTCGTAACGAAACAAGTTATATTATATGTAATAGAAATGATAATATTATAAATGTTATATTATAGACATTCAGAACTCCGTTGATTGAGTAACAAGCATCAATCTACACTTCTACAATGGAACAATGCGCATACCTGTTGACAATGTGAAATGGGAGACAGCCAAACTATCTTCTCATCCCATCCTCATCAGCCGGTGTAGATTCCGGCCGTGTGTCATGGGATGAGGTCACTCCCGCAACGCGGGCTGTAGGGCTGTCAACTGACAAACCGAATCATCTAAAAATAAAAACATAAAGAGAGGAAGCTTGCGGGTTCTAGCCCTGTCTAGATAGTCAATTTTAATGTTGTATAACGACGTTCTGAAAATCAAAAATGTGTTTTTTTTTTTTTTGCATCTGTAAAGAAAACAGCTTTTTAGATCCAAGTTAAATAAATAATGGGCTAAGGTAGTAAGAAAGTAGAAGCTACTAAAATAAATCTTGTCCCAAAATAAGCAGACCTCGTAATCAAAGAGAACATAGAAAATATATGTATGAATAATAAATACCTTAAAAAACTTGAGTTACTTAGTAGTATGTAACGCTTGCCAAACTTAATTAGATACCTATTCACCTTGAAAGCTCAACGACACTTTACTGAAGCGAAACCGAGGACATGCGCTAATGCACACGACATGTCAGACATACATACAAGCGGTAGGTACGTGTTTTTATTACCTGGAATGTATCCTTAGTTTTTGCTGGTCCGTGGGAACTGTCAAGATTATTGTTATTGCCACTAGATCAAAAAACTAAACATGTACATGTACAGTACATAGAAGACCATTGAAAAGGTACAGACTTTTCTATTACACCATTCTGTGCCACTTTCTAATTGTAGATTCAAATGTTTGTGCCAGCCCTGTTTTTGCGCGTGCTAATTCGTCGCGCGCGCTGGCTATGGGAGCGTATTCATTCGTATATTTAGTTTATTGGCCTTTCTGGGCGCACAGCGCTGTTCCCCATGCGCTGCTCAGAAATAGGTTAATTGTTCAAATCATATTTGTGTAATCTAGTTTAGTTGTACATGTATACGTCATGGGGAAACGAGGCGAGCTAATAGTATTCGAGTTCAAGAAAACGTCATAATAAGCCATAGGTTCGTCATAGATTATGGGCGGCGTTATGGGGGTATTAGGCGTAATAGTTTTTTTATGAAGCTTTTTCTCAGTATGGTGTATATTTGTTTCCGTTTGGTAAAATTCTTATTGTAATAGTAATTTTGGTGCAATTCGGAGTAAATCTAGAGTATCAAAAATAACTCCGTTTTGTTCTGGATCTATTTTGTCTATTTCGATAATTATTAAGAACTTCACAAATCGTAAATATCCCGATGCAGGGTTTTTATTTTGTTTACAGGTTTTGCTAAGCGGTGGGTAAAAGTAATGATAACTATGTTTGTTTGGGTTCGATTCCCGCCTCGGGACAAATGTGTGTACGATCTGCAGACATTTGTTCAGGGTGTTCTGGTCGTTTTCTATGTATAATAAAAAATATTTATTTATTTTAATTCGGATTGCCATCAGCTTAACTATTAACAATAGAACTTAAAATAGATACAGAAAGCTAATAATAGGCACTCGCTAATAGAAATATCTATCTATGTATTGTATTATATTATGTAATGTATATCAGTTATCTAGTACCCATAACACAAGCTCTGCTTAGCTTTTGGCTAGATAATGCTGCAGCATTATTATTATTATTTTTTATGTTTACAAAACGAAGGAAAATTAGCTAGTCTATATCCAGTGATTTTCTAAATCAGCATGTGAGCTCCGCGTCGCGCCGCCGTTTCCACAAAGCACTCGCACGTGTCTACCGAGAAAGTTCAGTCTATTGTTTGTTTGTGTGGTATAACCTACGTGATAACTGACTAATTTGCTCACGTTTGTCATAGTTTTAGAAATATCGTTTGATATTTTGCTGTTGCTTTTTGCTTTATAGTGCGTTACTCGCATTGGGTAAATTTTCCACGGAAATTTATAAATGTCCCAAATTTTTTTTCGATTTTGGCAGGATTCGAACCACCCGTACTGAGGGTAAGGCGCGGGTTCTAATCCTGCCGAAATCGAAAATTTTTGAGACATAAATTTTTGCTCTTAGTTGTTCTTCTGTGACTGAAATCAGTTATATTTACGTCGCTAGTTGTAATACTTTAGTTTTAGAGACCATCTTCCCTTTTCCGGGTTTCTAACATTACTCTTACCAAACATTCACATTGAATTATTACATTACAATTCAATACAACCTCAAAGCACATCAGTCATCTGGTTACTACCATAACAGAAACTCTTCTTTTATCTGAGGCAGATGGAACATGCTGCGTGAAAAGTCCAGCATATTTATTTGAAAGACACTCATACGTAGACTCGTAAACTAGTTTCCCCCAAAATCTTTTAACCCTCAATAGTCAGTAATTTCTAAATGAGTCCCAAATTCGTAGTAAAACTAATCAGCTTCCCACTGTAAGCGGATACGCATCCTGCCGGTCCCTTCCTCGTTGACACCTATTACCACTGTTTGTGGTTCTCTTTGATCACGGGACGTTTTTCTACCACCTCCACAAATAGACTTGGCGCTCACTTATCTGGGACTAATGAGTTATCTTCTTGTCAGATTGTAATTGCAACGGGCCCGAGTTTACTCTTTAGGGAGTTATTTTACGAAAGCTTCGATATTTCTCGAATTTGATGTTTTAAGAATACAGTTATTGTAATAATTTAGATTTCTATTCATTTGACGATGTCATATCACTCGACAGTTTGACAGTTTTTGGCATAGGTATTTGTCATTAACTAGATTGGCAGAAAGGCCTCCATGTACTATATTTCGTAAGCAACATGTTTCGAAACCCGCCCACTTAGTCCTGTCGCAGGACTATCGTTATGATCTGCCACCGTTTTAGTCCTGCGTGCCTGCCAAGGTTGGTACGTGACTCTATGTGGAATCCGAAGAAGATTCTATGAATAGTCGCGGCGTATACTTTGTAGACCTTGTTACCTGTGTTTTGAAATGGATTTGTAACTGGTAGCCAAAGTTGTTGCGATATTGATGTGATTGGCCTTTGGGTTACTAGATTTTGGAATTTAGCTGCAAACTTTCAGAACTGACGAAGTTTTCGGCGGATGATAATGAAATACCTACTACAAAGTACAAGCCATCAGCATATTCGGAGCTTTTACCAGTAGTTATGTCTTTTAAAATGCATTTCTCTCATAACACACAGCATCATCTTCTCCCAGAATCTCCCAGAATACATACAAAAATTTTGATCCGTTAGTTGTTTTTTACCTACTATAAAAAGCTATCAATTAGAAGAATAAACCGACTCATCAGCGTACCATTATCTAGTTCCTGGTTCCGCCAGGTTGTACAAGACAAACCCCCTACTCTTCTTCTCTCGCACAAGGTCGCACGTGCACATCTGTTTTGTGTCAGACGATAACACCGCTCAGGGAATAGCGGAAGATTTCAGGTTGCTTCGAGTAGTTTTCAGATAGGGCGCTATTTTGGTTTTTACTTTCAAAATTGTCTGCAATAGATTGTACTGTTTTGGTGTGTTAGGCAAAATATATACTTGTTAAGTATTTTTGTAGTTGATCTACTATATACATATAACTACCAGCTTCTAGTTTCCACCTTCTCGAAGGATTCAACTGTTAAACGTGGGTAGTATTCATTTTACGGCAATTGCGTACATGACTTTAGTTTGTTTGATCTATTCGCTCATTAGTACCTGGAACAATAGTCTTTTGCACTCACAGGTTGTGTTGTTACACAGCTGAAATATGAGCTGTTGCTCATATTTAAAAGTATATCTAGTTGATTCCAAGATTCACTTTAAAACAATCTTTGAAACTCTATAATTACTAGTAGGATAGATTAACCGTGGCTAGATCACGGAAAACTGAAGTTTCCAGTGGAATATAAAAAAAATTGGCCTGTTCCGTCCCACTGCTGCGCAAAGGACTCCAACCAAGGCCAAGTGGCGCGAAATAGACAAGTTTGATGTGATGGAGGGAAAATATTTATTTTATTTATCCAATAATTCAAATAAATTTGGTACCTACTTATTAATGCGTGTCGAAAATGTTTGTTACTTAATAACGGGACAGCTAGTTGTTAATGAATTTGAAATAAACAATAATATTATAACAATAATGACTATTACAGATGATTCAGTAAACGACGACAAATAGCTAGAGGTTTTTCCTTCGACAAATACGTCATTGCTTTGTCACAGCGATATGTTTCTCAGAGTTCCGTATAAATAGGATGGAACCTTGTAAACAGGACGTAAACATCTCGTGTACTGAACACAAAAACGTTCCCAGAAGGGAAAACGAAAACAATGATACGTTTCAGATCTTGTTTATAATTCTTGTACATCATATCACGAGCTAGAAATTAGTTAGATGTGTATGTTAATTTTTTTAAAGCCAAAGAGAAAAAGACACCTGTATGCACTCTTGTCTTGAAGAGACCCAGGTACAACTGTATTGGTTTTATTATGGCCCATCCTTACACCTATTTTGATCCACTGCTAGACGTAGGTTCTGCGTGATAAGCGCTTTATTCACTTATCAAAATGGAGCCATAATTGGCACATATGTCTGTAATGTAAAACATTGAAAGTAGGATCAATAAGTAATGAAAATAAATTTGCTTAAACGTTTTTGTACATAGCCTACCTACCTATACCTACTAGGTACGTCAGAAATTCACATTCGAGCGAGTTAACGACAAAAAGTAGGTAAAATTGGATGGTGCCTGCTCGCGCGCAGAAGTCATCTCGACACGCTAGGCATGCGGGTTGGGGATCGCAGTTCGGTGGTAAACTTTTCTGCAGTCCCCAAAATCAAGTTATAATTCCATTTTAAGTAAAGAATATAATCTTGCTATCCGTACGTCCGCTTAACAAACTACTATAATAAAGTTTCAATTTTGTGTAAAAACTTAACTGTCGTCTCGCCTGCCGTGCGGAGAATCTATTTAGATATGTATACAGGGTGGCTCAGGATGCGGGGTCACTGACCTCACCCCCACCCCGTGTCGTAGGCAGGCGCCTGGACTTCCGGCTTTCAGCTGCATGTCCGGCTTTGGATAAGGACTTAAACTTTATGCTTGTAGTGTTGTACGTACTCTAATATTAATAATCTCCACACTTTAAAATAAATGTGGGATGAATGCCAAGGTGTTATATTGCAAACCAATACGTTAAGGGCGTATACTACCTCAAATCAACTCCGTCAGACCTAAATATCTTCTAAACGATACTGGTACAGTTCAGGTCTTATTCTATCGATCATGTTTCGAAAACACGATTCCATAAAATATTCTCGATAGAAAAAAAATCACAAATTTACCTCTAAATTTTTACGAAAAACTTAATTTCTCAATAAATATAGAATCTTGAAAATAAGCATAGTAATAGGACTAAGGTTAAATAATATTTTATGTTAAAACTTGATTTTTGGGCTTGCGTTGCTATGCCCTGTCTCGCTCCTATGAACGCGAAATCCCAGGTCTGTCCTTTTCACAAAAAAATGAGGTTGTATGTATAGGCTCTTAAATCCAGGGCGCGGTAGCGTTAATTTTCATATTAGTAAGAAACTTGCACGAAAATCATCTCGGTAGTGAATACTGCGTAGTAGGTTTGAACAGTCTTCAAGTATTTGTTTCTCAATAAAGAGGAAAGAAATACGACGTCTGGTCTAAAATCGACGTCAGAAAACATCAGAACATTCATCTCAATTTTGCATATTTTGTCATTCGTTGATTCGTATAGTATTTCGGCCTGCCCTGTCCCACCCTACCCTCCAGGGATGAAACGAAGTAAACTCTCAACTCGCTGTTCCTCCATAGTCTGTACTGTACCTCTCGTAATTGCATTTCGCTTTCAGCTGCACTCCGAAAAGCTTTTTCATAAATTAAACGGAGGGAGCGTACGAAATTTGTAGATGGAAGTGTTTTTAAAGTTTTTTCATTTTGTTAAGCTGTTTTTGCGAGTTAACCAATGAGTTAATAATGCTGCTAGACAGAAATTTAACTTCTTTACACATAATACGATTAACAGACTTAAATGGATTTGGTTGCTGAATTCACTTATGCAAATGAGAAAGTTGCAAATAGTAGCGCAGTTTACAAATAAAGCAAAGGAGGTCCCAATTTCTATTATTGTTCGATTAGAATTTTATTTACTCTAACTTTAAAAGAAAAATCCTTTCTACCGAAAATTTACTTGTTAGTAGATTCATTATTACCCCTTTCTATAATTTTCTCCAGTATTCATCATCATCATGATGATAATTTTTTCCAGTATTGAAACAAGAGAAAAATTAAAGTAATACATGGTTGGTAGGTCTTTATGCATATCCAGACACTAGGAAATGTCCCTGCCTACTACTTACCTACCGACATAATAAAATTATGTAAAACAACAGGTTCAGTGAGATCTATGATATGATATGATAAGCTTAACCACCGTCGAAGGTCGCAGGGCGTCTATCGTGCGGAAACGCAGCACCTTCCGGTCGCTGCGAAATATCGGACAGTGGTAGTGTGTGGGCGCTGTTTGCAATTATATAAATTGGTAGTTAGACTAGCTTTTTATAATGATATAAGGTCACAATCTCAAAGAGCAGTAGGTATTGATATAATATCGGGTTGGATAGGGGCAGGATTTAAAAAATTTCGTCTTTATATTCAAGTGTTTGCAAAATTAATACCGATCACGTACTTATATCTACATATTTGTCTCCCTGAAACCCAAATACTCAAATGCAGCTTAAATTTAAGCTCGTCTCAAGATGCTATTTTTTGACAGTTTTCAATGAAAATCTGTCAAAAATTCGTCAATACTCAACGCAACTTAGATTTAAGCAAGTCTTATTGCTTAAATCTAAGTTGCGTTGAGTATTCGAATGATGTCACGTGGTTTTTCCGTCAATAAACAGTTTAAAAAAACTTAAAATAACAAATGTTATCCATTGGTGGATTGGAGTGGCGATAGAGGACAAATCTAATCCATCGATGAATTGGAATGAAAAAGTCGAATCTATTTCATCAATGGAATTATCCAGTACCTAGATGTGAGTGGAAAATAGCATTAAAAACAGTGTTGTTGAATCCCAGCATTAGTTCATTGAACACAATATGGTCGAACAACATTTTATTTTATAAATTTGTCTGTTTATTGCATCTTTGTAACTCAGGTTTGTCCATAAACCACGGTGACCTTACTGAATGTAACATACAGCCAACCATCAATAAGCTTACATTGACCTGTCCGATAATTATTAATATATCATTCGCACAAAGAATAACGTGTCTGTTTAACATTAAACATTGCGTTGTGAATTATAATGACTATTTACGGTGTATAGGAAGGTGATGGAATAGAATATCGAAGGTTTCCTGCTTTGTTAGAAGTCTAATACCATACCTACATAAAAATAATGTTTACGTAACTTACATATTTGATTTAAATTATTTGGAACGTTAAAATTTTAACGTTAATTGTGTATAATGTATGTGTATGCAATAAATAAATGAAATACAATAAAAAAAACTGAAGTAGGTACCTAGTCAAATAGATATCACGTTGAAATGGTGTTATGGTGCCAGTGATTTTTTTATTTGTTTAAATCTGACTTGGCTGTCTGTTTAATCTGTCTCGGGAAATAAGCGGGGAAATAATGATAAAAACTGACTTCAAGATTTTTTGGTTTAGTGAAAAATTATCGATAAACGAAACCTAAATTAATAGAAAACATTTTCAAAAATCTGTATCGATTACATGAAAATATTTAAAAGTAGTTTAAAATAATACAGCACTTGTCATGCACGTGTCATAGAAATAGTTAAAAGTGTATTTTACCTAGTAACTAATGTAATTATAGAAACTTATCACGAAACAATGCAACAGCTATAATCCATTATCTTTCGCTTCACGTTTTTTCCATGACTCATCCTTGTGACAATAAACTCATACAATTCAATTGCAACAATTACCTACAACTTAATCACGATCAGCTGTTTATTTCATTAAACTTCTTATCACAATTATAAATCCTTGCTGCAATCTTCTCCGTACACAATTAGTGTAGCTCAGGGCATCCCTTGACCTAGCAATAAGATAAAAGCTTTTTAATATTATTGTTATAAGTCACAGCTGACCGAAGATGTCTCCTAAAACCTTCCTGCTATCAATTTTTTGGGGAGATCGTGTCGCACCAGTTTTTTTCAGAAATAACTTTAAATTATTAAAATTAGATTTTCATCCACATTAATTTTTGTCCGCAAGTTGAAGAAGTAAATATAAGAAGATTGATTCACTTATTATATTACGCGGCCAGGCATATAAAGCCTTAGGTGATGGTTACAGTTGGTACACAATGCACAATCCATGTCACTTACCGGCGTCAATCCATATTTATAAACATCCGCGTCTGCCAAAACCGTCACTCCATTTGATAATGTTTCAGAAATTGAGCCAAAAACTAAAAGAGTGTTTTCCAATGTAAAGAAAGTGAAATAAACCGGCAACACAGGATTGCAGTGAAAATAAAACGAATACTTACAAGTGATAACAGATTCACTATAGTGAACGTTACAAAAAGCTTGGTGATAATAACGTGACAGTTAACGTGATAACGTTTAAAATAATATCTACTGTGCTAGTGTACAAAGTGTTATGGTCCAGATGATGTGGTTTAAGAGAGATCCGAAACCTGTTTCGGAAAAAGCAGCGGAGAAGGAGAATGGAGTGGTTAGTAAACTGAGGAAGAAGAAGCCGAGTCTCCTCAAACCTACGAGAGAGTCGAGCGAGAGAGAGACGTCGACAGAGAGTGAGAAGGAGAGGAGACGTTATTCCGATATACTTGATATGAAAGTGTCTCTTGGTATGTATTGTTTGTCTGTTTTCCGTTGAGATTCCTTGTCGTTTTCGTTTCCTTTTGGAGTCGAGGAATAGTAGAACCATTTTTTATTGAAGACGTATTCATGGATTGTTCCCATTTGTCACCCTGATCTGTCCCCCTTAGGGGGACAGATGGGAAAAAAAGTTCTATCTGTCCCACCGTTGCAAATAGGGGGACAAATAGAACTTTTTTTTATTTAAAAAGTTCTATCTGTCCCCTCGTGACTAACAGGGGGACAGATAGAACTTTTTTTAAATTAAAAAGTTCTATCTGTCCCCCTTTTGGCAACGGTGGGTGGGACAGATAAAACTCTTTCAATACATTACAGTTTTATATGTCAAAGTGACAGCAAATGTCAAAAATTAAAGGAGATGTCAATAATGACAGGAAATGTCAAAAATGATGGAAAATATCAAATATGACAGGAAGATTCTTTATTCAGAAAGAAAATAACAATCAAATATTAAAACTAGTATTTACAATAGAAACAATTAAGCTATCTGCAAACTGTTGCAAACAATCTACAGGTAGCTCAACTGATCCATGTCAATACCAGTTGGAAGCGTGCCTAAGACACTGGCTGCATTGCCCCGCTGTATAGCAATGCTGATGCGCTGTGCCAGATACTCACCAGCTCTCGGGTCACGCGTCGCTTCGACCAGACGCTCAGATAATTTTTTGAAAACCCGGAGAGCCTCGGTACCCCACGAACCTAGGGTCTCGACTCCAAGGGGAGCAAATGTGTAGGCTCTGTCGAGACCTGCATATTTGCGCCTCTTGAGATCTTCGGCTAAATCTGCCGCCGCACCAGCCCTCACGGAAGTCCTAGGAAGATGGGAAGGCGCGAGTGTGTCGACACATGTAGCGTCCCACACAATAGGCCTCCCCAACTCCCATGGGACTAGAGTCATGCCGTCAGGCCTCTTACCATCGTCACGCAACAGACCATTCGGTTCGAGAATAGCTGGTACGTTAGCGGTGGTAAAGGCCCGCCGGATGATGTCGTTCAGGCTGGCATGACGAGATATCCGACCGGCAGCCCTAGTACACGATAATCCGTGATGACCGAGCTGTTCGACAGCAGTACCGCACTAGCATTGATGAGGCGCGCAACACCTTGCACCCAACCGAAGACAAGTTGCGACACGGAAAGTTACGGGATCCAATAAAGTGCTAGTGTTTGCATGTATTGACAGGAAATGTCAATACATGCAAAATCTATGCATTTTCAATGACAGCAATCAAAATAATTGTAAGACACTCACCGTCAGAACTCAGAATGACTGATTATTTTTTTGGCAAAATGATTTGTTTCTTGTTCATTTATCGTTTTTTTAATATGAAAGAAACTGGTTAAATGTGTATAATTAGTTTGCAGGTACGGCAATCGCCAACGAAGTCTTGGGTACAGCTAGTATTGTAATCCTTACTAATATTATAAATGCGAAAGTGTGTTTATTTATTTGTCCTTCCTTCACGCCCTAACTAAGCAACCAATCGACTTAATTTTTGACATAGAATTAGTTAAAAGGATGGAGTGGTGAGTAACACACTTTTATCCTGGTAAAACATCTAATTCCCAAGGAAGATTTATGGGAATAATCCCCCTAGAAATGTTAAAATCTAATTTAACGCGGGTGAAACCGCGGGGAGCAGCTAGTAATAATAAAAATACGAAAGTGTGTTTATTTGTCCTTATATTATATATATTGTAGAGATATTAGGTTTCGATCATCTATTTTAACTAGTTTAGATTAATAGTGACGAAATGACTTTTGAATTTGAAATATTATTTAATTATAAAACCGCAATTTGCTTCGATAAATTACTTGCCATTAATAAAATAAATAAATAATATATTGAAATAAATGTTGCTACTACTTAAGTTACACAATTGACCATTCATGTCTATTCTGTTATTTTTTTAGTTTTCTGTATTCCGTAGGTATTGTCAAGAGTGAAATTTTCTGTCATTTTGATTGCTGTCATCAAAATATAGATTTAGTTTTTATTTAGACTTTAGAACCATGACTAACAGCTTTTGACAGCTTACATTGGAAATGGATAGGTTTTGTGTGTTTAAATATTTCGTCTTTTTTGACATTTCCTGTCATTTTTACATCGCCTTTAATTTTCGACATTTTCTATCACTTGGATGTAATTAATGGTGCCGAAGTGCCTTAACGTAATGGTGGGACGAAAGGGATACTAATATTTTAAATTCTTGTGTCACTTTTTCTTCCACGGTAGGAAAAATGGTGACCAATAGAACTATTATTTATTGTAAAAGTTTTATCTGTCCCATCATTGCAAATAGGGGGACAGATAGAACTTTTTTAAATTAAAAAAGTTCTTTCTGTCCCCTTGTGACTAACAGGGGGACAGATAAAACTATTTTTTATTTAAAAAGTTCTATCTGTCCCCTTGTGACTAACAAGGGGACAGATAGAACCTTTTTTTCCTATTTGTCCCCCTAAGGGGACAGATCAGGGTGACAAATGGGAATAAACCGTATTCATTAGTAGCAATGGGGACTAGGATAAATTCACATTTTTTCTTTTTATTTGTACCACTTTACGTTTTTTAGAAAAGAATAAAAAAAAGAGAATGAACACCTCAAATAACCTTGTACTGATTTATAGGTATAATTATTAAGTAAACTAAATAAAGAAACCATAAACAAACAAAACTGCCGCAACAGAATAACATCACAAAGTAAACAATATTTTTAAAGTTCAGTTTTAAAGTTTACAGTGAGTGCACTGTAAACTCAAACGGAAATAGTGTAAAATATTTGGGCCAAGGGCCCACCCCAATTTATTAGTTAATACGAGTTGCATGTTTAGTACCTCCCTCCGTGCAGGATTTATATTTTAGGGGCCGTTTATTTATACGATGTGAGGGCTAAACTATTAAAAATACTTATTTATAAATTGATTCAGTCATCATTATTCTATATTATATAGGTAATCTCAAATTGTGTTGTGTTGATCGATGTGACGTAAGGCCAGAACAGAACGGACAATAGTCAAAATGTTTTTTAAAACCAGTCCCAACAGGAGTGCCTATTGAAAATCCTATTGAATTTATTTCTTTTCAAAGCCTACTTAATCTCCTTTAGAGGTTACCTACCACCAAGGTTGTATTCAAATTAAGTTTTGGAACGTGTAAAAAATACAACCGCTTCCGCTGTAACCGTTAAATGATGTCATAAAGTTATCATCAAATAACCGTTAATAACTAATTACAATATTTTTTGTGCATAAAGTAGGTACCTTTTGAGTGTTGGGGGTGTGTACTCTCTTTTCCGCACTGAGACTGATTGGTCCATTGTGCGTGGTTAAGGAGTGTTGGGGGTTAAAATACTGTATTAAAATGTTCAGTAACAACCTTTTGCGAGGAAAAGTGTTAAACACATTCTTTTCAATTTTATGTCCGTGTAAAACACGTGTTGTTTCCCAAAGCCTGTTTTAAAATGGCGATGACGATGACTCATTCCTTAAATTGAGGGGTCTTTCAACGTTTCAATTATTCTTTAGAAAGATGAAACTTAGGTTTTCAAATAACAAAGACATTAAAACTAGACTTCGTATTGATATTCGTTTTGATCTGTTATACGAACTTTGCATGATACATACTGAGCCTAGATTCAAAATATTTATGCAACGATTTCAAAATATTTAAAGCGCTATAAAAGTAATCTTCAGGTAATTTAAGATTAGAACGAGATTAACTTTGGGTAGCTTAGATAACATTGTTTAACGTAGCCAGAATGAAATATAATGGGAACCTAAAAGCTTCCTGAGCGCATTCTTGAATGATAAAACCTGACATAATAACACAAAGAGCCAACCCTAGTATAACTGAAATCAAAATTTTTCACCAAGAAGAAAAAAGTCTTCAAATAAATTTAAATTCTTCAGAAAGCTGGTTACACAATACAATGCGTCCATTTATAGAAAATGAAATGTTTGTGAAAGTGATTCTTACTTAACTGTTATTGTGTGTTAATTGTTAATCACGGCTGTTTTTGTCTCCTTTTGAGATTCTTGACTAGGGTTGTCGATATTAAAACATTGAGGAATTTGAAGCTCTTGTCTTTAATGCATTAAACTGAAACGAAGATAATTGATAAATTTAAAAAAACTATTTAAGGTAATACATAGTAACACAGTATGTACCACAAGTTTTCCAATAATTTTACGAGCGCTAGTGTCTTGCAGTGCAATACAAATAAATTGATCGTTTATCGTTGATTGTTTAATAAATCGTTTAATTTCTGTATAAGAAGTTAACAGTGAACTTCAATAAAAACCCGCAAAGTAAACGTTTGTTGCAACCTAAACCTACCATTGGTAACCCTAATCTTTTGTAGGTTTTGCTACTTTCAGTCCCAATCGTGTAACGATACTGTACGACATGACTCATCCGACTTTATCAATCATCTATCAATTGATTTTTTCTCATTAATCCATTGTCTGGTATATGATTGATGGTAATGACATTGTTATACTTTTTTTGTATCCACGAGACTTAATAGAATAGATTACATGTCTTAAAGTTTCCATAAATAGTCAAAGATAGTAAACGAAAATGGCAAGGTATTCTCATATTCAGATTTCAGAAAACCAAACTAAAAGAAACAATTCCTTTTATAGAGCGACGAGATGAAAGTGATGAGTCGTTGTACGAATCGGCAGACGGACAGAGCGACGCCATATCAGCCAGCGACGACGCCCTTCCCAGACTCGGCAAAACACCCGCCATCAGCAAAGAATCACTTAAAATAGCCGTCACTGACGAAGAAGGTGACGTTAAGTTCAGAAAAACACACCGCAAAACTATGTCCCTTTCCAATCCACTAGAAATGGTCAAGAATCTTGGAGACGAATGGCTAGTAACGCACAAAAAAGATTTGGACAAGAACTCAGATAAAAAGAAATCACGAGAAAGCGTTTGGAGCGAAGACGGAGATTCTATCAACGGCTCTTCAAATTTACTCGATCAGATCAGGAAAAACAGCAGAAAGGAAGATAAGAGTCAAAGTAATAGTCGAAAGAGCAGTAACACAGACGCGCCTAAAACAAGAAAGACTAGCAAAGGATCTACAGTTAGTGCACTAAACTTTTTGAGACGAAAGAAAACACCAACATCGACCAAACCTGTAGAAGTAGTACAGGAAGATAAACTCATAACATTCGAAGAGATTCTAAACTACACGACTCTATTTTTAGACATAGAAAAGCGATTTTCGACCGTCGAAAATACGCCACCTATAAAACCTTTAATAGAGACTGATTCTGATGAAGAGCCCACTCCAAAGAAAATTGAGCAGCACAGAAGGAGACTGAGTAGGCAAGCTTCTAGAAGCAAGAGCAAGGCGCGAGGAAAGAGCCAGTCCTTGAAGGTCAACACGCTGAGAAAAAGTCATAGTGGTACGCTGAAGAAGGCTAAGAAAAAGGGGTCAAAAGGCACGCCTTCCCTTGGTAGGAGTCGACAGACTAGTATTGTAGACACGCCGATAGTAAAGAAGAAGCATTCCCAGTCTATGAAGCAAAATTCTTGGCTGTTCAGCAGTTCTAAAGGTAAGCAACTCTTATATTTTTTGTAAACTGTTCAATAACACACCTGTCAATGTTGAAAAGAAATAAATACGGCGCATAAACGCGAACATGTCGATTTTACTATCAAAAGTATATTATTTATGCCCCGATAAAAACCATGATCATAAAAATCGTTTGCAAAAATCCCAGACAGAACAAAAACAAACATTTCGTGAACGATGCCGTGCATATCGATTCTACCGATTCCATTGAATAGTCTTTTGTCTTATTCAATCGTTTTGTCCGTGTTTTTTTATTAGTCTTTGGTCTGGTTTTGATCCTTCTTGTTTTTTTTGTTTGATTTAGAATTAGGTTACTCACTGATTGACCTTGTTATTTAAACCAAATGCTTGGTTCACTTGCTCTTTATTTACCCAACATTTTTCCACTGTTTAGTGTTGAATGATGTTGATTTAAACCAATTCATGCAAAAAGGAATCTGACATGTATTCAATCTCAAAAAGGGTGAAAGAAAACGCAAGTGTTTTCTATATTTTTTCTTGGGAGATTTAAAAAAAAAAAAATTGCTTTTCTTTTATACTGTAGTACTTCTTAGTTCGTACCTTATTACGGTGGGATTAAGATTAATAGATAATAAATAAATAAATAAATAATGCTGGACAATTCACACAGCATTATCTAGCCCCAAGGTAAGCAGAGCTTGTGTTATGGGTACTAGATAACTGATATACGTAATATTATACATTACATAGATAGATATTTTTTATTATACATAGAAAACACCCAGACCAACGGAACAAATTTCTGCAGATCGTACACAAACATTGCCCGCAACCTCTTGCGTCGCAGGCAGACTCTCGCCCGCTGCGCCACTGAGGTCGTCAAGAACCCATAGACATAGATTCCCATAACATAACACAAGCTCTGCTTACTTTAGTTAGGGCAATGTTATATAGATAATTATGTGAAATCCTTAGGTAGCTATTAATTTATTAAATTTCAATGGCAAAACTGTAACGTCTAATTATTATTAAAACCTAGTTATATATATATATATGACAGGATAGTTACATGAAGCAGGAAGTAATGCAATTCATAGAAAGTATCGTGTGTTTAGAATTATGATTATTGACTGTGAGGTTGTCATTGTTTTCGTTCCGTTGTTGACTTGTTATTGACCAGCGGGATTTAATCATCACCATCATCATTACCATATCCATAGTTATGTATGATACATATAACCGTGTGTTCTGGTTGTTTTCTATGTATAATAAAAAAACTATGTATTGTGTTATATTATGTATATTAGTTATCTAGTACCCATAACACAAGCTCTGCTTAGCTTGGGGCTAAATAATGGTGTGTGAATTGTCCAACATTATTTATTTATATAACCGCATGGACTATTGATAATTTTAATATCTTCTCATTCATTAGTTAAAGAGTATTTTATTATTAAGTCTCAATGGTTAATTTTTCTAGTAATTTTCTAATTAATATTGTGATAATTAATTTGTAAGACAAAGATATTTTTCTCAAAAAAATATCTCTCTTCGAAAAACCCAGTTTCGTTGAAAACTGCCACCAAAAGGTTTACGGTGGCCGTGGTCTTAAAAAACGAACTATAAAATAGTTTATAGACGTCGGAAATATACGCGAAAACATGCGTCTGGTGCTACTTGTGCTTTAGGCGAGCGGCAGACGAGCTTGCCGCGGCGACCACTTACTGACCACTGCTAGCTGGTAGCCACCGCGTCGTGTCACGGCCACTTTAGTTGTCATCTACATATATTATTGACATCATTTCATTCTTATGTTTGTAAACTATCACTTTTCAAAAACTGTTTGTTTTAAATTGAATTTGAATCTGATCAACATAATCGTAATACGCAAGAACAGATCTACTATCGAACTGCGATCCCCAACACGCATACCTATTGTGGGGATTATGGCATTACCCCCTAATGTTAGGAGCCATTTAGGCCCTTGTCCGTAAGGCCAGCAATACCATAGGGTTAGTGATTAAATTTTTAAAGTGGGCGATGGCTTATTGAGACAAGACCACCAAAAATTAAGTGATGAGCGAGTGGTCGCTACTTAAAGTAATCCCCGTCTGGTCTTAGCCTTAATAGTTAGTGAGTAGTAACAGGTATAGTTTGTACCACGTGTAAGAAACTTGACGTGTAAACGAATGGGGTTCATGTTTTATTTATAGTATTTTGAGATGAAACGACCATTGGACCACCTGATGTTCTTTTAACCTTCACCATTCTCGTGATAGGCATCATGGTAGACTTATTAGTTCAGAATAATTCCTAAAATATTGTTTTCATGTCCGATACTCTATCTATTCGTTTACGTGGCGCACGCCACGAAATTATTTTTACAACATCTTCAACAATCATCTTCATATTTCAGACAAATTTTTTAATTGTAATGAACCACCAATCACTCCGTCCATCGGATGAGTCTCTTTCGGCATCCACGGGCTGAGTTGCAGGAATTCATCGCCACGGCTTATTCCAAAACGTGTCATTGAATCTCCAAATCCCTTTCCTTTCCTTTTTTTGAACGGGAACGAGAATCCGACCGACTGTACCTAATGTTTTACGAGATGTCTAATAATGTGATCTATGTAGATTGTAGAGTCAGCAAGAAACGTTGTCTACCACTGTTACCTAGTTAAATCTGCGCACATCATTCCATTGTGGTGCAAACGCCTGCCTCATTCGCGCTTCTTATCAATTTTGTGCTATCGTTTGTTAGTTAAGTTATTTTCTGTCAAATTTGAATCGATTACTAAATTACACAGTTTATTTCGTTCAGTGAATCCTTCTACATATTTTGGCCTGTTCTTCGCACAGTAAACGACCCACCCTTTCCTCGTAATTTTACGACCGTTTTACTCCTTCGTTTGTAGTCATTACGTAAGTTGAGTAATATAGCAGAAATATAGCTCAGTGTTTAGAAAACACCAATTTGCTCGTTTTACTGCCGCGGATCGAAGGAAAGATGCATTTGGATTGCAAGTAAAAACAAAAGAAATTGGAACCATAAAGCGGCGACATAATTTTTTTTTTAAAAAACAATTCATGTACATATTTCCTGCAGTCTCCATACTAGGAAAAGCCTGTATCGCAGAGACCAGTAATTTGAGTTAACCTAACGAAATTTCTGACTACCTACTAGATTGTTCGCTCGTAACAAATGAAAATATTAAATAGGCTACATGAGTGTATCACACTTACGAATACATCTGAAACGAGCAGCTGGTGATTCTACGAAGGGACCTCTTCTACACTCCACCACAATGAATGTACGTGGTGGGTTATGCGCCTTAAGCTAAGTGAGTTAGTCCGACGTTTATTTGAAGCCGGTGTTCAAATCCCGCTTTTGATAAATCTTGAGTTTTCACAGTCGATGATTCTTCTGTACTGTCATAGTCTATGTTTAGTCTAGTTTTCTATTCTTTTTCATGTTTTGTAAACACGTCAAACAATCATGTCCAGTTTCATTATATTTTATCGTTTGAGGCCTACCATCAGTTTCCTTACTAGATTCGCGGGCCAGCTAGATCATTCTACGTGAACATCTAACATATTTTAACCGACTTCGATCAAAAAGACTTTAGTTTTTTACATAGTGGTGTTCATAGTGACTTCTCCGTCAGCTATTCGATCATTTGTATTTTTTTTAAAGGTTTTTTTTTAGTTTGAGAGTTTGACTTTTTCTAATAAGGCATAGCTTCTGAAAAGTCACTTGGGCTTTGATGATGATTGAAATTATCAAAGGCTCATTCTCAAAAGTGGACTGTTACGATGCTGTTGATTAAGTCTCCGATGCAACAATAAGCCGGGCTTATCTTTAATCCGTATTAACTTCGAAAATAACCGCGACCGGGGCAGCGTGCAGTATTGGGCGCGTGACTCACGGTCAGAAAGATTCCCTTTTATATATAGACTTCCGGAACGGGAGGGGAATGACAATCAGACGGCTCAACTCATCGCTTATTAGTGGATAGATTAGGCGGGGATAAATCAAAGTAATGTTAAAGATGATGTTTAGATGTTTATATCTTTGATGCTCCTTCATGCTGGATTTATCAAAGTGACATCGGCACGCTACATTGGAACCAAAGAACCAATGGTCCTACTTTGCTTCTTCAAGGAGTTGGGCTGGTTAGGACAGGGGTATAAGTATAGATAGTGTAAAAAAATTAATACTCCTGTACGTTATGCCAGTGTAGCTCTAAAACCTTTAATTTTCATATGGCTACTTCTCATCTAGATGCAGCGCATGCTAAAGCTGGAAGAACATAGAACACTCTAAGCATAGCAGAGAACCTGCTGAGGAGTGTGTGTGGGGGTTAAGCAGGGCTATTTCGTCCCTAACTATAAAGGCTGTTAATAACCATGATGATGAACCAATGCCAGGTAATCTGTTGTAGTCGCTATAATATTGATTTGTGTTGTATTGTAGTGTAAAAGTCTGGGGTTTATATTATATAATAAGAATATTTTATTAACCATGCCATATTTTATAACAAACTCTTTCGGCGAGCGTTTGTTCTTCTGTGACAGCTGGTCTTCCGGCATAGGCCTTCTCCAAAGATATCAATAAAGCGTAGTCCTTTGCTAGTCTGCCTAAATCAAGCTATATTAACTTGCGCAGTGGGAGTCGATATACTTTGTCAGACTGCCAGTATTTACATTGTCGGTATTGCGATCACAGTTCCCAGTTTCTAGTTCCGCTTATATTTAGGGCGAATGCGTAACATCCTACAATACAATGATTCTAAACTTGACGGCCCATTAGCATTCCTATGCTTTTGTTTTGCATCTAGATCATTTATATTCTACTAGATTCTGCCCCCGGCTTCGCATGCGCTTTTCAAGTTGATTGTTAGCTCCCGGGATACCGCCTACCTTCCTGCCAAATTTCATTGAGATACAAAGAATTACTTTGCCTTATAAGTATGGATGCTAATGTTTATATCTAAAACCCTTCCTTGATGAAAGAGCGACGCAGATGAAATTAGTGTAAAACTTAGTTTAACTTTCAAATCAAATCAATACGGATTCATTCTGATTTGTGAATCTGTATAATATATAGGTACATACAGAATATTTAGTTTATCACTCCCGATACATTTTAACGAATAAAATAGTATATAACACTTCTAAAACAATAATATACTGTCAACAATAATTTGCGAATAAATACAATTGTATGTATATTCTAACATGATAGGTAATACGAGTTCAAAAATGTAGGCCTTGCTATAAGCTCGATTCCGTTTAGGGCGCGGCGCTACTCTGCAAGCATCCTAGGACGGCGCAGTGAACGTGTTAATCAAAACAAATCTTTATCGTAAATTATTCTTGTGTGTATTTCTTTTTTCGCGAATGACGTCATAAGGTTGTTGACCTCTCCGATGCATATTGTTGATAAATAAGTAGGTATTCCTGTTGGGAACTGGGTGAATAGTTATCGTGTTTTCAAAATATACCTACGCTGAAAAAACACGGCTCGCAACCAAAATGTTGGCCTGTTTTGTGGAAATTTCGACAGCGATTATGAACTCTTCGGTGAAGGTGTCTGAAATCATAGAATTGAATAGAGATAGTTCCTTATGGGCATATTCTAAAAAGCTTGAATAAGCTTTGAACACGAAAGTAACAAAAATAAAATACAAACAAAATCTCACTCACTTTTAGTCGTTTGTTACCTCTTCACACCAAAACTACTCAACGAATCGGGCTAAAATTTTGCAGGGATTTTTAGGGGTTTTTAGTTCCAGACCCGGATTGACAAAAGGGCTAAAGCTTGTTCATAAATACAGAATGTTTCATCACAAGGATAAAATAGTCAATCAAGTACTGGAACTTGAGAGGTTAATCACTTAATTAAATATCACAATTATAGTACTACCTTATTAATTAAGTATTCCTAATTTATTTGATTGTCATCAATTGATCTACCAACAACTTGCGCAAGTTGTTGGTTAGAGTTTGTTCCAGACCCGGATTGACAAAAGGGCTAAAGCTTGTTCATAAATACAGAATGTTTCATCACAAGGATAAAATAGTCAATCAAGTACTGGAACTTGAGAGGTTAATCACTTAATTAAATATCACAATTATAGTACTACCTTATTAATTAAGTATTCCTAATTTATTTGATTGTCATCAATTGATCTACCAACAACTTGCGCAAGTTGTTGGTTAGAGTGCCATACACTACACATACACCCATCCCTTCCTTCTCATTATTTCTTATTTCAAGGTACGTTTGTTTATAATATTAGAATGTTGAATATAACTAAAGTAGTCATAAATACAGTCCACTATCCTTCCCTGTGCCAAGTTCGTAAAGCCATTTGTGATCTTATCAATACTTTACTGCCTTCCTTTTTACACATTACAATATTGCATCGCTTTGACCATAATTGTATCTCAAAGTAACTAATTCATTATACCTTGTACTTGTGAAAAGATTTTATTCTAATAAACATTCGTAACACCTTGGGACAAATGTTTGTACGATCTGCAGATATTTGTGCCGGGTGTTCTGGTCGTTTTCTGTTATTTCTATGTGTAATAAAAATAAATAAAACTATATATGTACATAAGTATTGCATTGTCGTAAGTGCAGGTCGGTAATTTGACTTAAAGACCTATGTCCCCGGACGGGTATTATAATAATAATAATAATAATCATCAAATATCAATAATAATAATCATTTATTTCAGACCATAGAAAAGTTACAGATCTTATTTAACTTATTCTACAGTCCATAGTAATATATACCACTACCATATACCACCACAATATATATATTATGTATATCAGTTATCTAGTACCCATAACATAACACTCGCTCTGCTTAGCTTGGGGCTAGACAATGCTGTGTGACATGTCCAGCATTATTTATTTATTTTCTTTTCGCTCTCGACGACGACGTGTTGCCTGGCCGTCGTCGTCGCCGCTTCGGCGCGCATCTGTGGGTCGGCTGGCCAGTGAATGCGATATACTAAGTAGAATTATCTAACAAAAGCCAAGGGTATTATCTAGCTCTACGCCATTTATAATAAATCCATTTATGATTAATCGCCATTTATCATTATTTTATGATAAACCTAGCTAGTTGAACTTATGGGTCAAAACAGAATTAATGTTGCATAGGAGTTAGGTACCTATACAACTTTAATTCTTTTGACGCATTGTGATCGAAACATGTGCATCGGAAAATACAAGTATGTTACATCAGGGGGTTTCATGATGCACTAAACCGCAACCATCACGTCATGGGATACCTACAGGACAGTGGTACTCGCTTCACGTCACGTGTACGTGTAACACCAAAATGACGCCTGATCAAGTGTTTCCACACCCACATTTCAGTTAACACAGGGAATTATATAAAACAATACAAATAAGCAATGGATGTGATTCTGTTGGCAAAAATCCTAAACAAAACTAGCCTAAAATTGTTGCCGTATCTTTTTTTTCGTTTAAACATAAGGGGACAGCAACATTTTTACGCTAGTTTAGTTTAAGTTTTGTGCCAACAGAATCACTGCCAATACTAAACTTAATGGAATACTTTACGCGTCTAGCGTTTGGTATTACATCTGTACATCATCGGCACATTTTGATTGCAATTTTTTCTATTGTTTCCGTATAAAATCATTTTGCTGGTAGGTTTTTTTCTGGTCTTGTATTTATTATCGTACGTCACTTGAAGCATTCTTATCGGGACGGCAATGAACTTTAATTGGTCGAACCGGTCTCTCTAATGTGACTCTGCATTTATATGTGGGTGTTGGTTTATCAGTTTTCTTTTTAATTTGACGTGTGTTCGAAAGGAACGAAGGAACACCTTCGAATAACAAATGTGTCCAGAAACATTTCTATGATAAACTGGATCTCTGCTATAAAGTACATATTTATTTTCTGCATTTTAATATAAATGATGTATTATTTAACTATTTTTCTATTCTGTTAGAAAAATATAGGTAATACTATGGTTATTGTCCTCAATATTAAATATAGTAGAGCAAAGATTCAAACTCTTGTTATGCTACTCGATAATAGATGGCGCTGATAACTGATAGTTAAAAAATTCACGGTTGGAATCGGAAAGTTACTCACACAATACGAGCTCATACATTTGTTTAATAAAATCACGCAAAATGAGCAACACGCACCTACGAAATGAGCTATATACAATCTTTATAATCAACGCTATGTACCTAAGATTATCTCTTCCGATGCCTACTAGAGTATTCGTTATTTTTGTTACTTATTTAGATTCAATATGCTAACAATAACTTTTGAATTTCCAGGTGAAACAAGACGAGAGGGTTCGAACGAGGAGCCGTCCGCGCCCGACGCCGACGTCGACACCAGCGACGCCGCCGCCAAAGACTCTGATAAGGACAACTCGTGAGTACCACCTTATTTTTTATTCGAATAGGGTACCTACAATTTTCTGGCGTCACACAGTGGCAAATTATTTATGCAAAGTTATTAAGAGTATAGTAAGTGAATGCGGATGGTTTGTGAGATAGCAGTTTGGCTACTCACTGATAGATGGCGCTACTGGTAGGTAGCTTATTAGTTCTTGGCTTATTATTATACTTAATGTTTGTCTGATATATTTTTTACTGTTGCGACTTGTGGTTTTTTTATTTGATTCTATATTTTAAAGTAAATTGATTGATTTCCAAAGAGTCAAAACCTAAAAATTGTTTAGTTTTTTTAATATGTTGTTATTTTATTATTTGTGTTATGCAAATAAGTAATAAATAACCTACCTTCATCATCATTCTCCACAACTCGACTGTACCTTCTGTTAGTTATAAGTACCTATAGTCCTCCTAACTCGTGTGCACTACCATAACAAATAATTAATTGCAATGATTCGTTTACAACTAAACTTATTATTTATTAATCCTAGTTGGAGAGCACCGCCCTCTGTCGGGCGCGGCGTGAACCGCGCTGAGAGCTGCCGCGAGCGGGACGCGCCGCGCCGCGGGAAACATCGGAACGCGAGCGATCCCAACCGACTGACTGCGCACAATAACAAGTAAGTCTAGTCGTGTGTAAGTGCGCCATTGCTTTAGACTCTGATAGTCCTCTGCCAGACGGCGGCCTCTCATTCGCCCTATAGCGTCCAGTCTCCAACCGCATCCACCATCTGCCAGCAGTCTAGAGCAGGTCGTCATCCCATCTTGATATAGGTCTTCCTACACTACGTTAAGAGTCTCGGTCTTCACTTAGTAACATACATAGGGAAACATGACTACTTGTTCATTGTATTGTTTATTCTGCCATCATTGAGAGGAATACGAATCATCGATTCTGGTGTTGTCGCGGTCTTATATAAATCGATGTATTGCTGCCATCTATCGGAACCTACATTATTCCGTCGCTACTTTTACATCGGGAAAAGCTGGCTGCCATCTAGCGGTTGAAATCGATTTGAACACATCGTGTCTGTATAACAATATAAATAACTTTGTAGAGAACTAGCGCCATCTATTTTATTTCTTCAAATAAAGTTCGGAGTCTCGTTCATTGCACTATTTCAAATCGGCCCAGACACACTGCTGCCATCTAGCTAGAGAGTAATAAATAAAGTTTTTTGCCAAACATACTATCGTCTGTAACGTAGAACAAACCGTCAAAAGTAAATAGCAAAACCATGCAAGATCAAACTGTAAAGCTTATAGATGACTATTTGTTACCAAAAACGTTGAAACTTTCAACGGCAGATCATCGATTTCCGTACAAAATAAATAAACACTGAATCTGAGTTCAAAAACATGATGTTTTTAAGCGAACTGTTTGTTGCTTCCGCCACAAATATATATTAATTTCGTTCAAATCTGGAACCTTTCAGAATAATCGTTTATGTTCACACCTGTATCACTACGCTTCACACACGTCATACTTACTCAAAATATTCTTTTTTAGCATCAGCTTCAAAATAGACAAAAGGAAGGAAGCCTATGTTCTTCACTAGGTTAATATCTATTTCTTTGCTTTTTTTAATTTCATCAAGAGTTATTTTGACGTCAATTGTCTGTCTGCACGTCTGTCTGTTAGCATATATTTAATAACTTAACTTTTTAACTAAGTTACAAATATAGTCAGCTTTACAAAATCTCTTAAGGCGCATACAGCACCTAAACTAGCGCCACCGCCTACTTTATGTTATTATTCTGTTTAACAAAGGAATTTTCAAAAATCCTTCTTCCAGTTTGTGATACCTATCATAAGCTTTTTTTTAATGCCTCTGTAATAGTTTTATTCTATTTAGTTTAGGAAGAGATACGAAAATAGATTTTGGTGGCCACCAAGTGCAACTTCGTATCTCTTCCTAAACTAAATAGAATAAAACTATTACAGAGGCATTAAAAAAAAGCTTATGATAGGTATCACAAACTGGAAGAAGGATTTTTGAAAATTCCTTTGTTAAACGGAATAATAACATAAATTAGGTGGCGGCGCCACTTTGGGTCCGGTATGGGCCTTAAAGCAGTTATTATTAACTAACTGTAAACAAAGACCCATTGTTCTACAAACTAAGGATTTCTGACATTCCGTTCGAAAATAGACGAAAATACTCAGACATTCCCAATTCCGACATTTTCAGCGCCATCTTTAAATCTGACAGACTTTAAAACGATACAAACACCACTCGAAAAAATCATTTAAAATAAACCTTAAACATATGTGCCATAAGGTTTGATCATAATAAATACAGCTGTATCAAAAATAAAATGAATTTCATAGAAGATAAAGAAAATGCAATCGATCCGTTGTCTAACTGAATAACCAAAACAAAAAACTCGAACAAAATCACTCCTCATTCTTTATGGGTTAAAGCTCAATTTGCTTAATTTGTATCTCGCCAGCAGACCTAGATCTCTGGTTGTAAAGTAGCTGGTGGTATAGAAAGGTCTTTGTTTCGTGGTTGGTCGGACAGGTTACAGATTTCAGCATTCAGTTGGAAGCGTGCCGCGATCGAAGGCGCATTGCGGGTTTCGCGTTCACTGAAAACTTTAATACTTGTGGTAAATTTGTGGGTTTTTTGGACATTTTTTGTATTTTTGTTTAACTTACTTGACAATTTTTAGTAGATGTGAGAAGTGATGAGAGAACTCCTTTCATCTTATTATTGGTGGTACAAAGTGGCTAAAGGTTAAATATTTTGGTTCTTCTGGTTAATTGCTGTGTTTGTGATGGTACATAATACGATATAAATGCCAAATGCTATAAGTGCTGACATGGATCAGTTAAGCTACCTGTAGATTGTTTGCAACAGTCTGTAGTTAGCTCAATTGTAAATACTAGTTTTAATTTAATTATTTTATTTAATTGTAATATAAAGACAATGCTAAATTAGTTATTATAGAAGATTAAGAATTAATAATTACCAATATGAGTCGGATCAAGGAGAAAATAGCTGTCATGTCGTATATTGAATTAAAAGAGACCGCATTGAAAAGAGAAAAGTGGAGGAAATTGCATCAGTGCACCGACAAGAGATAGGCTTTTACATTTATAATAATAAGTTTTATTGAAAGTTTTACACATTTTGCACATTATAAAAGTTATCGCGGAAATACCTTCCAAATATTTATGATGTCAATAATATTGCAAAATGTATGTTACTCACAAACATTCACAGAAATACCTCGCTACCTGCCCACTAAAACTTTTACAGATCGTAAATCATAAAAACATCTATATTTCTGACAACTTGCAGAAAATTTAACATAATACTTTATGTATTTTCCTGAAAATATGCTGAAGAGTATTTTCAGCGATGTGTCAAATTTCGTTTGACGCATCGACGCCAGAGATCATATCTCAATAAATTCCAATCTTGTGATAATTTATCTTACACAGAACTAAATTATTTCAGCAGTAGCTTCTTCCCCTGGCTTCGGGCAGGTATGGGATGGAAAAAAGCCTGTACTTCCTTGGGATAGCATCTTCCCTATGTCAAACTACTTCAAGTTCCGTATAGGCGTGTAAATGTAACAGACCGACAGAATTACGTTCTCATTTATAATATTAATATGGCTAATTATATTACTTCATGACAAAATAATCTCTACCTACAGCATATGGGATGAAACGTTGGTATTCTACCCGAAGTCGGAACCCGCTCACTTTCTTAATTAATTATTTTTTTCAACCAAGACAGTTTATAGTGAAAACTCAAGAGTTCCATCAATACATAGCCTCGCACATGCCTCGCAGGGCTCACAGGTCACGTGCCGTTGCTGCAACGTAAACTGTGTAGGTACAGCTGTTCACGCACTACCGAAATGCAGCAATGCGGTTCGGTGTAGAAATAGGCATGGCTACAAACAACCTCAAACAGAAATAAATTTTATAATGTGTCAAAAAAACTTCTTTATTTTTTCAAAAATACTTTCTCCTCGTAGTATTAGCGTTAAAGGTTCATTTTGAGGAATATCCACTGACGTTCTAAATAACTTATAAAGCTGCTCTCGCTCTTGGTACTCACCAAAAACGCCAGCTTAAGGTTGCCAACTACGTAATCCAACATATTCGCGAAATGATAGTAAAAATCTATAGACGCTCAAGCCACGTCAACTAGGTATATTAATATTACTGAGAGGTATTTCGATTGTTTGTAATAGGTATTCCAGAAAACTACTTCGTTCAAAAAAACCTATTAAAAATATCGATCGCGGTGCGGCGTGTGTAACTAAAAACTTGGCCACAAATTGCTCATTTGGTTGTATTCTGTCTACATGACATTGTTTTCTGGTGAATTTAAACTCCGATACAGACACATTCAATATTAATCATCATTCGCAAACCCACTTAACCTACTGCTGGGTTTAGGCCTCCAAACTCCCGTGCCTCACCACACGGTCCTGCACCAATCTCAACCAGGTTCATCCCGCGACGTTTGTAATATCGTCCCCGCTTATCTCGTTGCTGGACGTCCGACGACGTGTCTACCCTGTTCTTGGACGCCATTCTCACTCCACCTGTCGTCATGTCTCCGTGCGTGTCCTGCCCGGTTCTATTTCCGTGATGCGATTTCCAACGTCTTTCACCTTAGTTCGACTTCGGATTTGGAAATTGGGAACACGGTCTTTAAACTTGATGAACAATGAACACAAGATTTTCTGACATTGTGTATAACTCCACCAAGCTAAGTTTGCACCTCGCGTCTTGCAGATTTGCAGATACGAGGTGCAAACTTCAAGCTTGGTGGAGTTGTACTTCCAACGGACTTTAGAATGTCGTCCAATTGACTAAACGCGTCCCACCCAAGCTGAAAGGTTCTTGCAATCTCCTTCGATTCATGTTCTTTATTAAAGAAAAGAATATAACCAAGATAAACATTAGATTAACATGAGGCGGTTAGCACAGGACCGTGGTGGATGGCACAAACAAAAAGAGGCCTTTACTCAGCAGTGGGTAAAATCCGGCTGTGGATGATGATGATGATGAAATATACCGGTGGACGATCTCAGTGACAGTTGACGTCCGCCTTCGCCATAACCATCGACTTGGATACATTAATCCTGAGACATGCAATTTATAATACTTGCTTTCAATATTATTATGCTGAAATTCGATTACGCTTGGGCGAGCCCTATGTCTAGTCGTAGGTGTCTGCTGAGGTATAGCTGATGTTGTTTAGATGTACCGAATTCGTCGCACTTCATCACACAAACTTTTGCATTCCAAACAAGGGATTTGCCATAACCACCACACTGGGTAGGCAAGTACCCGCTGTATCAGACTGCATGCACCAAATCGTGCCGCAACACCCCATTGCTAGTAAAACTCCAAACTGCGGTCGCATAGTTTGGCATGGCGCCAACGCTTCTGGTATCCACGGGCCCTTCGCAGTTAACTGATGCACTAAACTAAACCGTTGCTGAAAAGATTATTAATGAATAATTTATGTTTGTGATCAATATAAATACACGTGTTCTAGAGTCCTGTAAGGTCTAAAGGAAATAAAGAACTTAAAATTTGAATAGGGTCGTACGCAAACAAGACATCTGGGCAAATTAATTCATTCAACGTGTTGTTTTGCAAAAGTAAATATTCAAACCATTCGGCCTAATTCCCCGCAGAATAGCGTAAACTTCGTACATTTCCATCCCACATCTAAAACGCATTTTATGATCATACGTATGTTTATATTCCTCGTGTTTACGACTGATTTCATGATTTTTCTACATGCGATACCGAAAATGCGGATGAGATGTAAAAACTTCATTTACAAGCGGATTATATTGATTTTTTAATAGTTTTTGGTTCGCGATGCGCTTTTTGTCGGATACTGTTTCTGAAATTCTTGATATCATATCGAAGTAAGGGAAAAATCAATTAAACAGGTTCCCAATGGATTCCACCTTGAATATGGTATGGTGGTTAGTTAATACTTTTATTGTTTTAAAAGTGTAAATAACGCCACAATAAGATTAATCGCTTATATCGTTAACGCGTTCACTGCCAAGCTTCGTCGACGCTGTAAAAAGCCCTAGAAGCCCTAAAAGCACAGCTTGTACCTACAGTGCAATGAAAGATTTTTCGTAGAAGGTGTTAGTGTGGGCAGGGAATTTTAAGATGAGGATTTTAGAGGAACGCAAAGAAAGAGAGGGAGTTAAAAATGAATTCAAAGCGCTCCTTGAGATAGGAAGGGCGTAGAGGATAGAACAGAACACTGTACACGTGAGATAGTATGTGATCTTATTAATCTTAGCTTAAGGCGAGAAACTGCTTTATGAATCGTTCAGTATTATAAAAATATTCTATTGACGAATTCCATAGCTTTTCAATAACAGATTCGTATCGTTACATATCTGCGAACGTTTTTGTTCGAGTGCTTCTGCAATATTGTTATCACAGCCACTAAGCTTTTGAGTTTCGGTCAGATACTAACAGAACAGCAGGTAACACTAACCAGTAGGTGTTTTATTCAATTAGCTATCAGCACATTAAAGTTGATGCCACTCTGATAATAAAGATACGGGTTTATGGACTGTGAAGGACAGCCTATGGAATATTACCGTGGAAAAGGGGATTTTTCACTGAAATTAACGGCTTGTAATATATGTCTCTTTATATAGGACGTAATTATCCTCATCATCAGACATACGTCCACTGCTGATCATGCCTCCCCCGAACAAGGGTGGTTTTGCCGTATTCATCATGTTTGACAGACCAAATGGTGATTGCAGTGGGCACTCCTACTGCAATCACCATTCATCTTATCAATCAACAATCATTTTAAAGACAGAAGTAAAGAAGAAAAGAAAATCGTTGCTCAAGCATCGATCTATGACTGAACAAGCTTTTATAATACGGGCCTAAGAGTAGGAGCCTCATGGAAAAAATCCCAACGCAGATCTTTGAGTTCTTTGCATGAAGTTTTTGGAATGAGGAATTAAATTATCAGGAGTTCATTTTGAGAGTAATACCAGACGTTTTTACTATTATTAAAACTGGCGGAATCTTTATAGCCGCTTCTATCTCACCTTCGACTCACGAATGGCACCTTCAGTTAGTGCTGGTATTTCTATCGGTGAGTCACCCGAGGATGTTTTGAACATCTTCATTGGATGGGGTTATGATTGGCATTAGATCAAAGGTTTGATTTAATGTTTCAGTTTGGTGTAGTGAATAAAAAATGGCATAGATTTCTTATTTATTGATTAATACCTACTTTGAACAAAAATATTTTTTTCCACCATTTACAATACAAATCCATTTTACAATGTGATACGAATGACTGCTGTTGAAACTGAAATGATCAAAGTCGCGCCTTCGTTTACGACCTTCCGTTTTACGCAGAATTGTTGCAAAATATTTTTTCATCCTAATATTTCTAATAACATTGTTTGGTTTACCTACTTGCAATAAATCCTTCAGATAGAATGATGACAGTATAAAAGACAGACGATGCCTCGATGAATTCTTTAATTTTAATCTAGATCGCGAAATGAAAAGCGATAAATCATAAAACAAACATTTGTAAATTTCAGTATTTTGTTTGACATATGTCAGTTTGACGTTGAAGCGCGGGAAACTGGACCGCGAGCCATCCTGACCCGCGCGCTATTTAAAATTAGAACGCCGTTTATATAAATGACATGGGAATCAATCCGGATGAGATATCTTTTGATTTATTGCAATAATATCGGGCATCGATCAAAAGCGTTTTTAAATTGGTAGAGACGTGACGCGAGAGCAATGGACTCAATATGTATTATAAATTAGCTCGCACATGCACATGATATTCATATTGTATTGATTTGCCCAATTGCTTGGTCCAGCAAAAATATTTAGGTACATTATATCTTATGTGGATATGATTTTGGTTTACGGGCAAAATGCTTTTTCTTGGAAAAAGCCTTTGTAGTCTATTCAAAGGTATGCTTCGACAGTCAGGAAACTTAAAAAATCCACAATTTACATTATCAATATTTTCGTTAGATTTCGCAGAACATCTATATTTACCTCGATTGTTGTTCTTCTCCGCAGCTAGTATGCTAGTGTTTACGTTAGGTCAGCTTCTAGTGAAAATATTTTGAAACTTTTTTAAAACACAATGAATGCTGAGTTTTTCATTCTCATTTCATGGTTTTTGACAGCCGTCAACTTTGACACGACTATTGAAAAATGTAAATGCGAGGTTGTTGCCTGTAAGTGAGCAAAGCAGCTAAGTACCTACTTATATTTTTTATCTATGCTATCTAATTCCTCTCGTCTATGTTTGCTGACATGTAACGTGAAAAATTCAGGTGCAGAAGAGAAGTACCTATACGCAAAACAAAAGTGAAACTACACAACCCATAAAAATCTAAATCGGTAAAAATTAATTTTACGTTTTCAATGTATTCACATATTTTAATGTTCTAAAATACGAGAGAAATAATTTTAAAATAAATTTTAAAATCATTTTTAATTTAATTTTAAACCAGTATTTTTTAGGCTTTTGCTTTCTAGTACGTGCGTTACTAGCGCTGGAGCAATTTTCTATGAAAATTTAATAAAGTCTCAAAAAATTTCGGCAGGATTCGATATTTTAATAAATTAATGAATATTATTATGATACTCCAAGTATGAAATTACATTTACCTACATAGTTGAAAAAGTATATGGGTTGTGTGTAATATAAGAAATTGATAGAAAACGTTTATAAATTCCAAATGACACAGGTCTTTAATTTTATGCGCTGTATTAATAAGTTTCCTAAAAATTAAATAACCCTAAAAAATATTAAAAAAAATAAAATATATTTTAAAAGATTTTTAGTTTTTTTCGTGATGGAGAAAGGTCAACGACCTGTACCTAGTGCCAAGCTATCTGGCATCTAGTAATATTTGTACATAATTATGCCACAAAGTCACAACTAAGAATAACTGGCCGCCCCGTCATAATCATGTACCTACTCGCACGGTATGCCACTTACAATGCGCCCATTAGCATTGTTTATACTAAGGCTTCTTACACTACGCTTGACAACTCATAATATACCAACCTACCTAGGTATGTTACACATCTGTCTGTTTGGTGACATGTTATGATTTGGGTTTTCGATACTAGGAGATGGAAGGAAGTAATGGTTTACTTGATCAGATTAGATTTCATTTTACCTTGGGTATAAAATGACTGTATCGTCCGCAATCCGACTTATAGGGTATAGGCCTCAGTGGTAACTTTCTGGTTCTGCGTTCTGTGAAGAGGACTATTGAGGCCTCTCTTTCCATGTTTAATAAAACATTGTGCTTTTATGTTTGCAAATTACCATAATGTGAAACTTTTCAAATAATTTAATAATTCCATTACGTCAAATAACTTTAAATGCACAGTTTACTATAACAACGCTAGATGGAGTTTCGCAAAACCCATTTACTAAATTAAAGCAAATAAAAAGTGGAAAGTTGTGGTCTGTTGGAAATTGTTGTGGAAAATAACGATATAATTAGTAAATGAAACCCTCATAAAGCGGAGTCTTGACCTGGATCCAGGCAAGCCCTGGAAATTACCTGGGGCGCGCCTCGGACGCATTAGGGGTGTAGGGCTGACACGATAAAGAATACCACTTATTTTGATACTTTTCACTTTTGCAGATTTGAGTTTTGTGTGTTCTGTTAATGACTGCATGTGATCTTATTTCAATGGCATTTAAGTACGAAAACTTTGCCCTAAAATCAAAACGGTCATGGTCAAAGCAAGGATAACAATAACTTCTATATTCCCCTCGTGAATAAAGCTGTCTTCGTCTTGGGCGTGCTTAAATACCTATCTCTCGCACTTGGAATTCTAACTAACGTAACTGAGTAGCTCGCTCGCTCGGTCATCGTAAGATGCTCACTCGATAATTAGCCAGAACAGCGCTCGAAATAAGAAAATAATGGACAAGAACCTTGAGCTTACTCAGCTTACTTGAGTTAGCAAATCAATTTTGAAGATATTGAATCACGTCGACCAGCATCAGATCAGACCCGGCAAAGTAAAGTGCAGGCCTCTGCTACTAGTACCTAGGATCTAGAAACTATGCTGAAAAGATGCTGTAGAAGCGGACCTGCGTGATTATCTATCGGATAGCTGACAGGAAACTGCCTAGCTGGTAAATTCAGATGTATTCGTCACTAACGCCCGAATACTCAAACGCAACTCAGATTTAAGCGTCTCAAGTCGTGATTTTTTGACAGTTTTCAATAAAAATGTGTCATAAATTCGTCACTTGAGACGCGCTTAAATCTGAGATGCGTTTGAGTATTCGGGGGTATATCACTCGTACCTACTATTTTTGTCGCTCATTTTTTTTATTCAAATCAATTTAAAAAGTCTTTATTTCCATAAATACAAAAATGTACACTTAGAAAAGGTTAAATTCTTAAAATAAAACATTGACACGGAAATAGTGATATTTTTGATTTCGGTCGCTTCGGTATGTAGACTAAAGTAAAGAAGCGACGAAGAAACCTTTAGCCTGTTAGTTGTTATTTTTCGAGTTGGAGCACAATCATTCTTTTGATTATTTGTCGTAATCAAAAAGCGAAAATAATATGAGTCACGAATACATCTTAGTTTCAAATCAAATATCAATAACGTTTATTACAAAATAAGCACTTAGACAAGTCAATTTTATAATAGTTGTCGACAGACCTCCCGAAATTTCGGGTCACTAAGGCTAAATACGAACATAGCGGAGGATTTTTTTTATTTGCTCTAGTCTAGGCTTCCCTCTCACTAAGGCCAAGATCTGCCTATTTTAATCATCGCCATTTCCCTGGCACCCCTAATAGTGAGAAGGTAGCGTTGACGTCACAAGGCGCGGAACTGCCGCCAGCCCCAGTTATGGTGTTTGAGCTCCTCGTTACGGGGGTTATTGAGAAAGCGTTACGTCATGTGGAACTGCGTAGTTCTGTCTGCGTGCTATGGAAATAGGCCAATGAGGGAAATAATGTTCCTAACTTAAAAAATAATAACCATTAATTGCTGGGGATGATTATACAGGACCGAACGATATTATCACCCTATGCCTTATGATCACCCCGGCGAGATATTGATGACTTTTAATCCTAGCCATCCTCTGTTTTTATATCATTTGCTAAGATTTTCATTTGAATCCACTGTTTAATTTCCTAGCAATGTTTCATATGAAATTGTAAAGAATTTTGCGAGGCGCCTATTCAAAAGTCGTAAATAAATCAGCGAAGACTCGGAATCTCAAACGGAAAGCATTAATCATGCCGTTATAAATAAAAACTCTTGAAATAAATCATGATTTCCGTGCATAATCTCTGTAATATACGATTCTGTACAAGATGTCTTAAGAAAAATATTAAAAAACTGTTCATTTTAGTTTTTTTGGTTCTTGGCAACTTACATCTACTCGAGTTTATCATCACTTTTCCCCGGCGCTAAAATCTGATAAGTACGCTCATTTTGTCCGTCTCCCCGTCTAAAAAAATATGGGATTATTGTTTGTCCGACGCAAAAAGTAGTGTGTGTTTTGGTATTGCAGCTCGCAAAAGAATGATCCAATTTGGATTTATTTTTCTCGCTTGAGCAGTGACTTCATCAAGTGTGTTCTTACCTACATAATGTTTGAAGAAATTCTGTGTCATACAATACCTATAATCCTCGTGTCATCCATCGTTACGATTCCTTATGGTCCGAATAATTCTAATTAAAATCCCTCAGGGGTTTTCTATATGCTTATCAATCATCTATGGTTGGATAGTTTATATTAATCTACTAGCGGTCCGCCCCGGCTTTGCACGGGTAGTTATTTTTTCGTAAATTTTTCAATTATTTTAATACTTATTATCCTATTCCGAAGAGAAATCCAGAAAATCAAAAACCATGAAAATCAATCCCGTCGTTCTTGAGTTAAAATGGTGTAACTAACACGACTTTGTTTTATATATATGTAGGTTAGGTATATAGATTGTAGTAGTGGTTTTCTCCACAGCTTGATAATAGATTAACAGGCAAGTGTGAGTCAGTAGAATTAAAACTCCACGCATGCTCCGCAGCTCGCAAGTACTAGGCGCACAGAATAGACGAGGAAGTTGTTATCAGTTGGACCGCGGCGGATCCGGCCCGCGGACGCTTTGTCTCTCCTATCGGGTGTTTGAAACGAGTTTGAAGTTCGAACTTAGATTCAATAGAATACGGTGTGGTAAAGTGGTGCATTGATAACTCTGTGGATGGAAGTTGAAATAATTTAGTTTGTATAGTTTTAGGTGTGTTGGTTTGTTTCTGGTTCGAGTTTCTAGTTCGGATGTTAGAAAGTTATTTTTTTTTCTGTATTTTCGCGTAATTTTCGTATAAAATAAGTATGGGGAAGAAAAAAAAACATCACAAAATCACATTACATCTCTTGCTTTCTGTATTTAATAAATCGTATTTTGTTTGTAAATATAAAATGCGTTGTCGTTTATTGGCACAGAAACAATGATTACATAAATATAAATGAAAAACGAATGCTACCTGCAGAAGTTTAAAAATACACACAGATAATTAATTCTGCAAACAAAGTAAAAGTAAGATAATTTGCAAAGCTACGGTTTTAATGAGTAGTTTCGTGATTTAATTGCATCTTAGAAAGTTTTATCTTCTTTGAGGCTCTATAAAAGTAGTAATTTACTGTTGTCAATTCAAGAAATAGAATAAAATTTCCATCCTATCATTTACAATGAGCCTGGCGTGTCCCACTGCTGCGCAAGGGGAGGCCTGGTCCCTCCAACTTAAAACGTCTCATTTTAAAGCGTCGAAATATTTTAACTTAATTGATATTTTTATAAAGTGCATTTTTTATAAAATTCCATGCATCCATAAAATAAAGAAGTAGCTCTGTATGTTTAATTTACTTATCCACGACTAACGGGTTCTTGATCTTGAATTTAGTAAGGGTTGCATCCTGGGAAACAATATATGCTATTTGCATCCAGGAAAAACGCGTGCGAAGGTACGAGCATTAAGCTAGTTTAATAATGTATTCTTTGCCAAAAGGTCCTTCTGAAAACTACTCTTTGCCGTAAAAGATACCCCATCAATCAGCTGTCGATTCAATACAGATTTCAATAAATTTTCATTCGACGTTTCCGGTAAAAAATGCCGTAAAAGAAAATTTCCTCATAGCAGTAACTTTTCAATATCCTGACTGTCGGGACAATATCTAATTACGGTTCAACAAGGACTATGTCGTAGCTTAACACTATCAGCTGGTTCGAAGAACGGCCAAGTGTGAGTCAGACTCGCTTGTAGAGGATTAACTCGAAATCGGTGCTGGTATGAATTGGTGCCAGTGGTAGTAACTACCGTTTTTGGTAATTTTGACTTCTATTAGGATCATCTACTTTTGACTTTGCCTTAGTTACTATTATTTCGACGAAAATGCCGTCGGCACGGCACCTATGTAATGTTACCTTTTCGAAGTTTATATTTATTGTAATGATGGAAATAAAGACTTTTTAAATTCTTGATTCTTTGTGATAGTGAAATATTTTAACAATTCTATAAAAAGATATGTTATGAATTTATGATAGTCAAGTTCTTAGGTACTGGTGTACAATTTAGATGTAGCCAAAACTAAAGTAAACTTGACAGCACTAAAAATGTCACCGTCCCTTTCATAACGATCGAAATAAAAAGAGTGACATAATTTCTAGTGCTGTCAAATTAGTTTAGTTTCTTAGTTATGTCTTTTTAAATGAGGCTCGTAAACTTCACCCGAACTGATCTAGCCTAGCTCGTAAGTCCTGTCCTGCGCCTAGAACCATTTGCATCACATTTAGGCCCTAACAAGATTACCTGCAGCCTTCCTCGGTCGGTACTAAAAAGGCAGCTATATTTTATGCTAGCAACACCAGAGGCTAGGGCTCATGAATAAAGTATTTAGCGTACATAAAAAATAATACACGACTTCGGTCGTGTTGTACATAAATTGATATGATTGGTTTGGGCATATGTTTTGTAACGAGGTTTACTGAAAGTAGATAATCGTTGACTGAATGATAGACTATGAAAATAAACGCAAATTTTTAAAATTACCAAAACGTTCATTGATTTTAAAATGTATAAAATTTCTCGTGATAGTTATTTCGATTAACACAGCATTTTCACCAGAAACCACCTTCCAAAATTGAAAACAAGTGCCGCAGATTTTAGTACAATAGAGCGGACTGTTTGTAAAGTGCCTACCAATTAAAAGAACTAACAAATTAGCTTGCGTACTCGTGGACTATTCAAACATCGAACGCTAAGTGACACAGATGTGGAAATACAAAGTGGACACTCGGTGAACTATACAGTGGCTAATAAAGTACCTACAATGGCGTCGCCAGCGCCGCGTGTGTCCCGCAACATCTCGCTGCCGGCGGGACGACAGCCGCCGACGGTCGCCATGCTGTCTCGGCGAACGCTCTCTGAAAGGTATTTTTGAACACTCTTGGCGCTTTCACTGGCTAGCCTCATCGGTGTGAATTGCAGGGTGTCGTCGTCGCTGTGCCAAAAACGGTAGGAGCGCCACTCAATGTGCTTATTTTCTACAGTTGACTACCACCGTAAAGCATTAGTGTCCTCCATGACTGATTTACCGAAGCCGTAAGCCTGTAATATAAATCCAGGTATACTTTGTGCATTGGGATGCTTTTCTGCCCATATCGTCTAGCTAGTTGATCATTTCCAGTAAACTACTCGACCTATCTGTGGCTATCCATCAAATTACACATTTTCTAACCAAATGACTCGACTACTGTTCCGCTAAATGGCCAAATCTAGATCCAAAAATTGCATACATATTAAAATCTACTTTTAGTCGCCTTCTAAAGAGATAAACCCACTGCGATTAGAAGAGTCCACACTCTTTGGCCAACGACACACATTCCAGTTACATTAGCTTCATAGAAACAAACGATGCCCCGTTCTGTCAAAATAGTACATCTTTTTGTTAACATCTCAAGCGCTAGTTTCATCATCAAGCCGGTGCGGTGCGGTGTGCGGTGGTGCACCGACCATGTTTGTTACCGTTTGAACTCCCAAAAGGATGTTCAGATTATATTATCTGTGAGCGATGCGATAAGCCTGTTTGTATGACAAACTACATTAGGTAGGGGGACACTCAACTTCTGTAATAGGTACACCTGTTTTCTTTCACTAATATTTTGGAGTATTTGTTCGAGTCGATTTGTATTAAGTTATGATTTTTAATTGGTATAATAATATGTAAATATGTTTGTAATTACCAAAACCACTGCACTGGTCCGATTTTACAAATCATATTTATTACTCGATTATCGCGAGGACAAAATTAAATTTATGTTGTATCTATCTATGAGTACCATGAAAGAGATCGCTTCTAAGCGACAAGGCCGCTGTAGTTGTTGTTTTTATGGTGTACGACTATTTTTGAATGTATGTATATTGTTTTGTACCACGTCAATGAAGCCGCAGTTGAAAAATATATTAATTTAAAATGAAGTGGTTGATTAGTATGTCTATAATAGAAAAAAGTACTACGTAGGTAAACAATTTACCTACGTAGTACTTTTTTCTTTTCTTATAAACTCGTTTAAATTCGAGTTACAGTTCCGAAGGGTTTTTTCCTTTTATTATGTTTCAGTAAGTCGGTCACGTTTTCAGGTAGAACTTTGCTAAAGCGACCTTTGCATACAAATGGTTCTGCAATAGGGTTATTACTGCCAAATAACGTCGATCGAACGATTGTTTTGTGCCTTTGGGTCACATTATCTGGTCAAATATACGTTTTCAGGTTAAAATAAAACAGCTCGCTCGTGTATTATGTACCCGAAATTAAAACGTGTAGCTCTGAGGTACCCCCCTAAACTCCTTAGACCTTCACTCAAACGCGAATCGGATTTGGGCACGTCTCAAGTGATGTTGTGACTTCAGTTGAGACGTGCCCACATAATTATGATTACCTATTGCACCTATATGAGTATTCGAAGGTTTGCTAATATCGGTCCATTTGTTTCGGACATTACATTACCCACAAACGTACATATTTTAAATGTTCTATAATAGTTTAGTAAATATTGACTCCAATCAAGTTTTTGAACGCATGTGATATACTTTAACTAATTAAGAAATAGTTTTCGTTTTCGTACAAGGATTTAAGACATTAATTTTGTAAAACTTTTGAAACTATAATGGTTATTAACACAAGTCATTTAAAAAATGAAGGTAGATCGGTACGTACGCATATAAAACACTAACTTGCAGTGTCTTCTGTTTTTCCATTGTTATGGCGCATGCGCATGCTTAGTCGAAATATTGGAGCTCCAAACTCAAATCATGATAAATATGCCATTATTGATTTTGCGCCCTAAAATTCGTTCGTGTCAGAAATAATATCGTTCTACACGATGACTTCAGTTGTTGTGGCGTATAAATCTTCCAGCACGTGTATTTTACCACTCACGTTTCGTTATTACTCTGCGTGGTAAAAACACGGTAATAGCAAAACCCTACGCGGTAAAAACCACGTGCAGATATGAATAGCCTGAATCGCTGTCAATTTCCCAATCCCAGCAGGCAGACGGATTTAGCTCTCGCCTTTACAACATGTTTGGACTTGGGCTTCCTGCCGTTGGTTCCTGTAATTGCACACACTAACAATTCCTACATACATACATGTATGCATATGCTTGTATACAATCTGTAAACTGCGTATAGGTGATGTGAATTGATCGAGTTGAGTAGTTCTTGGAAGTTAGCTATGTTTCACGGGATCCTAAAGTGCCTAAGACATTGATTTGTTAGGGCTAGTTGAGTAGTAGTAAGATTCTGCTCTTGAAATCATTTGCAATAACAATTCCATTTATGATTTCAATCTCACCACTGGTGAGATTCGAACTTCGAGCGTCTGGTGAGTCACCAGACGCTCGAAGTTTGGTGTTTCTTTGGAAAGAGTTGATGTCTCCGGTGTCTATGGTAACTGTAGCTGGGCGAGCAAAACTCAATTGTACCTATAATAGGTTGTTTCTTTTTCGACCCCTTTGATGAGATCTATGACGACTTGTATAACCAAGTTTGTTGGTGAAGGTAAATACGTTTATATCAAGATGCTCCTATAAATGTAACACGTCATTATGAAACGTCTGGTAATGGGATCTAAGGTCCGTTCAACCCAGAGAGGGACCTCGGCGCTTTTTAGTCCTCGCAGATGACATTTCAGATTAACACTTAACCTTAATGTCACCAAGCTGCTGCTCTTATATAGATAGTTTTCAAATACCCAGAACACTTCAGATTTGACTAGGTATTGATTAACATCATCCTACAGAGCCCTCGGTAATTGTATACCTTGATGTACCTATGGCTGATGACCGGCATAGCGGGCGCCCTGTCTTCAGCCACTTCCACCACCTGCCAGCAGTGTTACCTGTATTCACATTGCTCGTTCCTTCCAGTGACCTGGAGCCGGGCTCCACGAAGGCACCTTCCGGCAGTTCCAGCAGCTCCAGCCTGTCTTCAAGGAGCAACGAGAGCAACACCGTCGCGGCGGAACAGCATGGTGAGAACATTATCATTCTTAGTGGATAATAGATCGACCCCTCCATTTCACCCCGTGGATCTCGTAAGAGCCGACTGAGGGAACTTACCAGAGGAAATGCACCTGCTTTCTTCTGTTTTATTTATCACCTCTACTGCACCACTCCGCCTGTCAAGGGTGGTGATTAATGCATAAGCCTCCTCATTTGGAGCATGTTCAGCAGTAGACATAGTGTGTGCTCACTGATGCTGAAGATAGTGATATCCAAAATTTTTAGTATGAAGTCGTAATCCTTCTTCTTATTGAACACGCTTGCTCCATTTCTGTGACTTTCTTAAGAGGTTCTTAACATAATATCCATTATTCCAGCATCCCAATCCGACGTATCCGACGAAGACGAGGCATTAGCAGCACAATGGGCGGACAGCATCTCGCCCCACGTGCTGAGCTCCATCTGCCTCTCCGCCAGGCTGAGGAAACGGCAGGAGGTCATACACGGTGAGCTTACCCTACTAGGACTACAATAACCATACTCAGCCATGTTTGTAAAGAAACCGCCCCTAAGTTACCTAAAATTCACTTTGTTGCCATGTAAGTACATCTATACGTAACTTAAATTCCTATGTCAGTTTTAGATCTTTACATCAACAAATAATGTTTACAATTACTGAAACTTAACGCCGAGCATAATAATTTTAGGATTGCTGTGTTTTTTTTTACAGACATTTCACTTCGAATATGGTTGGAGCTTAATATTGTTAGAATAGGCACATCCGCAATTAGGCCTTTGTCTACGTCAAAGAAAATCAGAGATATTATCGAGACTTATGTTATGTACTTCTATAGAAAAATAAACTCCGTAACGTATCCGATTAAATTCCCATACCTATCCTATGAGGTGTTCGGCTGTATGTTATAAAATAAAATAGAAAAGGATTTATTTGCCATATAAAAACCAGTAATAATACAATAAAATAAAAAAGGTATCCATGAAAAACTTTAGCTTTTTAAGCTTTAAGTCACAAAACTGTCCCAGCACGGAACAGAACTATAGAATATGAAATGAATTCCAATTCCCCAGTACGTATCTAATAAGTAGCGTTCTCGTTACAGAGCTGATAGTGTCAGAAGGGTCCCACGTGCGCTGGCTGCGCGTGCTCGGGTCCGTGTTCCTCCGCCCGCTGGAGGCCCAGCCATCTCTGCTGCCTCCGGATGACCTCCGCAGCCTGTTCCCCAACCTGCCGTCCGTCCGGGAGCGCCACAACAAGCTGTACACGGAGCTGCGGGCCTTGAGGAGTAACGTGGAGGCCCCGCTCGTGGACGTGTCCGCTGTGGCTGATGCGATGCTTAATACGGTCAGTGATACGATACTAATTTGGTCCACTGCTGGACAGTGGATTCTCACAGTCACATCTTTCATCTGCCAGCAGTCTAGAGCAGGTCTTCGTCCCACCTGATGGTAGAATACGTTTACCCCCCGTTATCGGTTCTTCGGAGATATGGCCGGTCTACTGCCTCTCATCATCATCACCAGCCTATATTAGTCTACTGCCTCTAAAGTTTGCTAATTCTCTGAGTGTGATAACGCCTGTTTCTTAAAAGGTTGAGTGACGGCGCGCTGAGGCGCTTGAAATGAAAAGATGTTTGCACTTCTAAATCCGGTTACACGGTACACGTAACAAACGATACAACAAGCATTAACATACCTAAACTAAGATAGCTCGTATATATACTGCCATTCATCTCGCTCTAAGGCTCCTATGTCCCTATTATGAAAGCTTGCTCAGTCATCGAGCCATGCTTGAGTAACGTTATGCCATACAAACTTTATTCAAGCACAGATTGAAAACTGAACTTTCGTAATACGGACCTAAGCCGCTCGCTGCTAAATATAATTAGTGGTGTTGTGTTCACGCCAAAGACGACAAGTTGTTCAAAAACTGTTTGCTATCTGCAATATCCATACACTGAAATGTCGCATCATCCCGCTGGGCCCGACTTCTTTGGATTGTACACTCGATAAGGCGAAATTATGTCCGCCAATATGTCACACGTTGACGTGAATGGCAATGACAACACAGCCTTGCGTTGCTGGTGCGTTTACACTGTGTCGTGAAGACAGAAAGTCGTGCAGTTTAAAGATCCGAGACTTGTATAGGTACTTGAACAGAGATGTTCACCTAGAGGACGATATGATTATCTGTCGTCCACGTCTTTGTCTATGCTGTGACAATGACTTCAGTAGTGACAAGTTTAGGTAGGTACTCAAAAATAAAAGCCAAGTGCGAGTGTAACTCGCGCGCCGAGGGTTTCAAACATTTGCCAATTATTTGGACAATCAATTTTCTGAAATATTTTAAAAAGTATGAAACTTACAGAAATTTCAAAAAGTGTTTTGAAATGGTCAAAACGATACCTTTCATTTGATACCCCACATGGGTAGGTACCCCTTTTTGAAAAAAAATCCCCTTTTTTGACCATTTTACAAAAACTATTATTATTACAGACTTCTCTATATTTTTCCTGTAAAATATAGATTGATATCTACAAACGCCTAATACATTGTACATGGATCGGTCATCAATCTTCGGAGCTAGGGGGGGGAATGGTCAATTTTCCGTCTTTTTTTGAAATATTTCAAAAAGTATGAAACTTACAGAAATTTCAAAAAGTGTTTTGAAATGGTCAAAACGATACCTTTCATTTGATACCCCACATAGGTAGGTACCCCTCCTTTTGAAAAAAAATTCCCCCCCTTTTTGACCATTTTTCAAAAACTATTATTATTACAGACTTCTCTATATTTTTCCTGTAAAATATAGATTGATATCTACAAACGCCTAATACATTGTACATGGATCGGTCATCAATCTTCGGAGCTAGGGGGGGGGGAATGGTCAATTTTCCGTCTTTTTTTGAAATATTTCAAAAAGTATGAAACTTACAGAAATTTCAAAAAGTGTTTTGAAATGGTCAAAACGATACCTTTCATTTGATACCCCACATAGGCAGGTACCCCTCCTTTTGAAAAAAATTTCCCCCCCTTTTTGACCATTTTTCAAAAACTATTATTATTACAGACTTCTCTATATTTTTCCTGTAAAATATAGATCGATGTCTACAAACGCCTAATACATTGTACATGGATCGGTCTGCAATCTTCGGAGCAAGGGGGGGGGAATGGTCAATTTTTCGTCTTTTTTTGAAATATTTCAAAAAGTATGAAACTTACAGAAATTTCAAAAAGTGTTTTGAAATGGTCAAAACGATACCTTTCATTTGATATCCCACTTGGGTGGGGTACCTACCCAAGTGGGATATCTCTGGGATATCGTACTTTTGAAAAAAAAAATCCCCTCCTTTTTGACCATTTTTCAAAAACTATTATTATTACCGACTTCTCTATATTTTTCCTGTAAAATATAGATCGATGTCTACAAACGCCTAGTACATTGTACATGGATCGGTCTGCAATCTTCGGAGATAGGGGGGGGGGTATGGTCAATTTTTCGACTTTTTTTGAAATATTTCAAAAAGTATGAAATTTACAGAAATTTCAAAAAGTTTTTTGAAATGTACAAAACGATACCTTTCATTTGATACCCCATTTGCCTTCCTAGGTCTATTTTGAAATTTCAACATCAAAATTTGTACTGAAAATATTCATTTTCATTTTTCATTTATTAATATATTTTTTTCTTAAAATCTGTAATGGCGCACGAAATGTATCATTATTTCAAATTTCAAGTCAATAGCTGCAGTAGTTACTGAGATATTCAAGAAAGAGCGGGGACGGACAAAGCGAGACCATAAGGGTTTCAAAACCGATCTTTGAAACCCTAAAAAGGTAGTGCACTAACAAATGAGCTAGGAAATAAAAATAAAAACTAAATGAACAAAGGAGTTGATATATTGTCATAGATATATTGTCGTTATAATGGAACAGCTAGGGACGAGTCGTCCAACAATCATTTACAGTCACGACACAGTGGAAACTCGACCTTAACTTTTATAATTTTGCACCAAATTCACCACCTATCTGTTATTTGTCTTGTCTAGCATGTTCTAGTCCACTGCTGCACATAGGCATCTCCTGATAAAGTATAATATTAAAGTAAAATTGTCCTCTCCAGCTAGGAGAGTCCGGTTACGCATCAACGCTGGCCCGCTTCTGTCAGAACCAGCGCATGGCGTTGGAGAGTCTTCGGGAGCGGCGTCGCAAGAACAAGGACCTGCACCAGTTCCTGGCGGCGAGGGAGCAGCTGCCGCGCTGCGGGAGACTGCAGCTCAAGGACCTCTTGGCTTGCGTGTGGCAGAGGTAACCAACTCACTTTTTCACACTCCATGCTCGAAAAACGCACTTTGTACATCACTTCACACCGAAAGCGAGTGATTATAGCCATATTGGCTGAAGAACGTGAAAAAGTAGGTTTCTACAAAATTAAAAAGGTTTACAAACTTGTACTGTTTTCTCGCAGAAACTGTTGAGTATAATCCTCGTGCTCCAGGCTGTCTTCATCTTGAGGGTGATTTAATAGTTGTTAGTTGTTAACCAACAGGATTTTCTGACATTCCACCTCCTTTATAAATAACTAAATAATTTTTCGCTAGTCGAGATGAATGATGAAAAAATGAGAGAAATGGTATGTTTCACTCGAGACCAAAAGTTTTTTTGTTTCGTGCCTTTTAAATCCCTCGCGAGCTCAGTATTCTACTTAGAGTGACTCGCTACTACGAGTATGTATTTTAATCTAAGTTTATTATGTATTTTAGTCGTAAGTTTAGTATGTGTAAGTCTTTTAACAAATAAATTCATATTCATATTCTATTCTATTCTACTCTCGTAACTCTATCCTAGACTGCTTCGTATCGCTATCTCGGGATTATCGGCATTTTCAACAAATAATCGTTTTGACCGCTTGCTGAATAAATAACCATTTCACTTAAAACAAGATTATCTATTAATCTTTATAAGTAGGTTTGAAAAAGCAGTTGTCTAGCTCTGTTCAAAAGTTTTAACTGATTAAAAAACCAAAAGAAATGCTCAACAGAATTACTTTCTTTCAGATTAACAAAATACCAACTGCTCCTCGAGAGCGTCCTCAAGACAGTAGAAACCGAAGACGGACAAGAAACTGAGAGAATACAACGCGCACTGTCCGTGGCGAAGGAGGTGCTGCACAGCGTGGACACGGCCATACGGACTGCGGAGAACGAACACAGGTCAGTGCTGGAGCTGGACAACGGGAGAAAACTGTTGTTGCAGTTGTAGCTATCGACAACTCTGATACAAGGAACAATGTCTGTGCGCGTAAGGGCCTCGTGAAACATAATCAGTGCGTCCTACCCGACATGACCTAAGGAGCTGAGACGTGGACAATCACGTTAGGGCTGGTCCACCAGTTTAAAGTCTCCCAGCGAGCTATGGAGAGAGCTATGCTCGGAGTTTCTCTGAAGGATAGGATTCGCAACCAATACATCCGACGAAGAACCAAGGTTACCGACATAGCTCAAAGGATTAGCAAGCTGAAGTGGCAGTAGGCTGGCCATATCTCGAGAAGTACCGACAACCGCTGGTGTAAACGTGTTCTTGAGTGGAGACTGCGACTCGGCAAACGTAGTGTAGGACGCCCTCCGACCAGGTGCGATAGACTGCTGGCAGATGCTGGATGCGGCAAGCTGAAGACAGGGCGTTATGGCGCTCATTAGGGGAGGCCTATGTCCAGCACTGGACTAATACAGGCTGATGATGATGATGCTGAAACATAACCAACGAAATAGATACAGTTAGATTGATACCTCCAATTATCCGCCATGCTTGTCCTCAAAAATAAGGAACCACGATTCAGAAGGTAATAAGGGTATATGGGTCATGGGATGCGTTTAGGCAATGAACCTTTACAGTACTGTTCTAAAATAACAGTGGGTGTAATTGTAGAGTATTTATATATAAAAAAAAACTAAGTGGTCGTTGGCGGCGAAAATGTGTTCAGTGAAGAAGCCAATAGAATTAATTTTTCATTTTCATGGCTATAAGATATTGTGTCACCTTGGTAACCGAGGCATTGGTGAAAACTCACCTTGACTGTACTTGATAGTTATTGGTAAAGAAACTTTATAATTTCCAGATTACGCAGCATCAAGTCGAAGCTGGAAGTGCGAGCGCCCGCGGGTGGCGGGCTCGAGTGGGAGGAGCTGCGCAAGCTGGACCTGACAGCTCAGACGCTCACCATGGAGGGGGAACTGGCCATTAGGAACGACTCTAACAAGAAGATACATGTGCTGGTAAGTAAATAACGCAGCTGTCGCCAAACATTCGCCATCGACATGACGCCAAACGCCTTGGAGCATTATCTTCCTGGCGATTTGCAAGCGATTTCGAAGCGAGGCGACAGTGCAGCCAGCACGCCGCAATTAGATAATGCTGTGTGAGTTGTCCAGCATTATAATTATTATTATTGATTAGTGCCGTCGACGCACGTCTTCAAAACGCGTATCGCACGCCGCGTGTTCGCTGCACGCTCCCGGCGTCCTCACAGCGTGCTCGCTGCGAACTCGCGGCGAACTCGCGGCGAGCTCGCTACGCAATTTCCTCGCTTTGAAATAGCTCGTAAATCGCCAGTATGATATGATAAGGCTCTTAGGTACCGAAGCCCACACAGTACCCCTTGTCCTACCATTATCTAAAAAAAACGACAAAATATCAGATTTCTTGTGTCCCCCTTTAGTGTTTATTTTATTCTGTTTTTTTGTATTTGTTGTTATAACGGAGACAGAAACACATCATCTGTGAAAATTTCAACTGTCTAACTTTCACGGTCATGAGATTATAGCCTGATGACAGACGGACGGACAGCGGAGTCTTAGTAATACTTTTATCCTTTGAGTATGGAGCCCTAAAAAGAATAAACTGTGTGTCACTAATAGTTAGAATAAGGATTGAGTTGATATTGGTGTCCTGAAAAGAATCAATTAAAAGAACATGCTGTCCCGTGTTCCAGGCACTGATGTTAGAAGACTCCCTGGTGCTGATGCAGAGAGAAGGAGACAAGTTCCTGCTGAAGCCGATCCCGCAACCCTCGCAGCAGCAGAACCTCTCACCGGTCATCAAGTGGTAACTATATCCCTTCATTATCATATCAGCTTACAAACGTCCACAGCTGGACATAGGCCTCCCTCCACACGCCATAAAGAGCGGTCCTGAGCCGCCTCCATCCACCGACTCCCTGCGACCGCTACGATGTCGTCGGTCCATCGAGTGGGTGGTCTCCCAACCTCCGTTTTCGATGCCTTATTTATGCAGATTTTAATACATATAGAGGTACAATTTGTAAGTTTGTTTTGTAATGAGGAAGTAGACTCAGGATAAGTGACTTGACTAATGTGGTGGTTAGCTTTAATCGTATTAGTTACTAATGTGGTGGTTAGCTTTAATCGTATTAGTTACTCAATAAATAAATTAAAAAATAGACACCTTTAATAGTGACTGAGAATCACTCAAATATCGCCTCTCCTCCACAGGGACAAGGTCCTGTTTCGCCCGAACGCCGCGGTGCGCAACACATTCTTCCTGATGAACATCAACGGAGTACAAATGCATGAGTTGTCAGCTAACTCTGCCTCGGAGTATGCCACGTGAGTTTAAACCTACCTCTTCTTCTTACTTGTTCTCTTCTTTATAAGTCCACTGTTGAACATGCCTCCCACATACAATACAAGGTAGTTTTGTCATAATCACCGCGACCTTGTGCTTAAAAATAAACAAAATAGCTACTGAGCTAATTGAAACATTACAGATTCATATAAATTACGGGTACATTTGCAGTACCTAAAGATCGATAAGTTTCTAGTCATACAAGTTTTTCAGTTGTCATAAAAGTGTGTCTTTACAATAATAATCAAAGGCATGTAATAAATTGTTTGTCATTCTTACCGTTCGTCCTACCATCTCGTCCCGTCCCGTCAATTTCTCGTTCGTCCTACCATCGTCCCGTCCCGTCAATTTCTCGTTCGTCCTACTGGTGAGCCAATAGTGATAACTAAAACAATATCCTCTTAGTCCTGCCGTTACTGCATCATGTAAAATAGGAATATCAAAAAATACAAAAAAGTACTGCCATCGTCCTCACCATTTCGCCCCAATTTAGGACTTTTTTGTGTCATTTTTGTTTTGTTTGACTCGGAAACGAATGCTATGTTTTCAGTACAGTTTTCTGTTGCGCGAAAGTTGGTTTTATTGACCTAAAATTATTTTATTTATTTATTGATGCCGAATTATAAAAATTATGCTGTTTTTTAAACCATTCGATTAAACGATTATTATGTTGATAGATGGGTAAAGCACATCCAAGAAGCGCCGCTTGCGAAACCTGAACTGAGGCCGAACATCACGCCTTCGCATCAAGCATCCAGATCCACTGACGATTCAGGTATATTATAATAATAATAATAATGCTGGACAATTCACATAGCATTATCTAGCCCCAAGCTAAGCAGGCATTGGCCAAACTGAGGAGGAGTTTGAAAAATATCTTTCATTGTGACTTATAACTTGCTTCAAGTTTAGTTCAAACAAGAAGAAGAGTATGAGATACTACGTTTTGATTTAGGAGAAGTAAGTGAAAAAGATATCGGTGGAACAGACGAGCGTATGTTGTGAAACATGACATGCTTCAGAAAGTATTGGGGTTGAGATGCTGACAAGAAGTATGTAAAAAATACTCTTTCTGCTGACTCCGCTTAGGTAGGAAAATAATTCAAATAAAAAATACAGTATGAAATTCCGCTTTACAGGTATAAACGTGTCTCGCAACCCGTCCGACGCGTCAGAGAAGTCCAACTCCACGGCCGAAGATGAGAGCGAGCGAGACACTACGCGCATCGCCGAGAGGGAGCGAGAGAGAGCGTCCGCGGAGCGAGGGGAGGAGCGGAGCAGTGCAGAGAGAGAGAAGGAAGATAAGGAGGAGAAAGAGGAGAAAGAGGAAAAGGAAGAGAAAGCAGAGAAGCATAAGTGAGTAAAAAATACTACATGCATGTTGAACACTACATTGTAACTGTATCCTTGGTAAGTTAATACAGTTACAATTTGATTGTTGAATTGAATTGAATGGTAGGTGTGTCTGTGCAAATACACCTGCGGCCCTCCAAATTTGATGCTCGTCAAATGTCTGACGGTAGATCTACACAACCTCGGCCTAGCCGCTGCCCTTGCCGCCGCCGCCGCCGGCTTTCAACTTCGCTTGTGACAAAGCCGCTGGCAATTTGAAAGTTTCCTAAGTTAACACGCGTACAGTGAACCTTACTGAGGTGCGGGCTAAAAGTCCCTCACTGGTTCCTTCACCGATGCAGCTGGAGCATGCTTTATCAACGATCTTCCTCATTAATATCAGTTTTTCTATCTGCAGAGCCCGTCGACCCACCGTGGGTCGCATCAGCACGCATTCAACGGAGGCGGGCGTGCTGGAGGCGCGCGCCGCCGCACTCAGCTCACCGCCCATGCATACAGCACATACTGCGCTATCAAACCAAGGTATATCTATCATCACATCACTCATCAGTATTAGTAACTTATTGCAGCCACACAAGGACGTTATGGGCCGTCGTCGTAGTCTCACTTGCTGTCAGGACGAGCCGTGTTGTGATTTGGTTGGAACGCAGTCCTATTTTCTTTCCTATCTACCTTATTAATTTGAAATCTTGACGCTAGTTTAAAGTTATTATAATCGGTATTTATTCGCAGAACGTCTCCGCCGCCTAGACGCGGGTATCTCGCGCTGCCTGCGTGCCAAGGCTCTCTGTGTAGGCGCCATGCTAGGAGTGCCGCCGAACGACTTCTCGCAGGTCGCTGACCTCGCTGTGGCCGAGGCGTTGGGGCAAGTCGGTACGTATATCATTGATATTAGGTGCAATGATGCTTGGTATAGTGGAAGATGTAACATTCACAGTAGAAAGTATCAACAATTAAAATAAGCTTGAGGATCTTTGTTGAGTAAATTGTCTCGGGAGTGAAATTCAATACCGATGAAGCTGAAAACCCCATCTTGACTTTATTGTGCCGGGCTATATGCAAGATAGGAAAAGGATTATGAAAATATGGCGTGTTTTTGATTTGATAAAGCTTGGTATTTCACATCGTTTATCATGAACAAACAAACAATTTCATACAATCTAAAAAGTAACTCGTAATTTTCTCCAAATATAGCTAATATAGTTAAAATCCAAGGTTTATTCCGGAAATCCCCCACGTCCATCCCCCACGTGGGGGATTTCCGGAAAAAAATTCCGGAAATCCCCCAAATCGAATCGATCAGTCTCATGGGGGATTTCCGGAAAAAAAATTCCGGAAATCCCCCATATAGCTCGACCAAAGAAATATATTAGTTCTTAATAACCTTTAACTCGTCACCGCTGGCTGCTAGTGGTAGACCGCTCACCACTACAATGAGAAGTCTTCCAAAGCAAAAAACATCAAATGCGATAGAATTTGCCAAAGACACTAACAGCTGTCGAATTGACACATACTGTCAAATAGACACATACTGTCAAAATGACACATACTGTCAAAATGACACATACTGTCAAAATGACACATGTCAAAATGACACATACTGTCAAAATGACACATACTGTCAAAATGACACATACTGTCAAAATGACACATACTGTCAAAATGACACATACTGTCAAAATGACAATGTCAGATGTGACTAAGGGCTTGGGGCTAGACAATGCTGTGTAAATTGTCCAGCATTATTTATTTATTATGTCTTATATACAGAAAACAGACCGTTTCGACCAAAATTGTTAATGAATGTCGTATTGACGGTAGATGTCATAACTAAAACTATCATATCTCGGGAACTACTAGTGCTGGACTTTCAGTTCCTGTCTCAAATGATAGGTACGAACAAAATCTACATTTCTAATGACAGCTGTCAAAACTAAAACTATCATATCTCGGGAACTACTAGTGCTGGACTTTCAGTTCCTGTCTCAAATGATAGGTACGAACAAAATCTACATTTCTAATGACAGCTGTCAAAACTAAAACTATCATATCTCGGGAACTACTAGTGCTGGACTTTCAGTTCCTGTCTCAAATGATAGGTACGAACAAAATCTACATTTCTAATGACAGCTGTCAAAACTAAAACTATCATATCTCGGGAACTACTAGTGCTGGACTTTCAGTTCCTGTCTCAAATGATAGGTACGAACAAAATCTACATTTCTAATGACAGCTGTCAAAACTAAAACTATCATATCTCGGGAACTACTAGTGCTGGACTTTCAGTTCCTGGCTCAAATGATAGGTACGAACAAAATCTACATTTCTAATGACAGCTGTCAAAACTAAAACTATCATATCTCGGGAACTACTAGTGCTGGACTTTCAGTTCCTGGCTCAAATGATAGGTACGAACAAAATCTACATTTCTAATGACAGCTGTCAAAACTAAAACTATCATATCTCGGGAACTACTAGTGCTGGACTTTCAGTTCCTGTCTCAAATGATAGGTACAAACAAAATCTACATTTCTAATGACAGCTGTCAAAACTAAAACTATGATATCTCGGGAACTACTAGTGCTGGACTTTCGCGCAACAACACTTCACACACTTGATAGCGCCGCGCTATCTACCAATGATTGCTGATCTATGTTCGTCCAGCTTTACTTAAAACCTACAGACTACAGAGAGGTGGTGTCGAAGTGAAAATGAGAGATCAAATAGATTTCCCAGTTTATTGTATAAATCACAGATTGGTAAAACTAAAACTGTAGTGCTTTATTTCCTTAAGACCTTACAGAACACTTGAACACGTCACAAAAATCAGATTACATAAGTATAACTAGGAAATAAAGTGATAACTTTGATTTTTTAACCACTTGAATAATAATAATTCACACAGCATTATCAATCTTTTTATCCTTAGACCCAGAGATACTATACAGAGAATTCGACTTTACGAGACTACGTTGCGGGAATCGACGCTAGGGAAATCGGCGTAAACCATTCACATAAATGACCTCATCGCTAAGGAAGCTCGTTAGTGTTTGACATTTCGTTTGTTTGAGCGTGGACTTGGACATAGCGAATTTCTTCTGATTTGATAATTGTTACAGGGGGGGTTACCTTTTGAAGATTATATGAGTTGGATATCAACTGAAAGGTATCGGTTTGTACATCTCAAAACAGTTTTTAAAATTTCTGCAGGTATCATACGTATTGAAATATTTAAAAGAAGTCAAAAAACTCGTAGAGTGTCGTTTCGTCTCTTATTTCCAATAGAACGACACTACCAAAATTTACTAGCGTCGTTTCGCCCCTTGACGAGTGAACTGAAAGTCCAGCACTAGTAGTTCCCGAGATATGATAGTTTTAGTTTTGACAGCTGTCATTAGAAATGTAGATTTTGTTCGTACCTATCATTTGAGCCAGGAACTGAAAGTCCAGCACTAGTAGTTCCCGAGATATGATAGTTTTAGTTTTGACAGCTGTCATTAGAAATGTAGATTTTGTTCGTACCTATCATTTGAGCCAGGAACTGAAAGTCCAGCACTAGTAGTTCCCGAGATATGATAGTTTTAGTTTTGACAGCTGTCATTAGAAATGTAGATTTTGTTCGTACCTATCATTTGAGACAGGAACTGAAAGTCCAGCACTAGTAGTTCCCGAGATATGATAGTTTTAGTTTTGACAGCTGTCATTAGAAATGTAGATTTTGTTCGTACCTATCATTTGAGACAGGAACTGAAAGTCCAGCACTAGTAGTTCCCGAGATATGATAGTTTTAGTTTTGACAGCTGTCATTAGAAATGTAGATTTTGTTCGTACCTATCATTTGAGACAGGAACTGAAAGTCCAGCACTAGTAGTTCCCGAGATATGATAGTTTTAGTTATGACATCTACCGTCAATACGACATTCATTAACAATTTTGGTCGAAACGGTCTGTTTTCTGTATATAAGACATAATAAATAAATAATGCTGGACAATTTACACAGCATTGTCTAGCCCCAAGCCCTTAGTCACATCTGACATTGTCATTTTGACAGTATGTGTCATTTTGACAGTATGTGTCATTTTGACAGTATGTGTCATTTTGACAGTATGTGTCATTTTGACAGTATGTGTCATTTTGACAGTATGTGTCTATTTGACAGTATGTGTCAATTCGACAGCTGTTAGTGTCTTTGGCAAATTCTATCGCATTTGATGTTTTTTGCTTTGGAAGACTTCTCATTGTAGTGGTGAGCGGTCTACCACTAGCAGCCAGCGGTGACGAGTTAAAGGTTATTAAGAACTAATATATTTCTTTGGTCGAGCTATATGGGGGATTTCCGGAATTTTTTTTCCGGAAATCCCACACGTGGGGGATGGACGTGGGGGATTTCCGGAATAAACCTTGGATTTTAACTATATTAGCTATATTTGGAGAAAATTACGAGTTACTTTTTAGATTGTATGAAATTGTTTGTTTGTTCATGATAAACGATGTGAAATACCAAGCTTTATCAAATCAAAAACACGCCATATTTTCATAATCCTTTTCCTATCTTGCATATAGCCCGGCACAATAAAGTCAAGATGGGGTTTTCAGCTTCATCGGTATTGAATTTCACTCCCGAGACAATTTACTCAACAAAGATCCTCAAGCTTATTTTAATTGTTGATACTTTCGGTTTATTCCGGAAATCCCCTACGTCCATCCCCCACGTGGGGGATTTCCGGAAAAAAATTCCGGAAATCCCCCAAATCGAATCGATCAGTCTCATGGGGGATTTCCGGAAAAAAAATTCCGGAAATCCCCCATATAGCTCGACCAAAGAAATATATTAGTTCTTAATAACCTTTAACTCGTCACCGCTGGCTGCTAGTGGTAGACCGCTCACCACTACAATGAGAAGTCTTCCAAAGCAAAAAACATCAAATGCGATAGAATTTGCCAAAGACACTAACAGCTGTCGAATTGACACATACTGTCAAATAGACACATACTGTCAAAATGACACATACTGTCAAAATGACACATACTGTCAAAATGACACATGTCAAAATGACACATACTGTCAAAATGACACATACTGTCAAAATGACACATACTGTCAAAATGACACATACTGTCAAAATGACACATACTGTCAAAATGACAATGTCAGATGTGACTAAGGGCTTGGGGCTAGACAATGCTGTGTAAATTGTCCAGCATTATTTATTTATTATGTCTTATATACAGAAAACAGACCGTTTCGACCAAAATTGTTAATGAATGTCGTATTGACGGTAGATGTCATAACTAAAACTATCATATCTCGGGAACTACTAGTGCTGGACTTTCAGTTCCTGTCTCAAATGATAGGTACGAACAAAATCTACATTTCTAATGACAGCTGTCAAAACTAAAACTATCATATCTCGGGAACTACTAGTGCTGGACTTTCAGTTCCTGTCTCAAATGATAGGTACGAACAAAATCTACATTTCTAATGACAGCTGTCAAAACTAAAACTATCATATCTCGGGAACTACTAGTGCTGGACTTTCAGTTCCTGTCTCAAATGATAGGTACGAACAAAATCTACATTTCTAATGACAGCTGTCAAAACTAAAACTATCATATCTCGGGAACTACTAGTGCTGGACTTTCAGTTCCTGTCTCAAATGATAGGTACGAACAAAATCTACATTTCTAATGACAGCTGTCAAAACTAAAACTATCATATCTCGGGAACTACTAGTGCTGGACTTTCAGTTCCTGGCTCAAATGATAGGTACGAACAAAATCTACATTTCTAATGACAGCTGTCAAAACTAAAACTATCATATCTCGGGAACTACTAGTGCTGGACTTTCAGTTCCTGGCTCAAATGATAGGTACGAACAAAATCTACATTTCTAATGACAGCTGTCAAAACTAAAACTATCATATCTCGGGAACTACTAGTGCTGGACTTTCAGTTCCTGTCTCAAATGATAGGTACAAACAAAATCTACATTTCTAATGACAGCTGTCAAAACTAAAACTATGATATCTCGGGAACTACTAGTGCTGGACTTTCGCGCAACAACACTTCACACACTTGATAGCGCCGCGCTATCTACCAATGATTGCTGATCTATGTTCGTCCAGCTTTACTTAAAACCTACAGACTACAGAGAGGTGGTGTCGAAGTGAAAATGAGAGATCAAATAGATTTTCCAGTTTATTGTATAAATCACAGATTGGTAAAACTAAAACTGTAGTGCTTTATTTCCTTAAGACCTTACAGAACACTTGAACACGTCACAAAAATCAGATTACATAAGTATAACTAGGAAATAAAGTGATAACTTTGATTTTTTAACCACTTGAATAATAATAATTCACACAGCATTATCAATCTTTTTATCCTTAGACCCAGAGATACTATACAGAGAATTCGACTTTACGAGACTACGTTGCGGGAATCGACGCTAGGGAAATCGGCGTAAACCATTCACATAAATGACCTCATCGCTAAGGACGCTCGTTAGTGTTTGACATTTCGTTTGTTTGAGCGTGGACTTGGACATAGCGAATTTCTTCTGATTTGATAATTGTTACAGGGGGGGTTACCTTTTGAAGATTATATGAGTTGGATATCAACTGAAAGGTATCGGTTTGTACATCTCAAAACAGTTTTTAAAATTTCTGCAGGTATCATACGTATTGAAATATTTAAAAGAAGTCAAAAAACTCGTAGAGTGTCGTTTCGTCTCTTATTTCCAATAGAACGACACTACCAAAATTTACTAGCGTCGTTTCGCCCCTTGACGAGTGAACTGAAAGTCCAGCACTAGTAGTTCCCGAGATATGATAGTTTTAGTTTTGACAGCTGTCATTAGAAATGTAGATTTTGTTCGTACCTATCATTTGAGCCAGGAACTGAAAGTCCAGCACTAGTAGTTCCCGAGATATGATAGTTTTAGTTTTGACAGCTGTCATTAGAAATGTAGATTTTGTTCGTACCTATCATTTGAGCCAGGAACTGAAAGTCCAGCACTAGTAGTTCCCGAGATATGATAGTTTTAGTTTTGACAGCTGTCATTAGAAATGTAGATTTTGTTCGTACCTATCATTTGAGACAGGAACTGAAAGTCCAGCACTAGTAGTTCCCGAGATATGATAGTTTTAGTTTTGACAGCTGTCATTAGAAATGTAGATTTTGTTCGTACCTATCATTTGAGACAGGAACTGAAAGTCCAGCACTAGTAGTTCCCGAGATATGATAGTTTTAGTTTTGACAGCTGTCATTAGAAATGTAGATTTTGTTCGTACCTATCATTTGAGACAGGAACTGAAAGTCCAGCACTAGTAGTTCCCGAGATATGATAGTTTTAGTTTTGACAGCTGTCATTAGAAATGTAGATTTTGTTCGTACCTATCATTTGAGACAGGAACTGAAAGTCCAGCACTAGTAGTTCCCGAGATATGATAGTTTTAGTTATGACATCTACCGTCAATACGACATTCATTAACAATTTTGGTCGAAACGGTCTGTTTTCTGTATATAAGACATAATAAATAAATAATGCTGGACAATTTACACAGCATTGTCTAGCCCCAAGCCCTTAGTCACATCTGACATTGTCATTTTGACAGTATGTGTCATTTTGACAGTATGTGTCATTTTGACAGTATGTGTCATTTTGACAGTATGTGTCATTTTGACAGTATGTGTCATTTTGACATGTGTCATTTTGACAGTATGTGTCATTTTGACAGTATGTGTCATTTTGACAGTATGTGTCTATTTGACAGTATGTGTCAATTCGACAGCTGTTAGTGTCTTTGGCAAATTCTATCGCATTTGATGTTTTTTGCTTTGGAAGACTTCTCATTGTAGTGGTGAGCGGTCTACCACTAGCAGCCAGCGGTGACGAGTTAAAGGTTATTAAGAACTAATATATTTCTTTGGTCGAGCTATATGGGGGATTTCCGGAATTTTTTTTCCGGAAATCCCCCATGAGACTGATCGATTCGATTTGGGGGATTTCCGGAATTTTTTTCCGGAAATCCCCCACGTGGGGGATGGACGTGGGGGATTTCCGGAATAAACCTTGGATTTTAACTATATTAGCTATATTTGGAGAAAATTACGAGTTACTTTTTAGATTGTATGAAATTGTTTGTTTGTTCATGATAAACGATGTGAAATACCAAGCTTTATCAAATCAAAAACACGCCATATTTTCATAATCCTTTTCCTATCTTGCATATAGCCCGGCACAATAAAGTCAAGATGGGGTTTTCAGCTTCATCGGTATTGAATTTCACTCCCGAGACAATTTACTCAACAAAGATCCTCAAGCTTATTTTAATTGTTGATACTTTCGGTTTATTCCGGAAATCCCCTACGTCCATCCCCCACGTGGGGGATTTCCGGAAAAAAATTCCGGAAATCCCCCAAATCGAATCGATCAGTCTCATGGGGGATTTCCGGAAAAAAAATTCCGGAAATCCCCCATATAGCTCGACCAAAGAAATATATTAGTTCTTAATAACCTTTAACTCGTCACCGCTGGCTGCTAGTGGTAGACCGCTCACCACTACAATGAGAAGTCTTCCAAAGCAAAAAACATCAAATGCGATAGAATTTGCCAAAGACACTAACAGCTGTCGAATTGACACATACTGTCAAATAGACACATACTGTCAAAATGACACATACTGTCAAAATGACACATACTGTCAAAATGACACATACTGTCAAAATGACACATACTGTCAAAATGACACATACTGTCAAAATGACAATGTCAGATGTGACTAAGGGCTTGGGGCTAGACAATGCTGTGTAAATTGTCCAGCATTATTTATTTATTATGTCTTATATACAGAAAACAGACCGTTTCGACCAAAATTGTTAATGAATGTCGTATTGACGGTAGATGTCATAACTAAAACTATCATATCTCGGGAACTACTAGTGCTGGACTTTCAGTTCCTGTCTCAAATGATAGGTACGAACAAAATCTACATTTCTAATGACAGCTGTCAAAACTAAAACTATCATATCTCGGGAACTACTAGTGCTGGACTTTCAGTTCCTGTCTCAAATGATAGGTACGAACAAAATCTACATTTCTAATGACAGCTGTCAAAACTAAAACTATCATATCTCGGGAACTACTAGTGCTGGACTTTCAGTTCTTGTCTCAAATGATAGGTACGAACAAAATCTACATTTCTAATGACAGCTGTCAAAACTAAAACTATCATATCTCGGGAACTACTAGTGCTGGACTTTCAGTTCCTGGCTCAAATGATAGGTACGAACAAAATCTACATTTCTAATGACAGCTGTCAAAACTAAAACTATCATATCTCGGGAACTACTAGTGCTGGACTTTCAGTTCCTGGCTCAAATGATAGGTACGAACAAAATCTACATTTCTAATGACAGCTGTCAAAACTAAAACTATCATATCTCGGGAACTACTAGTGCTGGACTTTCAGTTCCTGTCTCAAATGATAGGTACGAACAAAATCTACATTTCTAATGACAGCTGTCAAAACTAAAACTATGATATCTCGGGAACTACTAGTGCTGGACTTTCGCGCAACAACACTTCACACACTTGATAGCGCCGCGCTATCTACCAATGATTGCTGATCTATGTTCGTCCAGCTTTACTTAAAACCTACAGACTACAGAGAGGTGGTGTCGAAGTGAAAATGAGAGATCAAATAGATTTTCCAGTTTATTGTATAAATCACAGATTGGTAAAACTAAAACTGTAGTGCTTTATTTCCTTAAGACCTTACAGAACACTTGAACACGTCACAAAAATCAGATTACATAAGTATAACTAGGAAATAAAGTGATAACTTTGATTTTTTAACCACTTGAATAATAATAATTCACACAGCATTATCAATCTTTTTATCCTTAGACCCAGAGATACTATACAGAGAATTCGACTTTACGAGACTACGTTGCGGGAATCGACGCTAGGGAAATCGGCGTAAACCATTCACATAAATGACCTCATCGCTAAGGACGCTCGTTAGTGTTTGACATTTCGTTTGTTTGAGCGTGGACTTGGACATAGCGAATTTCTTCTGATTTGATAATTGTTACAGGGGGGGTTACCTTTTGAAGATTATATGAGTTGGATATCAACTGAAAGGTATCGGTTTGTACATCTCAAAACAGTTTTTAAAATTTCTGCAGGTATCATACGTATTGAAATATTTAAAAGAAGTCAAAAAACTCGTAGAGTGTCGTTTCGTCTCTTATTTCCAATAGAACGACACTACCAAAATTTACTAGCGTCGTTTCGCCCCTTGACGAGTGAACTGAAAGTCCAGCACTAGTAGTTCCCGAGATATGATAGTTTTAGTTTTGACAGCTGTCATTAGAAATGTAGATTTTGTTCGTACCTATCATTTGAGCCAGGAACTGAAAGTCCAGCACTAGTAGTTCCCGAGATATGATAGTTTTAGTTTTGACAGCTGTCATTAGAAATGTAGATTTTGTTCGTACCTATCATTTGAGCCAGGAACTGAAAGTCCAGCACTAGTAGTTCCCGAGATATGATAGTTTTAGTTTTGACAGCTGTCATTAGAAATGTAGATTTTGTTCGTACCTATCATTTGAGACAGGAACTGAAAGTCCAGCACTAGTAGTTCCCGAGATATGATAGTTTTAGTTTTGACAGCTGTCATTAGAAATGTAGATTTTGTTCGTACCTATCATTTGAGACAGGAACTGAAAGTCCAGCACTAGTAGTTCCCGAGATATGATAGTTTTAGTTTTGACAGCTGTCATTAGAAATGTAGATTTTGTTCGTACCTATCATTTGAGACAGGAACTGAAAGTCCAGCACTAGTAGTTCCCGAGATATGATAGTTTTAGTTTTGACAGCTGTCATTAGAAATGTAGATTTTGTTCGTACCTATCATTTGAGACAGGAACTGAAAGTCCAGCACTAGTAGTTCCCGAGATATGATAGTTTTAGTTATGACATCTACCGTCAATACGACATTCATTAACAATTTTGGTCGAAACGGTCTGTTTTCTGTATATAAGACATAATAAATAAATAATGCTGGACAATTTACACAGCATTGTCTAGCCCCAAGCCCTTAGTCACATCTGACATTGTCATTTTGACAGTATGTGTCATTTTGACAGTATGTGTCATTTTGACAGTATGTGTCATTTTGACAGTATGTGTCATTTTGACAGTATGTGTCATTTTGACATGTGTCATTTTGACATGTGTCATTTTGACAGTATGTGTCATTTTGACAGTATGTGTCATTTTGACAGTATGTGTCTATTTGACAGTATGTGTCAATTCGACAGCTGTTAGTGTCTTTGGCAAATTCTATCGCATTTGATGTTTTTTGCTTTGGAAGACTTCTCATTGTAGTGGTGAGCGGTCTACCACTAGCAGCCAGCGGTGACGAGTTAAAGGTTATTAAGAACTAATATATTTCTTTGGTCGAGCTATATGGGGGATTTCCGGAATTTTTTTTCCGGAAATCCCCCATGAGACTGATCGATTCGATTTGGGGGATTTCCGGAATTTTTTTCCGGAAATCCCCCACGTGGGGGATGGACGTGGGGGATTTCCGGAATAAACCAAATCCAATGTCAATCAGGGTGTAGTATGGAGTTTTATGAGATACATCATACACCCCATTTATTTACTCATTTACAAGTTATGATGAAATAAAGAAACTAACATACACACACAAACCCTAAAAATATTCACACTCCTTTTTTGGGCATTTAAAGAAACCACCTGGTTTCTTTAAATGCCACATTAACGTGTGACATGAAAAGTATTTGTTGTACAGACATGGCGGGCGAGATGCGCGCGCGCGGCATGCCGACTGAAGACTCTCCTGATCTGCAGCAGATATTGCTGGCTGCCACCACGCAAGGTACATACACTCTCATTTGTAAGCTTATTCGAGAAAAAAAAAGCTCCGTTGATTGTAATTTCAAATGTTGTGTCCCATTGAGTCCCTTATTCCTTTTCGTCCCGCTGCTGGGCAAAAGTCTCCTCGAAAGCGTTGTGTTCGTGGCGTCAACTTTTAAAAGTATTATGCCTTAGTTTATGGCTGTAACCTTTGAACCCTTGTTGTTTAAAATAAAGATTCGGATTAAAAAAAATGTTAACTAAAATATCGTTATATTCCAGCGAACCAATTAACCCTACTAGTCCGCGGCGCGCTCTCAGTAAGTGAGACGACGGCCGTGCTGGCGCGCTCGCGGCCCGGCCGCTGTGACTCGTGCAGGCGCACCAGGGAACATCTCCATGGTGAGAAAACGTTACAATATTACGTCTCATAACTTTGGCTATTATTACTATTTAGCATAATGAGCGTGTGAATTTGTTAGCATTTTTATTTATAAATGCTCTTTTTACGTTTCATGGTACTATGGAGACTATGTTATGTCGAAACAGTCAGTCAAGTTATGGGTTACTTGGCTTAAAACTGTATGAACAAGTTTACCTTCTTGTAGTCTATTAGAATTAGCCTATATTCAAGAAAGATTTTCTGTACAAACTAAAATTTATTTAACCTTTGGTGTTAGGGTACGTAAATTACGTCAGTAATTGATGCGCAAGAAGATACGGTTGGCATGTCCTGAGGATAAATAATTTGTTTTAGACATGGGTAAAACCTGAAATTCATTAAACTGTAATGCAATTTCGAAATTAAAATAAATTAATAATTGTCTAGTGGTGCAACCGTCAGCCTCTCCGGAGGAAACCGACATCGACTGTGACATAAAGCCCGAGGAACTGCGCCCGGTCTCCTTGGACGAAGAATACGACACTTTGAGTGATCTCGAGAATACCAGAGATGGAGAGGAAGACGATGGTATTGGTAAGTAGACTCATTTCCTTCACTGAAATAGTATGTGTATTTTTTTCCGCATACCTTCAATACTACGCTCACATAAGTATGTTACTGAAATCAAAACGACAGGATTGAAATTTAGATTTCATATCAATTAAATGAAAAATCCCACAGCTTCTTATATTTTTCTTATCCTGTTTGTGTTTTTAGTATAATTTTTTTTATAATCACTGATAGACATTCATTGAACCATTAACTTATTATTCTCCCGAGTGAGCTGATCTTATCTTCATAATGACGGCGGTCAAGTACAAATTCTTATCTTATAATTTCTACTAATCTTGTTTAAGGTTGAACGTTACGAGTAACAGAAGATTTTGTGGGTTTAAATTTTATTAAACGTTTAACTTACGCATAGCCCAGATCGCGGGTCTGACTGAAAGTGATGATGTGGCCGACGATCGGTCACAATGAACTTAACTAAACACTAGTATCTAGGATAGGAAACTCTTATCTTAAAATGAAGCCTTCTTTTGAAGCAGTTTATTGTACATAGTTTTATACATTTTTTCTTCAACAGACATGCGTGTCAGCACGGCCACTCTGGGCGCCCGCCTCGTGGACGTGTCCTCGGGTCTCCGTGTAACGCTCTCCCGCGCGTTGTCGGCGGTGGCGAGCGGGGGCGCGGGCGCGGCGCCGAGCGACGTGCGCGCGGAGCTGGCCGCGCTCAGAGAGCAGAACGACGCGCTCAGAGCCAGGCTCAGGACGTACGGTTAGTAGATACTGCTATCTAATACTATATCACCCAAAGAACTGACCATCGTGGATGGTGAACATATTCTTGAGTACCGTGACTAAAGCTTATGTATAAGTAGTGTAGAATTGGGTAGAGCCTGGTGATGATGATAATGATGATTCTACTTTAGTGTTCCATCTTCATTATCAGTTGAAGTATGTATCATATCGTCAAACATACACACGACCGGCGTGGACACAGCGCTGTCAGCACCGACCGTGTTTTAGATTTATAAATGAAAAACTGTGAACTGTATGTTCACAGTAAGGAGCTGTATTAATAGAATATGAAGTGTGTTGTATCGGTCGGTGGCTCAAAGGTGAATGTGGCGAAGTGCGAGTGGGGCCCGGGCTGGCGGCGGCTGGCTCTGCCTGGTGGTGGGGATTCGAACCAGTTGTCTCCGACAGACCGTCTTACATTTTTATTCCCGTTAGTCTTACCAACATCGTAATAATATATCGAAAAAGAACGTCAAGCTAAATTTACATACAAAAAAAAGCTAGCTAGGGATAAGCTTGATACACGTATCAATGGACAAATTTAGATGACATAAAACAAAAAATAATGTTATTGTTTCAGAACTACAATCAGCAGAAGTGATTCCCTTTCCCAAAGCAGATGCTACAATACAGGTAACTGTTGTATAACACCATTAGTGCGGAACTTGTCGGATGGATGTTTGTTAGGTACTGCTCCACGACAAAAACGGAACCACTGAACTAGCAGTCTAGTGAACTACCACCTTGGCTACTTTTTATCCCATAAATCAGTTCCCATGGTAAAGACATTTCCTAATACAATACCTTCGAAAACTATTCGCGTAACTATAGTACTTCGCGGAAACTATTTTATAATAAATTATTTTAAGAGGGAAACGAATGACGATGATTGTAGAATGTTATTGATTAATTTTATAGAACGTTAACTAAAATAGAGGACAATTTGTAGGTAAAAATTAGTAGTTAACTTCGTGACAGATCGACAGCTGTTGTATTAAAATAAACTCATGACGCTAAAACTCATGACTTATGCTGACAAAGTTACTGCGCAACTCCGGAAATGTATTATTAATTAATATTTATAATATTAATATAGGTATTCGGTCATCTCACCGCTAGCGAGTGCTATACGAGTGCTATACGCGTTTGATAAGGAAAATGAGTTCATAACTTACGGTATTATTCCTCTTAACGTAATTGCGTACATGGTCGACGAAAATAATTCTGAGTTAATTTTTAAAATAGCTAAATTCTCAAAAATGAATAAATAAATAAAATTAAATTCTTTTATTTCGGACAACATAGATCCATATGGGGTTAATAACATAATAAAATACGGTAAATGGTTAGTAAGCACATCGAGATATATAAAAATAAGCGCAGGCCTCATTCCCAGAGTGATCACTCTACGAATCAGGCTTCCCACAGTGGCGACGCATATCTATTCGCTATGGTTTTCAGGATGCTATTGTGACTGTCACGCATTCTGCGGATCAGTGATGTAGATTTTTTGCGAATGATGGCGTTGAAGCCATCAGTTTGATATTCAGCAAACATCCCCGATGCACTACAGAAGCGAGGCAGACCCAACATCATCATGGATATATTATTATATTGGACACGCAGGGTCGCTAGCGAGTTTTTGGTTTGCCAAACCCACAAGCTTCCCGTGTACATGTTTTGGCAGTAAGCTTTAAAACGCGTTATCTGTACTTGACCAGTACACCGGGAAAACCTACGGCCAGCATATACCTTCGTAAGTGTCGTAAGCTCGTATAAATCGGTCGTCCGCTACTCCAGCAGTGGACTAGCGTATGCTCTACTCGTGTTGGAGGGTTACGCCACAACCGCCGCCGGCGTGGTCTAACGGTTCGGTTAGTTAGACTAACCGAATGGGCGAGGGATGCACAGTGTTTTACATTAAACTTTCATTTTTTTCGCCGGTTTTCAAAATTTATGACAAATTGAATACAATGTTTTGGGTAGATAATAAGATATAATTCTAAAATTTTCTTGTGAATTTCAACCGATTGATATAAATTTATTCTAGGACCAACCCAGCAACGGAGGTTGATCCCTCGGAGCATCGAACCCACGAACTAACTTGCAACTAACGGCGCCCTTCCACCACTCCGCCACCGCGGACGCAGGCTGGCCCCGCGTCCCGCCATCCGCCTACACAGTTTTATCGTAAACGGTCGAGCATTTCCCGCGATGGCACTTTCCACAAATCTTTATTTTGTATTGTTTTTTTTTAATCCCGAAATCGAATCCTGTATATTTTGTAATAATTGTTTTAGTAGATTTTATTTGTATATTACTAATTTTAGAAATAATTTCTATTCCATACGTAAAGATGTAATGTGATGTAAAATGAGTAGAGTAAGTTTTGTTGTTCACTTTTAATTATTTCCAAAAATATTACTTGTATTAAATCGATGTAAATAAACATTATTTTGTAGTTATTGTATATTTCAAAGTCTCTTTGTTGAATGTGTAAGCTTCGGAAGTATTAAATTGACAATATATATATTTGGTAGGGAAATGTTACTTATGTGAACTATTGACGGTACATTATATCAAATTATATAAATGTTCTTACCCGTGTATGACGTACTGATACTGACGATATGACGTAATCACTTGAACTCTTAATTATTTTATAATAAATTATAAATACTTACCTTTATAAAACTAGCCCTTTTCAAATCAATTTAGAAAATCTCGAATATATAAGTTTGTAAATATATTTTGTATGAATCAAATCAGGTTTCTGTATAAAATCTACATTTTGTCTAATCTATTGCTTTTTAAATTGTTAAAGTTATACTTTTGCTGTTCTTTACTAAATTGTTAAATATTATCTAAAATAATTTGCGTTATATGTAGGCATTGCAGCAGTGGTATACTTAGTATAGTGGTCTGCTTGTACGGAACACAGTTTAAATATTATTAATATTACCGGATCAGTACCTTACGTAATGCCATATTAAGCACTTTGAGTAAACACATATTTAAATAAGCTATGTTTATGTATGCTTTACCAAAATATAAAAGATTTTTGTCGGGAATGTATAGCATAAGAGAAACACAAAATGTTTAATCCATAAAAAAGCTTATATTACGTTCCGTAGATATACAGAACAATGATTAGTAGAAATAAAAACGTTTATAAAATATATATTTGATACCGTAGGCTAGAATTAGACCAAAATAAAACCCATCCATTTTCCATTACTAATATATTGTATACTGTTATGGATAAGAACCTTTGTTTACTATCTAAAGCATATGGCGCGTAGGGCAATGCATTAACTGTTATATATTATAGAAAACTTCTTTTGTCGCAATAAACAATTAAGAAAACTTCTCTCTTTTTGTAAAAAAACTAATACCACACCAGTAGTTACTAATACCACACCAGTAGTTACTAATACCACACCAGTAGTTACTAATACCACACCTTTTATAAATGCAAAAGATTGGATATATACACACACCTACTCAAGTTACTTTTCTATAGGTACAGGTAAGTACTAGGTCTGTAATAAAACTTTTATCCCATAAATCAGTTTCTATGGGATAGAAATCACCTTTATACGTTTACGTAGAAACAACGCGTGCCAAGCCGCGGGCTGAAACTAGTATGCACACTTTGCTGAGCAGTTTGGAGACACGGGGCGGCCGGGGCTGGTCCGGGGCGACCCATCTGGTACGAGCTACCGACCTCTAGCGATGTTGAGCACACCTACGTGGCAAGTATATCGACGTTGTTGATCATGTCTATATAGGTAGATTTAATGTAGGTAGGGTAGTTTACTTCACAGGTATAAACTGCCAAATTCGATGTAGAATGTTTGTATACAAACCACGACACTAATAACTAGAACTCGCCTTCTTGGCGTCGAGTATGTAAATTGCGTATAAAAATACGCGCAGCAGAGTGAAGTTTAGGTAAAGCATGGACGGTTTGTGTACACACATTCTACATCGAGTTTGGCTCGTGTATAGGCCACATCCAACTATAAAATCTCACTTCGATAAAGAGTTCAGTCGTCGAATCCAACTTGGATTGGCGTTCGGGAAACTACGCTACAAATAAACTGTAGAAACTGTTTAGTTTTGTCACTTCCTGTCTTGTAGTTTTCCGTAAATGGAAGTTAGCTAGTTGAATAAAAAAAGCAAATAATTAATAGCGTAAGAGCAATGCGTATCATGTAAAGTAAATACGAGACTTTGAACCGGCAGTGTCCACTGTCCCGGTCACCGAGTTCATCCTATGACTGTGCTTTAGGTTCCGGGGATATACGAGTATGTATACAGGGTGTTACAGTACAAACGTTACCTGCATGAGGAGCAGCTACCCAAAATATTCAAGATATCTAATTTTATCGAAAGGACACTTTCATTTCAATGCAAAAATAAGTAGAACAACTTAGATAAGTACTTGCCTTATCCGGTAATCGAACCAACAGAAATGACTCCCGAAACCCACCACGCTACGACTGACGGACACGTTACGACCACCAGTTTAAAGTCGCTCAGCGAGCTATGGAGAGAGCTATGCTCGGAGTTTCTCTGAAGGATAGGATTCGCAACGAATACATCCGGCAGAGAACCAAGGCTATCGACATAGCTCAAAGGATTAGCAAGCTGAAGTGGCAGTGGGCTGGCCATATTTCGAGAAGAACCGACAACCGCTGGGGTAAACGTGTTCTTGAGTGGAGACCGCGACTCGGAAAACGTAGTGTAGGACGCCCTCCTACCAGGTGGGATGACGATTTGCGAAAGACTGCTGGCAGATGCTGGATGCGGCAAGCTGAAGACAGGGCGCTATGGCGCTCATTAGGGGAGGCCTATGTCCAGCAGTGGACTGGTATAGGCTGATGATGATGATGATGTTTTGTATCCTAGTAAGTTATGGGAGTCGAAACACGATTTACTCAACTTTACTAGATAAGTACAGAAAATCACAAATTTCCTTTAAATCTTAATTATTGCTAAGATACTACTAAAGAATAAGCACTTCGTCTACGTGTTCCGATTATGGTGTCCACCCCGGGTAGGTAGCGCTAGCGCGGGGGGTACCTATAATCTAAAGCCTAAGTTCATCAGGGATAATGTAGGATGGTAAAAGAATTTTTCAAATAGGTCCAGTACCTAGTTGCGGAGCCTATTCAATTCTGACAAACAAATCTTTCCACTTTATAATATTAGTATAGAAGAGAGAAGATAAGAAAAGCTAGACGCACTAGGTACCTCGTCCCTGGTGATTGATTTTCACTTTACTTATTTTTTCTGTCCACTTGTGGAAGAAGTGAACAAGAAACCACTTCAGTATTCAGGAGTTAACTGTTCAAATTTTGAGTAAGTAGATGTTTAATTTAAACCACAAGGTCAGATGCTGTGACCGCGCGCTCTCCGCCCTCTATCACGAAAACGGTTTACCGTATAAAAATTTTTTTAAACAAAATTTGTAGAGAATTTTGTATTCTACAATATTGTAATAAATACAAATAGCAAAAAACCCATAGGAAATGAGATATTTACAAAAAAAAAACGCAAAAGACCGATTTTTGTGACCTTTGACCTTGAAATTTAATAGTTGCGTACACCCTACCATTATGTAGGTTTTGAAACAACTCTTAGGGTGTCAATATACAAGTATTTACAGACTTACAGCTGGGTATCTCGAATTCCGAGGTGAACTTACTATAATGACTGGACTAAAAATGTGTCAAAATAGTCGAGGTAAATGCCAATAGTAACTAATACGTACTATTTACGTCATCTGGGGTACAAGGGAGACTCCAAGATCTTGTCTCCCAAGCCAACCTAACCTGCACGTGGTGTACCCTGCTAGATAACGAACTAGGCTCTGGTGAAAATATCAACATTCTTCATAACTTGATAACTCATATTTTACTATTATTTTCCATTACTTGACACTGGCAGAAAAGAGTCCAACCAGACTTATATATTGCCATTAACTAAGCATCATCATCATCATCATCTACGTCATTATCAGCCTATGTTAGTCCACTGTTGGCAGGGCCGTCTCAACTCAACCTATTGGGCCCTGGGCCCATGAGGATAACGGGATGGGGCCACTATGACCTTGGCAGAGCATTATTTTATTAGAATAGACAAAGGAAGTAGAACCAAAGTTATAGGTTTATTCATAGACATAGAATTTTTTCACTACGTTGTTTATTTATATTTTTTTAGTCCATATTGAATGAATTATATGAAAATAATATAATACAAAAATGTATAATCCAAAGTACTAAAGTAATTTACGTAGTATTCACAGGCAGTGTTGGCCTAACGTAGGCTCGTGCCCGGGGCGGGTTTCGACATAGTAACATCATCATCCTATCAGTTCAAACACGTCCACTAAGACAACTCATCAGTCTGTCTCCATAAGACTCCACAAAGAGCGGTCCCTCGCCGCCTCCATCCATCGACTCCCTGCGACCGCTACGATGTCGTCGGTCCATAGAATTGATGGTATTCCAACACTCCGTTTCGCGTTGCATCGCGGCCGCCACTCGAGAACCTCTACCCAGCGGTTATCAGTTCTGCTAGCTATATAAAGTGCCCACTGCCACTCCAATTTTTAAATTTTGAGAGCTATGTAGGTAGATGTCAGTGTTCTTCTACGGATTTCCGTAAAAAACTGGATACCATCACGTAGAAATACCCCAAGTATAGCTCTCTCCCTAGCTATACAAATAATATATGTTCTATTAATACACTGCCAAATAAAACCAAAATAAGAATATAGAACCGCCTCCGGGGACGTCATTCCCGTTCCTCATCAATCAGCCTATATCAGTCCACTGCTGGACATAGCATCCCGTTCCTCAATCCCTAACAATTTTTTTACTCAGGGTGTAACAAAAATGACATACCAAACTTTTAGCGTGTAAAAGGGGAGAGGGGGAGTAAAAGGGGAGATACCCTACCCCTGTGGGGTGTCTTATGAAAGGTATCGTTTTGATCATTTTAAAATACTTTTTGAAATTTCAGTAAGTTTCATACTTTTGGAAATATTTCAAAAAAAGTCGAAAAAAAAAATTCAAAAGGGGAGGTACCTACCCCTGTGGGGTATCCAATGAAAGGTATCGTTTTGACCATTTTAAAACACTTTTTGAAATTTCTGTAAGTTTCTTTTTGAAATATTTCAAAAAAAGTCGAAAATTTGACCATTCCCCCCCCCCCCCCCTATCTCCGAAGATTGCAGACCGATCCATGTACAATGTATTAGGCGTTTGTAGATATTGATCTATATTTTACAGGAAAAATATAGAGAAGTCTGTAAAAATAAAAGGAGAATATTTTTTATCGAAAGGGGGGCTACCTACCTATTGGTTTATCAAATGAAAGGCATTGTTTTGTAAATTCTAAAACAGTTTTCGAAATTGCTGTAGGTTTCATATACCTTTCAAAATATTGCCATTTGAAAAATGACGGAAAATTGATTGTCCAAATAATTGGTAAATGTTTGAAACCCTCGGCGCGCGAGTTACACTCGCACTTGACGGATCTTGTTTGTCTTCAACCCGAGAGTTTGTATTTCTTGCCAGCATGCTGCTTTTTTGTCAGGGTGCTAGGCACTGATTATGGGAGGCCCATGTCCAGCAGTTGACTAACGTAGGCTGATGATTATGGGAGGCCCATGTCCAGCAGTTGACTAACGTAGGCTGATGATTATGACGACGCTCCCTCAGCGTCGACCAGATTACGGAGGGTCTCGTCATCAATGGGTTCCAAGCCAACAATTGTAAGCTGCTGGAACTTTTCGGTACCTACCCGCCATGATTCTTACGTTCGTATATTAATATTTTAAACCGAACGCACGGCGGTACCTACCTACCTAACCTACGGTCCTGTCGGTAATTTCCTTAACTCGATTATTTATTACTGGGGCTTTGTCATAATCGTCCTATAAATACCATCGACAATGGGTTAGAGCACTCATTCTATATCGAGCATTGAAATCGTCACACCCTTAGAGCAATTTTTTATATAATAATAATATTATAATAAATAAATAAAATAATTAATAATTAAAATAGAAATTAATTTTATTTAGGTTACAATATGAAGTTCCTTTGTTTGTTTATTCTGTTAGTTGGTTTATTGTATGTGAGCAGCCAGCCGGTGGACCATCAGGCAGTGCGGCCGGGTTCAACATTAAAGCGAGTTAGAAGGATGGAGATTTCGGGCAGGTCTTGCCCTCGAGGCTATATGCTTGAAATTTACGCTGAACGGAGGTTTTGCATGTAAGTACCTACCTACCTACTAGGTCGCCACCAAAATGAATACTCGAGCCATTCTCAAGTAAAATGTTTGTTAGTAACTTACAATACAAAAATCCAAAATTCTTGTTTTGTCTATTATTATTTAGCAACGTTGTGCTGAAAATAGACAAAGTTTTAAGTAAGTAGATAGGACTTACCAACATACTCAAATAGACAAGAACCTACAATTTGCAAATTCTGTCAAAAACAATCAACAACAAGAAAGTTAATAAGTATTCAGATGTGAGAGCAATGTTACAATGTTTACAAACATTGTACCTTCAGTTCAGCCAGAGTATAGTCACAGTTGACCTATCGAATGCGCATGCGCGCGGAGGTCCGCTTATGACGCAGGAGGATGCGGGTTCAATTCCCGTCTTGGGACATGTTTGTGCGATCGTTAGATATTTCTACTTTCTAGCTGGCGTGGGACACTTCGTTCCGCCTTGGAATCAGAGATGGTCGGTACATACGATAAATGTATGAGAAAACGATTTTCATAATATTTTTAATTAGGTACCTACCGATTAATTAGTTAGTCCGTAAAATAAACAAAGATCACTGAAATCGGTTCAGCCTCTTGACTTATAAATGGTGTAACGACTTTGTTCTAATATTATATAATACAATCAAATATATTTAATGTAACTGTAGTACCGACACCTGTGACCGACACCAACCTAGCTTATCAATTATTATCACTTTAACACAAGCCCTGTTCAGTTCGGGGCTAGATGACTTTGTGTAAATCCTTCAGCATTTTTTACGTACGTTAAGTAAATTTAAAGTATCAACTTTTTTTTTGTTACAGCCGCACCAACAACCACTTTATCTTCGACTGAATGCCGCAGTCACAACAAAACACAAACAAACCCGATGACACAACCTAACCTACCCAACTGATAATAAAACCACTACACACCAGTACCTAACAGATTACGGACTCCTTCGTATTCACTCTTTATAATTATTCGAAAATATGTCAACGTTTTGAAAATCCATCTAGATCCGTCGAGATCGGACTGTGCTAAACACAGATGTAGGTACTAGGGATGCTAACGCATGTGCTAAATGTCCCACAACAAAATATGAACAAATAAAAAGAAAGTTTAATAAAACACGTTTTTCTTTTATGCCTTAGTTTCCAACTTTTATTGATTTTAATAATTTATACCTACGTATCAAGCAGTAGGTAATAAGATCAGATGTATATTGAAATTTCCCTCGTCCCTGGTATACATACATGGATAGAAATTGTTTATTGTCAATAAGTAGGTACACGAATAACAAATTTACTTAATTAGATATATTCAGAAAGAAAATAACAATCAAATAACAAATTTAAATTAAAACTTTATTTACAATAGAAACAATTAAGCTATCTGCAAGCTGTTGCAAACAATCTACAGGTAGCTCAACTGATCCATATCAATACCAGTTGGGAGCGTGCCTAAGACACATTAATTAGATGCATTATAAACAAAATATATAAACATTTACCGATACAGTACATCTATAGTTCCTTTTAAAATATATTATAGCAATTAAATCCTAATAGAAATATCCAGACTCAGCACAACACCAAAGCTAATCCACCGGCGAGTAGCGTTATAGAAGCGACACTCGCGCTGGCGCGGCTTACGAACAGAGGCCCCCCCATGGCCTTCTCGTAGAGGAACGAGAGCACTTCCCATTTCACCCGCTGCAGCTCCTCTGTGTCGCTGGAATCCGTGCCACTTGAAGGAAAAACGTTTTTAATTGTTAAACAAGATTAAAATAAGAAATATTCTTTTTCACAAAACTATAGGCAAATTTATGCAAATTTGTTTACAAAGTGTTATACCTATCAGTTCAACCTAATTTGCCGATCTTCACGAATAGAATTTTAATTAATTATATTTTATTTAATTATATAAATTTACGACGTAAATCGAAGACAATTTGCCTCGACGGAATCTGATGACTTCGCACAGGAAAAAGGAAAGATTAACTAGTATTTACTACTTTTGTGACTTCATGATGATTCTCGATACTATCGTCAAACTGAACTGAACTCAGGGCTCAGGGCTCAGGGCTCAGGGCTCAGGTAGCAGGTGGCTACACATTTATGAAATCGATTTCGCTAATAGTTACGCGGTGATAGTATCGACTTAATCCCTCATGCCCACAACAATTATTTAAGGTGCTAGTCATTTTCTGAATGGGCTGCGCGCGACACACACTTCGTTTGCGGCTTGTTTTGTTTAATGAATATTAATCTGTGGCAGCAGGTGACCTCCAGCGGTATTGCGCGGTAATTTAAACTACACCCTGTCGATAGCCTCGTGTTTCACTTCTATCCCGATACTAACCTGATAGCCCTGCAGTGTGAAACATTAGGCACGACGTACACGGGCGACTTGGGGGTCGCGTGCGTCGCGTTGGGCCCCATAGGGGACCAGGGGTCGTGGCCCCCCGCCACTGAGACCACGTTGTCCGGCATGTGGGTCAACCCGCCGAAGAATAGGTTGGTTCGCTCGATGCCTCTGCGCAGGAATGCCTCGTCGACTCTGACAAATTAAAGTACGGTTATATATTAGAAGATCATATATTAGAAGATCGGAATCCTCTATACACAAACACATGCACACTATAATGTTATGGGAGAATGTTTGTTTTAGGTAATTCTACTCCTAAGCTGGTGTAAACGTCTAGATAGTTAGATAGAAAATTCTTTATTACACACATAAATTAAATACAACAAACTGTGTGTGATCTGTGTGCATTATTTTATTACCTAAGTAGCTAATAAGTACAATTAAAAATTAAATTTTTATCAAACCTTAGTTTTTAGTATGTATATCCTACCGACTATAGTTAAAAATAAAACGTCAAGTGCGAGTTAGACTCGCGCATCAAGGGTTCCGTACAAACTCCTACTCTTTAGCAAAGAAATCAGTCAAATCCAGACGAATAAGGCACAATAATTTACTGATTTGATAACGATTATGACGTAACTTATTTAGTCCCTCGAACTATTGGCGTCTCGAGACTAAATAAGTTACGTCCAACCCTAGTGTAACAATGTACTATTTTGAATGAATAAACCACAAATTTACGGTTTTCTGATTTTTCCCTTTACTTGTGCTATAAGTCATTGCTTCTTGCCAAATTTCATGGTTCTAGGTCAACGGAAAGTACCTTACAGGTTTTTGGTCCATGGCGAGATTCGAAAATTATTTTTTCTGTGAATATACTAAAAATTTACGGTTTTCGAATTTTTCCCTTTACTTGTGTTATAAGACCTTGCTTCTCACCAATTTTCATGGTTCTAGGTCAACGGGAAGTACCCTAAAGGTTTTTGGTCCATGGCAAGATTAAAAAATTATTTTTTCTGTGAATAAACTACAAATTTACGGTTTTCAGATTTTTCCCTTTAATTGTGTTATAAGACCTTGCTTCTCACCAAATTTCATGGTTCTAGGTCAACGGGAAGTACCCTATAGGTTTTTGGTCCATGGCAAGATTAAAAAAATATTTTTTCTGTGAATAAATTACAAATTTACAGTTTTCGGATTTTTTCCATTACTTGTACTATAAGACCTTGCTTCTCACCAAATTTCATGGTTCTAGGTCAACGGGAAGTACCCTATAGGTTTTGTGTGCATGTGATTCCCTAGGAAAATTGAAAAAAAATAGACATAAACAGCTGTAACTTTTGATTGCGTTGACTTAGAAGTTTGATTTATATCGAGGCTTCAAGAAGTTACGAGCCTGCGTATATGATGTGAATATCAACTCGATAACTCTACGCGTTTCTGAGAAAAGTGGGTTGACAGACGGACAGACGGACAGACGGACAGACGGACAGACGGACAGACGGACAGACGGACAGACGGACAGACGGACAGACGGACAGACGGACAGACGGACAACAAAGTGATCCTATAAGGGTTCCTTTTTTCCTTTTGAGGTACGGAACCCTAAAAACATAAATAAATATACTTACATACATATGTACCTAGTAATAATACTTATACATAAGTACTTGTATAAATACATAACTACAAACATTTCTATATCTAATAGGGGAAACAAAGTTGTTGTCAGTGACAGCAGGACAAATAGTGTTCCTTTACATACTCTTGAATATAGGCAGAGACTTTGCACGCCTTATTGAAACTGGCAATGTGTTCCAAAGCTGTACAGCACGGACAGTAAATGAATTGTCGTAGAAGGAAGTACAGTGAACAGGGACTTGAAGCATTAGAGTTTCAGAAGAGTGCAGAGAAAGAGCGTGCGAATGATGAAGAAAAGTGAAGCGTTCTTCGAGATAAGGGGGTGCAGAAGAGAAAAACAAGACATTGTAGAGAAGAGATAGGATGTGACTATTACGACGAAGCCGTATACGTAACCACTTGAGCTTTCTGCGAAATTCTGAGACATGATCATATTTGCGCAAGCCAAATATAAACCTTATCCATAATTCTGCAGGCGCTCAAGTTTGTCAAGTTGTTGTTCAGTAATATCAAGAAAGGAAGTATCAGCATAATCAAGAACTGGAAAGAGAAGAAATTGTGCAAGAGAAGTTTTAATGACGATCGTGAGAAAGTTCCGTTGGTTTCGAAGGGAACCAGCTGAAGAAACCATCCCACAGCTGATGTCAGAGATCTGAGGTAACCACGACACATTCCTGTCGTAGAAGACACCTAAATTTTTCACCGTTTGACTTTGCTCCAAACATTTTTATCAAAGACCACGGTTGGAAGTCTGCCCCAGTCTACTCGAGCTATCATCCGTGAGCTTCCTACGTATAGGTATTGAAATCACTTGAGTTTTTAAAAACATTTTTTTTTCATCCGGCGTTATGGGACTACTTTGTGTCCGTTACAGGGAACAGAAAATCAATAAAATACGTGTATATATTAGTATAGGTAGATCAAAGTTTCTTTCACAATCAACCAAAACTATTATAAATTTGAAATATATATAATTTGAAATATAATATGGATCATTTAATAAAATAACAATAACTATAAACACATAAATACTAACACATAGCAATAACACTCACTTAGATCTTATGTGACGCAACATAAATAAAAAATAAAATTAATAAGTTTGTATTTAGGCATATTTTTAATTTAACCTTTTATCCTTATTTTTAAATTTTAGCAGCTTTGCCCTTTTTAGGGTTCCGTAGCTCAAAAGGAAAAAATAACCCTTATAGAATAACTTTGTTTGTCCGTCTGTCAACCCTTTTCTCCCAGGAACGCGTAGAGGTATTGAGTTGAAATTAACGTCAAACACTCAAATTCGTAACCTCTTGGAGCCTTAATATAAATCAAACTTCAACGCAGTCAAAAGTTACAGCCGTTTATGTCCAATTTCTTTGTAATTTCCAAAGGTAAAACATACAATATCTACACAGAACATATAAGGTAGGTAGGTACTTACTTCTCGTTGACCTAGAATCATGAAATTTCTCAAGAAGCATGGTCTTATAGCACAAGTAAAGATTTTCCCTTAACCATGCTTCTTGCCAAATTTGAATCCGAAAATCATAAGTTTGTAGTTAATTCACAAAATAACCTATAGATACTTTAAGTTGACCTAGAATCATGATCCTGGCAAGAAACAAGGTCACTATTCATTTATACAAAACCCTCGTTGTGCTAGAGTTTTTTAGTTTCCAGATGTATGTACACCTAGCCATGTAGGTATGCTGTGTTCCCACTGTTGGTAGTCCATAATAATAAATAAATAAATGACGTATTACAAACAAAGTACCTATACCTACCTACCCTACACATCATCATTTGCTAACTTCCTCACCACACAAGTGATCATCTCTATCTATGATGTAGGGACGGGACTAGAAGCTACCGTGATCCCATAAATGACTTCATCATTTTTTTCCTGTTCCTTAGAGACGTAATAAGCACACTTCATGACGTGCCGTGACGTCACTAAATCATGATTTAATTCACTCTGAGCAATAACTAAATATAGTTATTGCTCTGTGTTTAATTATATATTTGCAATACGTCATCATAAGGAACGAGCTAAAGTAGTCATGCACCCACTACCTACGTCACCGCTTTGCCTCTTATAATGTACATAAAATCTGAATCATCTCTAATTTAACAGATTTTAGTAAAGTAGAACGGCCCCGTGATGGTCGAGGCGCAAGAATCAACACCTACAACTCACAGAAGCAAGCTGATGCTCTTCCTCTGGAAGATTCCTTTGTCAGTACGACATCATCGATTACACCGCTACCGCCAGAGGTAAGATTGAAGTCGGTTATTAAGGGAAGGTCGAAACGGCGAGAGAGCTTCAGCCAAGTTCGAACAGAAACCAGCGACGCAGTATCAGTGTGCAGGTTTGTACTACAAGGATATACTTCGGAGAATGCTCACAGGAACTACATGACCTGATTCCACCATCCCCTTATCCACTCGAGGACAAGCAGACGCACAGCGCATTACCACCCCTACTTGGTCCACTCGAACTAAGCGGTTTTGATCCACCTTCATCATTCGTACCACTGGGGTTTGGAACACGCTCCCTGCTGCTGTTTCTCCTGTCAATTACAACCTGGGTCTCTTCAAGACAAGAGTGAAATGGTATCTTCTAGAGTCTAGAAGGTCTAGAATCTAGACATTCGTGGTACATCGTCGGCCACATCTTCACTTCCCGACCTCTCACCATCAGGTGAGATTGTGCTTAAACTAAGGTCTATAGAATATAAAAAAATAACTGTACACGAACCATTGCTGGTCACGCATTTGCTCCCTTTTCTATCTCAGATGTTACCAAACCTACAAACTTGCAATTTTATTTATTTATTTCATAAAAAAGTAGAGCTATCTAATTTAGCTGGTCTAATTTAGATTTATGGGTACTTACTGCGTGGAGAAGAAGTCCTTGCACATCTGGTGGAAGTACTCCAGAGGCACGGCGGACAGGAACGGCTGCCGGCTGCTGGACGTGGTCTGGTACCAGCCGTACTCCGTGCACGTCTGGTACGTCCAGAGGCGCACTAGGACAACGAAGTTTTAACATTCTAATGAGTACAAGCGACTTGATCTTGTGACTTGACTTAACTTCTTTGTTATAGGGAATATGTATCTGGATTGATCTTGTGATTCTGCTAACACGAGTTGTGCCCGTAGGTACCTTTAGTAAAGAGCAGCATTATGCTTCCTCAGTCATAGATTTATACTGGAGTAACGCTTTTCTATGGCAAAAGAGTCACTCAAGCATTTATCTATGAGTGAGCAAGTTTTCATAACAAGGGCCTTAGAGTTTGTGAAACGTGGTTTAAGTTTTTGGAGGCCCGCAGTGGGGTGAGGAAATCTTGCGCACATAGTACACATAGTACACATAGTACACATAGTACAAATAGTTGCACATAATTATGATAGTTTACAAAATAAACTCTGAATTCAGACTGTAATGAAAGGTAATAAATGATTGATGATAGAAGCATGCTGCCTGTTTTGCATTGGAGACAGCCCAACAATATGGTTTGACATAATATTTGTCATACTGGAAGCAGGAATACCTACAAATGGTTGACATGTTAATAAAATTTATGGCAAGTAACAAAGACATAGATATGTATGTAGAACAGAGCAAATTACGATAAATGCAGAATTCAAGAACAAAAAGACCATTCATTCATTATGAATGCATGCCCTTCTAAACGCAGAACTGCGCAGCTCGGCCAGCGCTGTGCAGTGCAGACTGTGCAGTGCAAACTAGAGATTAGCCGGTAATTGTGTGTAACGGACAGACCGACAGACATCTGTGAATCAAATGTCAAGCGGTTCAACACACTGCTTTTCAGTTTAAACGACTTCGTATCCACTTTAGTTTTAAACTAGGCACATTGTTACTGTCTGTAGGCAATTTATAAATAATTTTAATAATGCTGGACAATTCACACAGCTTTACCTAGCCCTAAGGTAAGCAGAGCTTGTGTTATAGGTACTAGATAACAGATACTTATAGGTACATAATACATACATTACATAGATAGATATTTTTATAATACATAGAAAACGACCTGAACATCCTGAACAAATACCGGCAGATCCTACAAATAGTTTAATTGTCCTAAGGCAGGAATCGAACCCGCAACCTCATGCGTCGCAGGCAGGCCTTCGCCCACCGCGCCACAGAGGTCGATTCATACAGTACACTTATACAACCATCCATTTTCTGGATATTTTTTGTAGCTGTACAAACGGGTTACAAAACCCAAGGAATATTAATAACTAGCGCTCCGCCCCGACTTCGCACGTCTATAGCCTTTGTTCATCAGGGATAATGTAGAATTCAAATGGTGAATGATTTTTTTCATATCGGTCCAGTAGTTTCGGAGCCTATTTGATTCAAAAAAACAAACATTAACAAACAATATAGATATAAGTACTTAAGTACAAAGCAAAGCACAGAAGATCCTTGGTTTTAAAAGCTTTCATTCATCATTAACTTGATCTCTCTTTCGTTTTCGAATTCAAATTTAAACATTTTTAGCACCACATGTGAGATTATGCGTTGTTGAAGTTAGTGTTTTAGTTTCACGTGCTGTTACTTTGTTGTTTTCTTTTACCTATTCGTATCAAGTTTTGTAAATTTTTTATTCTGTCTTTGTTGACATAAATTATCTGGATTTCTAAATCGGAGTAGGGTAGGTGTACCAGTTAGGCGTCCAGGCCCATAATATCTCGTCCTTTCACGGCACTACTGGTAACATTTCGTCGAAAATAGCCTTACTTACACTCGCACACAATGATAATCAGTTATATCAATAAGCTGGATGTGTAAGCTACGCACACAAGCAAATTTCACATCACTAGCACCCAGCAAAATAGATAAAAAAAAATAATCAATGTGCGGTCGAAAGAAAAAAGACGAAACGTGCCTGGATTCAACGGAAAAATTAGCAGCATGTCACATTTTTAACGGTAAGTTTTACATTGTTTTTATGCATTTTAGAGTTGATGGTTATTAATGTGACTTAATCTTGGATTAAAAAATATGGATTTGTGTTATTCTGTCTAAATTATAATCAATAAATTTGAAATTTTGCGTGGACGTGAACTGTACCACGATATTTTGAGATAGTCCAGTTGTCGACCGGGTGGACGCGAAATGGACATATCGTGTCAATAAGGTGGTCTCTTGTATTCATTATTGTATGAAAATTTACTCAAACTTTCAATGAAATTTGGACCTTAAGCTCGTAAGCTATCTAAAAACCATATTTCGTCCAGGCTTAAGCAATGAACCATAAAATACTAAATGTATGAAATTTCTTGTGGACGGGAATTGGACAAGGTTAAGTGAAGTCCTGATTTCGACCTTAACTTTAAAGATTATGTAAACCGAACAATATTCTAATAGAATTGCGTATAATAAATCATTGCGTTATGCTCGTAAGCTATCTAAAAACCATATTTCGTCCAGGCTTGGAGCAACGAACCATAAAATACTGAGTTTATGAAATTTCTTGGTGTCGGAAATTGGACAATATTAAGTGAAGTCCTGATTTCGACCTTAGCTTTATAGATTATGTAAACCAAACAATAATCTAATAGAATTATAAGGTTTTTTGTTACTATAAATTTTATGAAGACAAGGAAAAAACAAAGAATGGTAGAGCAGAAATATCAAGAAAAAGAAAATTAGCAAGAATACAGAAAAAGAAGGAAAAGGACAGTCAAAATCAGGTAAGACAATTGGAGAAGAGAAAAAAGAAAACACCAACTGGAAAAGTTAAACCTAGCTTTGGATCAGATAGTATTGTCGAAGCCGGAGATCTCCGCTGAGATAGAGGATTTCTATGGCCGTTTATACGCTGCACATGCCCCTCATGCCCAACGGGATGACCACGATTCACGAGCCACCCTGACACGCCACTACATCGACGAACTGCCAGACATCAGTCAAGACGAGATCGTGATGGCTCTGAGGCAGCTTAAAAATGGAAAAGCCCCCGGTGAAGACGGCATTACTTCAGAGCTTCTGAAGGCAGGAGGAGCCCCTGTTTTGCAGGAGTTTCAGAACCTGTTCAACACCGTTCTTCGCAGTGGGAGAACTCCAAAGGCGTGGAGCGAGAGCCTGGTGGTGCTCTTTTTTAAGAAGGAAGATAAAAACCCTTCTTAAAAACTACAGACCCATCACACTCCTGAGCCACGTCTATAAGCTTTTCTCACGAGTGGTCACGAATCGTCTCGCCAGGAGACTCGACGAGTTCCAGCCACCCGAACAGAGCCGGAGGATATGACACCATAGACCACATACACACAGTAAGGCAGATTGTACAGAAGTCCGAAGAGTATAATCAGCCCCTGTGTCTGGCCTTTGTGGACTATGAAAAGGCTTTTGACTCTGTCGAAACCTGGGCTGTTCTAGAATCCTTACAGCGTTGCCAAGTAGACTATCGTTATATCGACATCTTCCAAGATGTGTTTAAGACGCCTGGACGACTGGAAAGGTAAGGGCATTAACATAAACGGCGATTACATCTCACACCTCCGATTCGCTGATGACATAGTCTTAATGGCGGAATCGCTGGAGGAGCTTAACCGGACGCTGGACGGCCTAGCTTCCGCCTCACGACGCATCGGTCTTGGCATGAACTTGGATAAAACCAAGGTCATGATCAATGGCCATATTGATCCGGGACCTATCGTCGTACATGGCCACCTTCTCGAAATTGTTTCCGAGTACACTTATCTTGGGCAGATTCTGCAGTTGGGTAAAAACAATTTCGAGAAGGAGGCCAAGAGGAGGATCCAGCTAGGTTGGGCAGCGTTTGGAAAACTACGTCGAGTCTTCTCGTCATCCATACCGCAATGCTTGAAAACGAATGTTTTCAATCAGTGCGTCCTACCCGTCATGACCTACGGAGCTGAGACGTGGACGCTCACGGTAGGGCTGGTCCACCAGTTTAAAGTCGCCCAGCGAGCTATGGAGAGAGTTATGCTCGGTGTTTCTCTGAAGGATAGGATTCGCAACGAATACATCCGACAGAGAACCAAGGTTTTCGACATAGCTCAAAGGATTAGCAAGCTGAAGTGGCAGTGGGCTGGCCATATCTCGAGAAGAACCGACAACCGCTGGGGTAAACGTGTTCTTGAGTAGAGAGCGCGACTCGGCAAACGTAGTGTAGGACGCCCTCCGACCAGGTGGGATGACGATTTGCGAAAGACTGCTGGCAGATGCTGGATGCGGCAAGCTGAAGACAGAGCGCTATGGCGCTCATTAGGGGAGGCCTATGTCCAGCAGTGGACTGAAAAAGGCTGATGATGATGATAAAAACAAAGAACTTAAAGTACCTACCTACTTACCTGTTAAAATTTGTTATTCGTAAGTAAATAATAATCATTGTGTAAAACAGAAATTATTAATTACTGTCTGTGTTTGTAGCTGATAAGGATTGACTTTTTATAATTATAACTTTATTCAATAATGTGTGAGACAGAACCTCTAATAAAAGATGACTAATTACTAAACACGAGTTTTAATAAACCCTCTTAGCATAATAATTTCTAGTGATTTTCCTATCAGATATATGGTGGTCGAAAACTGGGTAACAGGGGGTCGAAAACTGGAAATTTTGGACGAGAACTGGCAAAAATAGGTATTTCGGCTTAAAATATTTTTTTTAAATTAACAGATAAATTTATGAAGAAAGTCTTTTTTTCTAGTGACAATAGAGTATTTTAGTCATGTGGTGAAATCAATTTTATTCCAAAGAGCTCACTAAAATATTTTTTTTTCGATATCTGAATCTGACAACTCCACTAATTGGACGCAAACTGGCGCATTGACCCTACCTATTGACGGAATTTAGATCTTCCAACTTCATGCAAACAGGATCTGGAATATCAAATTAATTAGGCTCGTTTTATCCCGGATGCGATTTCGAAGTAGGTACCTAGTATTTTGGTCAACTGATTAGAATTTTAACTTTTGCTGTCCATGTATTTTTTTGCCGTGTGTCCCCAATGTCTGTTAGCGACAATTACCACGGTATCTACAATGCAGATGCTCTAAATAATAACCTATCTGGCTCTCTCACTCCACCGCCACAGACAAGTGCCGTCTCCCTCCCACACCATGCTGTTGGGCTGATGCCAGTCTGCTAATTCGACAAGTGAAAAGCGCAGCTCTGACTTTTATTCGGAGAGGTTTAATAATTTAGGTGTACGCTTATAGATGAGAAATTTTAGTTTCATGATGACCTTCACAGCTAGGGCCTAGGCCCAACGTTGGGCAAGAACGTTGAAGGCCCCCGAAGACATCCTTAATTTTGGTAATGTAAGATAGGCCGGGCGCTGTCCACCTGTGTTCCCAGGCCCATTGATCACGCATAGAGGCTGGTCACCTGGTGGTTGTTTAATGCGTCCTCTATGTTTCTCTTCCACATCCCCCCACACAGTAGGTATGGGTACAGTTATTGTACGTTACATGCAGTGTTCCCCCCGGAAATAAAGGACCAGGTATAGGGGCTTTTATTAAGGCTGGTTTTTCGAAAAAAATCAACATTTCCATGATCTTTGAGTCTAAGAATCCTAGATTTCATATTTGAACACCTACTGCTGTTACTGTTACTGTGTAATCTAGGATTCTTAGACTCCTGCACCTAATATTCCATTTCGTTCTTCTACCAAAGCGCCAAGATATTTTACCTTCTGGTTTTAGTATAATTTTCACGCTTTGCAAAGGGATTGGTGATTATTAGTAGCGTTATTAAAAGCAGCTGCTGCTACTCTCTGATAATCCTCCCATAATCGACTCTTACGACAACCAAGGGCGAGTTCGGGGAGCGGCTAGTGGCTGATAATGATGATGAAACTCACTGGTGGCCTTGGGCGAGGTGTAGTGTGTGTCGGTGTGTTCCGCCACCACCTTGGAGTAGCTGGCCTCCACGCAGGGCTGTGAGAGGGGCTGCTCGCGCACCCAGGATGCGAGACGCTGGACAGGATCTGAGGAAAGGGAGAAATGGTATTGTTATTTTAATGCAGTTTATCGCTTTTATTAGTAAACATTCTGCCCGCGGCTTCTTACACGTTGTTTCTAAACTCGAGGGAGATCGAAGATCATACTAATATTATGTTATATTGTCTAAGAGCTTATTTTGTAAACTTAAAGATATGAACTTTATTGAATTATGATTAACGGAATAAAACTTTTTTTTTGAATGTACTACATTTGTGAACTAATATGCTGTTGACCGCAGATGATGACCATCTGCCAGCGTTACCGGACTGTTGGCGGGCGCGGAAGGTAGCGCCTACTCGTACCTATGACAGCGTTACCGGACTGTTGGCGGGCGCGGAAGGTAGCGCCTACTCGTACCTATGACAGCGTTACCGGACTGTTGGCGGGCGCGGAAGGTAGCGCCTACTCGTACCTATGTTTCATTCCAGACCTAAGCTCGTACATCTATATAAAATTTCAGCCCGATCCATTCAGTAGCTTTGGCGTGAAGAAGTAACAAACATCCATCCATCTAATCATCCAAACTTTCGCATGTATAACAAAACGAGAGGCACCAACATAGTAGGTATACAGGGAGCATTCTTACGGATTAACTTATTTAGTACCTACCTAATAATAAGAGGCCGGTACAACATTGATTAAAAATAATACTTATCATTAATATCAAAAAAAGGTGTTCTATTAGCGAGTTCTGCGTTTGAGTAGCGGAATGTATGGCCCTTAGCACATCTCCGCCGCTAAACCATAAAAGTGAAACCGCAGTAGCTTCGCCGCTGTACGACACGCGTAACTGAGGCGACACTGCCTGTTCTAACGCATAGATTTGACTATTAACTATGCTCGATAATATCTATCACGATTTCGCCAATCTGCTTGGAAGCCACATCTCCACGCTCGGTCCGCCATCGATTCGATTCAAATTTAGTTGGTAATTTACGGCACTGGTAATATTAAGCGGAGCGGCGCGGCAAAGCGAATTATTCCGCTGCTATGATTTCGCGGCAGAGATGTGCTACAGGCCACGTAGTGTCCTGTGACCTGGTGGGATACATGATTGCTTGCAGATGCATGGAAGTGATGATGATGAGAACTAGTCTTAGTGAAAGGTGCAAATGATGGTTTATTCCCATTTGTCACCCTGATCTGTCCCCTTAGGGGGACAAATAGGAAAAAAAGGTTCTATCTGTCCCCCGATGGTATGAACACATTCACGTACGAGACGTAAATTACCCCCCAATTAGTAAATTGCCCCTTACCGGCAATATTAGTATTTGTTAGCGCGGCGCAGGCGGTCGGGATGGCTCCCGGAGTGGCGTACTGTACGAGGTAGGCGAACGACTCCGTGACTCCGAACCAGTGGAATGTGGCCAGGTCGAGAGGAGCGGTGGTCAGAGGAGTGCAGGTGCTGGGGACAATGAAAATTTAGCTGGTCAACTCAGATGGTTTCGTCTCTGCAGGCAATGAGCGATATATGCTTATTGCCTGCATTTTGATAAAGAATACAAAAAATTAGCGTGTTTTAAAAAACTATAAACCGACTGCAAATCACTGATTAAATATAACCCGCTGATAGGCGGAATGACAGACGGACCGACGGACAGATAAACAGACGGTGATCAGCCATCCGTCACACTCACATCCCCCATGAGATAAAAAATCAGGGGAGGCCTGCGTCCAGCTGTGGACCATTATTATAGGCTGTTGACCTTTTGTTTATGCCCTGGAAAGCAATAGTTGCCATGGAAAGCAATGGACCAGCGAGTGAAAATTATGATGTGATGTGGTTTAGATACGTTTTACGGCGCGGCGCACATACATATAAATTCCTCGTGAATCTACCTTTGACGAAACCACCTCAAAATCAACTTTTAGACAACATCGAAATCATCATCAAAATCTGTTGAGTGGTGAAGTGTCACCCAATTGTTGTAGCTAGTCGTGATTTTTCAGAAGTATTATGTTGTTTTTTAAGCTTCACGGGATAAATAACTAATCCCACGGGTATATAATTTTTATGGGATTAATTCAGGATAATTTTCTAAACAATAACGAAAGACATATCACAATTGGTCCACAATTTGACGGAGAAATCTAGAACATATATAAAATCATACAGCTGACCATACAACCTCCTGCCTGAAAATGGTAACAAAACATGTCATATTGGATCAACATGAGCGGCGAAAATGGTCTCTCTCTACTCTTCGTGAGTGTATGTCCTTTCATCATCGACATCAGCACACGTTTGGTGAGTAGGCCTCTCTTTGCTTACGCCAATTTGTATTAATACTACAATTATTGTTACTTTTGTACACTTTCTTTGTTGCCTGAAATAAAGTATTATTATTATTATTGTCTCGGTCTTGAGCCTGAGGTATGCCTCCAGAAAATGATCACGACTGTTGCTAGTTCATCCACACATGGGTTTTATTTTTCGTCGCAAGTCTTAGCTTCCTTACTTGAACCATTCAGACACAGCTCCAGGTCCCGTGGGCGTCTGCAGCAGAGCCTCCAGGGCCTCCATACTCTCCTCCACGGCTGAAAGGCAGGCCTGGCCGCCTTGCTGGCTCAGGGCTTCGGTGATAATCTCCAGGTACTCTGGAACAGGTATTGGTAAATAAGTAATAAGTAAATAAAGCTGGATAATTCACTCAACATCAACTAGCCCCACCCTAAGCAGAGTTTATGTAATGTATTGTATGTGTATCAGTTACCAGTACCTACCTGTAACACAAACTCGGCTTAGCTTGGGGCTAGATAATGCTGTGTGAATTGTCCAGCATTTGTCCCGAGGCGGGTATCGACCTATTGCGTCGCAGGCAGTTTCATCCGCTGCGCTAAGGAGGTCTTCACGGTATCGATCGTTTCACAAAACTCATTAACTTATACCTGGGAAGTCCTCCTGTGCATGCAGAGGCCCGCTGTCGGAGAATGCGGCGTCGATGAGGTGCGGGTAGGCCAGCCGCATCCAGGTGGCCATGGAGCCCGCGTAGGAACATCCCACCAGGATAACGGAGCCGTGTCTGGAAGAGCACGCCAGTTCAACCAATCAAACAAACTATTATTTTAGCTATACCTTAGTTCCTTGCATAGAAATCTAAATAATAATTATTTAGATTTCTATGGTTTCTTGATTGTTTTCCAAGCAAGTTTTATGGCTTTGAATTATTGGCCTAAGCAGTACCTGGAATTTATTCCTACCGTAACGCGACAGACCGAGAAGGTGGTGATGGCGAGACGAGTTGGACGAATTCCTGGGCAATGGGACGGAGGTGGCTCGAGATCGTGATGGAGGGAAGGCGGGGAGATTTTTGCCCAGCCGTGGGATGACCAGGGCAGATGCCGCTAATAATAATTAATAAAATTGACGTAGTTTGCCTTGTGCTCCTACGGCTAGTAAGGCCTCCCCTAAAGAGCGTTTTCTGCTTGAGTCAGCGACCATCTGCCTGCAGTCTTTGCAGGTCGTCATCCCCCTGGCCCACCAGCCTGGCCTGGTGGTGGATGTATCATAATATAATAACAAATTTCAATGAATTCATTAATTTTACCCAGCTAAATATTTGTTTAATATATAACTGTATAAATAGGAATGACTGTCTGTCTGTTTATATTTCTCGCTTCTGCATAGAATCCTTTATGGTGTTTCCTTCCTTCACACAAAACTCGTGTTGTGTTGTATAAATAATTACCTATATTTAAATTAATCAAATTATTTAAATTACTACGACATCAAATGTATCAATAGACGGTGGATTAATAATTGAAATAAAATGAATTGAAATTATTATCAAACGAAATAATAATATGTGTACCTACATATAGTGTTTGTAGGTTGCTATCTCCATCGAATGAATTGCCTTATTTGTACAGCGAATATGGTCCGATTTCTCCGTTTACTGCCAAAACTAAGTTTAGCTTGATCGAGTTCAAATTCGTAATAACTGTGTAACATTGTCATGACAGAAGCACGTGAACTTAGTTTAGCGCTTTAACTGGATTAAATTTAAGGCTCTAAAATGTGCTGAACTCTGAATAGACCTGAATAGAGCTAGACTTTAGAGTTCTTTATTGAGTGAGTGATCGTATACTTCCAACGGTGAAATTGGGCCACAGGTTTATTCGAGTCTGAAAATCTGTTCTTTCAGTTTACAGTAATACAATTTAATCTTTTAGTTTTGTGTAGGTTCATAACAACTGCCAAGTATTTTATTCGAGTGCTAGATACATACTGGAACCGTCCGTCCTCGAAGTCCGGACTCTTCACGGCTCGGATGAAGTGCGCCAGGTCTCCCAAAGCCTGGTCTACGTTCAGGTAGCGCATCTGTTCCAGGGACGTCTCACTGGAACAATGAACATCATCATTAATTTACCAGGTGCGTTCATAACATCTTAAATCTAGAAAAAACTATTGGTACCTAGGTATAATCATACGCCGCGCTCACCGCTTAACTTTCCATAGAAACTTACCATCCTTTTTCATCCCCTCAGATGTTAATTTTTCAAAACTAAATTAGCTTATGTGTTATTCTAGAACCTAAACTATCTACAGACTAAGTTTCATCTAAATAAGTTAGGTAAGTAAGTGATTACGAGGCTAAAGGTTCGTTTACTGTTTCGGTTGAAAATCCAGGTCTGAGACTACTATGAAACGAATTCTCTTCACCTCAATTTTCTTCCCCAGCAGAAGAAGCGGGATTATTCCCGCTTCTTCTGCTGGGGGGGAACTAACTACCTGATTATTCAGGTAGTTAGTTCTTTTCTACGATAATCGAAAATTCAACTAAATCAATACAGGAGTTGTTAAATATTAGAATAAAAAAGGCATTTAGTAACAATCCGCCACCACCGGGGTGTACGTGTGTGTACTCGGGTATTGTGGTTGAATCAGTAGAATTTACAATAATCATTTAGTACTTTTCATGAATTCGCGAATTTAAGAGAATTATGGGAAATATGAGCATTTTCGCGGATTCGTGAATAAAATATGATTAGGTATTCATGAATCCGCGAAACTTGTACTGATTCAACCACAATACCTGACTGAGTACAACCACAATACCTGACTGAGTACAACCACAATACCTGACTGAGTACAACCACAATACCTGACTGAGTACAACCACAATACCTGACTGAGTACAACCACAATACCTGACTGAGTACAACCCGGTGGCGCATTATTACTAAATAATTTGTTATAGGTATTCATTATCCTTACTAATATTATGAATGCAAACGAGTGTTTGTTTGTTTGTTCACGCCCTCACTGAGCAATCAATTGACTTGATTTTAATTTGGTATAGGAAAGGATGCAGAGTAGGTAACATAGGCTAGTTTATATCCCATAAATCAGTTCCCATGCATGAGATAGAAATAACTTTAAAAAAAGCGTGCGAAGCCGCGGCCAGTACCTAGTTATACAATAAGCTATCAGATTATTATTCCTGAATCCTTGAACATTCTATGTAATAATATAATATACCTAATATACATATAATTTTATATATATCATACAATACAGGATGTCCCGAAACTCAGCGTCAAGTTGAAAACGGAGGACAGGTTGGTTCATGGCGACTCGGAAAAACCACAAAATGATGGTTTATCATTAGAATAATCATACAATTCTAGTAATACAATTAAGTGGTCTAACAGAAAATTTCGCAATAAATTTAACCTCCGTACGTAATAAATAATTCATCTTAATTTGCCACCTCTTCCTGCCAGCGCCAGCGCCAGCGCCGGGGTCAACTGACTGCCCCGTGCGCGTGCGCATGCGTCATGGGAGGCGTCGCCGCCGGTACAGTACATACTACCTACTCGCCTCTAGAAACAAAGATATTTTAAGTAAACACAGAAATTGATGTATGAAAATTTCAGATTTAAACATAACAATAACAGAAAACTAAGGGGTAATAATTACATGAACCAAAACTTCAACAACAGCTAAATTATTGGATATGCAAATTCGGGTTAAAAAAACGGATGAAAGTCAAATTAATTTAATGAATGAAAGCTGTTAAAACCAAAAATTGTTTGAGCTTTTGGGATTTGCTCCGATTTTAGGTGTCAATTATTCAATTCAGAGGTAGATTGGAGCGCTGGTATCAGGCCTGAAGTTCAGTGTATTTTCATGCTGATGTAGTTAGAAAAAAATTAAGCCATGATATTTCGGACAAAAAAGTTACAGCAATATTTGCCGTTTTTAACCCTGAATAGCCGAGCGGCTATTCAAGGTTAAAAAGCCGCCAAGCTATTGGAATTATTTCGACCTTCCCCAGTTCCCATAATGATATTTTATGACACATGGTCTGCCGAACACCCTGTTTATTTATTATAATATAAAAAAATATCTAGATTTTTGTAAAGTAAGCTCAGTCATTAGAAATTTTTTGTAGGATTAACTTTTACGTCATCTTGCTTTTAACAGTTCTCTCTTCAATGCTCCGAACTCATTCCAATTTCATAAAATCAACATTTCATATTAATTACAATTCCAAACCAATTCGATTGTACAATTTCTGTAATCATTCCGTAATTCCCTGAGCTCCACAACAAAGCGGTTCAGTTCACGCAGAATCGACTTATTTCCGCAAAAATACGAGACTTCACACACTTCTTGCATACTAACCTTCAAATTACAAAGTTATTTGCATTTTATCCGAGCTTTACTCTCACCGGGTAAGGTCGAGATTCCTTTACCATTCACTGTTTTCATCTTTGCCCTTAAATTAACAAAGCAATTGAACTTTGCTGGTAGTTCAAACGTTATTGGGTTGGCTTAGGGTTTGTTTTCCGTTGATTTGTCGTTTTCCTAAGTTTGTGAAGTTAACTAGATAATTAGTAAGGATTAGAATGGAGCGAACCATGCTAATTTGATGATGGCTGTGTTTGAGACTGGGTTTCCGAATGCCTAGCTAAATTACAAAAGGTATTCAAATTAGTGCATGTAACCACAAGGGAGTATCAGGGCCCGTACTCGTTTAACGAAAATCCAAGTTTCTGATTCGTTTTTCTGCAAACGCTTCAATAATCAAGTTGACTACAGAACTAGGTACTTTAATCGGAAAGTAGCAAAAAATATAGATCTAAGCAATAAGGCCATCCATTGTGCCACTGTTTCTGTGTTTTTTTCTATTCTGTTTTTTTTTCTAGCTTGTTGTAGGTAAGTACATGTATTGTATTGTATCGATAAAGTTCTGTGTAAATGACATTCCCAGAAGTTGCTTTTGCACGAAAACAAATAAGAATCTTCAATTTTAGTTTTCCGAGTTGGCACAGGTTTAACATTTTGACCACGCACACTCACTTAAACTTTTTGACATCTTTGTCATGCTTTTCTAATTTCAACTTTTTATAGGTTTTTTGTGTATGTGAAGGGGGTAACATGACTTAACATTAGATCCCTGAAATCTCATCACACCCACTACCCTTAGTCTGGGTAGCAGTTATGACAATAGTAGTCGGAGAGGCATACATAACGCTTATCTGCAAACGTTCTAACTGTAATCCGTATTTAAGCCGAGTCGACACGTGCGCTGCCTGGCCGTCCGTCCGCGTGAGGCGGCATGCAGAGCGGTTAATTACTACAGGCACAGGGGTTACATAGATCTGTAACTGTAACTGTCTCGGAGATATCCCGGTGTATACAAACAAAATGTAGAAAAATAAAAAAATTAAGAGAGCCAATTAGTGAAAAGAATAGGCATAGGATTCCGCGTTTATAGGAGCGGAACAGAGCAGACGTTTTGGAACGGCGCAAGCGCAAAAATCGAGTTTTCGCTTATTTACATACATGAAAACTACACAACTTATGAGGAAACTGATTCAAGGAATCAAATAAATAGTATAAGCTACATATCAAAATAAGTACTTAGCAGTAAAGTAAGTCGTAAGTAATTTCAATAGATCGCAGGGTTCCTGAGAGCTTACATATTGTGTATGTGCAAAACAGTGCACTTTCATGATTTTATTCTATATTTTTTTTCCTAATCGTGTTTTCACGTGCAAAGAAATCATTAAGAATTTGATGTTATAGGTACGAACGAGTTTTTTACGACGACGAGTATACCGTGGGTCACTCAGATCTAGTTGTCTCGGTTGTTTGACGACCAAGCCCGTTGTTAGGTAGACATTTACCTTGCTTGTCACATCGCTAGCTGTCAATGAGTGATAGAGATGACTTCATGCAAGCAATATGAAATAAACGTCACATTAAACTACCAAACCGTAATTTTCATGTATATAGGAAGTTCCGAACCGGGATAAAGCACGAAGGTGTACTTATGCAACTTTTTCTTCCGGATAAACAAGTGCGAAGAGTTTGGTTGATGCTGGTAATGTTTAATATCGTATTGTTACACTACAGTGTATCAGTCGGCCAACATTTGGCAACCGAACAAACGCGTCCCTACGCCATGCGCCGCCAACTCGCTGCCAATCCAGTGTGTAGTTCTATCTACTATCTAGGCGAGTGTAATTGTTATTGTTACACCTATCGACACGATATGATGATGGGTGGAGGTGGTTCAATGTAACTGCGATGTTGACATCATAAACATGCATGTGTAGGTAAATGATCTCTAGGTTCCGCCTCCGCCTTTAATCTGACTTCAAACGCACACAATATATTATATATATAGTAGTCTATAGCTGGCATTAATAAATAAATAAATTACGGGTTTTTTATTACGGACCTTTCGTTTTCTTTTTCGGGAATTAAAAAACCGTGATCTGTTATTGAAGCTGACCCTATCTGAAAGTGGTCCATAATTTTGGATACACCCTGTATGATAGTTGCTATTGTTTCTAAGAAATTATTTATTATTAGGAATGTCCCAAAATTTCTATTTCGGCCGGACTCAGACCTTTTCTTATAGATTGCCGAGAGCGCGAGGGGTTACGTACTTTATTACAACAAGCTATTGTTTTTTATTTTTATTCGTTGATCATTATCGTTGATTTATCTCACCTATCGGTGAAGTTTTTTACTCTTAAGAACAACATTTATTAAGAAAATTACAAAAACAGAATATCACAATTACAACTATGTAGTATTTACACTTACATCTATTTCATCAAAATCTAAGTTGTCACCAGAAGGCAGATTGCCTAGAATGCTGGCAGCATTGCCACGTTGAATGGCAATGCTAATTTCTTTACCGATATAAAAGCCAGCATTCAGATCACCCGTGGACTCCATTAAGAGTTTTGTAAGATCTTTGTATATTGCGTGTGCCCGGCAGGACCTGAAGGACCTAGGGTTCCCATCCCAAACGGATTAAATAGGTGACATCGGTCAAGATTAGCGTATTTTCGCCGTTTGAGGAACTGACTGTTTGGTTAAATCATATAATAAAAAAGTAGGAACTTACTTCCCCACCCAGCTCTGCCCATAGTACCGGTGCTCGGTATAGAACAATCCAGCCCCGATCAGCCTCGCCAGCTCGTGAGCCAGCCCTGCCTGCGTCCACCCGGGGGAGATGCCCCACTCTCCCCCCACGAAGATCACTATATGCTGGTTGCCGTATTCGCCGTTGTAGTAGTAGCGCTGGGAAAAGAAAGAAATGGTGTCTTAATCCTCAGCCACCGTTTACCTAAACAGGGTGGACCAAACAGTGCGGTCTAAAAAAATAATGCCTTACCCCCCGGGGGTTCCTGAACATAACCCATGTACCTATTTTTCAAGGGATTTTTCGTAGTTTTGGAATTACGTTTTTCTTACGTACTGTTGAGAATTTTCGGTCGGAACGGTTGACATAAATTAAATTAAATACATTTATTTCAGACACAGCAAGTAGTTACACATACATAGTCCATTATAACAATGTGTAAAAATATAAATTATTATAAACTATTAGTGTAATTATTAGGTAACTAATAATTACACTAATAATTTAATATATTAAGGCGCATACCCCACCCAAAGTGGCGCCGCCACCTAATTTATCAGAAATTTCAAAAATCCATCGCACAGTTTGTGGTACCTCTTATAAGTTTTTTTTAATGCCTCTCTAATAGTTTTATTATATTAAGTTGTGTGTTTCTTGTGCTGCGACTTGGTCCGATGATACTCGTGTAGTTAAATGTTTCTTGTGCTGCGACTTGGTCCGATGATACTCGTGTAGTTAAATGTTTTCTACCGATCCTTATCTGGTTTTGTCCCACATTCTTTACAAAAAAATATATTTGTATTCTAGAATCGAACATAGTTTTATGTTTTGTGCAGCCAATGACAATAAAAGTTGTTAGTCGGTAATCCGTACCATAGGGAAGACCTCCGTGCTGTCTCCATGGAAGTTGTTCAGCGGTACCATCAGCCAGCGCTCCTCAGGGGTGTTCCTGGAAGAGGCAGGCGGAGGAGTCGGCTCCCGGGTCACCAGGCCCAGGGTCGCGGGGACGAGGACCAACACTGGGGATTGATTTGATTTAGTTAGATAAAGTAAATTTTTATTTAGGAAACATTACATGGTTGAATAACTATTGGAATTCGATGATGCCCGCAGTAGTTTTAAGTAAACTGTGTCGCAGACACCATCGCCCTCCTCACAGACAGGGTGTTTCATTTAATAATTTAAAGATAATTAACAACAAATAACAATAAAAAGAAATATTAAACTATATGCTATATTAAATGGATGAATGAATAAAATTATTGATGTTTGATGTCAATAATATATGTATGTTGAAAATTTGATGTGTATCACAAACACATTACATTTATTCACACTAATATTATAAAGGCGAAAGTTTGTGCCGTTGTGAAGATGTATTTATGATTTTAATTGTTTGATTTTTACAGAAGCACGTAAAATCACTTACAAAGATATTTCATCCTTATTAATTTCGCTCACGTATTTCCACAACACTATATTTCATCAAAAACTAGCAAAAGAAAACTAATTATTTTTCTTATCCCAGCGGCCTAACTCGATAATCTCATTATTATCACATATTAATCAACTAAATCCGTTGATAAGCTATCTATTCACTCGTGTGTGAATTATCATCACATAATAATATCATGTCAGTACATTTTTACATAAATTATGTATCTGAGCAAATCAGTAGGTAATTATTAAAATAAAATTAATAAAATTCTAATAATTAAAACGCCTTGATATAAAGTAACTGCAAAAGGGCCAATACCCTTTTGCAGTTACTTTATATCAAGGCGTTTACGTATACTGTATTCTTTTTTTTCAAGGCTCAATTATTGAATCCCAAACGGTCACTTTTATAGTGTGTTCTGTCTAGGGCATGGACACCGGTATTCGGTATTACCGAAAAACCGGTAATACCGGATGATTTAAGGCAGATCCGAATACCGGTATTGAAATTGCAAAAACCGGTAATTCGGTATTTAGAAAAAAAAGTTTGATTAATATATGCGTGAAGAAAACCCTTATGGCGGCTCTAAAATACGCAAATATCTACTACCAAACAACTTCTATATAAAATATATACATTTTATGATTGTAAAATTGATAGCCAGTCTATGTTTTTGGTCATAATGGTTTCAAAAATTGATAAACCAACGCGCTTTCCCCTTCCACTCCAAGCAACACAAACGGTACAAGCAGATTCACATCGCATTACTACGGTATATTCAGCAAGTAGGGGAACTTGGTGAACGTCCACTCGCATTAAGCTGTTTTCCACCGCCTTTATCATTCGTACCGCTGGGGTTTGGAACACGCTCCCTGCTGCTGTTTTTCCCGTCAATAACAACCTGCGTCTCATAAAGACAAGAGTAAATAGATAACTTCTAAACCTTCGTGATACATCGTCGGCCACATCTTCACTTTCCATCTTGTGAGTTTGTAGTCTATAGACTATAAAAAAAGTATTTTAACGAATAAATGCGCGTAGAATACAAGTAAGTAGTACTGTTCCTGTATTTTTTTTTAAATACCCTGTCTTTCTTTGCTACGCACATTTTCATGATTTTTTTATATGTTTTTATTCTTGTGGCAAATATTTGATTGTTCATTGTAAATATTTATTTGTTTTTACATTAACAAAGCAAATCACAATCAAATATTACAAACAAAAAGATGGAATTAGTATTTACAATTGAAAGTAGGCTAGGCAGCGTAGGATCTGTCAAGATCTGCATATTAGCAACTCTTGAGATCCTCAAGCCAAATCTGCCGCCGCACTAACCCTTACGGATGTCCGAGAAGATGGAAAGGCGCAAGTGTGTTGATAAGTAGCTTCCCACAAATTGGTTTCCCTAACTCAACTCCCATGGGACTACTGTCATACCGTCGTCGTAGCTTTTTACCATCGTCATGCAAAATACCATTCGGTTCAAGAGTAATTTTTACTTTAGCGGTGACAAAGGCCCGATGATGTAGCATGGTATGGCAAGATATCTGACTGGCGGGCGACCCTATAGTACACGACAAGACGTAATGAGCTATTAGACAGCAGTACTTCACTGGCATTGATGAGACGCGCAACAACTTGCACCCAACTGAAGATCGGAAAGTTACGAGATCCGATAAAGTGCCAGTGTTATAATCATATAGAAAGTGCTTGCAATTAATGTTCTGAATACCATTTAGAAACGGCCAGGAAACGAGCACGATCTGCACAGCTGGAGCACGTTTTTAGCAAACAATTCTGTGTCAACTCGCACAAAATCCCGTCCTATTGCCATTAGGACAAAAGAGATTTTGGGGAGCCACATTGGGGCAAGCACTATGCCAAACCGTTCTAATTAGCTTAAAAACTAAATATTGATGAAATTCCAGGTCCAAATAAGACGACTTAGGCTCTAAGAAAAAATAAACTAAAGTGATTTAGATGGAAGTCAGGAACGACGTCAGGGCTACATTTTTGAGAATACTAAGCTCCCAAATTTGACAGGCAGAGATACAGGTAGCAGGCCTTGCCATCCTAATCTGGATTTGATTGTTTAAGTAAAAGAAAAACCATAATTATACTAGTAAGGACCATTTTAAATTGTCAATAAAAGTTAAGCTGGTTTCAAATAACATTTCTTGGTACATTTATTCAGTCTTATACAATATTAAATGTACCTAGTGGATTTTTTTCTGATCTTTTAGTATTTATAGTGTAATACCGAAAAAATACCGAAAAACCGGGATCCCGGTTTTAAGAATTTGGATACCGGTAAATTACCGGTATTGTAATTTAGCCCATTACCGCCATGCCCTATTCTGTCCCCCTGGGGTTACGATTTAAGCTTAACTCATTCATAATTCACCGTGTCAGGGCCGAGCCGGGCTTCGGCGGGGCTCCTGCAGCAGCATCCATGCATCGACGATTATGGCATTTCTATAGGGACAACAGTCCAGCAGTGGACTAATACAGGCCGATGATGATGATGATGATGATAGGTACATTTCGATGACCTATACTGCGATGTACTATAATAGCCAGTCCCCTGCAATGCAAACCAAAATCAAAATCATTGTAATCAATCTGAAATTGAAAATACGTTTCTTCATTTACCTTACTCACACTTGGACCTCATTTTAAGCAGGACAATAAAGTTGTATTAGGGCAACAGTTGCCCTAATACAACTTTATTGTCCTTACTATATACCTACAATCTCATTAATAATAATATCCAAAACGGTGCTTCTTAGGGCTCATGTCCAGCAGTGGACTGGCTCAAAAGGCTTTTGATGTATGATGTCCAGAATGGCCTCAATTGTCGCCGTGTATGCAAGCTTATAGAAACCTGTGAATGCCATAATGCATCCATAGTGCCAATTAAATATAAGGAAATAGACAAAAGATCAGATCCGGCCCTATCGCTTTGTCATTTCTCCTGCACAACCTTTAGACTATGTTACACCTGAAAGAATGTGATCCATCTGACTCAACGATCCCGCACGTGCAGGTGCAACCAACAATTATACAAACACTAGGACAGCTGCTGTCTTATGGTGGTCAGTTGGTACTCGGATATTATGTATCTGTGTATAATTACATAATGGATTGGTGGGAACGAACGGGCACCTCCAGGAGGATCTCAATAGATCCACGGACCTGATTCATCAAGGCTCTATTATTTGTATTAAGTTGTCATTAGATCAAGTTTTGAAGATGTGGACACTTTTTAGATCCATTATTGGGTAGATCCGTGCTGGATCTATTGAGTAATGTATCTAAAAAAATCGAGTAAATCCATCGAATCCAAGTGGATTAAGATAAATACGGAAATATTTGAAAAACCTTGTCAGAGAAACTCCTTATATAGATTTTTCTTTTTACAGTTATGATTGCTTATTATAAAAATACAGGCACATCAGAGCATCCAAAACTACAAGGCTATGAGGTTATTTTTAATAATTTCTGCTGAAGACTGGTTAGAACTAAAGGCCTTATACCCAGCTGTCACTGACTCAAGACCAAGACTTCGAATTTCGTTATTTTACTCTGTAACAAGCACGGTTCTACAAACTATCCATGGTTTCGTATTCGTTTTAAGGATAACACATTCAATCATTTATTGCTTTCAGCTTTATTGCAGGTGTACAGAGAACACCTACAGAAACGGTACGTTTCTCGACTTGGCGTTACCGCAGCGACATTACTAACAACGGACTCGCTGCTGCCAAGAATTTTGTCCGTAGAAGGAGTCCCTTAGCCCAACAACAAACTCAGAAGTAAGCACTGTCCCAGTTCGCCACGTCTCGTAATTTTGGCGCGGCCATTGTTCCACCACTACTGTGCTGGGCACGTGGCGTGCCGTGACTCACGTGCCCTACGTGTGTACCGAGTGCTGGTCGCGCGTGTCATTCTTACTGGAATGATGATGAGACTGGAAGTGGCTTAGATTCTAGTGGAACTATTTACGAGTTACTCGTGTTTGTCGTCTAGCTTTGATTTCATTTAATTTATTTATTCAGTAGGTAACAATCTTATATCTGAATCGGTTAATTGTAGATACATTTTTAAAAGCGATTGTGTTTTGTTTTTATTTACAAATCAGTCGATACTTGACAGCCTGTTAAATTGTCTAAGGTGTATACTGAAGGAATACTTAGTTCTTTTTATTCGCCTGACTGCCGAAAAGTTGACAAAACACCGTTGGGTGAATAAATTATGATTTGTTTAACAAATCAACACAACGATTTTTGTTTCAACGTGCCGATATTAAAATCCGTGCTAGCGAAGCAGTCTAGAGTAGAGTCACTCACGAGCAGCGTAGCGATTGAATCCTTTGTGTGAGTAAAACTCAAGTTTGCTCACGGTTTTTGAGTGGGAGTGGTGAAAATATATTATTTCATGTTACTGTTTTAACTTTATATTTGTTCTTACTTTATTTGTAATTTTGTGACATACAATAAAACCTTACTTACGTACTTTAGTTTTACCTTTATTTTACCATACACAGCGCAGGTTCACATAAGGACCGACAGTTTGACTGGAACGACAAAAGGTGTCGTATGTATTTTGACTACAGCGCTGTACACATAAATATCGTCTCAGAAATGTCCCACCAAGCCCTTGGGCTCCGGGCTCCAGGCTGTGTCGCCGACTTTGGTACGTAGACTCCAATTTGTCCCCCTAAGGGGACAGATCAGGGTGACAAATGGGAATAAACCCATTATCCTAATAATTTTCTGACGTTTCAGCAGGATTACAAGCAACCAACGATGGGCTGACTAAACGTCAATGTTCTCTGTCGCAAATGCTATAAGACTTCTTCGTTTCTTTGGTTGGACTTTTAATCTAGTCTTTAAAAAAAAGGTAATTTTTTTCATACTTTGTCATATTTTTTTGGTATTTGTACTTTATTAGCATAAAAGTTACAATAAAATATTTTAAACCAATTAAAAGTCGTATTTACAAGTCAAACAACTGAGCTAACTGCAGATTTTTGCAAACAATCTACAGATAGCTCAACTGATCCATATCAATACCAGTCGCGCGCGTGCCCAAGACGCTGGCTGCATTGCCCCGCTGTATGGCAATACAGAAGCGCTGTGTCAGATACTCACCAGCTCTCGGATCACACTCTCGTTGCATCGACCAGACGCTTAGATTTCTCAAATCAAAATCAAAATATTCCATTTAATCATAAACGAACAAGCACTATTTTTTTCTAATTTCGCTTGCGTTAGCGCGTTTTAATCTTTTGTATGCTACTCTGTCTTGCGTAGCGTCGTAGCACTCTCTACGAAAATATTATTATTTTAATCATGTATTTTTGTAGAACACAAAATACTTGTTAAATAGTAGAGATCGAAAAGGAAGTTTTATTAGTTCGTAGATGTAGTAGGAATTTTTATTTTCAAAGTAAAGTGTATTTCAAATATGTGAGTGAGTGGAAATCTATAAATTTCTAAAAATTAAATAAAAAAATTGTATGTACACAACAGACAAAAACCTGACATTGAGTTATTAAAATATGTTAAAAACCATTTGATGAATAAATGTTACTATACAATTGACGAAGCTATGGCGGATTCATCCTTATTTTGTGAAAATAACTCAGATGTTGAATAAGTGTGACCTAGGTACATTGTACACAATATTTTATGTTACCCATAACACAAGCTCTGCTTACCTTGGGGCTAGATAATGCTGTGTGAATTGTCCAGCATTATTTATTTATAATATTTTATGTAAATCTTTCGACATGTCTAAGTGCTTAGTATAAGTTTAAGGATGAAATAAATGACTTTAATGTAATTCTCTCTGTTGCCTTTTTACGCAGAAAAAGCTTAACGAAATTTCGCAAAGATATGGATGATTATCTAAGAGTACCTAGTAGATATGGATGATTATCTAACAGTACCTAGTAGGTACATGCCGACGATGAAGTATCAATATCTCCTATCTCACAATCAGCAACTTTACAGGAAGCGAAAAAAACATAATAATTTTTATTTTGTTTACAATTATCAGATTTTTTAATGCAAAAAGAAGCTTATTTTGGAGTCAATTATATTACTATTAGTGAATTATGAGTAGGATATCTAATTAAGAAGATAATCAGACATAGGAGGTATTGATTCTATTTAGGATGAATTAATGATTTTGATAGGAGGAATAACAAAGAGTTTTTTTTTTTAAAGTAGTTTTATGTCAAAATAACAAGTTAAACATCTATTAGTTATTATAATCATTTATACAGCGACTCATAAACAGCAAACATACAAAATATTTGTCTTGGTAGGCAGGTGTCAGCAGAAAAGTAATAAAAAAGTCACATGATAAAATTATCAAAAATAAGAAATTAACAATTGGCGGTACCGCCTTCTTAAAAACATTTAGCATATTCGCATGAAAAATAAATACTTTGCAAGTTAACAACAATAGATAAACTATATAAAAAATAATATTTAATTAAGTTTTTTCTCCATTTAATTCTGATTGATTTTTTTCAAAAAAATGTGATACCTAAGTTGCTTTTTAATTTCAAAACAATAATAATTTTCGTACGTAAAAAAAACGATTAAAATGATTAAAAGAACATGATTGAGTATAAATTTCGGTAGAAAAGCTCAGGGTGTGTAATTTTCTGCTTAATACACAATTTAGTGACACGACACCCTGTAGCGAAAACCAAAGACGCACATTTTTAAAATCTTTCTCATACTTTAGCGAGAACCTGCTATAACACTTCTATAATCTCTACCTCAATGTAAGTATCATTAAGTTATTTGATTGCAGTAAGTGCCCGTGCAGAACAGATTGTGAATCATACCACCTTTACCGACCGGTGAATCACTCACACCATTATACTTGTTTGGGTCGGTCGGTCGGTCGGTCGGTCGGTCGTGGTGGAATGTACTACCACCTGATATTACTGTCACGAAACTAAGTTTCATCATAAACGGTTATCCATTGTTAGACAATATATTCGATAGTATACTATTATATTATGATAGTAGAATCGTAGACCTAATATTAATTATTAAGGCTGGTCTTTCGAAACATTAACATTTTCATTATCTTTGAGGATCTAGTAGGATCACTGCTGTTCAAATATGAAATCCAGGATTCATAAACTCCTTTACTTAATATTACATTTCATTCTGTTTAAAAGCGTCACAATAGTTTATTTGATTACTTGCAAAAATATCTAAAATATCTCAATTGTGATATATATTTTGCCTTCTTCCCCGTACCAATATGACTGACATGATTTTTATATTGAAAAAATAATAATTATATTACAAAGGCAAGTTAACAGATTCGCTAAAATAAATATTTGATTACTTGAACAGTACTGTTTTAATTAGAAGAAATCTGTATTTTTGAACTTGATTTTTGCACACGCGGCCTGCGTGAGTCCGACTCGCACTTGACGTTTTATTTTTTTGCTATTATCAAAGATCTTAGGATCATACTAGTATCTTTGGCTATTATACTTGCTACTAGGGCAATTTTCCAATGTCCCAAAAAAAAAACCGACTTCCACGAGACGTAAACCCATTCCTCGGTACGGGATGCGCTGCCAATTGCGTCACAAGGCCAACTGACGTAAGAGTCGATTTTTTTGGAGACAATTAAAGTTTTCGTAGTAATCATAATTCTATTGTTTGTTTAAATCATTTTTTTCCACTCTAGTTAATTTCGTTAGTTAAATATTAGCATGATACTTCGAGCCAAAATCAAAACTTAAGGAAGACCTCATTCCGGGAAAACTGAAGATGTTATTGTTCCTGAATAAGTAATACCTTCTGTTATTGTGGTATCAAACAACATTATTCTAAGAAGTACTTGGAAAGAAGACGTCGTAATGTTTTACGTACAAATTATTCAATCAATTTATTTTAATAAGACGAACATGTGTTATTGTTATTAGTCAGCGCAAGAAATAAATAATAATAAACGAACCAAATTGTGTCGCTCAGCTGTATGTTTAGGATGATCATTGGTGTCCCACTACTGGGCCCGTCTCTCCCTTCCTTCTTTATATTATTTTATTCTTCTGGCGGATAGGAAGTGTGGAGCCATCATTGGCTGGGACTTCTATGTGGCCATTGTCTATCGAGTACACCATCCGTCATCATAGAATGAAGAATTTTTGCTCTTAATTTTCATTAGTACCTCTTTAGGGGGCGATATATGCCGTCATTTTGTGAATAGGTTAGGCATAGGATTTCACGCTTAAAGGAGCGGGACAGAGCAGAGCGGCGTTAGCTCAAAAATCAACTGATTATCTATTATTAGAGACATTTGTTTGGAAAAATAAGCCAAACGTGCTCTGGGTATTCATCTATCTATATAATATAGTGATGAAAATAAAAAAATCTTGTGATTGATAGTATAGGAGAAAATTTTTGAAAACTAAGAAAATTACTTACTTTTTAGGGTTTCAAAGATCGGTTTTGAAACCCTTATGGTCTCGCTTTGTCCGTCCCCGCTCTTTCTTGAATATCTCAGTAACTACTGCAGCTATTAACTTGAAATTTGAAATAATGATACATTTCGTGCGCCATTACTGATTTCAAGAAAAAAATATATAAATAAATGAAAAATGAAAATGAATATTTTCAGTACAAATTTTGACGTTGAAATTTCAAAAGAGACCTAGGAAGGCAAATGGGGTATCAAATGAAAGGTATCGTTTTGTACATTTCAAAACACTTTTTGAAATTTTTGTAAGTTTCATACTTTTTGAAATATTTCAAAAAAAGACAATAAATTGACCATTCCCCCCCCCTAGCTCCGAAGATTGCAGACCGATCTATGTACAATGTACTAGGCGTTTGTAGACATCAATCTATATTTTACAGGAAAAATATAGAGAAGTCTGTAATAATAATAGTTTTTGAAAAATGGTCAAAAAGGGGGGGGGAATTTTTTTTCAAAAGAAGGGGTACCTGCCTATGTGGGGTATTAAATGAAAGGTATTGTTTTGACCATTTCAAAACACTTTTTGAAATTTCTGTAAGTTTCATACTTTTTGAAATATTTAAAAAAAAGACGAAAAATTGACCATTCCCCCCCCCCCCTATCTCCGAAGATTGCAGACCAATCCATGTACAATGTATTAGGAGTTTGTAGATATCGATCTATATTTTACAGGAAAAATATAGAGAAGTCTGTAATAATAATAGTTTTTGAAAATGGTCAAAAATGGGAATTTTTTTTTCAAAAGGGGGTACCTACCCAAGTGGCATATCAAATGAAAGGTATCGTTTTGGCCTAATTAAAACACTTTTTGAAATTTCTGTACGTTTCATACTTTTTAAAATATTTCAAAAAAAGTTGAAAAATTTACCATTCTCCCCCCTCCTATCTCCGAAGATTGATGACCGATCCATGTACAATGTATTAGGCGTTTGTATATAGGGTTCTATATTTTACAGGAAAATATAGAGAAGTCTGTAAAAATGACCATTTAAAAAAAAAAAACATTGAGAATGGTCGAAAAGGGGGATATTTTTTATCGAAAGGGGGCTATCTACCTATTGGTTTATCAAATGAAAGGCATTGTTTTGTAAATTTTAAAACAGTTTTCGAAATTGCTGTAGGTTTCGTACTTTTCAAAATATTGCCATTCGAAAAAAGACGGAAAATTGATTGTCCAAATAATTGGCAAATGTTTGAAACCCTCGTCGCGCGAGTTACACTCGCACTTGGCGGATCTTGTTTACTTTACTAGTACTTTGAACAATTAGTTCTGTTATTTAAAATATTTTTTTTTTTCATTTTCGAAAGAAAGGGGATCTGCCTTGTATTCCATAGATTATTAGGTATTTTATCAAAGCTTTATCAATAAAGAAGACGGAGAAAAATTGTTTTAATGTTAACCCAAGTTTGTCGGTTTCACATCTATCGCCTAAAACCTGTGAAAACCTATTTATAATAAGTGACGCGTGACCCGAGAGCTGGTGAGTACCTGGCGCTCCGCATTTGCAGTGTCACAACACACAGCGGGGCAACGCAGCCAGCGTCTAGGGGACGACAGCAGACCAGCTATTGACATGACAGTAGTTGATGATTTTTTTTCTTACACGTGACCATTGTGCATGCTACAGTCATATTGTGTAAACTTCTTGGAGATACAGGCATGCAAGAACGCAAAAATAGGAAATAATAAATAATTTCACTTTATTTATTAAATATAATTTTATATAGTAAGTAAACTTTATTAAGAAAGAAAATAACAATCAAATAATAGGATTAAATTAAAACTAGTATTTACAATAGAAACAATTAAGCTACCTGCAGACTGTTGAAAACAATCTACAGATAGCTCAACTAATACTATAGCAAACTATATATTAATTATTATTACAATAATAATAAAAAAAAATATTAAAAAAATAAGTCTGCGTCGCCAAAGGTTCGGATATAATGGATGATGATGATAATCTACTCGTGCCACCATCGAGTCGTTAACTTGAGGTTAATTGCGTCAAATGAATCACTTCCCTCGAGACAGTCGGCTGTATGGCTTCCTTTTTAATTTCCAACTGTTGTGGACTTAATGATTTTATTGAAATCACGCTTATTAAATACTGTGTAGGCGGAAGAAGAGACAAGCTTGTAAATATAGGCAGAATTAAAAAAAACTGCAGAAAACAACAAAGGCGGTGGTCTTATTCCATGCAAATATTTCTCTCATAATCATTTCATGGAAGCCTGCCTCGCAGGGGGTTGCGGGTTCGATTAGGGGATCGATTAAAAAATATCCAAATAGTTACAATGCTGAAAGTTTCAATGTAGTTCTGTATCTGGACAAATTGTCAAATTTTAAAGGTTATTTTTATCACGGAAGAAGCTAGTATAATGACATAGCTATAAGCCAAACTTATAACGGGTATTTAATTTAGATACTATTTTATGCAAAGGAACAAAGTAGGAAACTTTTATGAAATTTCAGATATCAAAAATTGTTTATTTCCATTAATACAAAATGTACACTTAGAAAAGGTCAAATTCTTAAAATAAAACAACTACACGGAAATAAAGTGATAATAATATTTTGGATTTCTATCGCTTCGGTATGTTATGTAGACTAAAGTAAAGAAGCGACGAAGAAACCTTTAGCCTGTTAGTTGTTATTTTTCGAGTTGGAGCAAAACCCGTCCCAAGCTTTTTTATCTTGAAGATAATTATGATATTTTGTAGTAAGCCTTTTTGCACAGAAAGGTTTTGAAAACTTGTTTATATTTATTTACTGATAGATTTTGCAACTCACTAGGAGTTTTGTTGTAGAAGCATTGCCCCTGGTTGTGGGCACAGCAAGCTTGTGTTTATTTCTAGTATCCATATTATGTACCTATACTTATTATATTATTGCTATTTTAAGGGAAGCTGTTGATATTTATATGAGTGTACGTACAACAAGTTTTCATAAACCTATTGACATGGGTCATTATCTTTATTTCTTTAAATTTATCACGTAGGGATTCTTTGGGACCCATATCATATTTGATGAGATTGCACCACGGAGCAAATATTTGCTCCGTGGATTGCACGAACACCCCTCTTCTGCAGCACAAATATGGTTATAATATCTGCAGCGTTCCCCCACAGCAGTATACCGAAGACACTATTACTGTAGAAGTAGCTAAAATAAACAAGTCTAGATGTATCCACGTCTGTAAGATGACCGATTTTTTTACTGTTTACGCTGCAGAACTAAGTCTACTCGATAGCTTATCTGTGTGGGCCCCGTGATACCTAAGAATACGGTACTTTCTACAATCTCTAATGTTTCTCCCATTACTTGTTTCACCTGATGTAGTTTTCCTGTAGTGTGTTTCTAGCCGTGTGGCTTAGAACTTGCACCACCCCAACTCTTCCCGTGGGTGTCGTAGGATCCCGTGGGGATTCAAATATCAAATATCAATAACGTTTATTTCTTTAAGCTTACAAAATAAGCACTTAGACAAGTCAAATTTTATACTATAAACAGGTTTATAAATAGTCATTATTATCAAATAAGAAATATGATGTTATTGATTTTATTCGCTTCAATTTTTTGTCCACTAGTGGAAGAAGCGAAAAAGAAACCACTAGTAAGTTTTATAAATCTTAAAATTAATACATTACTTATCTCAGTCTAAATATAATCCAATTTGTATATAACTCAATATTTATATGAAACTGACTAAGCTTAACATTATATCCCTTATATACCATTGTCGGTGTGGAACTGAGCGACATCTGGCCAAGCATTTACATCATTGATGTAATCATCTATGGAGTAATAGGCTTTCTTTATTAGATTTCGTTTTATGTACTGTTTAAATTTACGAATAGGGAGCTCAGTTGCTTCAGATGGAAGCTTGTTATAGAAACGTACGCAATTTCCCATAAATGATTTCCCTACCTTTCGTAATCTATATGATGGGATGTGCAGTTTATTCTTGTTTCTTGTATTTACTTTGTGAACATCACATTTTTTTAAAAAGCTATCTTTGTTTTTGTGCGTATACATTAGATTTTCATATATGTATTGCGATATTACTGTCAAAATATTTATGTCTTTAAATAATTCCCTCAAAGAGTGGCGTGGCTTTAATTTATAAATTGCGCGTACAGCCCTTTTTTGGAGAACAAAGATAGTCTGAATGTCGGCTGCCCGTCCCCAAAGCAAAATACCATAAGACATGATACTATGGAAGTAACTAAAATAAACTAACCTAGCTGTATCTTCATCGGTAATATATCTAATTGTTCGAACCGCATATGCTGCTGAACTAAGTTTGCCTGCGAGAGCATCAATTTGCGGTCTCCATTGAAGAGAGGAATCAATATTATGTAACCCTAGGAAAACCGTTGAGTCGACAAAGTCAACGATCTCATCCTTTAGCATTATCTTAGTTGGGAGTTCTCTTACATTTGGTAACATGAATTTTATGCATTTGGTTTTTTTAGCATTTAGTAAGAGGTTGTTGGAGGTGAACCAATCTAGTATTTGTGAAAGCGAGTTATTTACATCGTCATAATTACATTTTTTTCTGTCAACTTTTCCTATTTATTTTACTGATTTTAACACTTTCTTATCAGATATTTCAATTATTTGTACAATAAAACATAAATTAAATAAGTATCAGCTGATGAAGGCGTTTATCAGGGGGAGGCCCACGTCCAGCAGTGGACCAATATAGGGTGTTGTCAGTGAGAGAGAGTGAGAGTAGTTTCCTTATTAATGTTTCATGGTGTACGCAATCGAATGCTTTTGACAATACGCAGAAAACACCTGAAGCATCTTGCGACTTCTCCCAAGCATAAAAAATATGCGATGCTAACTCTACACCGGCATCAGTAGTTGACCTGCCGCGAGTATTTTTATATTTTATATTTTTTATTGAAGTAAACCACAGCGTTACAAATTCCTTAGAATACTTAAAATATATAAAACAATAAGGCCAAAAAGGATTACACAGATAATAAAGAAATAAGTCAATTAAAGTTAAAGAGAACTAATTACTAAGTTGACTACGAAGTAAATTTATTGAAAGTATAAATTATTTGTGTGCGCGCGCGCGTTTGTGTGTTGGTGTGTTTGTTTGTGTGGAGCTCCTGAGGACACCGGTCTCTTAAGAGTCCGGGCAACAGGAGTCACCAGTGTGTTTGCATGTATTTATGTGTGTGTGAGGGTGAGTTTGTGTGTAGGTCTGTGATCATAAATTATAATTTTGTGATTCTAAGTTAATTTTTTTATTTGTTTTTTGAGCCCGGTTTTGGAAGTATGGAAGATATCTAGATCCGGGTAAATTTTGTTATATGTTGTAACCAATCTACTCAGTATTGAATTTTGGGCATATTTGGTCGATACTTGGGGCATATTAAACAACGGTGTATGTCTAGTGCGATATTTAGGTGCTTGTAATGAAATTCTAGCCAATAGTTCGCTGCTGTCAATTGCGCCATTGAAGATATCATGTAAGAGAACCATATCGTATTGTCTACGTCTTTGTTCAAGAGTGTCAATGTTAAAATACCTACAACCATCTTGATAGCTATCAAATGTTTGGTAGCTTTTAAAACCCAAATATTTTATAAACTTTTTTTGGATGCTTTCAAGTCTATTTACGTGTACAGCATAGCGTGGAGACCATACACTGCATGAGTACTTAAAGTAAACCCGAACTGCTTATAATGTAGCAGGCCATTGCCATTGAAATGCAGTAAGCAATAAATAAATAAATAATTCTGGACAATTCACACAGCATTATCTATTTATTTATTTATAGATGTAAATAAGTTTTTCAAGAACTTTGCTGAATGTAGGTACTGATATTGGTCTAAAGTTAGTGGGGTCAGTTCTACTACCCGATTTAGATAGTGGGATTATTTTGCTGTATTTTATAAGATCAGGAAATACGCATATGAAGCGAAGCATGCTAAGTAATTATTTTGAGAATTATCAATAACTTAAAGTAAAACAAAACACAGTATGCAGCATACGCAGATGTCCCGTTATCTAACAAAACCACATTATTACGTGAATCATTGCAATTATATTAATTTCAATAATTCTCACAACTAGGTACACTACATCTGAACATTTTCCTCCTTGAAGTCGTGAGAGAATCGCAGTTTCTATGATTTCCGCAAGATTGTTGACAGATCGGCCGGCACGTACAGCGAATACAAATTGTTGAAGAGGCTACTAAACTAACGACGCCATTTTTGAAAAGGATAGACATAGGATTTTGTGTGCATAGGAGCGGGACAGAGCAGAATGCTAGTTATGCTAGTGCAAAAATCAAGTGCGAAAATCAAGATTTCTTCTAATTAAAAGAGTACTGTTCAAGTAATCAAGTATTTATTTTGGCGAATCTGTTCATTATTTTTTATTTCTGCCTTTGCTTTATTTTTCAATATAAAAATCATGTTCAAAAATGCCGTGGCGTTCCAGCTAGGTTTCATGCGGCGAGCGTGGAATGTTTGGTTCAGAGCGCTTTGATCTGAGAGAACCAAAGCGGAGACGAGATGAGACGAGACGAGACGAGAGATGTGTTTTAAACAACCAAATAGAACGTCATCATTCACACATCTCGTCCCCGCACAGCTTCAGTGGAGACCACCGAGGAGCCGCTCTCGACAATCATTCCACGCTCGCCGCATGAGACAACCTAGCTGAAAACCATCGACCTTGCTACACTCCCATATACGTAGTATGTAGAGGCACATATTCGCACCATGCAACTAGAGAATGAGACAGCAGCAAAATACCGGTAAATACTACAACGTTCCCACGGTGTTGTGCACAATGTGAGGAAAGACTGTGAAAACTGCATTTCCAGTATTTGATCAATGAAGGTAAGTTTTGTTCTGTCCGCGGCTTCCCGCGCGTTTTTCTGAGATAAAAAGCCTAATTGTATCATACGAGAGAGAAACGCTTCAACCCGCGGCTTTGTACGCGCTAACAAGTGGACTACTAACCGATGTTACGGGGTGTAATGTAATAAAATCTATGTGTGATAAAATCCGTCTCGTTACGCGTTACGAGCGTCTTCTTACCGCTTTACGCTCGCTGTGTAACGCGTTACATTACGACACACATTACGGAACACAGGTCAGCACCTGGATTTAGTAATCCAAAGCGGATTTAGTTCGATATGTAGGTATGTGTGTAGACTAGCTGTACTACAAGGAAACAAAATATCTGGAGATGAAAGTTAACAAACCTGTCCACACCACCACAAACTTTCGTCTTATTTATTAGTTACCTACATATTCATAAATCAGTCATTATTCTAGAACAAATGCTCACTCATCAGCAAACACGTCCACGGTTGAGCGTCCAGGGTCAATGCTTCAACAGTCAAGAGAGTTGTTCCATAATCTCTTCACTTACCATTACTGCCCTTCTTACGATAAACTAGCAGGGCTAATTGCTGATTAAAGGGGAGATTTACATTTGTGATTCTCCTTCTGGTAGATTCCACGCGACGAACAAATACACAAACGTTTGCCTATAAGGCTTTAGATACCGAGGCATGTATTAGCAAGCAAAACCGAGTGCATATCACATTAATAGATGGATATAAGTTTTTTAAATTCTTCACTTCAAAATTACTAAACGGATGAGGTTAATATTTTGTACGGATGTAATACCTACGGTGGAAATGAAATATGTTTTCTTTAGTATTTTATTTTTGATATAACACGTGCAAAGTTGCGGGCAGAATCTAGTATATATTTGTAACTGGAAGTATATTTCGAGCTGAAGTAGGAAAGGAGCTAAAGCCCAGATAAGTAAGAGCCCGTTCATATTCAAATGAGCGCTGCAGCCGTGGACGGCGGTCGGTGGACTAGGTGCAGAGAGCTGTTCCAATGATTTATTCACTTGGTAACCTATTTCAATGTGTAAGGACTAGGGGTTTTCTAAGCTCCGAGTCTTTTGCAACGTTTAAAGCAAACGCTAGGAACAACTTTGAAAAATGAAGAGATACATTTTCCCGATGTATTATTACCTAAATCGGAAAAGCTTTGGATACCAAGGCACACAATTTACGGGTTAGTCTGGGAATCTAGAAATCAGGGGTTTTTTTGCAAAAAGTTAGGTCTATGATAGAGAATAGCACAAAACCTCACTCAATCCAGTTCTGGACAGAGGCCTCGCCCGATAAGTACCTTATTCGGTACTGTGATGTCCATTTACACGTGTAGGTATTTCCTTTAGGTAGTACTTATATTTTATATAAGCGGTCTGCCCCGGCGGCTTCGCAAGGGTCTATTCTATATAGCCTATGACACTCAGAAATAACGTGGCTTTCTATTGGTAAACGAATTTTCTAAATCGGTACACACTACAACCTCACAAACTCGCAATTCACAAACTTTGTCTCTTATAATATTAATGTTATATTAGAGGTATATTACTATTTTATCTCTGAACGTAATGGTTCAACATAATAGTATTGCAAGTAGCAGGCACTATTTTTTTGCTTCAGTACCTATCTACTTACCAGCTTTTCAGTCGCGTCAAAGTGTAGAAATGGACATATAAACAAGTAGTTAATTGACATTATTATTACTGGATTATAAGAACTCACCTGAGTGAGATTCTATTCTGATTGATTATTGACTAAATAAAAAATAAATTGACTAAATAAATATTTTCTTTATAGTATTATTCTTTATCTGTTCATTTTCAAGTGTTTAGGATCACTACAACTTGTCTTAGGTATTGAACTAGCTAGGAGTACGGATCTGGTTAAACAAAATGTGCATCTTTGTTCATAGTAATCATAGTAATGTAAAGACCAAAATGGACGATTAACAATAAATAAATAATGCGATTGTTTATTGAATGAATCAGAGTAGTTGACCTTAATCGACTCATATGTAGTTCTTAATGGAGCGCTACCCAGCCAACCAACCAATACGCATGTTGACTGATCGAGAAAAAATACTCCGAGATGTTTTAAAACGTTTTAAAATTGAACCGATTGGTCTGATATTTTGCATAGATTTTGAATCCCATAAAACAGTTTCCATGGGATAGAAATGACCTTTAAATGACCTCTAAAGATAATTTCTATCCCATGGTAAATCATATTCCTTTCTAAAAAATCGGAACTAGTAGAAAAATTTCAGCCTTAAAAAATACAATTTGTATTTCGCTCTAAAACGCTACAATATGGCGTCTGCGACTTGACCGATGCACGAGCCTCTGATGATATGGAATTGAATTGATGAGACTACTTTAACTCCTATCTATTTTGACGGTGTGTCAATTCCGGTCAGCAAATCCGTCAAAAACTTGGGTCTAATTGTAGACAACGAGTCGTCCTGGGGTTCGCAGTTCGCTGAACTCGGCAGGCTCGCTGCGGCGACTGCGCAATTTTCTCCCGACTTCCACTAATATTACACTGACCCATGTCCCTTTTGTCTCCCATTCTCAATTACGCCGACGTTTGCTATACTGACTCAAGATCAATTAAACAAACTTGAACGCCTCAAAAACTTCAGTATCAGTTGATATTTGGCATTGGGAATTTGACCACGTTTCGGAATATCGCACTAAACTCTAGTGTTTGCCCATCCGGCTTCGCGAAATACTCACATACTATCTCTCTTGTGCATTATCCTTTTCTATCCTCCGAGCCCTTCCTATCTCAAGGAGCGCTTTGATTTCCTTTTTAATTCTCACTCTCTCTCTTTACGTTCCTCTGAAATCATAATTTGTAATTGTCAAGGGAAGAAAGTCAGACCTGCCATCGTGGATTTCTTCATATATTTCTGTTGCCGCTATAGCTAAAAATACTAAAAACAGAATATAATAAATATTAAAATGGGCTCCCATAGAACAAACGTGATTTTTTGCCTATAGTTAATGGTACGGAACCCTTCGTGCGCGACTCTTACTCGCACTTCGCCGGTGTAATTATCTTCCAACTATCCATCCACGTATTCAGCTTTGTCTCTGGTTAATTTTACCAGTTAGTACCTCAGAGCAATAACTACAGCATAGAGGGACCGCGAAATTTAAGTCTAGTTATACTCTTCACACTTATAACACAATCAGTGTGAAAAAAGAGGATAGGTATATAGATATATGGGTTGCTTATGGCAATGCTGTCCACTTTTTTCATCTCGGTAGTGATGTGCCGATTTTGCAGAAGTATCGACATTAATTTATTTTTAAAAGATAATTTAACTATTGAATTGAATGTTCATACGTTATTGTCATGTCTTTAGAAGGTTATCGATTCGATACGTATGTATGTAACATTGTTGGAATTTCACAATATTCACATAATGTTACTCTATGTGGGTTTCTAAACACGTGTGACAAATTTCATAAGTTTTTGTATGTATGTTACTATACGCATTTCTCTGAAACACGTAATTGGATTGTAAGCATTCTTTCTTTGTTGGATTAGGTATCTCTTAACTTAGGGAACAGTACAATTTATCAAAATCAGTTCAGCAGTTTTCATGATACAAAATGAAATAAAAACAATCGGATCAAAACGATATTTTTAATTTATTAAGAGCTGACCCGCCCGGCTTCGCCCGGTTGGATATTTCCATATTCTCTCACATTAAAATATTCTATGGGCAAATATTTCAAAGGCTCCCGTCCTGGATTTGAGTGTAGATTCTCATCATCATCATTATCCTGAAACAATGAAAGCTTAGTATAAAAATACTACCTGGCTTTAACCTTAATCAAAGTTCAATCTGCAGGCATAAAAAAAAATCACTGATATGCTACACTGTTTAGAACATATTCGGCTATGCTTAGTCCAATTAATTCTGGCTCTCGGAATCGCTTTACACCAGTTCTCTTTCTCATTTGGAGGCATACTAAAAAAGAAAACGATACCTTCTCCAATTTATCGGCATAACTTTATCGTATCGATAAAAAGTACCTATCTACATCACTAGTATAGAATTACCTTACAAATTAACAATTTTTAATTTGTAAATTATTTCGCGATTACAACATAATTTGTAATAAATATGGATTGAGGGATCAATAGCAATCTATAATATGTATGGTTTTAGTGATCACATCCAAATATATCGCGTGATTTTGTATGAAAACTGTAAAAATACACTTACCGGTGAAAGCTTACAAATTCATAGTTTTCTTTCCTTGATGAATGTGATTTACATGATAACACAAAACAAGCCATGTTATAAGCTTATGCATCTGTCCTTTGCACCTTTTTTTTAACAGATTTATGCACAAAATCTATTATTTTTTAGTAAAATAATGACTCAGCTCATGTATTTACATTCACGACGTAATAAGCAACTAAATCAAATTCTTTGTACGGTTAACCGTGTACTAAGCACTATTGTGCTGTTTTTAATTGGTCGTGTAATAAGAGACCAAGTGTGACCATTTGACATCTTCGGAATGCCCATTTAGCTTTAAGCCTACATGATAGATATGCGTTTGTCTCATAAACCAGCACAATCTGCGCTATAAGAGAGAAGAGCTTAGATATATCGTAATTTCTTCGCTCTCTCTATGCTGTAGTTATTGCTCTGAGGTTAGTACTCGTTACGTAAATATAATATGATGATGATGATTCTTAGTTAATGGCAATATATAAGTCTGGTTGGACTCTTTTCTGCCAGTGTCAAGTAATGGAAAATAATAGTAAAATATGAGTTAGCAAGTTATGAAGATTGTTTGATATTTTCACCAGAGCCTAGTTCGTTATCTAGCAGGGTACACCACGTGCAGGTTAGGTTGGCTTGGGAGACAAGATCTTGGAGTCTCCCTTGTACCCCCTAAATATAATATCATGCTGATAATTCCTTTTGCTAATGTCAGTGTCAGCGAGTCTGCCAGTATGAATGATTCATTTTATGCGAGAATATTTGCGGTGGAATGTGATGTGATAACTGATAAGGGACACAATGGTCACACATTAAGTAAAATACCAAATTAAGTTTCGGAAATTCCTATCCGTAAGGATAACGCTAACTCGGTGCTTTGACATAAATAAAACACGGAGTTCAAGTTTGTGTGTTTGTTGCGCCATCACGATGAAATAAATATAGTTTTACTGACTTTACTAAATTCTAGTTTTAACGCGTTTATTTTATTAATTAATTATTACCTAATTGATTATATAACGACCGATTTGGTGTGGTGGGTGAAGGTTCGCCTGCGATGCAGGAGGTTACGGGTTTGATTCCCTTCCCTTGGAACAAATGTTTGTAAAATCTGCAAATATTTCTTTCAATCCGGTTGTTCTTAATATTTTCTATGTATGACAAAAACATCTATCTATGTAATGTATTATGTATATCACTTATCTAGTACCTACCCATAACACAAGCTCTGCTTAGCTTGGGGCTAGATAATGCTGTGTGAATTGTCCAGCATTATTTATTCATTATCTAGTGGCAACGTCGTTCGTTCATTTATTGTAGTGTTTAGTGTAAGTTTTATTATTTTTTTTATACTTATTAACAACTTTCCCTATTGTTTTTTGTGTGTATGCTAAATAAAGTTTATTCTATTCTATTCTAAGATTTTATAATTAATTACTGATTGAGACATTCCAAACTCGAAATCCCCTAAAACTGATAGACACACTCGATCAAGGAGTCATCAGCACAAACACGCCCACTGCTGGTCATGCCTCCTCCATAAGGTTGAAGCACTATTACCACGCTTGGCAAGGGATCGGTGATCGCAGTAGAGGTGTTAAAAATACACAGAAGCTGCCCTAGAGATAGGATAGCCTTTAGTCAGCTCTTAGGACATACTTGGTACGACGACGCGGAGGTTTGATACAAAAGTGGTGATGGTGGTGACTCCTACCCCAAGTTCGTCAGAGTCCAGCCAGGTGCACGAGACATATCATAGTGTGCAAGTGTGTGCACTCTCTCATAATGCGATGGGACAGCGGCAGACCGACACCACCGGAGAGAGGTCAGGCGCAAGACCAACGACTTAGCGTGCTATTCGACACACGGGAGCCTAACCACCGCCAACGTTCTGACTCCGCTGTTACTGTGCATTTTTATTGCAAGAAAAACTCTAATAACAGCTTTTGGCATAATGATTCTGATCGGACGGGATTCAAACCCAGGAGCTTATTATGAGCAGTTGAACAATCTAACCGCTAGACCAACCCCGTTTACCTACATGTTAGAATGTGTATCAATTTTTGGTAATTTTACAAATACAAAAAAAAACTCTTTATTGTACACCACAAAAAAAAAAAAACAACAAACAGACATAGACCTTAAACATAAAAGTACAATGGGCGGCCTTATCGCTTAGAAGCGATTTCTTCCAGGCCCAGGCAATTTTATATTTATTAGAACTTTTAGGAGTTTAAGGCTAGTATAGCAACAACATTAATTATTAGATAAATAAGAGGAGAACTCAGTGCCTAGACAAACCTAACATAGGCTTTAAGGTACTACTAACCAAGCTATGTAACGAATTTTTTATGAATAAATTTAAAAAAAAACAACGAGCTTTCAGTATTTATACGTTAGTATTTTGTATCTGAAAGAGACAAAGTAAATGTATAATGTCGAGCCGAGTCATTCAAACTACAGAGCACCGCGGAGGCATCTCCATAGATAATTAATTTTCACGACTCATTTAACTTTTTGATACTTTTGCAACTTTGTTTTTGAAATGTATTAATTTGCGGCGGGAACAAAGGGGCTTTCTTAAGTTATTTAAATTCTCAATTAATTTGTTGCTGAGGAATTTGGCAAGTGCGAGTTAGATCCTTCTACTTTACTTTATGATACCGTTAATTAATCACAGGCCTACCAACTTTTAAAATGGTAAATTATTCATTTATACTTGCTTCTGTGCAGATTGATTCACACATCATCTTCTAGTCCTGAAGTGAGCTTGTGTGACACAGAAAGAATATATTATACTCACAAACTATTTCAGTTGCAGATTGGAGCAGAGAGTTACTTCAAAATAACTGCATTTTAATAAACTTTGAGTGCATTAACATGAAACAGAACACTGAGCGGTACCAACACCTTCCTACAGGTTGTAGGCAGCAAGCGAGCATCATGCAGTCTTTCAACAGGATCTTAACTCTTTCAAGAGTCTGTAACGAGTAGTAAGCTGTAAAATGAAAGATAAAATTAAAATAGTTAATTTTTGTAATGTTTATTGTACCTGTGTTATTTGTGGGACAATCTCTGAATATACAAACTTCTATTCTTATTTTATTTTAACTTGGATTGAATGCATATGACGTCACGAATTTTTGGCAGATTTTCATTAAATACTGGCAAAAAATCATGGTTTGAGACGAGCTCGAATCTGAGTTTTGTTTGAGAATTCGAGGGTTAGCTTCAATAAAATCTTTAGTGAGCAAAGCTGTGTGCTTGCTCATAGTTGAGCAGGACAATTGTAAAATCCATTGATGAGCGGCATCGAGCTGATTGGCAAGAAGCTGATTGGCGTCGTAAAGAGCGTCTGTCTCAATCTTCCAATATAAGCTAATCTCGCCATTTCCAAAAATAACTAAACGCCTTGCGTTGGCGTCCATTGCACCACAAGAAATTCTACAACCCGAAATATTAGTTATAACCCCGACCACGAATTTACTTTGTATTTGGTTAATGCACGACTATGAAGTTTCCTAATTGTTGACAAGTGGCTGTCATAATCATCACGCGCATTGGTGATCGCATTGGGGGTGTTAAAATTCACATAAGCTAGCTGGTGTCTTCTCCTGTTAGGTTCCCTTGTTCGACTTTTAATTACGACATCACGGGCTGAGTTAGTGGTCCTTAATCCTGACGGACGAGTATTAAGTTTTATTTCGAACATTTCCGCGTCGTCCTTCTCCAAACCTAGCACAGTGGAAACGCGCTCAGACCGTTGAAAACTCGTTCAATAGATCCGACCTTGGCTGTCTTCCGCGTAATCAGCCGCCTCTAGGTCACACCACAAAGGAGTACGTACGTCCATAGCTACCGTGGACCACGTACCATGTTGACAATACTTGCCTAGCCTAGCTGTTACGTAAACTAGGTAGGCCATTAAGATCGTGTTTTCGTGAGTGTATCACTCACACCATTATCGCTGCTTATTGGTTCTTTTTTATTTTAAATTCGTAGTCAAAATGTGGCGAAATAGTATGAGTGACTCACGAATGCTTCTAAATAGATCAGCTGGGATTATATATTGACCCTATATTACAGGCACTCACACCTCTGATTTATATAGAATTAGGTTAATTAAAGTATTTACCGTTATTTGGCAGCTACCAGCTGAGAGAAGTACAAAATACTAATAGTTTCGATCGAACAATGAAGAACACAGGCTTCCTTAGACCAGCGTTATACCAAATTGTTAGCAAACAAGTGATAATGTTGAAAGAACTAAAATTCTACTTCATATTCCTTAATATTTCTGCACTTCCATACCTTCCTGATTTTATAGGTTATGCGGAAAAATATGTTTCTTGTAACTAGGACCGTGTCGGAATCATTTTGTATACAATAGCAATATATTCATTATACTCGGTTCACAATTGAAGGAAAGATCAGGGATTATACCTAACAAAAAAATATACGTATAAACTTTACAAATCAAAGTAGCAAAATAAATGATTTTGGTTTGGATTGTTCCAATAATACCCATACCAATAATACCCATACCAATAATACCCATACCAATAATACCCATACCAATAATACCCATACCAATAATACCCATACCAATAATACCCATACCAATAATACCCATAGACAAAGAAACTTTCCTTTATCTTAGCTGGTAATAAGTAATTATTCTATTTCGACGACTTCAGTGGCGCAGCGGGCGAGAGTCTGCCTGCGACGCAAGAGGTTGCGGGTTCGATCCCCGCCTCGGAACAAATTTGTGTACGATCTGCAGAAATTTGTTCCGTTGGTCTGGGTGTTTTTCTATGTATAATAAAAAATATCTATCTATGTAATGTATAATATTACGTATATCAGTTATCTAGTACCCATAACACAAGCTCTGCTTACCTTGGGGCTAGATAATGCTGTGTGAATTGTCCAGCATTATTTATTTATATTTATTGATTTATTATTCAGACCGACGGGCGGCGCCTAGTGAAGAGGAGCTCATAGTTTACTCATGAGTAGATGGTACTTTGGGGCTGATGGATGAGATAATAATGATAGATTAGCAAATGACTATGAAAAAGATGACTCCTCTATATTGAATAAAACAGGTATATCCTGACCATGTCTAAGAATTAAGAATGTACCTATGACTCACTGTGTCATATAAAATGTTTCATTCATCTTTAATTATTGTAAATTCTTTCCGAGTAAAGCCCCTCCAGTTCCTAGAACTCGTACACACAACGCTACAAGATGTGTATGACTCACTCACCGGTAGTAAACTTATGCACAGAATAAATTATAGTGTTTAAGGATGTCGGTTGAGTTTTGGATTGGTGAGGTCGAATTTTGATGGAGGGCGTGTAGTTCGAAATCTTCAATTTTGATTGGTGACTTGATTTTTCATTTTTGGTAAATAAAAATAACAAAGATTTTTAAACTTTCGTAATTTGTTAACGTTGTTATTTATCGCGTACCATTTGTTTTCTTTTCCCAACGTTTCGACCGCGTTACAGCGAGTCGCCTCGTGACCACGATCTTTGTAACGAGATCTAAACGTTGGGAAAAAAGCAAAAGGTACGCGATAAATACCCTATAAATAATCTTTAATAAAATAACCGAGTTTTTGAATGCCACAGGCAGGAGTCAAACCTGCATCTGTAGCCATTTGCTCTATCCAAGTGTCGGAACTCTGCGCTAGTTTTATTAGTAGATACTTAGGATACAGTTCTTAAATAACCAAAACCAACACAAATATCCGACTCAGTTAGTTTTTAATAGTAAACTCCTCCCAGTCTCAGGACTCAGGACTACGCAGGAAATATTATAGCGCACAAGTGTGTGTGCAAACACAGGTGCACTCACTATAACTCTTATAGTTATTTTATGGTAGTGTCTTGATTTTATTATGATTTCTCAAAAAAATTGTAAACAATGTACTCTTTTCATGTCTCTTCATCTCGGGGCTACATGTCTCTACACATAACACAAACTCTGCCTATCTAACAAAATACCGGAAGTACTAAAAGACGAAGAAAAAGACAAAATATTTGAAACCAAATTAAAAAAATACCTCTTAATTAAAAACAATTTAAACGACTTTTTTAACTACAAATCTTAACAAAAAAGAAAACCACCTATTATTAATAATAACTACTACTATACCTAACTTCATACATTGATACCTAAAAAAAAAAATTAATACCTACCATCGAGCTAGAATTCTATAATATGATACCTGCTTATCCATAATATTACCTTATCAATTGAATTACATTTTTCTCCTAGAAACTAACTAAAGATTTTTCTAGAAACCCGGTCCACTTCCACTCTCGATACCTTTTGCTACGCCCTTTTGGGTACCATTGTGTCTCTTGAGCATTACCTTTATACCTAATAATAAGACCTGAATATGTACACAATGATTGCAATGAAATAAATGAATATGAATATGAAATATCTTGGGGCTACATGTCTCTACAAATAACACAAACTCTGCCTATCTTGGGGCTACATGTCTCTACACATAACACAAACTCTGCCTATCTTGGGGCTACAGTCTCTACACTACACATAACACAAACTCTGCAAATCAAATCAAATATGTATCAATAACGATTATTTATTTCGGTTTACAAAATAAGAACTTAGACAAGTCAAATTTTATCTATAAACACGTTTATAAACAGTAATTATTAATAAATAAGAAACAAGGTGTTATTGATTTTGTCCACTAGTGGAAGAAGTGGAAAATAAACCACTAGTAAGTGTATATGACTTATAAACTAATATATTATTATTTGCATATCTAAGTCTAAATATAATGTGATTTAGATACAGGTCAATATTTATCTAAGACTAACTAAGCTTAACATTATTTTCCTTCTATACTATTGTCAGTGAGGAACTGGGCGACATCTGACCAAGCATTTACATCATTCATGTAATCATCTATGGAGTATCATAAGGCTAGAATCTAGCCGGACATCCACACAGCATCATCTAGCGGCTAGATGATTGTCCAGCATTATTATTGTTGCCATTATGAGTATAGCAGGTGTGTGTAGGTCGTTTCATTTAGTATTCCTGTTGCGTTATGTTGTGAGCACCAGCAGACTTCACGTGGCCACAGGTTAGCAATGAGGTAGTATATGCACAGGAAAAACACTAGCCCCGTATTGAATCACAGTTTTCAGGGTTCCTTACCAAACTATTGAGATCAGAATCCCTAAATCAAAAAGTTGAAACTAATAACGTTAACTTAAGCACAGAATATTTTATTACCCTTTTTACAAATAACAACGGTGGTTCTTTTAGACTTCTAGAAGATTAGTTTTTAGGGCTTTTCTATAAGACATTTGAAATTTTGGACGATTTTGAAAATTCATTCGCTTTTGTATAGAGGTCTAGAGAGCCCATAAAATTTTATTACAGATATGTGTTATTAAAGGTTATGTGTTTGTTCCCGGAAAAATTAAAAAAAAACAATGGAAAACCAAGGTACCTATTTAAAGCCCGCTATAGGTTTTTCAAAACAGTCAAATTATTCTGTTTATTTTTCAAGTTATCAGAATACATCATTATTTCCGAATATCAGAAATTCAGGATAGATCAACAGCTAGAACATTATTGTCTAAGAAGAATGCTCGCACTTGGCCGATTTTTATAATGGCACATAATTTTGTGCATTCCACTCGCAACTCTTCATTCAGACAGTTTTTCCACTAACTTTAAGCACATTGTTTTTTGTTCAACAAGAAACACATTGTCTTTAAACATTGTCATTTCGCCATAACATGTTTTATTGATAGAGTAGTAGGAATTATTTGACAGTAGCGGAAATCGTGAAGCAAACCATTGGATATGAATTGAAAAATATATTGGTTGACTGATAAAACTTGTTTTTAATATTTTTTAAAAACAAGTTATACATCATCTTGGAACTAAGTGCTTGTAGGAAGACTTATCCAATGAACCCAAGATCGATGGAGTTAAGTCATTTTGTTCAGGGCTCCCTCCCTATGTCCCTTCAGACTATCATCAGACCATCTCGAAGAAACCATATTGCATTATCACAGAACTTACATGTATGCCAAAGTTCAGCGCAATCGTTTGAAGATAACTGGTATAAATCTCAGTTACAAGATTCGACACATACTAACACGGCAAGTTAAATCAAATATAATAAATACTACTTGAAAATTCACCACACTGAGAGAGAGAAGGCTTGTAAACTGAAGCTAAGAAACGTATTGGTATTTACCCTAATACTGTAGGTTAATAAATAATATTGTTTAGAGACTTTACTAAAAAATATTCTCATTCATAGAAGCAATAATCTGGCTGGGCAAGCAGAAATTAACTGTGGACAATGACGGGTGGTATGTGGTTAGGATCACTAACGCTAATCACGTTAACGTAAAGGCAGTATCATTTTCTCAATTACATCTTAGAGTACCAACTCGAAAGCTAACATTCTAATAAGGTAAAGGTTTCTTATTCGCTTCTTTACTTTACCTATAGATTGAAGTGGACAAAAGATCAAAGTGATCACTTTATTTCCTAGTTTTACATATGTAATCTGAGTTTTGTGACGTGTCCAAGAGTCCTGTAACTGTAAGGTGTAAAGGAAATAAAGCACTTTGTTTTTGAGTAAATTTTGCTTGTCGTTTTAACTGAATAACAACAAGTAGGTAAATTACCTACATAGATTCATTACACACCGAGGTATCTATCAGCTATGTATACCTACAGTGTAGGAAGTTGTTTACCAGCTTCTAACAAACAAGAATTAGTGACGTGAATCTCTGTCTGACTCAGAGACAGTTTTTGGTGATAATTCCTCATCGGGTTTCATTACCATGTTGTTTTTATATATTGTCAATTCTACGTGTCATTTTGTACACATACATGTACGTACCTAATAATATTGAGGTGTTTGAAGACTGCAAAGATGACCCTTTTTACATGAGACTGACAAATTAATCCATATGACTAATATTTAGGCTTTATAGGATTTCTAGGCTTTGCACCCCCGAATACTAGCTGCGCCTAGCGGGTTCACCCGCTTAGTTCCCGTTCCCGTGGAAATTTCGGGATAATCTTACCCACGATTACCCTTACACAATTTAGCAAAGGTCCTTACTCACGATTAGTAAATATATAATAAAATACCTAGCTAATCTGTCTTCCGTAGTAAACTTAAAGAATACCTTTTATGTTATTACTCTGTTGACAATTTTTTTAATGATAAATCTAAACTAGACTAATTGACATTTATATCGAATTATTAATGTAAGTAATTGTTTTTATTCTGTTGTCTTTAATATCATACGACTATATTTCTAGCTTTAAATAGACTAAGCACGTAACTATTATAATAATATATAAATACATTGCTGCGCCCTTACAGGGTACATGTACCTACCACTAAGCTAAGTACATCTAAGCTAAAATTATAATAATGCAATAAATAAATTAAATGAAATAAAATATAGCCTGTGTTATTCCAGATTATAGTCTATCTCTGTGCCAAATTTCAGTCATATCTGTTCAGTAGTTTTTACGTGAAAGAGCAACAAACATCCATGATCCATCCATCCATACTTACAAACTATCGCGTTTATAATATTGGTAGGAACGTAGCCATGTTATATTCCAGGTCAAAAACTGCACTCACACAATACAGCTCAATCCGTTCAAAAGTTTTGGCGTGAAGAGGTAAGCGACTTACAAATTACCAATTTTTCATTTATATTATTAGTTTAATAATGATAGTGTGATATTTTTATAGTAAATGTACATAAAAATTTAGTCAGTATGATTTTTTGAATATATTTATATAAGTATTACTTGCAATTCTTGTATTCTATTATTTGTTAAATAAATCCTCTAATATCTATAACTAACAGCACGCCGCGGTTTCACACGCGTAGTTCCCATTCCCGTGGGAAATCTGGGATAAAACATAGCCTATACATCACTCCTTAAAAAGTTAGCTTTCTAATCGTGTTTTTTTTTAAATCAGTATATCTACAACACAACGTCACAAACAATTCACAAACTTTACCTCTTTATATATTATTATTATTAAGTAAAGATTTAAGATCAGATATATTAATGAATCTCACTAGATGTAAATAAATTCTACAAACCGGTTGTTTGCTGACGAATGTGGAAGCGCGGAAGTATCAGGTACCCACAGCATCCATTCACGAGAATGACAAGTTCCATTGATGACTCACGGAGTTGATACTTGGTGTTCTCGGAAGATGACTGTCATCAGGGGGCAAGAGCAATAGCTAATCATTCTATTGAGCTTGACTCTAGATGACTTACCTACAGACTCTTCGCTAAATTAACTTTATGTAGGAAGGTAGTCCGATCTAGATTTATAGATATTTTTTGTAAACATAGGATGTAGGCAAACGTACTTTTTATCTTGGCGTAATCGACGACCGCTGTGGCGCGGTTCGGGTTCGATTCCCGCACCAGAGAAATATTCGTAGAAACTATTTTACTATACTCATAATAAAATAGTTTCTAAAATGGGTAAAAAGGCTTCTTCCATTCTAAAAGGGAGCAAATCATAAAAATATTTTTTAATGTTTTCATTCATTATTTCAGTTGTCTGTCATTTGTTTGTTAACTCGCATAATAACCTTTTTCTTCTTATTTTAAGAAATTAAGATTAGAGACTGATTAACAAGCAAAGGTTGCATAGAGCTCGATTCATTATCCAATACCGCTAGCACGCAGCACAAAATGTGCTTTCAAATATGGGCTGTAACTCGTCATCTTGAGATAATGTACATTTTTCATTGACAAAATATCTTCCCACAGCTTCAAACGAGTGGCTCGCGAGTTGTCTATCATGTAATGCTGACAATATGAAATACATAACTACTAGGTCAACAATACATAACTACTAGGTCAACAATACATAACTACTAGGTCAACAATACATAACTACTAGGTCAACAATACATAACTACTAGGTCAACAATACATAGCTACTAGGTCAACAATACATAACTACTAGGTCAACAATACATAACTACTAGGTCAACAATACATAACTACTAGGTCAACAATACATAACTACTAGGTCAACAATACATAACTACTAGGTCAACAATACATAACTACTAGGTCAACAATACATAACTACTAGGTCAACAATACATAACTACTAGGTCAACAATACGAGTTGAAGCGCAACAATAACATTTCAGAATGTGTAAAACTGATTTTAATTTAAAAATATTACCTCTATCATGCTTATTTTTTCCTGATAAGCGACCCAATAGTCTATCTCATAACCCCCACGCTGGGCATGCGGGTTGGTGATCGCAATTCGGTGGTAGAATTGTTCTGGTGGAGGCCCTGCTGCCCGCCCCCCGGTGGATATTCCTTAATCGCCTCATACGACAGACACACGTGACTTGTATCGTTTTACAATCCAATAATTTAAAGGTGAAAGATTGTGAAAGTTTTCACAAGAACACTAAAAGTACACTGTAATTAGTTTTATCTGAGAAGGATGCAGCAGCTTCATACACAGTTTCCCTGGACAAAAAGTTACCTTTAATATAATGTCATTCCTGTAACACGAGGATTGAAAATACCTAATCAGTCAGGTGTTTTACCTACATAAGGCAAAAGAATCGGAAAACCACTGCGGTTGTAAAACTATTATAAATAATAAATAGAATATATGTAACTATTATATTCTCGCTGAGCTGAGCCAAATTTTTTTTAACCGATGAAAAATAAACGAGAATGTTTCTAGACGATATTCAGCTGAATGTTTTTTTTCCGAATGTTCGTCGATTTCTCCATCTCGATTTGAAAATTTATTTTGCTATGGAATGGGAAATGATTTCGAGGTGGTTTATTACCGAGGGATAACCATTTGTCCCAAAAACTAAACAGTGTGAATACTAAGAAATTTGCAATCGGTTTCTAGTTTTTTATAACAATCAAATTATAAGTACTTTCCTAATTGTCAAGTTTCCTACTTGTAGTTAGAATAAGTTTTGTAAGTCTATATCTACTGCTATACTGGTCCACCGCTGGAGACAGGACTACCCCTGGAAAGCACTTTAAGCACATGGGGCTACCTACTACCCATAATCTTCACCTGAGCAAGGATGGAAAGACCGCAGCTCGCTGGCAGAAAGTTTGATCTGCAGGAGGCGCTGCTACCCGCCCCAGGATATGCCTTAGTTCTTACATCACGCTATTTTACCTACTTTTCTCATTGTGTAAACTTACAAAATTACTTCAGAAGACCACTTTACTCCTTGTGTTGAATAAATGCATTATAAAGTAAATTCTTACTGGCAGTTAAAGTAAAAATAAGTAAAAATGATAAGTAAGTAAAGCTAGCCACAACAACAAGCTTATTTTCAGTTTCTTTTTATCCATTCTAAGAAAATCAGTACTTAAACCACTAAACATAAGAAACCTAAATAAAACTATATTACGTTGCTAAATACGATAATAAATGCATTTAGCAATAAATTACGCACTTACATCGTCGAAGACATAATTAAGTACTTCGACGAATTATTTTAGTGAATATCTGCAGAGTTCCCGATAAGACAATTCTTGAAACACTAAGTACCTACCACCTACCCGTCTTACGCACAACCCTACAAGTATGAAAACCGCACAAAATGATTCACTCACACCACAGCCTTGATCATTGCCAACTTTATAAAACGTGTCTCGCGCTCCCCACGCCATTCGATTCCGACCCTCGTCGCGGACACTCGTGCGCAACAACACTAAGTGATTTTCAATTCAACCTCGCGAAAGTTAAACGAACTCACAATGGGAAGCTCGGGCGTGTCCTCCGCTGTTCTGGTGATTCTAAACATACTGAATGTCGTATTCGGTCTTGCGTTGACAGCGGCATCTATCTGGTTCTTCATCGAACTACAAAACGTGACCAGCCTGAGAAACCAGAACCACTATCTGTTGGACTACAAAGTGTACTGGCCGCAAGCGATTCCATGGGTCTTCCTCTTCTCTGGGATCTTCGTTCTGATGGTGTCCTGCTGCGGTTTCGTTGGCACCAAGAAGCAGAGCCGTGGAGTTCTCTTCATGTATGCGATCTTCCAAGTGATTGCTCTGGTATTGCTGATCATAGCAACCATCATTGCTCTGGTCTTCGCTGACTCCTCGCATACCGACCAGTTCGTTGCTGACACAATCTGGGATGCGTACAACAACATGAAGACGGACAGGGATGTGGAAACTTCTTTTGGGATCCTGGAGAGAAGGTACCAATGCTGCGGTGCCGGTGGACCCAGAGATTACAAAAACTGGAGGAACACTTTCCCTCCTTCATGCTGCGATAGCTACTACCACGGATGGGCGGTAGGTGAATACATCATTGACTGCGACATCACGAACAAGCTTCCCAACGAGCGGCTGGGATGTGCTGAAGTGGCTTCCCACTACGCAAGGATCGCTATAAAGGTCTTCTCCGCTGCCGCCGTCGTCACAGCTTTCATTGGCATCTTGAACCTGATAGTAGCCTTGATGCTGTCACGAAGCTTGAAGAAGAGGAAGCCTGTGGCTGTCACAGCACAAAACGAGTTTGAGAGCAAGAAGGTTCTATTGTAAGGAGTCCGGTATGTTTGGTTTTGTTGGAGACTGATATATAAAGTCGATCGTTGCAAATGTCGACTTTAAGTAGTACAAGGTGATCGAGAAACTTGTCCAGTTGTAGATTAATCGCAAAAAGTGCGGACAAGTTGTCACGGTGTAGCCTTATTTTTATATTCTTTGCTAAAGGGCCTCCACTCTTGCGCAAGTATGGAGGCCGTGTAGCTACCAGAGGAATCTCAGACGTATTTCCGTAGGCTTAGGGTACAGGTTGAAATGTGCATTTTTAGTTATTAATACATGTTTTCCCTTTCTATTTCTACATAGATGGATTAACATGGATAAAGTTGTGGCTCTATTCGTATAGAGTTTTAATATTTTTCCTTCACGATATTTTTTAATTATATACCATTTAAGAATCATAGATTAGTAAAGCCGTATTTCAAAACTTAAAAACGTCGATGTCTTTGTGTTTATTTAAATAAATTTAGCAATGACTATTTTTTTAAGTTCTTTTTAAATGTAAATATAGAGATAAAGAGGCCCCATTATGGTTAAAAGGTGTCAAGCAAACTCTAAGTTACCAGTTTTTGAGCTAAGTTACGAATATGTGTGAATTTGTATGTTGGTATATGTATTCATTGAGTCAATGTGTGTGTTTGTTTGCGGAAATAATTCACGTTTACTTTGACGTGCTACTTTCTAGATATTTTGTATTTTTATGGCTGACTACATCAACCGATTTTGTTGTCTTTGTTAGATAATACATTCTGATGTAATTTTCTTGCTATAATATTACATTACGTTTAGATTCAAACATAACGTGAGAATCTTAACTAAGATGTTTTAGTTCTAGTTACCGAGGTTAAATAATTTCCTTATTTTGTCATTTTACGAATAATTGACTGATATTTTAAAAGAGACACTGTTTTGTATATTATCCTTTGACCCTTCATGAGTAGGTTTATAGCAAAAAATGTTGTTGATTGAAGCTGATTCACGTTTCATCTGACAAAGACAGGTTGTACAACGAGTGGTAGGTATTATACCTAGGTACCTGCCTGCGAGGTGACCTCACCGTGATGTCATAAGACTCTGCTTGTGCGATTCTGTGATGTTTAACTTGTTTTTAAAGCCAATTTTTACTATTTGCATGAACTTCGAAGTATTTTTCATTCTTTATTGGTTACTCATTTTTTTTAGTATGTTTCATTTTAATAAGTGTTTTTTGTTGTATTTATGAGATAAGGATAATAATTATTTTGATTTGTCAAGCATTCCAATTTCAAAAGCCATATTTTGTAAATCATACATATTTTATGTATTGCGTAGATAGAATTACTTTAAAATATCGTTATGTAATATATTAAACTGGTTATAAAGACTATCTCAAATGTTACCAACGTTATTATACATATGTAAATAATATATTTTTAAGCTTGTTTTATAATATTTTGTAAGAAATCGTAAGATAACTTTAATTTGCGACAAAATAACCAAATATTTGAATAGTCCTGTGTATGTTCTTAAGTTAAACTAAATTGCTTTAACAATCAAATAATTGCGGGTCTGTTCATAATGATTCTTAGCATTCTGATAGCTATTAAAGATTTTGTCTTGTGTACCTAAATCTGAGTGATTTAAATATTTTTTTTTGGTATTTTGATAGAGTTTTTGTCTTAGCTATAATAAGATCAATATGAATAGATCCGTTAAATTGTAAATAAGTTAAATACAATTAGTTACGTTATAGTAACTTTTCTTTATCTTACTTATTTACCGTGTGTTTGTCCGTCTGTTTGTACCTAATTTATATTTTAGCTATAATATTTAGTATTTGTAGTAGGTATGTTTACTTAAGGATCTAAGTGTGCGTGTGAGTGTGTATAATTTCGAAATTACATCACAAAGAAAAAACAGGTCTTATTCATTTTTACCTATGATAGTACCCAACACAAATTTAGGCCTCCTGTTTCAATAACTTCACAAGTTTATAAAAAAATTATAATTCGGCTATACCAAGGAGACACAAACATGGGTTGTAGTCGCTTTCTAAGTATAGTATAGACTTAAAGAGAGAAAGATCAACTGAACAATAACCAAGTCAGTATCAGTATCAGTGGACTGAACGACAGTGGTGATATTAATATTAGTCACGCTATAATTATATTTTCGTAATAACCTTTCGAGAGATACAAAAACTAAAGCTACTGAAAAGCGGCCTTTTTAAGAACATTTAAATGAAATGAAGATATATTTTGAAAAAACAATCCCGTTACTCAACACAAGGCCACGCCTGTATCGTGGACGAGATACTATTATATCAGGTGATAGGTTTATAACAAGGAATCTTTAAGAAAAATGTTAGGTACATACTGGTCACTTGGATTAGATACCTAATTACAAACAAAATTATTTTAACAAGCGAAAGCATAACTTTAATTATTTAACTTCCGAGAAAAATCCTGAGCCCAAGATAAAGTTCATGCAAAGTTTTCCTTATAATCTGATTACTTATACGAAAGGCTCAGAGCATGAGTCACTCAATAACAAACCTTGTGCGTTGCAATCAAGATTTACATTCCATTACTTTCACGAGATTAGTCATCAAATCTACCAATAAAGACTACTATGTGATGTGACAGATGAGCTGAATCTAAACGAGTGTAAAGGTAGGTAAGGGATAAGGCTGGTAATCTACGATCAAGCCGGTTATCTAAATAAAGATGAGTTTGATCAAGCTTTTGGCGTCAAGTTGGCTAGGATGCAAGAGATTAGGGTATGATTCCCGCTTGTGGTTAAACTAATTGCAGTTAGGTATCTTGTGGTTGACGTTATATAAAATTATATTTACATAAAAATGATATCTTTGAAAGTTTCCAAAGTTCCCCTTGGTTAGTTTTGTTAATTAAGGACAAGACGAAAATTAATGGCAATGTTTCTAATGATATTATCTAACTGAAAAGACCCTGATATTGAACGTGAGATAATTAACATTGTTAGTAGTTACATAATTATGAGTAAAGGTAGTTCCGTAGACTCCAATAACAAACAGGAACATGACTTTTATGATTCAATCAAGTTACATAAATGAGGCCTAATTAACATCGAAACTTTAATATAAAGCTTAAAAAAACAAAGTTCTAAATTTTCTGTCCAAGTTCTTAGTAAATTCTAGTGTGCATCATTATCGCGACGCATGTCATAATTTAATGTCCTCTTAGCTGAATTTCGGCCAGAAGCAACAGTTTCCACGGAAACTAGCGCAGGATTTAATTATGGTGCACAAGTGTATGCGCAAACACAAATGCATTCTCTATTCCTTCATTCTACTAATCTGAGATAGTATCATAACGGCATTGCATAAATCATTAAATATGAAGTAATACTTGATGTGGTTTTTAAAATGCAGGCAATTTTAATTACCAAAAAAACGTTGTAAGTTTTAATAAACTATAATTAAATGACACATACAACTGAGAACCAAACGCAAATCAATGTCTCATTAATTGATGAGAGGCCAGAGAACAATAGAATAAGTAAATGATCCTCTTCACCTTACATAATACTTATGTAACGAGGATAATCAACTCATTGCACTGCACTAATTGTGGCTAATCGTGCAATTGTTCAAAAGTCATTGCCCTAACTGCTATACGCTAATCATGCCACATCAGTCGCAACTGACCGTGTATCTCCAGCCTAACGCAAGGTAAGGCGCGGCAACCAAGTTTATAAAAAACCAAGCGCCACCACTGCGCCTCTCATTTTATTGACAACGACCGCACGGTGCGCACGCGACCATGGCAAAAGAAGATTTCATAAAAGGCGTGCTCTATGTCGTCAACATAATATACGCGGTATTCGGCCTCGCGTCCGCTGCCACGGGAATCTGGTTCTTCGTGCAGTTGCAGGAGTTCGTCGCGTTGAGGAACTCCAACCATTATCTCTTGGACTACAGAGTGTACTGGCCACAGGCGGCGCCATGGTTCTTCATACTTTGCGGACTGTTTGTGATGATGGTGGCTTTCTGTGGATGGTGCGGCGCGAACAAGGAGAGCAGAGGAATGCTGGGGATCTACGGGATCTTCCTCATCATCATCATCTTACTCCAAGCCATCACTGCTACACTCATCTTTGTCTACGTCGACGGTGAAGACACGGACCGATTCGTCAAGGATACAGTCTACGATGGATACTACAACTCGCAGTCCAACCCTGACGTCTTCAAGTCTTTCGGACGCATTGAAAGGAAACTGAAGTGCTGTGGAGCAAACGACGCGAGAGACTACAGGAGTTGGAGGAACGACCTGCCCCTGACGTGCTGTGCTGATTCCTACTACCGAGCGACCTGTGACTTCACCGATAAAGAAGCTAACGAGAGACTAGGTTGTGCTAAAGTTGCCTCAGTGTATGTGAAAATCATCAGTTCTTCTGTAGCTGGAGCTTCCCTCCTTATCGCTCTGATCGAGATCACAGGAGTCATCTTAACGTGGAAGCTGTTCCGATCGCTGGAGGAGGTGGAGCATTACATCCACGAGAGGAAGGAGGGGGAGACGGAGTGCTAACGATCGAACGAATGGAATGATCTCGCTCTAACGCTCGTTAGATGGTCCGATACATTCCGTGGCCTTAGGTCACTGAGTGGGTGAGTTCTTTCCTACTTAAGTGAATCATTGTCGATTGTGCCTAAGGTACATTATTTTGTCATTTGACCTCGTCCCCACCAAGTGTCGTCTCGACGCCGTAGTTTAGTATACATCGCTTCGTAGGTTCTACTTTGTTTCGTAAGAGGTGTGGAGAGGCAGCTATGGTTGCTCCAAGGCCGGTTATGAGAAAAGTCTGACCTCAATGCATTCTTGTTTGGTACCTACTTGCTGAGCCAGATTCGAAGGCTGATTGTGTAATGCCATACGAAATAGTTTGTATGTTTGTTGGTCCCTTGTGTTCAGTTAGGGGGGGGGGGGGGAGCGCAGTTTCGTTTCCACTTCGATAGATTGTAAATTTTAGGGTGATTTTTAGATAAGAAAGTGTTTGTATATGAAAGCTTGTTATGGTAATTAAGCATAATATTTTTTCTATATAGTTTTGGTAGCTTCTGTAGGTGGGAACTAAATTGCATTTTAAGAGCGAAAGTATTATATAGACGTAGCTTTAATTTTCTGATATTTTTTTAAGAATCTCATTCAAACTCACAGACATCAAAACACAAATGCATAATATTTCGTACTGTTGTACAACCTACCATTTTATAAAAGTTCTCATTTTAAATAGTTACAGAAAACTTAAGATCTGTTACGCATAATCTCATTAAAAATACAGTTTGTTTACACACATGTTCTCGTTAAGGAAAATGACATAACCTAGTAAGAAAATGAAAGTAGATAAGCAAATAGAAAAGCTCCCCCCTCCTGCCCCTCCTCCTTCCTCTGAGAGTTTACGCAACTTGTCGATAAGGTGTGCGACATTACAACACTTGAGTTATGTAATATTCTGTTGAAAACGGTGCCAATATGGAGGAGGTAACCTCCTGTTCTTTCGATTCACATCACATGTGTTTATTCTAATAATTATTTTATACGTTTACGTTTTGGTTAAGAAAAATACAGATATATGTTGTATAAAAATTCCATATATTCACGGTTCTATTAAATGGGATTATATAGTTATTTATGAAGTATATATTCTATGTGGTACGAATTTCCGTCCGAAGCCATATTCTATTATAAATTATACAGTTACCGTGTGCTTCCATATGCCAAAGAAATGTATGGGTACAAAAAAAGAAAATTGTAAAAAAAAATACATATTTTTGCATGCAAAAGTAATATTCATTTAGTTAAGTGCAACTGATATATTTTTTAAGTAATTTTTATATAAAATATTTTTCTCGAGACTAGTCTTAAGTCGTTTCGTTTTATAAAATAAATATGTAAATTTAGTACAAATGTATTGTTTAATTTCCTGCCTAAAAACTATTGAAAACTTATATACAGGGTCATCGAACCATCTCCTCTATCGAGCGTTTTAATGCTTAGTACATGGGCTTTTAAAATAAAATTGTCTTTCCTGATCCATAATCTCAGTTAAATCAACCATAGAGTCAAGAACTGGTATTGACTTATTAGTTACATCATAATTATATTCTGCTCTATCAACGTGGAGTCAGAACAACATTTTTTGCGTTAAATTATTCAATGATGTCATATATTCACAATCTTGCTGTTCAAACAATAACCTCTTCAACCTTTTGGCAGATTACTAATGCTGAGGTACCTATCCAATTATTGGATAGATGACGACCTCTGTGGCGCGGTGGGCGAAGGTCTACCTGCGACGCAGGAGGTTGCGGGTTCGATTCCCGCCTCGGAACAAATGAGTGTACGGTCTGCAGACATTTGTTCCGGGTGTTCTGGTCGTTTTCTATGTATAATAAAAAATATCTATCTATGTATTGTGTTATAAAAAATGTATATCAGTTATCTAGTACCCATAACACAAGCTCTGCTTAGCTTGGGGCTAGGTAATGCTGTGTGAATTGTCTAGCATTATTTATTTATTTGTCGGTACCTATAACTATAATATTTATAGCCCGCACTGTTCAGGGCTGCACTAGTATCTCTAAATCTACCAGTTTTTTCCACCTCATCAACAGCTTTGCCAGTCCACGGCAGGACACAGCTTTAGACAAGATTATGATAAACGCCTGATTAGCTTTTATTATTAGGGTTAATGACATGACCCTCACGCTGGGCATGCTGCGGTGGATTTGTTCTGCAGGGGCGCTGCTACCCCTGGTGGATATCCCTTACTCTACCCTACCCTCACCACGCACTCAGGGAAGTGTAGGTACTCTTCCCGCGGATGGGGGTAGGGTAGAGAGAGTGATGCAAATACTCAGCCACAAGAAAACAGCGAAAAGCTACTTGATTCCCTGAAGGTACCTACTGAACATACATACGTTATTGTGTAGGCAACTAATCTAAAGGGTCCCTAATTGCATTTGAGATAAAAATATGCATAATGAAGATTTTATCAAATTATTAAATGTGAAGTAAATCCTACAGTTGTATTTTAATTTAAAGTTAATTACTTAGGGTGCGTGAGAACGTGACTTTATTTACATACAAAGAGCATGTAATCACGTAGATTGCAGAGAACATGTACATATTTATTTTATACATATGTAACTATGCACAATCCGCCGTCGCGCCTAAGAATCGACACCTCCAACTAAGCTCATGGATGCAGTAAGAGCCGAATAACCCCCAGAAATCGAGTCTCGACTTAAAGTCATTACCCCGACTTCGACTAGTTTTTTCATAAATATTTTCTACTAAATTCATTTCATGTAAAGCGCATAAAATATTGACAACCGCTACAAAACTGAATTCGTCGCTATTCGGTGTCAAAGACTCGGTATCGGAAATTCTGAATAGACTTGTAGTTACCATCATTCACATCGACTAAAGTCACCTCGTGTAAGAAAAACCTTAAGGCGCATACCTCACCCAAAGTGGCGCCGCGCCACCTAATTTATCTTAGAGATATTTTAATAATAATAATAATACTTTATTTCAGGCAACAAAGAAAGTGTACAAAAGTAACTTAATTAGGGCCCATATAATAAATACCTTAGAGAGTAACATAGATAAAAACATAAAAAAATTACCGAGTCATCGTGGCCACAAAAATCTATTTTCGTATCTCAGCCTAAACTAAATAGAATAAAACTATTACAGAGGCATTAAAAATAAGCTTATGATAGGTATCACAACCTGAAGATGGATTTTTGAAAATTCCTTTGTTAAACGGAATAATAAGATAAATTAGGTGGCGGCGCCACTTTGGGTGGGGTATGCGCCTTAAAGATTCGCTGACAGAATGTCTGCTATGCCAATTAATGATTGGACGCACGATAACGCCATCTTGGAATTCAGAACTGACAGATAACTGTGATAACCTGGGATTATTCAATCATTACTGCACAAAGAGCTAGTCAGTGCGAATGTTACATCGGCACGGATGTAGAGCTTTTGAAGATGGAATAACAGAACCGAAAAAGGCCTTAGTTGCTTTACAAAAAAGATTCAAATTTGCTTGTCGCTCACCAGGGATTTCCAAGTTATTTGTTGTGGACAAAGCCATTATCTTTTAATTCCTTTCAAGATAAGGTAAAAATAGGTGGGAAATACCTTTATTAATAAGAAAGAGGTTCTCTGTTTCTCAGTAATCTCTGGAACTGCTGGACTGATTATGAGAATCCTTTGACATGGACATATAGCATAATATCGTGCTATGTAACACGTTTTGATAAGTATTTTACTTACTTACAAAATACAACAACAGCGCCCAAAAAAAGTTTATAAAAAATAAATTAAATAAAAATATAAAATGTTATACTTTTCTACATTTTTAGTGGTTTTGGACTTGACCCACAAACACTATTGTTGATACAAACATGCAACAAAATTAGTGCACCGTATTTCCCTTTTAAATCGTATAATACCTATAGATTGTTTGCAACAATCTGCAGTTAGCTCAACTGTTTCAAAAATAAATGCTAGTTCTTAATTGTTTGTACTCTTTAATTGTAATTTTCTTTGTTATTAAAAATTAATTTAATTTGTTGAAATACGGATTTTTCTGATTCCATTGATTCACGCACAAGTCACTCAGACTATCTTCAGAGTTTCTTGACCTCTAACATAATCATCTTCTCAAACAAAAAATAATACATCCTTTCTCGACAAAAAAGTTGAACCATTGTCCCTCCATGGCCCACCATTGTCCCCTCGTGGCCCACCATTGTCCCATGGCAATGGTTCACTAGATGGCCATCGTCCCATCTTGTAAAAACTAAGGTCATTACGTACTTGGTAGTTTTTTCAGTTCACAAAAAGATGCAAATTGTCATTGTAATAGTAACTGCTACTTACAAGTTGTAGAAGGTACAGTCTGCGATATTGTTTAAGCCAAGGCTGTCCAACATATTACATTTATAGTTTATAATTTACCACGATAAATTAAATTCTGTTTCAATAATATAAGTATAAGTAATAGAATTAAATTAATACTAGTATTTACAATAGAAACAGTTGAGCTATCTGCAAACTGTTGCAAACAATCTAGATGTAGCTCAACTGATCCATACCAGTCGCGCGCGCGCCCAAGACACTGGCTGCATTGCCCCGCTGTATGGCAAAATACTGATGCGCTGTGCCAGATACTCACCAGCTCTCGGGCGTCGCATCGACGCGTGACCTTCTATTATTTGATTGCAATTCCCATGTAAAAACTGAGTTGGGCAAAAGTACTATAATGATTAAAGTGTTTGTTTTCCACATTTTACAGGAAACCGTTATTTTAAAATAAAAAAAAATTCGATCCCCAACCCCATGCGGATTGGGGCCTTCGTTTAGTGGAAAGTGAAGATGTGGTCGACAATGTATCACGAAGGTCTAGCTAGAAGGTACTTATTTAATCTTGTCTTGAAGACATTCCGTTTGTAATTGACCAGAAAAACAGCAGCGGGAGCGTGTTCAAAACCCCAGCGGTACGAATGGTGAAGGTGGAGGAAAACGCTTAGTGTGAGTGGACGATGTATCCACCAAGCTGTTTGTCCCGGAGTGGAAGGGAGATGGTGGAATCAGGTCATACATGACCTGGAGATGGGATACATGAACTATATCCTATAGAAGATCAATAGACAAGCGACAAAGAGCATGTAGGATATTATATTTTGTCGCTGTCAGTACCCGAGGTATCTGGGAAGGCCGCGGATTGTTATGTCGAAGGCGTTTGACCCACTTGTGAGGTGCTTAACTTACTCTGGCCCAAGTTGATAAATTATGCGAACTATTGCCTACGACATACTCACCAAGCTATAAGATATTTTTACCAACTTGATTGAGAAAGGTACCAACTTATCTAACCCCGGGATTTTGAGCTCAGTCAGTATACATCGCACGTAGGTAAATGAAACCTAAAAGTATCTATATTATTTCGTGTCAAATTTAAATTACTTGGCTTATTTTTGATAACCTCATTGAAATCTCTTGCTCTTCATAAGTAGAGCACGATTATTTTTAGTTTCATTTATTCAACAACTTAACATATGGTTTATTTACTGTCGTAACAATAAACTTGATCTAAACTAAATAGTATAAGGTTTTATTTTCTAAACTAAATAGCGCAAGATAATTACAATAAACTAAAAAAAAAAACAAATGCGAACTAATTTATAATATTTACAATTCAAACAATTTAAGCTAACTGCAGACTGTTACAAACAATGTACAGGTATCTCAACTGAATCATATCAATACCCTGCCATTGCCTTGCGATGGAGTTTTTCTGGACTCTTGGCCAGAATTCCTGCCGGACCGACTCAGAAATATTTAGTCTGTAAATTGTTTCTAAACCAACTCGTTACATTTTAAAATCCTGTTAAATCCGTACGATATGCATTATTAATTTGAAATTTTTAATCTTATTATTTTTCTTAATGCGCTCCATAAACGTTGTGGTTTATTATTTATTTTTAATTATATCAGTAAACTCGTATCGAATAAATCTTTTTTTTTTATTTGCTTTTTTTTTCGTGTAACTGCAGCCATTATAGGCCTATTGTTATCTAAGCAATCTAACATGATATTCTCGCGATCGCTTCTCTCTTACATGCGCAGACGCACCTACAAAGCTTCTGTACTCTACGCTACTCAGTGTACGGTAGAAGGTACCACAGGTAGTTCTATAGTATTGCCATAACTTAGTTTCACTTTGACAGATACTTACGATGACGTAAGGAAGCTCACGTACCATAGATTATCACCTTTGGTTGTTTACGTTGTTAGAGTATTTTGACCATGTTAGCTTGAATAACCATGGTTTATGCAATTGTGTATATAATAGTCACTTACGGTGAAGTAAGTAAGTACTAAAGACTTAGTAGAACTTTTTGTGTAACCTTATCAGCGGATATAGGTACGTTCACTGTTGGATATGTCTCCGCAAACAAGGCGGGGTTTGGCCATAATCAGCACGCTTGGCAGGCGGATTGGTGATCGCAGTGGAAGTGTTAAAATATACAGAAAAAAGCTACTGCCTTCCTCTGGTAGCCCTCTCTCTCTCTCTCAGGGGACCACCCTTAGTCGACTCTAACGACATCCACGGAAGACTTGGGGTGGTGCAGTACCACAAGGCTGAATTATGATTTATAGTTATGCGGCAGCATCTAGTGCTAAAGAGAGCACGGCTGGAAAAATTACCTTGGTACCTACCCAAGCCTTTTTTTTTGTACGTTTAACAAACATAATTCATTTTTATAAAGTTTCTTCTAGTAGGTTTGCGTGTTAGCTTGTTTTTTTATTAAATTATAAAAAGTAGCCTATGTAATTCCAGGCTTAGAACTACATCTACGCAAAATTTTAGCCGTTGATCCGTTCATTAGTTTTGACGTGAAGAAGTAACTTTCGCATTTGAAATATTAGTGGTGATATTATATTATTCACAAAGAAAAAACTCAAATCCGTAACTAATACGTTTTGCAGATCGTACAAGCATTTTCTCCCGCGGCGGGAATCGAAACCACAATCTCAGGCCTTCCGCTACGTGACTGAGGTCTTCTAAATGAAGGTCTGATTACCTTCTGCGTGTACATAAAACACAAAAGAATGTGATGGATGCGCCATTGCCAAACTTCATCGATCGGCTCCCATGCTTGTTTGTCCGTCTTTGACTTGCGCAAGAGTTGAAGTTAAGCAATATTCGGGCCCTTTCACTTTGACCGCGAAAAGTTTCGCTTTCAAGCTCGGAATATTTAAATGGCCTTCCTCTTTTAAACAAATATTATAAACAACAGCTAATTTTACAAGTCTTTACCTCCCCCCCTTTATAAGTCATCATCATCATGATCAGCCTATATTAGTCCACAGCTGGGCATAGGCTTCCCCTTGATAAGTACATTGGTACAATAAACACCAGTTAATTAACCGTCTTTGCAAAAAGACCGTTATCATTATCTCCAGCCTCATCAACCCTTTTGCCAAACAAATGTATTATATCAACTAATTCTATTGTGTGTGCGTGTGTTCTATTGTGTGTGTAACCATTATTGTTTAATTAATTCTGTGTATGTGTAACTGTGTACTTATTTACTATAATTGGATCGTGTTATCTGAACAAATAAATGAAATTGAAATTGAAATTGAAATTATGGGGTAATGCCCATAATCCCCACGCTGGGTATACATACAGGCTGGATGAGGCAGTTTGGTGGATCTGCGGGGAGCTGCTGCCCGCCCTCCGGTGCTTTAGTCGCCTTTTATTTTATGAAAAAATAGTGACATGAAACTCAGAAACTGAGGTAAAGAGATAAAATTATAATTGAGTACAATTCTTTTTATAAGAACGGTTTATAGTTCATATAATTGAATGAATGAAGAAAGAGCAATGAATGAATGTTTTTGAATGAATGTATTTGACTCATTATTCTAAACTTATCTTTTATTCTGTATTTTTATGTTTAGTTCACATGCCAATGTTTAGGTACCTAATAAGTAAATTAATATCTACTAGCTTCTGACAGCGGCTTTACACGCGCTTTTCCGGGATCAGAAGCCTACGCTACCATCCTAATTTCATTGATATCCGGCTCGAAAAGATAACAGACAGAGAGATAGATACTTCCGAATTTATATTATAGTATAGAAGTATATTTATACTAATACTAGCTGCTGCCCGCGGCTTTGCCTGATGATGCCTGATGTCCGTCCCCGGGATACCATCTACCTCGCTGCCAAATTTCATTTAAATCCGTTCAGTCGTTTAGGCATGAAAAGGTAACAGACAGACAGAGTTTGTTTTAAATTTATAATATTAGTATGAATAGATTATAGACAGTATAGGGATGAATGTAGGTAAACAACTTCACTCAAAATCACCTTACACAGACTTGGACAAAAGTATCCAAGATGGTCTCTCAGAGGTCAAGACTATTCCAAGAAAACAAGATCACTCAAATTGGTCCATCCGTTTTATTCAGTAAATCCTAAACTGTATTTATACACGGTGGGAATGGTTGACCCAACTAACTAACTATTATTGAGAAATAAGAACTGATTCAAAGCTTGTTTTATCAGACACTGAAAGTAGAAAATAGTTCAATGTTTCCAAAACCTAACTGATATCTGTTCATATCTATCTAAATATTTTTTGTAAAACCTAACCTTCCATCTCATACACAACATGGAATGTGCACTGGCTACCGATTTGTGTACCGAGAGTCTTGTGAGAGCTCACTGTCACTTTCATTAGGGTTCGAATTCACTTTTACAACCTTGTGTTTACAACTTTTTAACTATATTTCACGGCAAATTGGGTTATCAGTTCCTTACTACAAGAGAACAAATCAACAAGGAAAGTAGAACAAATCAACATGGCTGACGGGCTACCATTGTAATACTGTAGTGTATTCTACGAACAATCTATTAATTTTGTGTAGTTAGTAAATACGAGTATTATCAGAATGAACAACCAGAATGAAAAATGGTAGCTTTTATCGAGATATAATTTTTTTTTTAATTTATTACTTTTCCTGGCAATACTTTAAAAAGGGACACAGGGCTCTATAAACGCTTTCTCTATCAGACCGAATTTCTCTGACCATGTGTTTTTCTGTAATAAAACTAATTATCACAGTCATAACCTCCTCCAGACGACCTCAGTGGCGCAGCGGGCGAGAGTCTTGCCTGCGACGCAAGAGGTTGCGGGTTCGATCCCCGCCTCGGAACAAATTTGTGTACGATCTGCAGAAATTTGTTCCGTTGGTCTGGGTGTTTTTCTATGTACATATAATAAAAAATATCTATCTATGTAATGTATAATATTACGTATATCAGTTATCTAGTACCCATAACACAAGCTCTGCTTACCTTGGGGCTAGATAATGCTGTGTAAATTGTCCAGCATTATTTATTTATTATTATTTATTATAAATAACTCTTATGGTTCATTTTTATCCATATCAAATCGTCTGTGCACATTCCTAGTTGAGTTTAAGTTCCTTGTTTCAGAATATTGACCGAAAATACTTTCCAACCATGTACCCTTCCTTCCTTTGTCATCTCACTAGGAACACTCCCACTTAGCGAATAAAGTATCTACTTACCTACCGCGCTCCTTCAGCGATGATGTAATGTTGTCTGGAAGAGAATTAGATGATTGTGATGACCTCCGCACCGTTGGGGTTATAGTGTGTGGTGAGATAGTGTCAATGTCTTTGACCGATGTTATTTTGAGTTATTCCTGACTCATCCCACCTTGGTCCAAATCCATCCAATGGGACGAGTCAAGAAACTTAAATTTTATGCTGAAAACGTTCCTGATTCGTCCCATTTTGAGATTTTTTAACAAGAAATATCAAAATAGGACGAAAACGTAAAGTAGAGTCTAAAGTAGCAAAAGTACTGTCTGGCCGCATACTTCTCGTGCAATAAATAATCAAGTAATCTTGATTGGTACCCTTGTTTCCGAAACATTTTTAACTATCTCACGCAAAGTACTAGGAAAGTAGAAATGCATAGGAGTTAAGGTACAATCGCCCGAGGATCTGCCTTTACACGCAAGTCAAAATAGTTTGGAACTGGAAAGGCAGATCCTCCGGCGATCGTACATAAGAATAGTATTTTGATTCCATATGGATCATATTGAACAACGTTTATCTCACTTAAAGTACCAGGCGGGTAGAAATGAACAGGATATAAAGGTATACGAAATTATTTCTACTTGAAAATGAAGCCCAACAGTTAGGAAAGAATATACGGATAACGGTCTTTGTCCAGTCGTGAGACTGGCTCAAAATATTAAAAACTCCTGACAATGTTAATTTGTAAATTCGTTTACATGAAAGCCATAGGCCATAGCTTAATAACGGCTGCATATGGTTTTCATGTACATCAACAAATCGGTGCAGCCGCTGCACCGATTTTGATCAAACTAAATAGGAAGGAAACCACTCGACAAATTCACCTTTTGAAGTAAAAAAACCCAAACAGTTCTTCCGTTTAAAACTGTGCTACAGACTGTCACACCAATGATGGTACCTATGATAGTGAAACGTTGTATACAGCGTGGCTTTTTAGATTTTTATAATTTTTGCTTTGGCCGAAAATCGAACCGATTGATTATTAGAAAATATGGCTCCCTGTATTTTTGCACCAACGGATTCGAGTGCTAACATGGATCAAGCTTTAAAAAAAAAGTTTATAATTTAAAATGGAAGGAAGGAAAAGACAACTTTTTTCAATTTTAGTTTGGATGTGCAATATGTATAAGCTATAATGATAAGTCTCAATGATAGATAATCTTGTCAAACAAGTAGTGTGCTTGCCGCTAGCCAGGATACGGAGCCTAACTTTTAACACATTCACTGCCTAGCTCAGGCTGGGCTTTAGATTCGTAATGAGTTTTGTAAAGTTTCATGAAAAATTCTACAAAATTTAAGTACATTTGTAGTCTTAGTTTTCTCTAAAATCGAGGTCATGCGTCACGACTTTTCTCTAATAGTTATGGTTTCGGATTAGACCATTCATTACTATCTCACAAAGTCTGCCACCCGCAGTGTTAGAAAATTTTGTCATACAGCAGCCAAATTTTTAGGCATACAAATTCATAACCTACAAACCACTATGCCACCAAGGTCAGAAATCGTGTCTGTCGGAGGAATGCGTGTGCATAGAGACCTCGAATGACGATGACGTCACAGATTACCTACATTACTTGTACAGTCTCTCTAATGATCTTGCGGTTATAGGTACACATACCTACTGACTGATGATCGATCAAATATGTATATTATAATATATCGGTTCGACTTCCAAGCTACCAGGTATAATGTCAGATAATGCCCATAGTCCCCACGCTGGGCATGCGGGTTCGAAATCGCAGTTTGGTGATGGAATTGTTCTTCATTGAGCGTTGCTGACAGCAATAATGATGATTACAACCGACAGAGAACCAAGGTTATCGACATAGCTCAAAGGATTAACAAGCTGAAGTGGCAGGGGCTGGCCATATCTCGAGAAATACCGACAACCGCTGGGGTAAACGTGTTCTTGAGTGGAGACCGCGACTCGGCAAACGTAGTTTAGGACGCCCTCCGACCAGGTGGGATGACGATTTGCGAAAGACTGCTGGCAGATGCTGGATGCGGCAAGCGCCAGGGCGCTATGGCACTCATTAGGGGAGGCCTATGTCCAGCAGCGGACTGGTATAGGCTGATGATGAGCGCTGCTGCCCGCTCCCCAGTGTTTCTGTAGCTTCTTAGTTACTAGTTTCTGCCCGCGGTTTCGCACGCGTTGTTTCTGGAAACGGTTAAAAGTTATCACATAGGAACTGATCTAAGGAATAAAACTCCTTATTTTTTATTAAAAGTCTAGACCTTCGTCGGCATCACCTACTTATGGATTGCAATTTCACCCCGATCTGTTCAGTAATTTTCGTGTGAAGAAGTAACAAACATCCATCTATTCATTCATCTATTCATCCAAACTTTCGCATTTATAATATAATTAGTTATATGCCAACATCTGTCTACGTAGACTCTACGTAATAGCGAGATGCAAAAAATCTTGTTCTGAAATATTTATTAATGTTTTAAATGTCCGTGTATTTCCGTTTGATAACCGTAGATCGGTTCATTGGGACGGTTGGAAATGGATAAAAATATAAACAAGCGGAAAGATGTGAAAAGCTCCTGTTTGACCCCCTGACATTCACAGTGGGGCTATTGGGAACGATAAAGTGTTAGATTGGACACGAAATGACAAGCACCACTAAAAAAATTAAGAACTTTAAAATGCGTTTAAAGCTTTAGATATACAGCACTGGCAGCCGTGTGGACGCGTGCACCAAGGTTCTGCAAGAAAACCAGCGTTGCTCAACTTTCTGTGGAGCAATATTATGCTGAGGCAGGACCTTATTATCATCTCAACAGCCTATAATGGTCCACCGCTGGACACAGGCCTCCCCTTGATTTTGTATCTCATGGGAGATTATGCCCATAATGCCTACGCTGGGCATGCGACTATTATTTTTATGGTTTTTGTATTTTCTGTGTATTATAATATACCAATAAAAGTTTTATTCTTACTTTCTATCTTTCACTGTAAATTTTTACACGACTGTCCAAAAATGAGGTTTTGGTTCGTATGTGTTTTTTATCCCTAGATATTCCATCAATCAATATAATGCAGTAAGTAAAGGCATCATTTTAGTTTGACCTCGTCTTACCTCTAACTTAATCAATCGTGTCCGTGATGGTAGCGTACACATAACCGAATTCACGTTTGTTGTTATGCCTAATATATAGCGTGTATATAGAGTATAATTAGTGTAAAAGTAAAATAAATAGCGCCTCCTTGGTTTAAGAAATAATGACCATTGTTTGTGGGTACGCCAGCATAACGTTATGCTAGCGTACACACGACCGTTCTCAAAAACGGCTTATACTATAGCAACAAAATTTATACACAATTTAGAGTATAAATAGCGTTTCAGCTATGCAAAATTTCATAATGATTGCTCTCATAGGAACAGAGATATGGAACAAGACTATAAAATAACACCTGAGCTGGCGTTATGCTAGCGTACCCATTAAAAACCGAAATACCTAGTTCCTATAGAAAACGAGGTTCTCTTAATGTAAATGTTATATTTATAAATAATGTGTGAAATCCTCCTTCTCCCAGTAGTCATACTTTATGGAAATTCGTAATCAAACACTATAAAAAGTTGATGTAAAGTTCTAGGAACAAATTTTGTTGTGGTACTGTCGCAAACAAAAAATAAGTTATTATTGAATCAATACACCGAACAATGTAGTAGATAGTAATAATTAGTCGTTTTGTTACTATAAATGAGCTGTCACGAGTATTTTTATCTATATTTAGCTTTATTTAAAGCATTTTGTAAGGTTTTGTTAATTTACCTATTTGTTCAGAAGTCACGTTTATGCGCCATCTAGCAGACCACGGCGGAACTATGTACATTGCAACGGAGAGCAATATCCCATAATCTTCGATTTTTATTTTTAACTACTTCTACTTACATACCTATATTTTCGGATGAGATTCTTTGATTAGTTGTACGAATGGAATTGCGTTTCGTTATTCCTAGATCTTGTTTGGACTCTGAGCAGTAAGCAATGTAGGTATTGGTCACAATGAAAGATAGAGAAAGATGCATGTGAATTATCCATGGAAGTGAAAGAGATAGAGATAATGCGTCGTCATGGTCGGGGCAGCAGTGCTCCGTCACTCGCGTTATTTACCTACAGTTTTCGCTCTTTCTGGGGGTTAGCGCTGCGAAGGGCCGCTCGCTGCCACAGATTATTATGATAAATTGATAATACATATACGAGTAGGTAGGTATGTCTTCTATCTGGTTGTATGATAATATAATAGAGTTCAAAGATGCCCGGGAAAACGCATTGTGCAGTGGATAAATGGATTAATAAAAAAAAGATATTAGAGATTTAGCCTTTTTAAACGGCGGCCTAAGGACGAAGAAAGTAGGTACGTTAGGTACCTACGTACTTCCTCCACCTAGCCATATTTTACAATAGGTAAATTGGTACCTTACCTACCTACCTAAATTATACTATTAAATAGATATTACAAATGCGAAAGTTTAGATAGATGATGTTTGTTACGTCTTCACGATTAAAATAGGTACTATTTCGGTTTTTAATGGGTACGCTAGCATAACGCCAGCTCAGGTGTTATTTTATAGTCTTGTTCCATATCTCTGTTCCTATGAGAGCAATCATTATGAAATTTTGCATAGCTGAAACGCTATTTATACTCTAAATTGTGTATAAATTTTGTTGCTATAGTATAAGCCGTTTTTGAGAACGGTCGTGTGTACGCTAGCATAACGTTATGCTGGCGTACCCACAAACAATGGTCATTATTTCTTAAACCAAGGAGGCGCTATTTATTTTACTTTTACACTAATTATACTCTATATACACGCTATATATTAGGCATAACAACAAACGTGAATTCGGTTATGTGTACGCTACCATCACGGACACTAATCAATCTACCTTTAGGTATCTATATAAGGTACGAGTATAACCTAATCTAGGTCCTATACTAGGTCTTTCAACTTCGTTTTATCTCATTGAGTACCTATCTCAAAATATCTTTTTAAGAGCCTATACAATCTCAAGTTTTTGTGAAAAGGATAGATATAGGATTTTGCGTTCATAGGAGCGGGATAGGGCATGCCAAAACAACGCAACGTGAGCCCAGAAATCATGTTTTAGCTTATTATCCATTTAATTAGGACTTAATTTGAAAAAAATCTAAACATAATGAAATGTTCTTTATACTTAGTTTTATTAGCATGCTTATTCTCAAGATCTTAACTTCTGTATTTATAGAGAAATTCAAGCTATAGTACGAATGTAGAGGTAAATTTGTAAAAAAAAAACCATCAAGAAAATTTTATATTGTGTTTTCGAAACATATGATCGATAGAATAAGCCCTGAACTATACCATATATATAATTCAAAGTTAAACATTTAGCAGCTTCGAAGATATTTCGATCTGACGGGGTTGATTTTTTTATATCACCAAGGCAAACAGACGTGCGGCCCACCTGATGGAAAGCGATTACCGCAGTCTATGAACGCCCATAATATCAGAAACATCACACGCGCGTTGTCGACCCTTTATATGTCTTAGTAGACCCTTTACAAAGAATCCCATGTTGTAGTCTAGAGGGAAAACCCCAGCACCGCTGGACGCAGGGAGATCATTCCACAAGCTGACTGTTCGCTGGAGGAATTTCCTCATGAACCTAGCAGTCCGCGAACTGAATGTCTTTAAGGTATGGGGATGATATCTAGTACTAAAGTGGTTGAGAAGACAAATCCAAAGAATTTTTTAAAGTCTCGTTTTCGTGGAATCCTGTGATAAATAAGTGTGTGCGTCGTGTCCCGTCTGTACAGCAATCGGACACGGTCAGTGTACTGTGTCGCAATGTGAACTTGGACTTTTCTGATTCTGACGATGAATTGAGGGTAGTCGTGGAAACTGCCATCAATTCTCGGTTGTAACTCCGAGTACATCCAGTCGCCCCGTGACCACGATCGCTGTAACGCGGTTGAAACGTTGGGGAAAAGAAAGCAAAAGGTACGCGATAAATACCCGATAAATAATCTTAATAAATCCAAAGAACCCAAACTCGTCGAGGAAATGTCGTTTCGTTCAGGAATTTCTATGGGGACCTCCTGTCTCTATCATCAGATCAGCTAGATGGTACCATTTGTCATTTTCATTGTCGCCGAACTTACGTAAGTATTCGAAATTTCAGCTTAATCGGTTCGATTTTATTAGTGGTTTACAAGGTGGTTTTTACGGTTTTTGTGGTGTATCATTTGCAAAAATGTTGATTTTTAGCAAGAAATCTCTTATTTTCCCAAATGCTCCTAAAATACAAATGTTTCAAAGTTGTTTAAATCATGAGTTCATAGAAAAAGGTTTACGATTTGCGGCAAATTACTTTTCCATAGTTTCATTGCTTGAGAAACGCAGAAATAATTAAAAATAACAAAAAATTACGGTTTCTCCCACACATACATACATAGATAGATATTACACAGGACAAGTTGAAGAAAAGCTTGTAAACGTTGTTTTAAATTCCACGAAAATTTTAGATTTTCGCAGGATTGTTTTATTTAGGTAGGTATAGGTACTACTACATAATATACTATATACTGCTTTTCTAACAATTACTGTGTTGTTTTGTGTTAATTTTGCTTATCTTATATTAGACCAGATTACAGTATAATGACAAGAAAAAATAACTAGTTCTATTACAATTGCATTCAGTAGGTATGTAGATAGATATAATTTTTCATATGGAGAAACCGCAATAGAGGAAAACGAAAAACAATGTGCTTACCGGTGGGCGGTGCGTACGGGTTTGTGAGTAGATGTTTTGTATGGAGGGAAAATATTGATGTGGTCATTGGACAAATATTCATTTAGTCATCATAGAGCAAGATTCGAGGAAATACCTACTATCTACATAATAAATTAATAAACAAAACTAATTAGAAAATTGTAACTAAAATAATGTAGGGTAAGTGAGTTGGGGCAAAAAAAAACCTAACTTCTGAAAATGAATATTAAATATTTCATCATCATCTATTGGACATAGGGCCCCTAATGAGTGCTATAACCAAAAGTCTTAAAATGAAAACGAATACCAAATAACAGTCACTGCTAGAAGGCTGGCTGCAATCAACTGCAATACCGAGTTCCGGTTGAACTAGTTTGTAAATTAGTACTTGTTGCCAGTAAACAAATTGGCGAACTGCTTTAAAATTTGATAAACTAATACCTAGTAGGTACCTACCCATAACACAACACAACACGCGGGTAAACTACGAATCAAGTTTGTGTTGGAAGAACACCATTGTTAAATCCCTTAAGGCTGGTCTTTCGAATAAATCATTATTTCCATGATCTTTGAGAGCCTACTGCTGTTCAAATATGAAATTTAGGATTCTTAGACACACCTAATATTCTATTTCATTCTGTACAAAAGCGCCAAGATAGTTTTTTTGATTAGTTGCATATGTTTGGTGAAAAAATATCTAAAATATCTCAACTTTGATACATAATATTTGTCTTCTTCTCCCAAACAATAAGACTTACTGACTTGATTTTTACTTTGAAAAATAAATCAAAAGCAGCGAAACAGATTCGCAAAAATAAGTTTTTGATTACTTAAACCGCACTTTTTTTATTTAGAAGAAATCTTGTATTTGCACTTGATTTTTGCACACGCGTTCTGCTCTCTCCCACTCCTATGATCGCGAAATTATATGCCTATCTTTTTTTTAAAAACTGTCTGGGAAGAGGCCCCTTAACCCATTGAGTTCGTCAAACTACGTTTTCTAGTAAGTGGTTCTCCTCAGCTTGGGGCTAGACGGTGCTTTGTGGATTGTGGATTGTTCAACATTGATTTATTATATCTTCGTCTAGGTACGTACTATCAGCAATACTGCGTTATCTTATAAAAAATTAGTAGCTTCAAGTTTCGTAAGTTGGTGGATTGCCAGCTGAGCTATAATTAACCAGGTAGTCATATTTGTCGCGTTGACGGCGGGATCTCACCAAATTAACGCCTTGAACTGAATCTTCGTTACAACGACAAGGGGTCAAATAAATGACGCTGGTGCTATACAACATCAAATTTATTATCAAAGAGAATTACAGTCAAATTTTTGAAACAATTTAGAACTAGTATTTGCCATTGAAAGAATTTAGCTAACTGCAAACTTTTGCAAATAATCTACAGTTATCTACACTAATATTTATAATTAGGAAATATATGTATTTTTGTATGTAACGAATAAACTTAAAAACTACTGGACTGATTTCGAATCTACATCATCACTGAGTAACATAGGCTATAGAGTCATCAGCATCATCATTTTCATCAGCCTATATTAGTCCACAGCTGGACATTAGGCCTTCCCTAATGAGCGCCATAGCGCCCTGTCTTCAGCTTGCCACATCCAGCATCTGCCAGCAGTCTTTCGCAAATCGTCATCCCACCTGGTCGGAGGGCGTCCTATACTACAAGTATCGTACCTCAAGAACATGTTTACTCCAGCGGTTGTCGGTTCTTCTCGAGATATGGCCAGCCCACTGCCACTTCAGCTTGCTAATCCTTTGAGGTATGTCGATAACCTTGGTTCTCTATAGGATGTATTCGTTTCGAATCCTATCCTTCAGAGAAACTCCGAGCATAGCTCTCTCCATAGCTCGCTGGGCGACTTTAAACTGGTGGACCAGCTCTGACGTGAGTGTCCACGTCTCAGCTCCGTAGATCATGACGGGTAGGATGCACTGATTGAAAACTGGTATGGATGACGAGAAGACTTGACGTAGTTTCCCGAACGCTGCCCAACCTAGCTGGATGCTCCTCTTGGCCTCCTTCTCGAAATTGTTTTACCAACTGCAGAGTCTGTCCAAGGTAAGTGTACTCGGGAACAATTTCGGGATGGTGACCAGGTAAGGCCACAGAGTATACCCGTGCAAAGCTCGGGCGGACCGCTAGTCAGTAATGAAACTTTAGTTTTAATCTCTACAACTGTTAATTCTGTAACAACGTATATCTCCTAAATATAAAGATACTGTCTGTCGATACGGTCTTCTTATTATAATTGTCAAAGCCAAATTCTGTGTCTGTTTGACCTTTTCACACTTTTACGGCCTAACATATCTTTATGCAATTTGGTTATGAAATAGATGCATGTTAACCCGCGGTGGAGTTATTAGCTCGTAGTTTTTAAGCTCTTTGAAAATAATAATAAATCCCGTGAGCTACAACTACACTCACAAGTCACAAGACTCCGGCGCAGGCGCAGGGAGGTAGGTCGCTCAGGTTTACCTTGAACGTGCAATTTAAATGTTGCAGAATGCAGTTACGTTGTTGTTTACAGTGAGTCATGTCATTGTATGGAATGGATGTATAATGTGATCAGAATTATCTCGTCAATGAGCTGTGACAGTCTAATGTTAGCAAACATACTAACTACTCTAATGTGAGTAGTAATTTGCTGTTTTTAGGAAAAATATTGAGATGAAATTGCTGTAGATAAGCCTGCCGTAAAAAGGCTTATCCTTGGAAATGCATATAAATGGAAAACTTTTGTGGCAGTGCGTGAGCATGACTCAAAAAATGTGTAATAAAGTAAAATAAAACCAGAAATGAACAATGAAATGAATGAGACAGGAATTAATGTTTATTTCATCAGACGACCTCTGTGGCGCGGTGGGCGAAGGTCCGCCTGCGACGCAGGAGGTTGCGGGTTCGATTTCCGCCTTGGGACAAATATTTGTACGATCTGCAGTATTTGTTCCGGGGGTTCTGGTCGTTTTCTATATATTTTTTTTATTGTATTGTACCCATAGGTAACACAAGGCTAGATAATGCTATGTAAATTGTCCAGCATTATTAATATTATTTCTTAAGGATTGCAAAGGAAACTCATATAGACAAGTCAAATTTGAAACAAATTGTATTTCTAGCTATACATCATTTATTTACATAGTTTTTTCCCGTATACGTATAAAACGGTCCTGTAAATACGGATCCGCATGTGTATGCTCCCTAAGTCCCATTAATGAAGTTCTCTTTCTAAACTTCGCTTCTGGTAGGACAAATGGGATGGCAAAGGATTAACATTTTAACCAATGGACGTTCAACTGTGATATCGAAATACGAAATGCCGCCGTGGCATCGAAAAATTCCTTTCGATGCCACGTCATCATTTTAAAGCATAACAAGCTAATCATTTGTGGTACAGGATGTCGTACGCGCCGGCGTTCTATCGTCCTAGGAACTTGGTAATTAATTAATTGCATTTAATACATCAATTACATCTAGTCACTGTCAAAGAATTTTAGCACCTGAATGATCAATATAAATACTAAGGCCCGTATTATAAAAGCTTGTTCACCATCGAAATACTACGCGAACGAATATCGCTTAGGTAACGAAGGCAGCGCCATCTAGTTGAAGAATACAAAAAATTGTACCTATTGGCTATGGAAACTATGTCGCCATCTTGTGAATAGGATAGGCATAGGATTTCGCGTTTAAAGAAGGGGTGGGGGTGGGGGGGGGGGGGGGGGGGCGAGCAGAGCGGTGTAAGCTCAAAAATCAAGTTTTTGCTGATTATTTATTAATTAAGTTAGGTATTCGTTTGCAAAAATAAGCCAAGGGTGCTCTGGGTATTCTACTATTTAATATGATGATGAAAATAAAAAAAACTTCTAATTGATAGTTTAAAGAGAAAAATTGTAAAAACTAAGAAAACAGATGGTATTTTACTCAATTATTTCTGGTACTCAAAATAGTTTTTTTTTTCGAAAATAAGGGGGATCTGCCTTGTATCTCATAGATTATTAGGTATTTTTTAAAGCTTTATCGATAAAGATGATGGAGAAAAAATATCATCCCACCTGGATGACGATTTGCAAAAGACTGCGCTGTCAGATGTGTGCGGCAAACTGAAGACAGGGCGGTAAGGCGCTCATTAGGGGAGGCCTATGTCCAGCAGTGGACTAGTGTAGGCTGATGATGATGATGGAATGAACATTTTTTTTAACTGAGTGACTGGAACCTGGCATGATAATATCACTGTTGAACGGGTACCTATTTAACTCGATTATTTAAAAAAAGGTATCTACATATTATGTTGCTGCCGTGGTTGACTTATAGGTACGTTACCACTATACTTATAGTAATACGAGTATGAGATGGTGTTTTTAAATATCATAATATATAAGGTTTAAATGGTTCTAATAGAAAAAAAACTGATGAAAATCAAACCAGTATCTCTGTAAGGTGTTCCACTATGCCAAGGAAGAATCAAACAATCTTCACGCGCTTGTTAAAATTATGCATAATGCCCTGTCCATTAAAATAAAGCATAATCTGCAAAATGCGAAGTTCCTACTTACACTTAACTCTAATGAATTAGGATGGACAGTCAGTGATATAATCCGGGGTCAACTCGGGCTAATGTACAGTCGGCTCGTTGTGCGAGTTAACTCATTTAGTACAGTCGCCGTTAATTGACTTGGATGAGTAGAGGGCGGGAGACGGTGAGAGCGGGAGCGTTAGCGGGAGCGGGAGCGGGAGCGATTTTGTTGTTGCACAAATGGGAGTTTTATTTAGTTGTAGAATACCGATGCTTGAATTCGAATACAAAGGAGAATTATTAAATTAGTGATATTTTCATAGCCTCACCATGTTTGTGTTTGAAAATCCAGCTTCGTCGATCTCTTTTTTGAACATCTTTTAAAAAGTGACATTTTAGTAGGAATTGAAGAAGGGGCTCCTATTTGTTATTAAATTAAACATTTGTTATACGATATACTACCTATCCTATATTTGTTATATTACCTATTATTATAGATTTGTATAATACACTAATTGTTATAAAACAAATAGAAACCCCTTCTTGCAAATTTAAGATTATTTATCGTGTATTTATCGCGTTCAAAAAAAACTATTTTTGTGGGTTTCAAACTTAAATTATTTCGAATAAAAAATTAAATTGTCCTGTTCATTAGGACATTCGGAATGGGCATCCGTCCAAAAAATATGTTCAATAATTGGACAAAGAACTTGGACAAAGATATTGGATGAGTGGAATGGACACCTTACACATGCACTTGACGGATCTTATTTATGGATCTAATTCTAATCTCATAATTCTTGTAGCCCGCCTGGATTTAATGTTAGGCGATGTAATGTTAGGCTAACCGTGCAGTTAGTTACCATTTAGAGAATAAAAAATTAACTGAAACTTTTTCAAACTAAAGTTCTTCTCTGTTTTCCTAAAATGATAAACAAACTGGTCAAGTTTGTTTACGCCAATTCTGTGACGCAATTGCTGCCTTAAGCTTTCACAAAATGAAGTGAACCTTAAAATCATCACCTTAAGAGCTACGCGGACCGGGGTCAAGGTTCGACTCCCGGCCAGGCATTACGAAATGGCATCTCGAGGGCGATTCACAGGCTCGTAAAATTATAATGATGATGTGCACTGAATAACTTTGAAATGGATCACAAGGATGGAAAAATATAAAGCTTAATTTATTGACCTAATCAGGTCCCACTATTTTAATTTAAACCATCTTCAAAAAAGAAGGAGTTTCTCAATAGGTCTACAAGTTTTTTTTCATTTTTTTTTCATCATAGGGTCCTTTCCTCAAAAGGAAAAAGGAACCCTTATAGGATCACTTTATTGTCCGTCTGTCTGTCGGTCAACCCTCTTTTCTCAGAAACGCGTAGAGGTATCGACCAAACCTGAGTAGGTATTATGATGAATATCAGAAATAATTGTGCAAAGTACAATCTGTTTTTTTTAGTTTTTAAAATTTGTCTCATATAGTATCAAGATTACAAGATTTTTTATTTTCATCACCATATTAAATAAAAAAATACCTAGGGGGGGCACCTTTGGCTTATTTTTGCAATAAAATGTCTTATTTAAAAGATAATCAGCAATTGATTTTTGAGCTTACGCCGCTCTGCTCTGTCCCGCTCCTTTAAACGCGAAATCCTATGCCTATCCTATTCACAAAATCCTCTTAAAATCTTAAAATAGAATGATAAAGTACAAATTATCTTTTTCATAAACGAATGAAGAATAAAGTAATGCAAAAAGAGCTGATAATATTTGTATCATAATACCTAATCGCTTAGGTTAAGGGTGCCCTAAGAAAGGCTCAGGATGGTGCCTTTCTAGGGCAGTTGGGAAATGATTACTCAGAGAGATCTGTCTGAGCTTGCGCAGCATCCATAACATGAGCTGCTGGCTCAGTCCTCGTCTCGGTAAATCATGTGCATATCTCACAATCCTGACAGTTTTCTCGTGAAGTTTTCCTTCATGGCATAAATTATGAAAGTAGGTATGCGCTGATTTCCTATGTCTCATATGACCTGATTTAAAATATGTCGGGAAAAACATTTGGTTAAAAATCCCCCAGAAGATTAGTCAACATAACTACGTGACCAGACTGACCAGGTTGGTGATACATTGTCTCTTGTGTCAGGTAAAGTGGGACCTTGGATTTGCGCAGGAGGATATTATTTATAATTTCCTCCAAAAAAAAAATCTAATAAAATATTAATATATTTAGGAACGCTTCTAAGGCTTGCTTAGGTAATGTGGTGCTAAAGGATGATGGGAAGAATTAGCTGGACGGAGAAATGTACTAATGAGGAGGTGCTGAAAAGAGATAGTTAGATAGATACACAAACACACACAAACACAAAACACAGTACAAAAGGAAATACATAGAATAAAGGAAGTACAGAGGGCGGTTTTATCGCTTTGAGCTATCTCTTCCAGGCAACCTTGGGGTGAACTGGAGATAAATGAACAATATAGACGGTGGCATTTGAGTAATATGAAAAGAAAATAATTAGGTACATTATACATACACTACTTACTATAATAGCTAACATGCGTTATACTATACTAATGATAGACTTACATACACATAATAAAGTAGTATTTACTTGTTACACGGATAAATAATACTGATGAAACAGTTTTTTGGATACAGGGAGTGATTTGGAGAGAGTTAAGGAAAATATCTTTGATGAACACCACGAAGCAGAAGAGGAAAAATGATTGAACATTTAATAACGACGTGACAACATCGTAAGGAACACCTTAGAAGGAAAATTAGAAGGAAGACGAGGAAGGGGAAGACCAAGAATTAACTATGAGTCAGATCTAAGAGAAAGCTGTGTCATCTCATAACTAGTAATTGGTAACTGACATTATGGTTTTTGTTTGTTTGTTTTTCCTTCGTCCACGCCCTAACTAAGAAACCAATCAACCCGATTTTTGGCATAGACTTAGTTGAAAGGATGGAAAATAACATAGGCTGCTTTTTGTCCTGGTAAATCATCAAATTTCCATGGGAGATTTATGGGAATATCCCCTTAGTAATGTGAAAATGGAATTTAAATCGGACGAAACCGCCGTGCATAACCTAGTCTTGTATAAAGAAGTAAAAGAGACCGTAAATCTCAAAATCAATAACATATAATGGTATCCACTGTTGGACGCAGAGTTCCCCCGATAATCGCATTATTGGCTTTTATCTCATGGGAGGTAATGCCCACAATCCCCACGCTGGGCTTGCAGGTTGGGGATAGCAATTCGGTGGTAGATCTACTGCTCTCTCTGCAAGAGTAGCTGCTGCCCGCTCCCCGGTGTATGTCCCTTAGTCGCCTCTTACGACACCCACGGGGAGAGTTGGGTGGTGAAAATTCTAGGCCGGCACCACACGACTATAATATGTAATTATTTCCAATGGAAGCATTCCACTAAATTATTTTTTAGAAACATGTAAATATTTCACTTCTAATTTAAAAATATTTTGAAGTAAATTAAGGTTCTTATGAATTTAAATACAACGGGGGGCGGGCAGCAGCGCTTCTTGCAGAATAGATCTACCACCGAACTACGATCTCCAACCCGCAAGACCGCCAACCCAATTAAAAAGATTGAATCGGACAAAAAAATCGAAGTGATCACTTTATTTCGTAGTTTTACTGCATACCCAGCGTGGGGATTATGGGCGTTACTCCCATTAGATACAAAAATTAAGAGTCGCCTGCGTCCAGCGGTGGACCATCATTTTAGACTGTAATCATTAGTTTAATTAAAAAAAATTAGAGTCACTGACGTGAAAACAAAACGCTAGCTTTTTATTTATTTAATAATCAAACATAGTACATATCACATACATAAGTCATCTCATCACACAGTATTGTTTGTCCTATCTAAAAAATATACCAAACTAGTTTTAAATACAATGCTATAAAATCAAATGGTATCTAAGACACCTCTAAAACTACTATTAGGTAATGATGAAATCAATCTGCCTACGTGAGCTACAGTTATTCGGGCACCTCCCCCCACATACACACAAACACACATACATACATACATACATACAAACATTCATGTATATTTCATAAACTACGCGTATTTTAGACCTTGAACACCGGTCCTACAACTTTTCCACATGTATTAACTGTTATGTATTCTATGGTTGTTTACGTCTTGGAGTCAGGGAAGATGCGCACTAAAGCGCTGGACCAAGTTGGATAAGAGGGCGCAATGCGCGACATTTTGTGAACAGGATTAGCAGAGGATTTCGTGTTCATAGGAGCAGTAGTTCAGTAATTAGCTGAACGAGCTTACGTTTTTGGAAGAGCGTAAGCGCAAAATTCAAGTTTATGCTTATTTATAAGAAAACTAACAACTTGTGAAGAAACTGGTTGAAGTTACAAAACAATTAATAAAAACCTACAAATCAAATCAAAACATAAGTAATTTCAGAAGACCGCAAATATTGAGATCTCGACCAAACCATGTGTGTGCACTTTCATGATTATTTTAACACATTTTTTTAAATACCTATGTAGTTGTTTTCTCATCATCGTAAGAACCAGATTATACTTATTATTGAAATTTATGTGATTCGAGTTTTTTGCGGAGGAAGATCTCAGTACTCACAGAATCCCCGTGAGTACCTGATTCAATTACAATATTGAGGTCTAGACCTAGTTTGACAACGTTTGGTTGTGATGTTACTACTCAGCAAACACTATTTAGTATTATAGTGTAATCATCGCAGTGGGTAAGGTAAGGAAGAGCACTGGTATACGCGTGCGAGTAATACCAGTTTTTTCTGGTATCTATCAGACAACCTTGGCAACGTATATACAACTAGTTGAGACGCGTCGCTAGAGCTTTAGTGGACCGCCAGCTTAAGCATTCTGCGGTCCAGATCTCATACAAACTTTGTTTATTCTGTGGTCGTGCGGTTACGTCATGAATTAAAGGATGTGGTGTTTTGAACCTTGAACGTACGTAATAAAGTTTATTTGGATTTAACCCTGTTTGGTGAATGGGTATAAGCTTAAATCGAATATTAGAATTTTGATTGGTATTTCTAATGTTGACCTTTAAGTTCTTACATGCCATTTAATTCACGTATTTGCTCATCTCGCTAATTCTATAGGCGAAAGCGTGTACATATCAAATTTTAGAGAACTTTTAAAAATTAATTTAAATTGTTTGGCTAAATAAAGTGTGGCACATGGGAATACAAATTATTCCATTTGTCCCTGAATGGTTGTTAGTTAACAAAAATAATCCTTTTTCGGGGGATGATGAGTAACTACATTTTTCGATTATGATTATTATAATTATGATAATATAAATAAAGATCAGCCGAATTGAGTACTCCTTTGTTGAAGAAATTTGAAAATAAAATAAATACACCTGTCTAATATATTAAATCATCAAAAAGTTAAAGTTTACACGTAAACCTTTCGCTAAGGGCCGGGTTAACCACACCTGTGGGGCTTTTAAACAGCCGTTTAGGTAACGCCGGTCGAGACCGCGGCCTGCATACAGAGAGGGCTAGTTGTAAGGGCGAGGGCATGCGGATTGCGGACGACTCACCGCATATCGCACTCTCATAATGCAGAAAATAAGGTCCGATGTTTTTTATTTACATTTCATCGACCCATTCTTGGGGATCAAAATGTAAAATATAATAACAATAAATCCCTATTTCAATAAAAAATTATACAATTTACGCATTTAATGCCCGTCTTCCACCGCCGCCGCTAGGTGGTGCTGCTGATGGACATGTGCATCCTGGGCCTGGTAAGTGATAGTTGAAGGCTGATAATAACCACAAAATTGTTGTTGTTGTTATTAAAGAGAGGGGAGGGCGGCGGGGGGCTTTACGCTGCAATGAGATTACATGGAGTGTGAAACTAATCGGTTAAAAGAAAATTCTAGACTGTTCAAGTACTTATGTATAGGTAATAGTGAAATTGAATAAGTAGAAAACTATTTTACCATTTGTCCCACTGTTTAGCAAAGTTAGTGGGGCGAACGGGAATAAAATGTTAAATCGTGTACAACTCAACATTAAGGAAGTAAATGTTTAGGTTACCTAGTCTTGAAGTCTAGATTCCTGACATGATTCTTGCGTAAAAGAAATAGTAAATGGTAGGTAGCTTGCGTACATATTACCACATCCAATCTCTGCAGAGACACTTTGAGTATAATAACTAGAACCAATGATTCAACTGAACATAATTAATTTTATTGGCAAGTTTTCGAAACTTTTCCTTGGAATAATACGAGTCACGAAACTAGCGAATAATATAATAATATTGCTAGAAAATTTGAATGTTGACTTATTAAGTTATTAGTTACAATTTTGGCTTTTACTGATAAAACTACTGTTATTCCCATTGGTTTTACGGAATAGAAATTAAATTGTCTCACTAGTTCTGTGAACAGAACTGCTGAGGGCTAACGATCAGAATTAGCTTGTCGAATAATAATAATAATAATCATTTATTTCAGACCATAGAAAAGTTACAGATCTTATTTAACTTATTCTACAGTCCATAGTAATATATACCTTAAAACTAACATACATAAAACATTAAAAACTTAACTAATGACACGTTTTTCTGTTATAACTGCGACGACGTGTAGATGACGCAATCAGGGTGTCAGCTGGCGACGGTGCACGGCGGTGTCTCCTTGCAGGCGGCCAGTGAACCGTCGAAACTTGACGTAGGTCGAGAGATGTTGAGTTGGAACTCTGACCATAAATGAACTGAAGCTCACATTATGGCGAGAGTCCAGCTTCTCGACGCGCATCGAGAGTCCTGTTTTCCGTTTGATGTACTCCTCCACAATAAAATAGAAATACTGATCCATATCAATACAGCCGGGGGCGTGCCCGTGCCCGTGCCCGTGCCCGTGCCCGTGCCCAAGACACTGGGAAATATTTTTTATCTATAAGAACTTGAAAAATCTTTTGATAATCAAATGACCCCGAAGTGTTCCCATAAAAATTACTCTCACCGAATTTACATAAGTATGTCAAATTTGCGGTTGCGGATAACTGGTCTAAAATTTAGTTGTAAGATTTGTCCCACATACTTACTTACACCTCAACGTCAACCTCATCAGCCCATAATACCCACGCTGGGCATGCGGGTTGGGGCTCGCAGTTCGGTGGTAGATCTATTCTGCAGGAGGCGCTGCTGCCCGCCCCCCGGTGTCTGTCCCTTAATCGATTCTTACGACACCCACGGGAAAAGTTGATTCATATACATTACTTACAGGGCAACTTTAATAAAAGCTTGTAAAAAACTCTAACTAAAAAACACCTATCGACTGAGAAAAAGTTAAATGAGATTTGACCTTCACCATTGAAGTACTAGCGTGTTCATACGTAGTACTTATAACTGAATGCCTTACAACCTGCAATATCAGTAGACATTGTAAACTTTACCTTACATTACAAATCCGCGGGCAAAATGTTCTGGGTCAGAGATAAAAAATATCCTTTTGTAGTCGAATGAGAATGTATGTAAGTATGTAGTTCCGACATTTTACTGTGGCCTCACCCGACTGCCTGACTGCGAAATGCTAGGTTTTATTGTTAGGTGGGTGGAACCTTACGTTATCTATTATAGTACCCATAACACAAGCTCTGCTTAGCTTGGGGCTAGATACTGCTGTGTGAATTGTCCAGCATTATTTATTTATTTCGTAACGTTTTACGATGGGAGGATGACCTCAAATCTACAGCGGGCATACATTGGAGGAGGAAAACTCATGACCGACTGCTATGGAAGAATCTGGGGGAGGCCTATGCCGAAAGGCACAACAATCTGACACCGAATAATTAAATTTTCTACACCGATGTCTGGTACAAAAAAATATATATTATACTGTATAAAATTTAGTATGTAATTAAAAAAAAAAAAAGGTATATAATAAGGTTAGGCCTGGTCTCCCGGTGAGTGTGCGTGAGGTTACTGATGCTGTGGACATGTCCAAAAGGTTCCGCGAGCACTTTAATGTTAGGTCTCCGCTTGGCCCTTGTGCATAGTCGCAAATCAATACTGGGTCCGTAGGTGGCACGGATGGCTTCTCTCCCGCAGGAGAGAAGCTCTCTGGGGGAGAGAAGCCATCCGGAGGAGAAAAGCCACTTGATCCTTTTACTGATTATTGGGGTTAGTCATCATTTTTCGTCACTGCTTATCCTAGTCGTAATTTTTTCATTACTGTTACAAATCTAGACACGTTTTTAAACAAGATTCGCCAAGTGCGAGTGTAACTCGCGCGCCGAGGGTTTCAAACATTTGCCAATTATTTGGACAATCAATTTTCTGAAATATTTTAAAAAGTATGAAACTTACAGAAATTTCAAAAAGTGTTTTGAAATGGTCAAAACGATACCTTTCATTTGATACCCCACATGGGTAGGTACCCCTTTTTGAAAAAAAAATCCCCTTTTTTGACCATTTTTCAAAAACTATTATTATTACAGACTTCTCTATATTTTTCCTGTAAAATATAGATTGATATCTACAAACGCCTAATACATTGTACGTGGATCGGTCTGCAATCTTCGGAGCTAGGGGGGGGGGGAATGGTCAATTTTCCGTCTTTTTTTGAAATATTTCAAAAAGTATGAAACTCACAGAAATTTCAAAAAATGTTTTGAAATGGTCAAAACAATACCTTTTTTATTAATTTGATACCCCACATAGGTAGGTACCCCCCCCTTTTGAAAAAAAAATCCCCCCCTTTTTGACCATTTTTCAAAAAATATTATTATTACAGACTTCTCTATATTTTTCCTGTAAAATATAGATCGATGTCTACAAACGCCTAATACATTGTACGTGGATCGGTCTGCAATCTTCGGAGATAGGGGGGGGGGAAAGGTAAATTTTTCAACTATTTTTGAAATATTTCAAAAAGTATGAAACTTACAGAAATTTCAAAAAGTGTTTTGAAATGGTCAAAACGATACCTTTCATTTGATACCCCACATAGGCAGGTACCCTTCCCTTTGAAAAAAAATTCCCCCCCTTTTTGACCATTTTTCAAAAACTATTATTATAACAGACTTCTCTATATTTTTCCTGTAAAATATAGATTGATATCTACAAACGCCTAATACATTGTACGCGGATCGGTCTGCAATCTTCGGAGCTAGGGGGGGGGGAATGGTCAATTTTTCGTCTTTTTTTGAAATATTTCAAAAAGTATGAAACTCACAGAAATTTCAAAAAGTTTTTTGAAATGGTCAAAACGATACCTTTCATTTGATACCCCACATAGGTAAATTGTGTGGTAATTCTAAATTTAACTGTTGTAGGTAGGTTTCTTTGAATATACTAACATTAATTATAAGTGATTTTTGCTACTAACAAATTATGGATCCCGTTATCTGAAATAAAAGAATTTTATTTTTTATTTATTTATAGGCAGGTACCCCTCCTTTTGAAAAAAAATTCCCCCCCCTTTTTGACCATTTTTCAAAAACTATTATTATTACAGACTTCTCTATATTTTTCCTGTAAAATATAGATCGATGTCTACAAACGCCTAGTACATTGTACATGGATCGGTCTGCAATCTTCGGAGCTAGGGGGGGGGAATGGTCAATTTTTCGTCTTTTTTTGAAATATTTCAAAAAGTATGAAACTTACAGAAATTTCAAAAAATGTTTTGAAATGGTCAAAACGATACCTTTCATTTGATACCCCACATAGGTAGGTACCCCCCCTTTTGAAAAAAAATTCTCCCCCTTTTTGACCATTTTTCAAAAACTATTATTATAACAGACTTCTCTATATTTTTCCTGTAACATATAGATCGATGTCTACAAACGCCTAGTACATTGTACATGGATCGGTCTGCAATCTTCGGAGCTAGGGGGGGGGGGGGGGGGGAATGGTCAATTTTTCGTCTTTTTTTGAAATATTTCAAAAAGTATTTAACTTACAGAAATTTCAAAAAGTGTTTTGAAATGGTCAAAACGATACCTTTCATTTGATACCCCACATAGGTAGGTACCCCCCCTTTTGAAAAAAAATTCTCCCCCTTTTTGACCATTTTTCAAAAACTATTATTATTACAGACTTCTCTATATTTTTCCTATAAAATATAGATCGATATCTACAAACGACTAATACATTGTACGTGGATCGGTGTGCAATATTCGGAGATAGGGGGGGGGGGGTATGGTCAATTTTTCCACTTTTTTTGAAATATTTCAAAAAGTATGAAATTTACAGAAATTTCAAAAAGTGTTTTGAAATGTACAAAACGATACCTTTCATTTGATACCCCATTTGCCTTCCTAGGTATCTTTTGAAATTTCAACATCAAAATTTGTACTGAAAATATTCATTTTCATTTTTCATTTATTTATATATTTTTTTCTTAAAATCAGTAATGGCGCACGAAATGTATCATTATTTCAAATTTCAAGTTAATAGCTGCAGTAGTTACTGAGATATTCAAGAAAGAGCGGGGACGGACAGAGCGAGACCATAAGGGTTTCAAAACCGATCTTTGAAACCCTAAAAACATTAAGTTTATATTCGACGGATTACAATGATGATGAACAAATGACAATGACAATGCATCGTTGTAGAAAATCTAAGGACACTTTCTCATCAATATAATTTAATTTAATATAAAACATAAATTCTGAACAACTCACACAGCATTATCTAGCCCCAAGTTAAGCAGAGCTTGTGTTATGGGTACTAGATAACTGATATTTAAAATATACAATACATAGATAGATACTTTTTACTATACATAGAAAACGACCAGAACACCCAGAACAATACCTGCAGATTGTACAAATATTTGTCCCAAGGCGGGAATCGATCGCGCAACCTCTTGCAAATTCTCGCGAATATTTCTCATAAGTCTACGAACAGGTAGGTCCATCCACTTCACAACAAAGCGTCGTTAGTGGGTTCAGTTTCGTAACATGCCAAAAACATTCAATACACAGTTTTTTATTTGCTAAAGTTGTGTTATCACAAATTGCTTCCCTCCATTTTCCCGCTCGTTAACCGCCATGACACCTGTGTGACAGGCGCTGTCAATTGCAAATTGCTGTCAGTTGTGTGTAGAAATTATTTAGGTATGATAGTGAAAACAGAAAATTATTCGGATTTTCGCAGAGTTGTTTGAAAGCTGTATAAGCTCTCCTTTATTTTTTATAAAGATTTTTATTTCCATATTTTTATCATTACGTTTGTATATTAAATAGGTACCTTACTTGTTTAGTTTGGACTAGGCTTATGGTATCTTATTTAGTTAAAAAAAACTAGGTACCTACCTACTTACTGTCAAGTAATTATAAATAATTTTGTTTTTTCACGTTTTTAGTTTTAAAACGTTAGAGATTGTTAAATTTAAACTACTGTATCTATGTACCTACGGTATCGGATTGAAACTTTTCAATAAGGAAAAACTCGTGCTAAGCAGCGGGCATACAGCTAGTTATTATGTGTGGTATTATGGTAAGTAGTGTATGTTTAATGTTATTATTTTATTTTCATATCACTCAAATGCCACCGTCTATTTTGTTCTTTTATGTCCAGTCCATCCCAAGGTTGCCTGGAAGAGATCGCTTAAAGCGATAAGGCCGCCCTTTGTACTTCCTATATTTCTTGTAATTCCTTTTGTATTGTATTTTGTGTTTGTGTGGTACAATAAAATGTTTTCTATCTATCTATCTATCTAGTCTATCTGTGGTGGCAACACTGGAAGTCGGACGTGTCAATCAGCTGATACTTATTTAATTTATGTTTTATTGTACAAATAATTGAAATATCTGATAAGAAAGTGTTAAAATCAGTAAAATAAATAGGAATGCGTACGTGCAAGTGAAATATTTAGCTAAATACTGTCAAGAAACTCTGTGAAGTGCAATACATTTTTTTAACGGTCAACGGCCAAGACAATTGTTCAAATCGGCCTAAAAGAAGCTAGTTAATAAATCTATTCAAGCTTAGAGGATAAATAACGATCCTGGGCAAGATCCTCGCACTCACTTTCATCAACGGATGATGATAAATCGCGCCTGATCACCTCAACGGCAGCGATCGATTGTTGGGAGATTCGAGCCACGATTTGAACGGAGATATTTCCAGAGAGTACCTACCTACCTAACATCATATAAACCTGGGGAGTATTGTTTTTCAATTATCTTGTTGATTAATTCACACACAACACACAACTGTACCTACCAACATCAGATAGGTACACAGCTCACTGTGCTGTGAGCCACGTCACAAATCACACACAGGCTTCGTTTTATCTCTCTCAGCTTGACAAACTGTGGAAGTTGAGTTGTAGACAAACCATTAAGCTTCAGACAACATTACATTAACTTACAAGACACTCAACAATAAACAATATAAATAACCTCAAATGTTTTGTACTTATTACCTTTAAATTATAGAGTAGAACTTTCATTGTTACCTTTTGTTACTTTCTTGTACCTTTTAGAGAAGTCTACTTACCTATAAAATTATAATATTAAATCATCTTTTAAAATTGACAGAATAAACTTAGTAGGTAAATGTTAACCGCATAAGTTTCAAGTAAACTTTAAATATTTAACTAAATGTTTTAGTAATCCCTTTGACCCTACAAATTTTTATTACCTTTTTACTTCACTCCTCCTCATATTTCTACTGGGTCTCTTTTACCATTGATCACTGGGTTCTTTTAGACCCATCAAACCTCTACTTGGTTTCTCACCTAGCAGAGGGTGACCTGAAAGAAACAGTCTCTGATCACCTTTAAAAAAAAAATTTTCATTTTCCAATATCTAAAAAGCGAAAAACGCCATCGGTATATTTTGCGACCTTTCTAAGGCTTTTGATTGTGTAGATCATTGTACACTAATTGGAAAATTAAAACATTACGGTATTGATAACAAGGCACTGGACCTTATGCAATCTTATTTATCTGGTCGCGTTCAAAAAGTAGATATTGGTAAAGAAAGATCTCGGGGCTCAAAAATTGAATTGGGCGTTCCACAAGGATCAATATTAGGTCCCTTTTTATTTTTAGTTTATGTAAATGATCTCCCTTTTTTTGCAAAAGATCTCTGTGATATAGTGTTATTTGCTGATGATACTTCATTGATTTTTAAAGTTGACAGAAAAAAATGTAATTATGACGATGTAAATAACTCGCTTTCACAAATACTAGATTGGTTCACCTCCAACAACCTCTTACTAAATGCTAAAAAAACCAAATGCATAAAATTCATGTTACCAAATGTAAGAGAACTCCCAACTAAGATAATGCTAAAGGATGAGATCGTTGACTTTGTCGACTCAACGGTTTTCCTAGGGTTACATATTGATTCCTCTCTTCAATGGAGACCGCAAATTGATGCTCTCGCAGGCAAACTTAGTTCAGCAGCATATGCGGTTCGAACAATTAGATATATTACCGATGAAGATACAGCTAGGTTAGTTTATTTCAGTTACTTCCATAGTATCATGTCTTATGGTATTTTGCTTTGGGGACGGGCAGCCGACATTCAGACTATCTTTGTTCTCCAAAAAAGGGCTGTACGCGCAATTTATAAATTAAAGCCACGCCACTCTTTGAGGGAATTATTTAAAAACATAAATATTTTGACAGTAATATCGCAATACATATATGAAAATCTAATGTATACGCACAAAAACAAAGATAGCTTTTTAAAAAAATGTGATGTTCACAAAGTAAACACAAGAAACAAGAACAAACTGCACATCCCATCATATAGATTACGAAAGGTAGGGAAATCATTTATGGGAAATTGCGTACGTTTCTATAACAAGCTTCCATCTGAAGCAACTGAGCTCCCTATTCGTAAATTTAAACAGTACATAAAACGAAATCTAATAAAGAAAGCCTATTACTCCATAGATGATTACATCAATGATGTAAATGCTTGGCCAGATGTCGCTCAGTTCCACACCGACAATGGTATATAAGGGATATAATGTTAAGCTTAGTTAGTTTCATATAAATATTGAGTTATATACAAATTAGATTATATTTAGACTGAGATAAGTAATGTATTAATTTTAAGATTTATGAAACTTACTAGTGGTTTCTTTTTCGCTTCTTCCACTAGTGGACAAAAAATTGAAGCGAATAAAATCAATAACATCATATTTCTTATTTAATAATAATGACTATTTATAAACCTGTTTATAGTATAAAATTTGACTTGTCTAAGTGCTTATTTTGTAAGCTTAAAGAAATAAACGTTATTGATATTTGATATATTTGATATTTAGTTAGTAATAAAATATGTAAGTAAGTACCAATGAAATATTGTACCAAAAAATACCGTGTCTTGTACCAAAATGAAGTAGGTTCCTAATAGCTCTGTAAGGTACAGTTTGAACTGACGTGAGATAAACTTTAAAACATCATCTATATTAGTTCAGTTGACATCTAGAAACAATGATACATAGTTTTCTGCAAAAACACATTTATTCATACGTTTGTTAATGTTCCTAGTTCTCACAGAGACATTATTGTACAAACCGCGGTCGCTGCTATGGCACATGTCGGGTAGCACGTAGGTATATCATTATGGGTGTAGTGGTATACCACTGTAGTGGTCTGTGGTTTTGACAACGCATAAGTACCTATGTTAATTAAGTAAGGAATAGGTAGGTACAGTACCTAAAGTGAACACTGTCATCATTTTCTCTTTTTATTGATAAACTAGCTCCTCCCTACGGTTTCGCTCACGCAGGTGGTATTAGGATTGAACCTGGTTGTGCAGCTCTCCATGACTCCATCAGAAAAATATTTTTGGAAACGAATTATTAGATCTGAAGATTTGTGATTACGTCAACAATTTTCTCAATTTAAAATCAACATTTTTAAGGTTGATGATTTCGTGTTGAATCGAAGTTGTTTTAATCATAATGTTCAAAAAATAGTTATTTTTTAAATTACTTTTCCGTTAGTTTTTTTACTCCAAAAAAGCAGGAAAAATTCCAAAATACGAACAAAAAAATATCTCGCTCCAACCTAAAATGATCACCAACGACTCGCCATGAAAAGGGCTCTGCTTAGAAATAATAAATAAATAAATATTTTGTGCCACTAAATCATCCGCACATCGCAGTACGAATATTTTTTGTTTACCTACGATTTAACATAATTTGAGTACATTGCCCTTGAGCCGTTTCTGGCTAATTTGCGACGACAAACAGACCGACTATTGTACTGTAATTATGGCAGAGGTATCAGAGGTAACTGTGCAGAACCCTTCTTAATATGTAGGTATAAAATCATTTAGGTCTATTTTGAGAACTACTGTGGCGCAGTGGCCGAAGGGAACCTAGGAAGGGGACAGGTTTGGTTCACGCTGCAAATGTTTGAATCAAATATGAATCTACAAATAATAGGCGTTATAAACGTGTTTTTCTCCTAATATATCATGACTATTTATTAGCACAACAAGAGCAATATTTATTGTGTACCTTCTTAAAATCTCGTAAAAAATCCTTTTCTAAATCTCTGTAAATATTTTTTGTGTAAATTAATATAACAAATAAATAAGTAATTTCATGTAAAATGACACAATAAAATAATCGAAATAAAACAGAATAGTTACCATATGCTTGTGCATTATGATGATGATTTTCAACTATAAAATACAAACAGTTAATAAGTAATTTAATTAGTAATAAGGAGCATTACGAATTAATTACCTAAGGCGCATTTGAACAGATTTTCGTCTTTCTTGTGTTTAATAATTTAGTTTCCGAGAAGGTATACCTTCGAGTATATAACCTTATCAACCCGTGAGTAAAAACCAGCCTTTGTCCTTCATCCAACATGTCAATGCCTACAGAATGTTAGACAGACGTGACTATTGGTCCGGTTTATCTCCACCAACACGCTGCGTTTCGCACGCCCGCGAGAACCGTCCGAGGAACTCTACCCTGAACCTCTACCGTACACTACACACTGCCGCCACGATTGACGATCATCATAAATACTTATAATATGCATATTAAAAATATTTACCAATCAACTCCAATAGTATGCGAAAATTCTTGGAATAATGAGGCTTAAGGAATGGCACAGTCCATGAAATATTTTAATTAAAGAGGTAGGACACGTGAGGTGTCGCTAGGAAGGCAACTTCCTTTGTACATTTAACGAGCTAATCATTTGATCAATTAGTTTCTCGCATGTTTTTATAAATTTAAAAGTGTTTTTTTTAATATTTATTAATTTTAACGCTGTGTTCACTTCTTCAGCTAGTGACCAAAAACATAAAACTGAAGAGAACTGGCATTTGGTGTAAAACTGTACTTGGCGTCTATAACGCCAAATTGTGACCTTTTTACCAAATGGAATAGGATTGCGCGTTTATAGGAGCGGGAGAGAGCTAAGCTAGGCGGCCTAAGCGCAAAAGTCAAGTTTTTTTCTATTAATTAGGACATTTATTTGCAAAAATAAGCCGAAGATTCCCTTGGTCTTCTATTATTTAATACAGCGATGACAATAAAAAGTCTTGTGTTTGATAGATTAGGAGAAAAACTGTCTTTACTAATAAAACAGATGCAGATGGTACTTTGCAAAATTATTTCTGATAGTACTTATTAAAAAAACATTTTTTATTTTTTTTATCTGTCATCAATTATTTTGTATTCTTTCAAAGCTTTTTCTATAAAGACAACGGAGAAAAAAGGTTTAAACGTAACCCAATTTACGTAATAATATATCAACGCCTAATGTTATTCTGGTTCTGCTGTCTGCCCAGTAGAACTACTCCGGTAGTGGTACGAACGGGAATAAGTTGGTACTACTAAATTTTCCAAAACTTCCTACATTTAAGTGTGTAAGTGTGTACGTACTCACCCGACTGCGTACGTGTCAAAACAACTGTCACGAGTCTGTACTGTGTAGGAAATGGCGGGAACTCACGTAGCGAAGAAAAAGTTTATTGTTTGTTTTGAAGGTTTGACTGAAATTTTTGCGTTTTAGCACAAAATGGAATGATCTTTTGGTTCCCCTGACTTGTATTCACTCGTAGTTTGAATGTTCACATGGTATCATCTAGCTTTCAAAACGGAAATTATGATAAAAGCTATAATTAGCTCCGTCCAAGCTTTTATTTTCTAAGATTTACTGAATGAATGCTACTATTTTCATTGACTCCTTCTCGTTTTTAAGAATAGTGTGTGACTGACGATAGCTAGGATATTCATCGAGCTGACAGATCACGTTTGTATCAAGTCTAATAATAAATAATGCTAGAATAATGTACACTACATAGCATGAAGATCCAGCCCCAAGCTAATCAGAGCTTATGATATGGGTACTGGGGGGGTACTTATTACAATACACTACTTAGACATACATAGGTTTTAAGTAGAAAATACAGAAAAACATAAAACATGCCTTCACCACCGTGGTATGCCCGTGCACCGTGGTAGGCCATGGCAACCACGCTTGCCAGGCAAATTATTGATCGCAGGGAAGATGTTAAAAATATGCTGCTTTGGAGGAGTCGATTCTTTCGACATGACCGCCCCGGGCTAATGACGGTGTGAGACAGACAGTCAGTACCTTTAATTCGAGTCAATACACAAAACATTCGATAAAGTAATCGAGGTCTATTGATGTCTTAAACGAAGCTTAGAATGGTAGTCACAAAGGCGGTGTAACTAAAAAATAAATGCGACTAATAACTTCGTCTCATTTTCGTATTCGTGCACTCGGTGCGTGAAAGCACTGAAGTTATAATTAGCTTGTCAACTCACATTCGTATGTTATGTATAGGTTTTTAGCTTCGAAATCAAGATAAATTATTCTGTGAGCTTGTTTTAAATCATTGTAAAACTAACAAGAAACCATCGGATCGTTGTTATTCAACGATAAGTATTTCGTCTCGATCCGGTAGGGGCGCTACAAGGCGCTAGATGCAAGGACTCGAAAACGAAGGTAATATTCGTAAGGAAATGCGCTCGGCTGGCACTCATACATTTTATTCTGAGTGTTAAACTCAGAATGAAATGTAGTACAATACAATACAATCAACAAATACAAAACTCCCCGTACGTATTTAGTAAACTTCGCGTTAAAAAAATATTAGTTTCAGTATAACAGCCGCGGAACTTCTTTCGTAAATTATTGTAATAATTTTTAAAATAATTATCTCAGTATGTGTATAAAACAAAGTCGTGTTAGTTACACCATTTATAACTCAAGAACGATGGGTCCGATTTTCATGGTTTTTGATTTGTTGGATTACTCTTAGTTCGGAATAGGATAAGCAGTGTTCAATTTTTCGCCCATATTCGTCAACACTAAATAACGTTTCCTTGGTTTAATTACCTACGTAGCAAGTAAATTTTTTAAAATTTTAGTTAAGTAAATAAATAAAATCAAACAAAATGATATTGTTTTTATAATAATAAGTTATTAGAATAATTAAACTCAACACAATGGAAAATATAAAATATAATGTATATAACTTTTTTTTAGATGCTATTTAGATTCCACATTGGTACATAGCTGTAAAAGCTGTTGTTGATGACGCCACCGCAGTACTGACTCACAACGCACCGCAGCAGTCCCGTTAGGGACAACTAGGTACCCATTGCTGAACTTAATCTAGCATTGTAAGGTAAGCTGGGACTAGCATGTAAATGGAGTCGCATAAAAGCAGCGAGCCGAAGCAATACACTTATATCGCTCCTGGGCACAAGCTAAGCCCTTTTTAGTATTTCGAGATCCGTTTCGAAACCCTCGAAAGGAGGGTCTCGCTTTATAAGTCCTTCTTCTTTTTTGAATATCTCAGTAACTGCCGCATTATTAAGTTGAAATTTAAAATAATCATACGTTTGTGCCATTACTGATTCAAAGAAGAAATCTATACAAATATTATAAATGAGAAAAAGTGTCTGTTTGTTTGTCCTTCCTTGACGCCCTAACTAAGCAACCAATCGACTTGATTTTTGGCAAAGATTTAGTTGAAAGGATGGAGAGTATCTTAAGATACTTTTTGTCCAATAAATCAGTTCCAATGGGATAGAAATAACCTTAACCAACGCGTGTGACGCCGCGGAGAACCGCTAGTATATAATAAAATAAAAGGAAAATTTTCAGTAAAAATTGTAATGTCGAAATAATTTTTTTTACAATTGTGAATTTTAGCAAATGGTGTATCAAATAAAAGGTTTCGGTTTATACGTTTCAAGACAGTTTTAAAATTTCTGTATGTTTCATATTAACTATATTATTAAGTCTCGAAAAATTGACCCCGCCTTATCTTTGAAATTGTGGAGCGATCCATGTATGTTAAATTGAAAAAAAAACGAAACCCTCGACACGTGAGTTTCACTCGCCCTTGACGGATCTGGTTGACTTGGTAATTTTTTTTAATTTATTTACTTTTATTGCTTTTTTCCTTTGTGTTTATCATTGTGAAAAAAAAATAAAACTTTCTTACTTTACTTTTAAAGCGAACCTACAACATATTTCATTGAAACAAAGATTGGCCTAGTCATAATTAGTCTACGGAAGTGGAGTGTCCGATACATGTCCGATACGGTCTTGGTCTTGCGAGTGTCGATGTATCTAGGTCGATGAGCAGGCTCTCGGTGCAAATGTAATGTGAGTGCCCTTCGCCCTCCAACGGCTCCAACTTAAACTGTGCTATTGTTGTTCGTGCGTGTAATTTCACAACTCACCGGCGGCGGTCAGACCCTACGACATTAAACCCAGCAATGCTGTTGTAGAAAAATCCACAGGGATTTTGAAAAATGTGTCGCGGAACGAAGCGCGTTCTGGGTATTTTCAAATATCAATAACGTTTATTTCTTTAAGCTTACAAAATTAGACAAATCAAATTTTATACTATAAACACGTTTATAAATAGTAATTATTATCAAATAAGAAACAGGGTGTTATTGAATTTGTCCACTTCAATTTTTTGTCCACTAGTGGAAGAAGTGGAAAATAAACCACTAGTAAGTGTATATATGACTTACAAACTAATACAATATTTGCATATCTAAGTCTAAATATAATCTGATTCAGATACAAGTCAATATTTATATAAAACTAACTAAGCTTAACATTATCATATTTTTTAATTAAAAAAATATATGTATAGAGTCATCTTGTACCCGTAACAAGCTCTGCTTAGCTTAGGGCTAAATGGATTTTTTGATGGTTTGGATTGTCCAGCATATATAAGTACAAAAAAAATCCGTTTCATGGAGCGCTCTATATACTTTATTCTGCAGTTTCTGATAGGAAAAAACGAGCCTAACAATATTCGAGAGTACCTACACTTACCTATTTATTATGCAAAGTTTTAACCTGATTCGTTCAGTTGTGTTGACCCGCACCACAAACATATCAAAAGACAGGTATACAATCCAAAAGTTTTTGATCCATTCTCCGTAAAACTTAGAGAAGACTTCGTGAAAACTTTGCCTGTTTCAGAAACGTAATGACCAAACATTACATGGTCATCTTCGCAGGAAGTTGAAGATGATATTTTCCCCCGGAGATGTGCTTTACTTTGGCATTGCGAAAAGGACCTGGCGCGGTTGTATATATTCCCCTCGAAAAAAAAAGAAAGTATCAAAAATCCATCCACCCTAACTTTTCACTTTTCATCACTTTTTACTTTTTATTACCTACTCATTTAAACGAATTTATAACATTAGTGTGAACTAAGAAAGTCAGTCATTTTGGTTTAACCACAATCCATCTCATATTTCCGATCACATGCGCATATTAACAAATGGCCTGAACAATGGCTCGATTCCTAACGACCACCATTACCATCGCACACACAACACAATGCGTGACACACTATGTGTCGCAATGTACTTACTCTGCAGTGGGACAGCGGTGAACATGCTCATCCATTGATAAATTTCACTAAACAATAACTTCATTTAGTAAAAGGTACAGAAAATAACTCTCTTTCTATAAATAGCTTATACTTCCGACCGAAACTCCGAACTCGTCTACCTGAGAACTTTACTTTAATAGCACTAAATGCAACCGCCACCCCGGATCCACCTCCAAAAGCGTGCTGGTTATGACCCTAAATTGGACCTTTCGGTAGAACCGCACGTCCAGCACCTGGACTAAATAGTCTCAACTAATTAGTTATAAAAATATGTAATACATACATCAGATCTAGAAATCGAATAATAGAAAATATCAAAAATATCTCAAATCTCTAAATGTTATGTCTTTAAATACAAAAAATATACTACATCAGTTCTATTCCACTATTTACACCTATGTAAAATCAAGTTCCTTAAAATCGAATCCGTACCAGAAGGCAGAGTGCCCAGAATATCGGCAATGTCACGTTGAAATGCAATGCTGATTCGTTGACGGAAATAGAAGCCCGCATTCCGATCACTTGTGGACCCGCAATTTATAAAGATCTTACCTAACTACATTATTATGTAGTTTGGTAAGATCTTTATAAATTGCGGGTGTCCCAGGACCCCAAGCACTAAGGGTGTCCACTCCAAACGGCTCAAACAGGTACTATTATCGGTCAAGATTAGCGTATTTTCGCCGTTTGAGGGACTCCGCTGATGTTGCTGCGGAGCCGGCCCTTACTGAAAAATGAGAAGGTGCTCAGGTACACACACGTGGCATCCCAAAGTAAGGACCGACCCATATTCTATGGAATCAGAGTCATACCGCCGGGCCTTTTGTAATCGGCTAGCATAAGGCCACGTGGTTCGAGGGTGGCAGCTGACGCTGATGAAAGCTAGAAGAAAAATACCGGGATGACATAGTTAGAGAAAAAAAAACGCGCCGAATAAATGATTTCATCTCATTTATTTATTGCTTGCTGTACATTCTTAGGGTTAGGTGTTTATGTCTAAGTTAAGTCGTACATGCACCCTGGAAGGGCACTGCAAAAATGAGTTCGTCTTTATTTACTTATTAATCTCAAGACAAATAATTAAAAGAAAAATAAAAAAAACACTCAAAAAATAATAATTCCACATAAATTTCATGAAAAATCAAATATACTTAAATTAAAATAGAAGCCAGAATGTCGGTTATTTATTATTTCAAAATTAAGGTAATGTCAGTCGAGTTTATCTGTAAAGATTCGTTTATAGAATAGTAAAATTTTCTAATTGTTTTAGGTTTTTACAAAATAGTGTATATTTTTCTTCATTTTTTAAGTTTTCAGGAAGGTTTTGGCTAACCAGTTTAAGTTTAGTGGTGGGTACTATATTTTGTTCCTATTCGGTCGATTATAGTCAATATTGAAGTCTTGCTTAGTTTTAATAAAGTTTTGGTTTATTTCGGGGAAAACTAAAAATGCTTTCTTCGTGAGATTTGTGAAACTTAACATCTATCGGGTTTAGGATTACTTAGTAGATCATTTCATCTACCTATATACTAGTGTTATAAGTATGGATTAGTGTATAGTAGTATAGATTTACCATTTTAGCACCATCACTTGAATATCGACACGGATGGTAGAGGGCATGGTACATTGCAGCCACTCCCCTTCCGCTCTCGATACCGGCAATTATTGCGAAACACCGCTATGCCGACGCAGTATGTCACGTGGGAGGAAGTATCGTGATTGTAGTATCGGAGGGACTATTTGTATTTTTACTCAATTAACCTTTGTTATAATAGCCAATGAGGCGCTTTTCAGGGGGAGGCCTCTGTCCAGCAGTGGATCGATGTAGGCTGTTGAGGTGAGGTGAGGAAACCTTTGTTTGACCGCCGCCGGCTCATCTGATGGTAACGATGGGGCATTAAGGTCTAGAATACACACATTCACTTTCATTTTAAAGAGCTCCAGGTTGAACTTGAGCAGATCATTGAAGCAGGTAACGAGTTCCAGACCAGCGGTGTGAATTGTAAAAGTAGAGGAGAACCGCTTATTACCAGTGGAAGGAATACCCACAAGATAAGGGTGGTAAATGGTAATGTGCCGGTTTTATCTATAAATTAGCCATAGTTTGTACCCCAAAGGTGTACCCTGCCGTTAAGCCATATTGTTGAACGTTGATCATGTAACAAAGGCCATTAATTGAATTGCTATGTTTTGCAATAGGACTAGCCATTCTATAAACGGGCTGATTATAAGATCCGACGGCGACAATCCATTAGATTTAATTTAAGAGCTGCGAGGATTCCCACAAGATCAAAACATCAGAGAGCACGTGTGTAACGTGACGTCACACGTAACATGGAGCACCCACCTACCTGGGCAGTACGTGAACCGGACCGGATGACCCCAATGTGCGGTCTGTGACACGCGTTCATACCAAATATTATGGACAATGAACAGCAACGACCGATTGCATTAAACTTACGACATCATTAAAAAATGCTGGACATCCCACACAGCATCATCTAGCCCCAAAGTATAAGCAAAGTTTGTGTTAAGGGAACAAGTTAATTGATTGATTATCTAGGTACCTAAACTTACGTAATACAAAACAGTACTTAAAGATCCATACTTATAATTATTTCAACAAGCGAACTATTTTTGTTTGTACTTTTTATATCTAAATGGCTAAACAAATCGTAGTAAAATATGGCGGGAATGTAAAAAGTGTACCAGGGAAAAACATAGGCATTTATGGCGTTGAAGCGCGTGGAAAGCCGCTGGCAAAAGTTTCTGCTAAAAAGTAAGATATAGATATTTTTATTATTAAAAGCTACACATAGAAAGCACTCAAACCCGGGACGACGAAAATTGTTATTTGTCCAAAGGCAGGAATTGACCTGCATCGCAAGCGGCCCTTCGCCCGCTACGCCGCAGAGATCTGGACAAAGAGGAAAAGGCCTTTATGAATCGTTTATGTACCTATTCAAATAAGGCCCACGTAGTACCGATTACATAACAAAACACATCTGCATGTTATTCTACGCGTTGGAAATACAAACAGCCGGACTTTCGCAACTCTCCACACTTTCTATAAAACTATATCCTATGAATTACTATTTCAAAACGGTAGTTCTGACTCACTGTACTACTGATTCCAATTATTATTCTACTGTACGCGTAGTATCAGTTTGTAAATCCACTAAACATAAAGTTTTTGAGCGTGTCAGTTAAAACATCTGCATAATTGTCAAAGTTGGCATTCGTACTGTCAGTTTTTCATTTTTGTCAATAGACTTTTGTGTGACCACAATCTCGATTGATGGAAAGTGACGATGTGGCCGACAATCTATCAAGAAGAGCTCTAAAAGATACCAGGTGCTGTTCGGAGAAGAACTGCTTTTAGTAGTATGAGGAAGTGGAGGCCCAATAATTTCATACGGATTCGTACGGAACCTAATTTGGGTGATATGTTGCATTTTACAATATGTTTATCTAAACACTACATTGAATAGGACCTACTCATTCTTAATTTTTAAGACCCAGGTTGTAAAATGCAACAAATCACTCAAATTATGTACCAAATTCGAAAACTAAATTAATTTGATTCCGTTTGAAATTATGGGATCGTCGCGCGCCGTAATACTACGAATAGCAAGGAGCTGAATGTATGGAAGGAAACGTAAAATTGTAATGCTTTTCTAAACAATGCATACTCATACTTATTACTCAAACGTTATTCATAAAATAAATGCTTACGTTTTGATTAGTAGGGATTTGTAAACATCCGGTGTGACATAGTTTGTTACTGAGGGCGCTGTGAGTAGGTACGCATACTTACATAAATGTAGATACAGAATGAAACAATGTTTACTTTACTTTATGGAAACATACTGCGAGTCAAAAAGATGAGTAAATACTCCGCCTCGAGCCGCGCAGCGCCCGCTGCGCGCCCGCAGCCTGCGGCGCGACCTAAAAGGAAGGGGAAAAAGAAGCCTTGTGAACCATCAGGTAGTGCTGCACCTGCGTCTGCGCCGGCTCCTGGGAAGGGGCCCTGTGACGCGGATGGATTTACCGTGGTGGTTCGCAAGAGCCGTAAGCCCGCAAATCGAAATCAGTGCGGTACTGGGCCGAAAGACCTGGAATCTGGATTCCGAGCGGAAGTACCAACTACCCAGCTCTACGTCTCACGCGTTCACTACTGTGTGGAGACTAAAGCTGTGGAGGAGTACATCAAACGGAAAACAGGACTCTCGATGCGCGTCGAGAAGCTGGACTCTCGCCATAATGTGAGCTTCAATTCATTTATGGTCAGAGTTCCAACTCAACATCTCTCGACCTACTTAAGCGCAGAGTTTTGGCCGATGGGTGTCAAGTTTCGACGGTTCACTGGCCGCCTGCAAGGAGACACCGCCGTGCACCGTCGCCAGCTGACACCCTGATTGCGTCATCTACACGTCGTCGCAGTTATAACAGAAAAACGTGTCATTAGTTAAGTTTTTAATGTTTTATGTATGTTAGTTTTAAGGTATATATTACTATGGACTGTAGAATAAGTTAAATAAGATCTGTAACTTTTCTATGGTCTGAAATAAATGATTATTATTATTATTATTAATACTAGTTTCTGCCCGCGGCTTCGCAGCTGTTTGTGTCTTGGCCAACGAGAACAGGTTTATGAGAGCCCTGAGTTAATTCTGGTAGCGTAACTAAAAGCAGCTATGTTTAATTGCAGATGTAGGCCTATATCTATGCAAAATTCAGAACAATCTGTTCAGTCGTTTTGGCGTAAAGAACTAACAAATTTTACTTCCTATATCCACATCATCATACATCCATATCTTAGACAATTTAACCCGCTGTCAAATCCATATACATATTATGAATTCGATAGTACGAGTATGTCTGTCTGTTCTTTTCAGGCAGCAGCTAGAGTATCTACATTATAAATTTATAAAATGTATTAGTTATGTAAATGTCATCTGGCGTACATAGATGCTGTTTTCGTGAGTCGCTCTATAAGTAATATTTTGCCTTTCATTGAGTGCATTTCGATTATTAAAAAAACACACTGCTTTTTTACCTTGCTCTTCACCACTGCTAAAAACAAAAACAACCCCTTTGATTCGCAAAAAGGCTCGTAAATACATAGAAAGAAGCAGCTGAGATTCCCACAATCAGCTCTTACGACATCCCCCAGTTGATGAGGTCTACTGTAGAGCTTGTCGCACATCTATAAAGCACTGCTACCACCAAACGCAAAATAATGCTTTCGAAATGGGCTTTTTTATGTTTTTTTTTTAATAAATGTCATAATTTGTATGAACTTTAAATCGTTAGCATCATAATTATGAAGCAAATGTGTAGGCTCTGTCGAGACCTGCATAAGCTCTTTTGATTTATATTAACTTTTGAGGTTATAACTCTTAATCATAAACAGTAAGTTGACACGAGAAAATTGTGCGTCATTTATGACCTATTCGCGCCAAAATTTACTTGTCACAAAATGGCGACCGTAAAATGGCGGATCGCTGGCGAAATGGCGACACTTTATTTAATAAGCGAAGCTTTGTGATGTCGGGAAAGTTATTTGAGATAACGTTTTACGCGATGGACATTTGGTATTCGTGCTTTTAATCTAACTGAATGTGAAAAAGTTTCTCTTATTTGGAAATTACATTAGGTACCTACTTAGTTATTAAATAATTTTATAAACATCGTCAAAGTTACACAAGATACACAAATAAAGCTTAAGTAGGGTAGGTACTACTTACGTTCGTTTGTCCTTTGATGCTTAGTTCACAAAATATCTAAAACCTTCGATTTTTTTTTGTTTTTAACCATGGGTTGTACGATTTTACAATATCATTACGTTATAAGGGCTACACCTTATATAATAAAACAAAGGTAAGAAAGCGTTTGATGTAGTTATCATCACAGATTTATAAGTATAGTTCATTCTAACAATTTTATAAAATCGGTTCATCCGTTTGGGTTGTGCAATGCCACAGAATACTCATTCAAAATCAATAAGAAACCTCGGGGAGTTAAAAAGGAATCAATTGAGAGAGAATCAAAAGGAATAAACAAAATCAATAAAAATATCCGAACGACTTCATTCACAGTTGAATAACTGCTTCCAAAATTCAAATATCGAACGTGAAAATATCCACAAAATCTAATCTGTGTAACTGGCCAGTGCCGCCACCTAACCAAAATCGAAAACTCGCAAAAATATTTTTTCTACTTTTTTATCTTCTACCCACCATTTTAGATTGTCGTTCCCGAATTTTTCACAACCTTATGGTCTTGAATATAGAGGCTTGCTTTGTATAATTTTTGCTTTCAAAAGGTTGATAGGTTGGTATTCCTGTGTACAAAGCGAGTGCCAACCAATCAGGCTGCATTGGCGTTGCTTGCCAATGTTTTGTTTTTCGAATGTCACTTGTCCCTAGATTAATGTTCTGGGGCGTGATTTTTCAAACTTTTTCCGTTCAGATAAGCAATTAAAAAGTTTTTTATTGAAATTTTATCTCGGAAACTTTAAATCACTTCAGTTCTGTGCGCATTTCAGTATTTATGATGACGTGTTATTTCAGCTTTTACTTACTGATCTGTACATTTTTATTGAATATTGTGAATGATGAAAATGTAATGTATTACTGGCCTATTTATAAAAATGTATTAAAAATAGGCAAGTACTTAAATTTCATATTTAACAACTCAACTGTTTAATACACAACAAGCCCTGGGTTTCCTGACCTACTCAATAGTAGAAACTGCTATAAAGACCTCGTCATCGAAACATCAATTTTTGTTTGGAATTTTCTAAACAGCACCGAATAATCCACCCTGTATATACATAAATATTTATAAATATTTAGTCATATACCTAGAACATAAAAATAAATATTTAGTCATTTCCAAGAGCAAAAAAGTATTTCACGCTGTGCGATAAGAAGTTGAATCGAGATCTTCCCATTACAACTTTTACTCAAGGATCTTCTCCACAACGGGTTTTATTCTATTGCTATCCTTAACAAAACTTTATAAAACTTAGATATATAGGTAACAAGGTAGGTTTAGTACCTAAAGAGTTGGGTGAATCCTACCCCATCGCCAGGCAGTCCGGAAAAAAGAAAAAAGCGTAAATTCGAGTTTTTCCAGTTCGTGAGGGCTGACATGTGGGCGGCTAAAATGAACTTCAGTGGGATTCATGTGCGTGGGAAAGTATTATTACAGAGTTATTAGGGTTCCTTTGAATAAAAATGTAGATAATTTATTGAATAAATAACCTACTGATTCCAATCTTTTTCAAATATCATCTGTCTAACGATACCTACAAAAATTTACAAAATAATAACCGACACTGAAAACCTTTGATAAAGCTATCTGCAAACAGTTCTGAACAGACTAGAGGTAGCTTAACTAATCCAAATCAAGTAAGTACTTTAAAGTGTACACTGCCAAGCATCGAGCTATTTAGCTGTCCAATATCACCGTGCGAATCGTATTTCCATTATTATATTTGGCCATTCTCAATACGAAATTGAGACGATAGAGTGTCGCCAAGTTGGACAATAAACTAACGACACAATTGCAAACACAAACCACAGAGCATGCTTAGGTCTTTTATTTACTTACAGTACCTATCACTTCCGCCCGCAAGATTAAGAATCTCGCGAGACAAAGTGATAATTGTATATAAATTTATATTATAATTGTCAGCTCACGCATACTTTGTTATAAAATTCAGCTTTATTACGTACATTAAAAAATGCTACAATAGTTAATAATTTCAAGTTAAAGTTTAGTGGCTTTACTCTGGCTTCTGTTTAACTGTGCGTTGGCTCATGCAAGCCAGCCGCACGCGTCGCCACACACACACACGCCACGTCCAGAGGCGCCACTTGTCTAACTCAGCACTTTCCGGGGGACTATTCTAAAAATATTTAAAATTAAATTACTTTGAATAAAATTAACCTAAACAAATTTATATGCCCCTAGGGTAAGTTAGGTAATAGGCAGATATGAGCTGAGATTGTATAACTGACTGACATCTGTAAGAAAAAACATAATTCGATGTGGTAGAAATGTAATCAATGAACCAGCAAAAAAATAAACAGCTTTTGCTTATGGTGTTCATGAATTAAAAGCAAACTTTTGGACAGGTCCTGAGCTTTTTATGAAACTTCAGTAGATAACGACTCATAGACTGAAAATGAAAGGCGAGTAGTTCACCTGTTCTGTTGTTTTACTGTCAAGATGTACCTAACATGGCTGTGGCAGTCGCGGCGTAATAATCGACCCCTCGACTTCAGCCCCTGGATGTAAGCGTCGACTAAGGGAACCTTCCAGAAGGAGAGCAGCGGCAATATACAGAAGCAAATCCTTCTGTTTATTTCTGCTGTGATCACCATTCCTGCTGATACTGTCAAGAGTGGTGATAGAAGATGGCAAAACTCAGGTGTGGGGGAGGCCCCCCACCTTCGGGAACCTTTGGAATTAATTAAATGTATTTATTTATAATAACAATGTCATGTAAATTTATTTAGACTATACACTCATTGTTATAAGATGGTGAATTAATAAAATCTGAAAACCTTCAGCATGTGGATGTGTGATGTGATGTGTGATGTGATGTGTGATGTGATGTGTGATGTGATGTGATGTGTGATGTGATGTAATACACTCAAAAGTCAATGCTAATGGTCACTATGCAGACTTGGAAAAAAATCTTTAATTTTATTAACAATTTCTTTTCTATGTACACAAAGGATACAATTATCAATATAACATTTAATAACTATGACTATGCAAGTACAAAGGCGAGCTTAACCCTAATAAGTAGAGTTTTCTTACAGCAAACCTATGGGTATTAAGAGAAATTGTGCAATACGTGTGGATAGATATGTGTATTTAGTTTGAAACTTGACATAACAAAAAAAAATTAAGCCTAAAGAATTAAACGTTACTCTATTTCTAATTTTGGAGAATTATGTACAAAGCCGATGGGAAATCTAGTGTTAGCTTAACAAATAAACTGATTAATTGAATAATGCTGTGTGAAACGTGTTCAACGCGCAGTTCTGTTTGTTTTGTTTCGCGCACGTGCAATAGTTTGAATTCCTTGTGGGTTTTGCTGACTCAGTACATATTCATTGCAATAAATCACACACAGTTAATCTCGTGTGAATTTTCAATTAAGCTTTTTTCTACTTAATTTGTCAAATCAGATTATCGAAAATAAAAATGTGCGTGAATTTTGTTTATACTCGTACTTAAACTACCTAGTTAAAAATTTTACTTTCATTCTGACTTTCATGCAGAGGTGTTGGGCTGCATGCGTACAATATACATAAATAAATAATGCTGGACAATGCACAGAGCATTCTAGCCGCAGAGCTTGTGTTATGGGTACTAGGTATACACTGATATACATAGGTAGTAGAGATGTAACGAATATTCGCATCCGCATTCGCATTCGCGAATATTCGCAAGGATTTTCAATATTCGCATTCGCATCCGCATTCGCCAAAATCTATGCGAATATTTGGCGAATGTTGATGGGGCAAAAACTTACCTAATATATTTAAAAAACTGTTCTCTTTTACATGCATTACAACTCTGCACATCTCGTAAATAGGGATGATGACAGTAAAAAAAAGCATCATTATTATGTTTACTAAATTAAATCAGAGCCATACATGACAAAACGCGTATTATAATTTTTATTTTGATCAAGATCAATTATTATTTTGATAAATAATATCTACAAAATACAATAATCCGCCATGACACGTTGAACTACAATAGGGAACACAGACCCATGACGTCATGTGGTCACAAAGTAAAATGGAAGACACAGAATAACCACAGAAATAAGTAATAGTAAACGTATGACTTTCTTCAATCAATAGCTAGCTTCTTTGTTTCTTGACAATATTGTTAATACTTGTTTTATTATTTGATTGTATTTCTTATTTGTAAAGACATACTAATGAATATAAATATTATGGTAATTCTGTATCATAAAAATTTGTGCATCGGTGACGTCATAGACTGTCGCCACGAGTATTGTAGCGTTTTAGAGCGAAATTTAAATTACATTTTTTAAAACTCAATTTTACCTTCAAAATCCATGTTTTTCAAACATATTTTGTAGAAATATGTTTTATTTTCTATTCAGTAGATGTTTAAAAATATCAAGGAGTAGTCTCAAAATCAATCATTATCCCTATTACTATATTTTATTATGGCACTCTTATTGCTAATTCTTTAATAAGAACTTTGTAAGAAACTTTGACAAAACTTAACTGAAAATGTTGAACTGACTTTGATTGGGTGACTAGTGTTTGTCCGTGGCTATGCACGCGTTTCTACGAAATTAAAGAAACTAAACGTTTAATGTTTATTTTTTCTCTATGGGAACTAATTTGTGAGATCGAAAAATAGCCTAGCCTTTGATTTGAATGTCAATGTATTGATCATTCTAACCCAGGGGTTAAGGTAACCTTTTAATGGCGGGAACCACTTGACAAATTTATGGTTTGTTTTTGGCGTGCACAGACCTTGATCGGAGGACCTAGGACAAGGCCGTCTTTTATTTTTTATTATTATGTTATACTGGTTAATAATTAAATATGAATATTTTAAATATTAAAAAAACAAGTTAATTTCTAGTTTCACCCAACCCAAACCTCATAAGCTAGAAATCTTAAATTTTAAGCATAGGAGTTTTGGAAATTACACCCCCAAAAGAAAAGAGGATTGAAGTTTTTTACGTGTTTCTTTTAACTCTACGAAGTGGCCAAATTTGCTTGAAATTTACCAAAAACACAAAGGCGTTGAACACGTATTTCAGGATTTTTCAAAATATTAATGAAATGGTTAGGTATATGAAAGTTTGAGATTTATAGTTGGGCTCCGACTTAAAAGGGCTGTAACTTTCTAACGCATTACGCTATTGTACTGAAATTTTCTGAGTATATAAAAAACAATAGATTGCAAAACGACTATCAGAAATTTTCAAGAAAACTCTTAATATGATATGCGTTTTTCAATCCATTCTTTTTCATATACTCAGAAATTTTCAGTACAATAGCGTATTGTATTATATCGATAGCGTTATGCTTATGTAACTTTTAAACCAGTACCCCTATTTATAATTTTACATTAATGTTCCGCATCCACTAAGTGAAATAAGTCTAAACGTGGTCTAAATTTTACTCATTGTTTTCATGGAGGCACTCATTTTTCCCAAAATAACATATAAAAGACAAACAAATCCAACTCCAACCGACAAATGTGTGGATAAAAATATTATCAAACAAACAACGCGATTGGTAGACGAAGATAGCAATTATCAAACGATTCATCTTCTTAAATTTTTGCTCTGCATCTGTTTTGATACAATTATGCCAATATCAGTTTCAAATTCTGTGGTTATCAAGGTTGTGAATTGTCGATGTCATGAATGAATGAAATAAACATTATTACTCGTACGTAATTGGTAGTTGAAGATAGCTAATAGCAAACGTTGGTAATTGGACAACGCGCGCGCCAATAAACAGTACGTGAAGTTGGCGGCAAGTTCAAAATACCAACATTCGCATTCGCATTCGCATTCGCGAATGTGAGCATCGAATACTCGCATTCGCATTCGCATTCGCGAATGTCGAAAATTTGACATTCGTTACATCCCTAATAGGTAGCATACATTACATGGATAGATAGTATTTTTATTGTACATAGAAAACGACCAAAACACCCGAAACAAATACCAGATCGTACAAATATTTGTCCCAAGACGGGAATCGAACCCAATACCTACCTATCAATCTTCATTAGAACCATTTTTACCCATTACCATTTTATTCTCTATGTAAATAAGTTCTTAGTGTAGGTATATGAAGAAAAAAAAACCTGCTCCGAAATCTGACTTGTGATATTAGCATTCGACATAGCCTACTAAAAATTTAATGACCACCAGAATAGCCCCTGACAAGATACGTTCAGCAAAGTTGGAGAACTGGTTGCTAACCGGAACCCTGTTCAAACAACTCTACCGGAAGTGCAGTCAGAGGGATGTCATCAAAATATTATTCATGCTGTATTATAATAAAATTTCGTTTGTGAATTTTAGCTGAATTTAGGAAAAGTCGATCTTTGCATTTTTGCGGCATTTAGATATTTTTTTTAATAGTGACCTTTTTTTTTGTATCTTCGTTTGACCATCATCGTCCACTCTGATGAAAAGTGACCGTCTTACCTGATTAGTACATAGTAATTAGCAGTAAGTCTTTTTCAATTTATTATTTTTAAGAATTCAGAAATCATTTTTTTCGTTACGCATACAAAATAAGCTCAAGAAGTACATAAAACTTTAAATTACGAATCTTAATTGTATTTATTATCTAATAAGAAATAAGGTGTTAATTTATTTTCTATTAGATTAATTATTTTGACCATTGATGGAAGAAGTGAATAAAATGCATAGATATAATTTGTGTGGCTTATTAAATTCTATGTACTTTTATTTCTGTAAATCATTGGGACAACCTTAGCACTTATGCGTCCCAGCCAGACTTTCAGCCACTGCACCATAGAGGTCGTCATTGCTGAAACGACTCATGCTGAAAAATTGCAGATCTGCAGAAATAATGAATCATTGAACAAAGTGAAACCGATTAAAAACGACTGGACCCCTTTGAAATTGCATTCTCCCATTACTCGGCTGGATTCGAAGTCGATTATTGCGTACATAGGTATCTACCTATATTAAACTTTTAATCCGGAACGACCGGATGTAGCGGGCAGGGATGGAGTTAGGGATTGGTCTGGGGATTCTAGGGCTCTGATGAATGGGAGAAAGAGCCGGGGCTTTGGATAGCTCACGGGATTGCTCCCGGGCAAGAGAAGAAACCATTAAAAAATCTTGGTTCTGAGTGGAGACCGACCATGCCTCGGAAAATGTAGTGTAGAGGCATCCCGTGTGGTGAGCTGCGTTCTTGATCTGTCTAATTCAACAGTTAAATGCTGGCTGGATGAAGCTGAAGTTGTGGGCGTTGTGTCGCTCTGTACAGGAAGGCTTCCAGCAGTGAACTAGCTTATGCTGAAGATAAAAAGCGAAACCAGATTTGATGTAAAATAGATAGAGGTGTAGGTATTTGAAAAATAAAATAATAACAATATACCTAATAATAATGTCAGAAAATTCACACAGAACCATCTAGCCCCAAGCTAAGCAGAGCTTGTGTTATGGGGACTAGATTACATAATACAATACACAGATTGATGAGTGAAAACATAATAGTTTGGTTGTTTTTATTTTCTTTAAACCATATCAAATTATTTTACAATGTAATCAAATCACAAATAATATTATAAATGCAAACGTTTGGATGTAAGTCACCTCTTCATATCAAAAGTACTGAACGAATCAGGCTGAAATTGCATATAGGTAGTTCTAGGTCTGGAATAAAACAAAGGCTACTTTTTATTCCATAAATCAGTTCCTGTGGGATAGTAATAACCTCAAACAAGGAGTGCGAAGCCGCGGGAAGAAACTAGTTTTACCATAAAAACCATCGCACTTGGGCGAATGAACCTTATTTGTGTTGGACACAAATAAGGTTCATTCGCCAAAGTGCGATGGTTTTTAAAGTAGGGAAAAAAACTTGGTGTTTGTTAAATCAAAAATATCGTTCGTAGTTAATCCACTTACATCCGGAATGAATTGTTGCAATAATTGTCTGTTTTTGTCCCTATACGTTCACAAAGTGTATTAGTAGGATTTTGCCCCTCTAGTCCAATCTTTAATCCGGCCCTGTTAGGGGTATAACTAGTATAGGCCGTTTCGGGGGCGACAGTTTAATTGCATTCCATTGTCTGTCGAAAAGAAAGGGAGGTTCATCCCTTAAGGGGCTGCCTGGAGCGAAACTAACGCCACTTCCTAGTTAGTAAAATTGCTAGCGATTTAGGTACGATATGGTAACGAAAACAGTATTGATGGCTACCATCGTATGACTTGCTTCTCTATTTGTTGCAAATCTGAACGTACATTTAAATATAATTCATAACAACATCGCAATTTATTCAGACAGAAAATAACAATCAAATAACAAATTTAAATTAAAACTAGTATTTACAATAGAAACAATTAAGCTATCTGCAAACTGTTGCAAACAATCTACAGGTAGCTCAACTGATCCAATTAGAAGCGTGCCTAAGACACTGGCTGCATTGCCCCGCTGTATAGCAATGCTGATGCGCTGTGCCAGATACTCACCAGCTCTCGGGTCACGCGTCGCTTCGACCAGACGCTCAAATAATTTTTTGAAAACCCGGAGAGCCTCGGTACCCCCCCCCCCCCCCCGTGGGGTACCCCTTGGAGTCGTCCAAGGGGAGCAAATGATAAGATTTTAAATATAGGCTTTATGTCTTAAAGAAATCAATTTATAGATTCATTCACAAGCTATAAAAACCGTAGACACGACGATTTTGCTTTGAACCGTCACAATATTAAAAGGACTGCATCGATTGTCATCAAACAAAGCTCCGTACACAATCGATGATCTCACTTTTCAAACTAAAAGTCAAAATATTAATAATGCTGGACAATTCACACAGCATTATCTAGCCCCAAGCTAAGCAGAGCTTGCGTTATGGAGTACTATAATATATATACTACGAATAACTGGTATACTTTAAACATTACATACGTAGTTTTTTTAATTGAAAACATTCAGAATAAAATATCTGCAAAACTATCGTCAAAAAAATATGTAAAAAATATTTTTTTCAAAACGTCTTTTTGGGAGGTGGCACTAGTTTCACTCACGGCAACCCCTTAAGCCACAGTTGTTCGAGCAGTTTCTATGGCAAATTAGCTATGAACAAAATAAGCCAATTATTTAGATTGGGGACATTGCGGGAGGATTTATGGCGGGGAGGGGGGAGGTTTATGCTAATACAGATTATTTTATGGCGATAATGGGAAAGGATTGGATTTTAATGAAGTGGGTTGATTATGAAGTAAAATATTAATGGTGGGCATTTCACACATCGCTAGTTATAGTATTTAAAGTTACATGTGTCTACTTAATAAAACAAATTACAATTGTATTTACAATTTAAACAGTTGAGCTACATGCAGATTGTTGCAAGCAATCTAGAGGTCAGCATGTCGGCCAATAAGTTTATAAACAGGTGTCTACGTACATATTTGTATTGGGATGGAATCTATTAAAAGTCCGATAAAAAAATTCAGTACAAACTCCATAAAGGTATTTTTCGTTTTGTTTTGGTTCTCATTAATACAGGTTTCTAATTTCTATAGCCTAAACTTACAAAATTTTAATGTACATGACATGTTTTCAATTGTACATTGTATTATCATAAGCTGTATCATCATATCAATATTCCACATGTTACATTTTATATCTTTATCTTTTTCGCTTATTTTAATATGATTTTTGTTTTTTTTTGTAAAAAATTTAAAGTTCTATTTCTTTTAGACCTTACAGGACTCTTGGACACGTCACAAAACTCAGATTACATAAGTAAAACTAAGAAATAAAATGACCCAAAGGGATCACTTTTTGTCCACTTCAATCTTTTTAAGGTAAAGTAAAGAAGCGAACAGTTTTCGAGTTTTTGTTTAACCTTCTGAAACTATCTATCTATGTAGTTACTGTGTCTTACTCATATAAATGTTTATATGTCTATCTATCTAAGACACTTATGCTGTTGAGCGTCACTACAAACCAAACCAGAATAGTGTGATTCTAGCTTTATCCTCAACAAACTAAACTTCTATCTAAAGAAAATTTAACATTTCCAAATACCCTCATCCAATGCAAACCCAAACTAAGCAAACCTTGAAAACTGGCAACTAAGCCAGGATTACCGAGACAGTATAACGTAACGACGCGCTGCAGACAAACCAGATAAGTACAGACTTGCTGATTCTGCGGGTAGTCGATGGGGTAACTTATGGATCGAGATTATTGGGTTGGGAATGCCAACCTTGCAATGAGTGTTTGCCTTACCAGACTAGGGAACAAGTGCAATTTTGCAACCAGAATACGAATCTAGCTGTTTTTCTTCTTCGGATGCACTTCGGTAGATAGTCTTTTTATCTTATGGTTGCATTTCGATGGACAGAACTGAAGCAAATAAAACGGAATTTTATTCTTCTGATGTTCAACAACTTCAGAAAACTATGAAAAACGGTCTATGGAGTATTTGTTTTCATGATTAGCTAAAGATTTCCGTGGATTATTTAAATGGATTTTCAAAGCCTAGTTTTGGCAGGGAAGTTTCTTAAACCTCATTTGTTTTCTCTGTAGGAAAATACCAGAGAATCTATATACGACAAAGTCGTTATAATTGTTCCACCATTTATAACTCAAGAAAAACTGGACTGATCTTAATGATTGTTGCATTTGTCCTTGTCTCAAACTACTAAGTGAACTTAGGTTTCGCCCGCGTAGTTCCCGTAGGGATTCCGGGACAAAACATAGCTTATTATGTCACTCCCTAAAAGTAAGCTTTCTAATAGTCAAATATTTTTTGAAATCGGTTCAGTAGATCTAGAGCTTACCCCCTACAACACGGGAACGCTTCCGACTGGTATTGATATCTGGATCAGTTGAGCCACCTGTAGATTGTTTTTAACAGTCTGCAGTTAGCTCAATTGTTTCAATTGTAAAAATACTTGTTTTAGTTTAATTATATTGTAATTTTCTTGGTAATAAATAATTATGTAAGTTTATTTTCTTGATAGTAGATGTAGTCCCGTAGTCTCAGTGGTTTAGAAAAAAGTATGTGTACACTCTCCGCCTCAGCCGAAGCTCGAGCTTCGGGCTTCCTGGTCCACTTCTGAGAGGTTGGCTTAAATGTTTTCGTTCAGCATCATGGTGTTACAGTTCAGCATACACATCATTGTGTCTGCCGCCATTTTAAAACTCACTCTTATATTTAGTTCTATTCTGAACCAACAGTCAAGTTTTCATTCTTATCTTTACTCTCAGTTTCCCTCGATTCTAGTCCATTTACGCGTATGCCTCACCGTCCCTGTCGGACAGACATCATTGAGACCGAGAGCTTAGATCACAACCGATTAAGTGGTTCTTTTGGGTAATTACTCGTGTTTTGGGGGTTCTGGACACAGTGGAACATTTCCAGTAGGTTATCAACGACACAGGTCTACCTCTACAGCTGAACATGCCTCCCCCGAACAAGGAGGGTTTCCCACAATCATTATGCATAGCTGATTTTGTGATCGCAGTCGAGGCAGAAAATCCACAGAACAAAAAGCTGCTGCCCTTAGTCTGATAGGTTACCTTAGTCGGCTCTTACGACATCCAAAAACTGAGTAGGCGGGGTCGATTCTTACGCCGCAGTCGCCAAGACTAACGCGACCGTCACGGCTATAGACATTTTTTTACATAATACGTTTACTACTTAGTTTATTTTTCTTTAATGACTACATAACTAAAATCCTTAGTACCTAACCAAAGTAACGGTTATGAAGTAACATTATATTTCATCTGTGCTTACGGTTTCACCAAGAAGCTTATAAATCTTGTGTTAAATAACAAGTTAACAAGCTTCTTGGGTTTCACTATGTAAGTTAGATATCTCTATGTCCGACGCAGTATCGACTCATTATATAAACTCCTTTCCACTTTATCAGTGTAACATCCCGCCACACCTGATTTGGAACTAACTGGGCCCAAATGTCCCAGATGGCACGAGATGGGACGAAATGGGACGATCTGGGACATTCGTTACGTTATCCCTTTGTATAATTGAGTGAGAATTTGCTCGAAAATGGAGGCCCTTTCGGCGCGCTTTAGTTTGAGTTATGTTGGGTTGGTTTATGACTAACTTTTGCCTGTGGTTTATGTCTCTCTATTTATTGTACTATTAGATAATTCGTTATCCATTATTATTGATTTACTTACTTACATTGACACTTATTACTTTGGATAAATTTATAGGAATTTTTAGGAAAGTCAAGATCTGCTTAGCTTGGGGCTAGATGATGCAGTGTGAATTCTGCATTCTTTATTTAGTATACCTAGAAAACGACCAGAACACCCTCTGAACAAATATCTGCAGACCGTACAAACATTTGTCCCGAGGCGGGAATCAAACCCGCACCTTCTGCGCCGGAGGCTGTTCTTCGCCCACCGCTCCACAGATGTCGTGAAATGCTTTGATATTGCTTTGTTTTTTTTATTTAGACCTGAGGCAGGAACCCCTTTTACCCGTGACCACTAACTCTAACCATTCTGACATTGTTCAATGTTACTTTATTTGAAGAAAAGTAAATCATTTATAAGACACAAGTAAACATACATTGATGTCAATGAATACATAGACTCCCGAACTAATATGAAATAATCTGTATTTCAGGAGTCGGTGACTTCTCCCACGTAAAATAAATTTTGTGTCCTTAAAAAAGATAAGGGTTCATAAAGATAGAAACTTCATAATTTACAAAAATGAAACCATAAAGTTAATGGAATGGAGAGGAATGGTCGCTACTCTACCACCTCTGTGGTCTCTTGTACACAATGTCTAGTAAATACATAAACCGTCTATTCAAATTATAATAATCTTATTAGTAGTGGTTATTAAAATTGCTATTTAGACTAACTACATATTACAATCTACCACTCCTGGTTTCCCTCCTCCTCTCCGTCGAAACGTCAGCTTTTTTTCAAGATTCGCCCATTGCATATTCCCCGTAATCTAATGGCTAAGTAACAAACATTGAAAGAATAAAAGCTGAATTTAAATCTAACAGATTTCCCAGCAGTCTGACAATAGAACAAAGGGTCCTAAATACTATTAGGTTTCGTTTCAATCTGATAATAAATCCAATTTAGCGTTAAAATAACCCATTATAAACAGTTACAGCGGGCTTTAGGTGAAAATTACCAACGTTTTATCTGGATAAAAACGGTTTTATCTGAAAATTACCGGTGATATGGTATCGGGATAGCAGCGTAATGTGCATTATTGCCTTTTGATAGAAATCCCGCGGGAAATGGCGGGAAAACTGATTATTAGTCGGTAGTTTTACATAAAAGGCGTATGAATGATGATAATATTGGCTGGCAAATTTCGTTGTTTAAATTCCATTCCAATGGGTCAGAAGGTAGGTAATTGGTTTTTAATAATGTTGTTGACAAGGCTAGTGTGTGAAGTTGGTTGGTAGTTCCTTGTTAATTATCGAAATGTTTTTATGTAGCCTTTATTTAACAAATCATCATCATCATCAGCCTATATTAGTCCACGGCTGGACATAGGCCTCCCCTAATGAGCGCCATAGCGCCCTGTCTTCGCATCCAGTATCTGCCAGTAGTCTTTCGCAAATCGTCATTCCACCTGGACGGAGGGCATCCTACACTACGTTTGCCGAGTCGCGGTCTCCACGCAAGAACACGTTTACCCCAGCGGTTGTCGGTTCTTCTCGAGATATGGCCAGCCCACTGCCACTTCAGCTTGCTAATCCTTTGAGTTATGTCGATAACCTTGGTTCTCTGTCGGATGTATTCGTTGCGAATCCTATCCTTCAGAGAAACTCCGAGCATAGCTCTCTCCATAGCTAGCTGGGCGACTTTAAACGTGTGGACCAGCCCTACCGTGAGTGTATAATCATACCTAACCTAAATTTCACAAATACCCACCTTGAAACCTAGGTACAATTTTATAAAATAATATTTGTGTAAGCGGGAGAGAGTGGTCTCTAGTCTGGCCTTTGGCCAGCTGTGGGATGACCAAGGCTAATAATTGGTAATAATAGGTAACAGGCATTGAACTCTACTCATAGTAACTCAGTAGTAGGTAGGTTCCGTCTGCTGAGGTCAGCATTTCAAATCGGCTGTTTAGAAAATCTTCGCAAAAGTTCTGCTCTGTGCGAGAAACTTCAAGAAAACTTACCATTTTTGGATTCCTCAAATGCACTACGGTCCACTACTTACTACTAAACTATCTAACAACGGTTCCACTATGAGCAATATACATTGCTGGTTTCGAACGAGAGGCATTGAAAAGCTGTTTCAAAAACAGAAATGGTAGTTATCATTCAGAGTGATGGTGAAAATCTTTCCCGGTAGAAGGTTCTCCGAGGCAAAGTTTTGGATTGGCAAGTTTTTCGAATTTCGAACGGTTCATTCGAATTTGGAATCAGTGATTGGCGTCACGTGGATGGAAGTTTCTAGACGAATGAAAAAAGTTTGAGTTGTCAGAGTGTGGTTTTGAATGTTTGATTGCTGTTTTTGAACGAAATAAAAGTTTTCTACGCTTTTTCTCTGCTGGAGTTTTAGAATTAATCTTTTGAATGGGTTTGTATTTGTTTTAGATGGTTCTTTCAGCGATTTTAGTGCTTTTGTAGCATTTTAAGAAGCAAACTTACACAAAAACCTTCATTCATCAGCGAAATAACCTGATGAACTCATTTTTGCCTGAGCAGTATTTTTCTACTTAGTAGATTATGTTCACTACTGATCAGGGTATTAAACCCAATTTTGAAATATTTGAGAGTCTCAATTAGATTCCTTAATGCTAATAAAGCACTAAAAATAAACAATAAAACTATTCCACCGATAAGTGTCATATACATATTAATTAATGTATTGACATGTTCAGTTCAATTTATCGAAAATGCGGTGTTTTATCAAATTACGTGTGAAACCTGAAAATGTAAATTTTAAATGTATTTTATGGCACTTATCAGTGGACTTATCGTATCAGCGCAGTGGACGCCATGTTGCTCTGTGGTCATGACATCAGTTTTCTGTGTACGTGGCAAATGAGCTGATGTTTCTGATGACAGTTGTTACTATTTAGTTGACGTACTCAGCTGTATGACGTAATAAAATAACATTGCTCTTTATGGTGTTAATGAACAAATTAAAGAAAAAAGAATCTTTAAATTTATTATGTTATTTTATGAAGTAAAACTCACATTTTTTGCATTCTGAACAATCCTCTTACTCCTTCTTACCTCCGTGAGCGGTTTGAATTTCTTCACCCCCGCCATAAACCCTGTAGAACATCATTGTCCCTGCTCCTGAAATTTCGTCGACACTCTTCCAGCCGCTATGGTGGCTCCTTCACTGTCGACTCGGTCAGGTTATGGAACTCTCTCCCACATCATATTCGTGCTAGCCGCTCACTCTTCATCTTCAAGCGTAAAGTCAAAGAGCACTTTGACTTTACGCTTGAAGATGAAGAGACCTATCTTCATGACTTCGATGTAGGTATAAGTATTTTATGTATTTATTATTAATATAGAATCGTTATTATTTTTATTAGGTATTTATTCAGATTTAAGTATAGTATTTTACATATATTTTTATATTATTTCATGTATTAGTTTATGCAATTAGTGTAGGTATTTTCTATCTTTATATCTTTTGCACTCTTGCCCACTTGTACACACAATATGTCTCCCTCTCTCATTAAGGTTTGCTGGAAGAGAACTCTTTTTAGGGTTAAGCTCGCCTTTGCGATACCTCTCTTGTAATAAGATTTAAATAAGGTAAGGTAATTTTTATTAGTGCAATAAAGAATAAGGAATAGAGTAAAATACCCTACTGTAAGTAGGTACTAACATAATTTTTACTATTGTTACAAAAGTCGCTAACCATTTAGGAATCCACTTTAACTACACATCTATTCCATAAATGGCCAAACAAGTAATTTTGGCATCTATTCGTGTTAGCACGTGCCCTCTAAATGTCGATGCCCTATCGTGTATGATGTATGAGCAATCATTTTGTATGAACTTGTCGGTGTGAGCAATCGCTTGCAAATATTTTCCGACACATTAAAATGTCAAGCATGTAGGTAGGTAGGTAGGTAGGTTGTATGTTAGGTAGGTTGTATGACTTGTATGAGTCAGCGAGATTTTCTACTCCCTGTATACAATGAGTCATGTCGTGAGTCACTTAGTTGCCATATAGTAGAATCATGTTTTCTGTAGGTATCGTTGGGTAGGTACCTATATTAGAACCAAATCAAATCAAATCAAATCGTTTATTTGCTGAATACAATATTACAGGTACATGTCAGATCTTATAACTAGAGTGTAGTCAATGTATTCAACCCGCAAGCAGGTATGCAAATATTAAAATAAATGTTGGTGATTATACATAGTAAGTGTTAAAATAATCAATAATAAAAATAATCTAGAACAAAAAAAAATTTAGTTAACAAACAGATAGGTACTTAATTGAGTCAAATAAATTATTACCTATTGATGTATTCAATGTATTCAACCCGCAAGCAGGTATGCAAATATTAAAATAAATGTTGGTGAATATACATAGTAAGTGTTAAAATAATCAATAATAAAAATAATCTAGAACAAAAAAAAATGTAGCTAACAAACAGATACTTAATTGAGTCAAATAAATTATTTTACTTAAAATTAATAATATTCTATAACACTATAAAAACATCTGTCGAGGAGCCAGTTATTTAACTTTTGTTTGAATAAATTGCCATTGAGGTCTTTAATTACTTCTGGTAACTTATTGTAGATAATGATGCACATATTGAAAACAAATTTTTCTTGTAGATATGCTTACGGCATTGTGGATTGTATAACAAATTATTGAATTTAGCTTGTTTTAGCTTATTTTAACGTTATCTACAATGCAGCAAAGTTCGTACTAAAATATAATACTTTTACCAAATGTATAAGTCTAGACAGGTAGCATAATTACTATTTGTAAAATCATCTATCTACAAAGTATGTAAAGTATCCTCAATTTTGTGTATTCTACTTTGTGTGTATGTCTGTGCTGTCTGTGCTGTTCTTGTTGTGTCTAATAAAAGTTTCTTTATCTTTTAAAAAGTCAAAGGAATTTATCAACTTCTTTTTGTCCTAAGCAAGGAAAAAAGTGTTTTTGAGGGGACACAGAATAAGAATACTTAAGTGGGTATGTATTTACTGGAAGATGTTCTGGTGGAGTGGTCCACTTCACTATAGGATAGGGGCAGGTGCAACAGCTGATCCGAATCAAAAACCGATTAAAGAGATCTTTGATTCGGACGAGTTGTAGGTACCTACCAAACAGTAGCAAAAATTACAGAATTGAGTGATGAAAAGACCGAAACCTCAAGAGAAAGTACCGACCTCCGTGACCGACCTATGCATGCATTACTTACATGCAATAATATGCTTTTCGTATTCTCTAGGCACGGATGCGTACAGACAACCGCTGGGGTAAACGTGTTCTTGAGTGGAGACCGCGACTCGGCAAACCTAGTGTAGGACGTCCTCCGATCAGATGGGATGACGATTTGCGAAAGACTGCTGGCAGATGCTGAATGCGACAAGCTGAAGACAGGACGCTATGGCGCTCATTAAGAGAGGCCTATGTCCAGCAGTGGACTAACATAGGCTGATGATGATGATGCAAAATAAAGTGCAATATCTAAGTTCCTGGTAGCTGGGTATAGTTAAGTTGACTACATACTTAGGGATTTCCTTTATGGAGCGGTGACCCTTCCTTAATTTGCCGTAGTCGGGTAAAAGTTAACTTTTTTCATAAAAAGCAAATATAAAAGTGAGTACCTAAAAGTTGAAAAGCGATTGTATAAGATAGGAAATAGCAGATGAACCCTGCGATAAGCCCGCCCGGCGGAACCGAACAATCAGATTAAAGTTATTCCTTCAACGGGCGGAAATAGCTGAGCAACCCTTGTGGAATATCCGGTGCCAGCTTTTATTACAAACTGGGTTTTCCGGGGTGGGAACGAAACCTTAAGTCGGACGCCAAGACAACAAGACCCACTTTAGGTCACTGAACCAAAGGAGTTGGTATTTATTTATAAGTAGGCAGGGAGGTAAGCCAAATTGTATCGCGATTGATAGATCGCTCTCCTTAAAATATCTGAGAATGTTTTTTCAAAATGTTTGAACAACGGCAACTTTTTAGATGTGATATCTTTTTAGCCGGTAGTTTGATTTAGGTTTGATAGGGTGTTAATAATAATACTCATAACACAAGCCGTCCTTAGCTTGGACCTAGATAATGATGTGTGAATTGACCAGCATTATTTACCTACCTATTTACTTCATCTTCTGGTGCTTAAAAATACAGATTACTTATCTATTGCCAGACTCTATCCAACAGAAAAAAATACGTACAGTTTGGCAGTAGGTAAAATAGAAAAAAATGTTACTCACGCGACGTAGGCAGTATAAATAAGTTATCAAAGCGTTGTACTTGTGCACTACCCGAGCTACCAAAAGTATTTGAGCAACCCAGGATGAGTACCTAAATTGCTCAGGTACTTTCGAAAGGGCCTGTGCGCCTAGTTATGTCCCAGTCCCAAACTAGTTATAACCGCCTATATCCAGTTAGCTAGATATGTCCAAACTGTAGTTATTCTGTCGAGATTGCAGGACCTATGTTATAAGAAATCCACGAATTGTTACAAAGTTTATAAGTAATACTGGGGCAGAGATGTGAAACTAAGAGGAATTATTTTTACACGGCGCTGGTGGCGGCGGCGGCGGCGGCGTGTTGTGAGTTAAAGATAAAAGAAGAAATTGTAGTGTAGTTAACTAGTTGAGGGTAGAGCTATGAAGGCACAAACCTACCTACCCACAGAGGATTAATATGTATATCAGTGTTCATTCAGCTAGCCTTGTTTTAATTTGTTAAAATAGGTACCTACCTATAATTATAAGTTCTAAAAAAAGATAAGAATAAGATAATAAAATATATTTATTTGGGGGTTTCACCATGATTACTATTGAATTCTAACAAATTGAAGGTTTCTTTTGTACGAATTACGAATAAATTATGTTGAGATTTTAATAGATCTCATAGTGAGTGACTCATGCGCTGTGCGTTCTCTTTTTGAGAAAATAACAAAATAAATAATCTCAATAATAATTCCAGGCCCGTGATTGTCTGCGTGATGTCCCGTTCGTCCCACCAGCTTCGTCTCACTAGTGAGACGCATGAATTAAAATGATGTGTATGACAATGACTTTCTTAAGTGCAATGTAACGTGCCTATGAGAAATAAATAAATGAATATGAATATATGAATATGTCCCGTTTGTCCCGTTAATCGTCATAGATGCGGATTAATGAGACGAACAAGATATCAAATATTTAAAAAAAATATCCCATTCCAATACTTTAAGGCACTGGTACCATTAGGGAAAGTACGTTAAAAAGGCAGTAAAAGTAAAAAATGACAGGAGATATCAAAGAACACATTTCCTGTAAAATGTCAAAAATTACCGGGAATGAGAGTTTCACATCTACAGTGAACCACTCCATCATCGCAATCTCGGGAGCCCTTAAATCAGGGTCCCTGCGGGCCCCACGTCAATGTCCTCCGGATTTATGTCCCCGGGGGTCGGAGATCAAGGAGGCGATGGAGGCATCAGATCCTTCTTATGCAGGGTTCTTCTAGATGGGTTCCTATTGAGGTTCCTATTGAGCTGACGATGCCTATAGTAAGTGTCCACTTACTATAGGCAGAAACAAAATAATATTAATCATCATTTATTTATTTCAGACATTGTGAAGGTTGCAGATATCATTTAACTTATGCTCCATAGTAATAATTATATACATTTAAACTAACATACATTATAACATTAAAAACTTAAGGCGCATACAGGAGCTGATCGGTCTTTTTTGGAGGCTATCTCCTCTTAGAGGAGTTAATGCTATGTGCTGAAAAAAATATATATCATTTATTGACCTTTTATCTGTAAACTGGAAGTACAAAAAAGTTCTACGAGTTCATTAACCATGTGAAAAAAATTAACAAAGTGAAGCTGTTTTGGACTGAAAAATTGTATCTCCTTCTAAACGACTTGGAATTTTGTACTTTTTTCTACACCATAATGTCGGCAAAGACTTTATCTACAAGTTGGAAGTATGATTTTGTGATGCGACGGTTTTTCATATGGCAAATAATCATTTTAAGTTTTTCCGTATTATTATAGGGCGTTAACCTTTGAAGGTGGTCGCGCGGGCGACGGGCGGCCATAAACTAAGAAGTATACTACGTATAGACGGGGCACTCCCATAGACCAGATTTCGACACTAGAAAAGCTCGCATATCAAGAATGACAGCTTTTATTTTTTTAATTTACATCTCTCAATCCGGATATGACGTCGAAATGTTAACTAGTCGTTTACTATCCCTTTATTATAGTCAATTTATATTTACCTACTTAAAATTATTATTCAAGGAAAGGAAATGTAAGAAAAATACTGGGGTTATTAATGTAGTTTTTTATTTTTTAATTTGGTTTTATATTTTGCAAAAGCCTTCGATTGCATTGCAGATGATTTTTTGGAGTATAGAGCTGTTCCATTTACGGAATCAAACAGATCGTCGAAGAATGAAACCACTTCTGCTGTGTTAGCCATAGTAGTACTAACTTCATTACCATCTGCATGATGAGCTGGAACAAAATTTTTTTTATAAACTCTACATAAAAGCAATGCATTTACTATCTGTACAAGCCAATAAAAATTAAGGGTCAGTCTGTGATTGGAAACAAGGAAAAGTAGAATTTTTTAAAGGCAAAACAAATTATAAAATAAATAGTAAAATTCTGGACAATCAGATAGCACAGCTATGCTATGTTGATATTGACTGATACACAACAAAAAATAACATGATAAATGATTTTTAGTATCGACAGAAAATATCCAGAACACTCGGAAAAAATACTTGCAGACCATAATATAAACATTTGTCCCAAGGCTGTAATCGAACCCGCAAACTTCTGCACTTGCCACATCGGTCATCATGTATTAATATTACGTTCGTTGGATATTCCTCCACCTTTAATAAATAATTAATACACATAATAAATAAGTTCTTACAAAATTGAGCGGTATATGATAAGGTGGCAGCTACGGTCTTATTAAATCTTTGTGTTTATCGTAGGTAAGGCCTGCCTCCAAAGAGACCTCGTCAAATAAAATTGAGCAGTATTTCTTCTTTTCATTCCAGGTGGCTACCTGAAAAAGAAAAAAAAAACTAGCATTCCTAATTCATTGTACAACATATAATCATTAGTTTAATCAACATTAAAAGTTCACAGCTAGTTATTGCTAATGTTACAGGTACATAGCTCTTTTTTTATAGCTTCAAATATTTGTTTATTGATCCCGGCTTCCACGTTTAGCTTTGATGTCATTTTATTAATTGTGTATTTCGAAGGCAGGATAAATATTTTGTGTAAGAATCGATAGCATTTTGGGCTCTGCTTCATGATAGACATTGCTATTAATTATTATATTATTCTTCATTAGTGAAGCGCCTTCCCTTTGCTTTCTTTGAGCTTTGTTTTATTTGCATCCACATAAACTTTTTTCCAAGTGGATTAATTGCTTTTGTAAGCATTTGAAAAGATTTTTCTTGAGAAAATCGTAATGCTTTTTTAGCTCGTTGGTTAAAATTGAGCTTTCTTCGTGATTTTAAATACTCTTTATAAAGCTTGGCACAACGTTGAGTCAGCTTATTTCGTTTGCAAATAATTCGCTTTCTTTTTGGGGTAGAATTAACCATTTCACCTGAAAATAAAATAAAACAGGTCAATTTATATGATAAGCATGGTGGATTTTTTATAACGTAAGTGAGGCCGCCGACTAGTCTCTAATTTTATATTGGATTCTTCCTCGAAAGCAATGTATTCAAGGGAAGATATTCACGGGCAAACGCGAATGTCTTCCCGTGATGATGAATAGACTACGTACGTATTCAGCGAATTGTGCCCTAAGCATCACGAAAGTTCTATCACCCTTGATTGAGGTAAGGTTGGTACACTTGGTACTTGGTAGCCAGGTACGTACTTTACTTACCAGTTTTAGGTGGTCGGAAAGCTGTATGAGGCATTCCACTGGTCATCTCGCTTTCGGTAAACAACGATGGATAGGCGCCAAGGCGAAGTCGAGATCTCTCACGTGTAGACGCAAGAAACCTCTTCTCGAAGTGCTTCCGACACACAAACTGTTTGCGAAGTTCCTGAAGGCATAAGTCCCGCAGTTTTTCACTATTTATGCAAAGTAACCACTTTTTGAGTCCTATCTCAGTTTTTGGGAACCTATGAAAACTTACGTCCTTTCGTCTACTATACTAACACAGCACTTGTTGTACATTATTACAGCTTTCAGAAGTTGAGAGGATAAGAAATACGGAGAATAAACTCGACGTAAAACTTCACTCGATCAACTTGAAAACTGCAATTATACTTCATAATTTATGACTACAAGTGCAATGGCGGCACAAAAAAACGGACGGGCGGCGGCGCGGCGGCGGGGCGGCGGCGCGGGCGGGCGGCGCGGCGGTAGCAAATCCACAGAGACGAGAGGAAAGAAGTGTGAAGGAAGGGGGTGGGAACTGTCATATCGCATATGGGCACCCGTAGACAAGACCATAGACATAAAGTCCATTATTTTTGTTCGAAGATAACCTGCCGTGCGGGCGGCAGTGCCACTCTGGCTGTTGTACGGGGAGGTTGTGTTCGTCTGGCTCGCGATGACACTTCATTATTACGATTTATTTATTATTCTCAGTCATCCGCACACGACCCGGAAACTTTATTTCGTGTATGATAAAATAGTTTGTAAATAAGTAGATATAAGTACATAATTATATCTGTCGAGAGTTATGTCATCGTAACCTCGCCATACACAATGGCTTCTCTGTAAATTAGGCAATAGAGATAAGAGTAATGTAACTTCCCGGAATGTAACAGGAAGCATTAGAAATAAGGACCCTTTGTTATCATAAGATATATATTCAAATTAAATAAACAAAGGCCAGTTCTGATCTGCTCTTCAAGCTGATCACACGCCTCGAAATTGTCTTTTTAAAAAGCCTTTTACCCTCGTTCATCACTTAACTGGCGCAGGCGGCAAGCGCGTTCCGGCAGTCGGTCTTCGAATAGTGATTCGAACCCTCGTCTCCGAGCGCGACAAAGAACCTACGGTGGACGACGGCAACAGCAGCAGGCAAAGAAGACATCAAGAGGCAGCGGCTACAAGGCAGCAGACTCACGCCGAAAACTTGGCAATGCTCGTGGGGTAAGCATAAAACTCTTATTACTCCCGAGACTCCTAAAACCCTACCTGTCACAAATTACGCACCCTTGGTGTTCCGAGTGTCGAGGTATTATATTCGGGGTGAAAATTTATCTTTTCACTCACGGACGTGTCGATTACCTCACTTGTGTACTTTTTCATCGATAGTTAAAAATGTCTCTCGATAAGAAGGTCCAGGGTGAGGGATCCTTAGTAGATGAAAAGCCTCTAATAAACGCTGATCTATCTACGTTCGCGAGACTCCTACCCACATATGATGGAAACAGGAGAACTCTAGCATTCTACATAGAAGGTGTAGAAAATGCATTAAACTTAATCGTAAACAATAGAGACGACCCTTATATAACTTGTTTGATTAGAAACAAACTAACAGATAGAGCTGTGGAAGCCTTGTCCCAAAGCCCAGGAGCAACGACATGGCTAGATATAAAAACGGCACTGCAGCGTAAATTCGGTGAATTCAGAACCGAACTGCAATTAGTACAGGAGTTAATCCAAACAAATAGAGAAAATAGCTCACTTGAAGCCTTCGGAGACAAAATCAGGAACCTAATGAGTACTCTCATTTCCTTAGAGCCGACTAAAAGAGTATACTACGAGCAAATGGCTCTAGACACATTTCTGGAAAAACTAAACCCAATCACAGCAATACTTATCAGATTAAAACAAGTAGAAAACCTAGAACAAGCCATTACAGTGGCAAAACAAGAAGAAGCAAAACTCAGAGTTAGGCGCGCACAACAAAATAAAAATCCCAAAAACCCTACGAACTCAAACAGTAAATTTCAAAAGCCAGGAAATTTTCAAAAAAAAGATATCCCTTTCAAAAAACCGTTCGGAAAAACAGAGCAAAACAAAAATAAATTATATTTCCACGACTCTGACGAAAGCGATAATAACGAGGACGACGAACAGTCCGACGAGGAAAATCTCGAAGAAAACGCATCCGCAGAAAAACTAGATGAAAATTTTCTCTTGGACATAGAAAAACAACTAATAACGTAGTATTCATGAATAGCATACAAAGCTACAGCCGTCTACCTTACATATACATAAGTGAATTAGGAGGTAGATTTTTGATCGATACTGGAGCTTCACAATCGTTGATAAGTCCAAAAACTTTAACAAACATAAAAAAAAAGCAGGGTAGCAATAGAAAACGAAACACACTTCATCAAAACAGCTCATGCTACTTCCAAACATAAACAAGTGGCACACATAAAACTACCTATAAAACTCTTCAATGACAATATCACACATAAATTTCTAATCTTTAACTTTGACTCAGATTTTGTAGGATTATTAGGATTAGACTTTCTAGGTCCACTAAATTGTAAAATAGACATCAAGAATATGGTACTCCGAACAGAGAAGGCAAATATACCCATTAGGGACGACATTAAATCATACACAAAAATAGGCCCGAAATGCGAACAAGTAATTAACCTCTTATGCAACTATCAAGAAGGGGATTACTACGCGGACGGCATCAAAGCAAAAAACGGCCTAATAATACCACCAGCTATAGTTTCAGTTAAAAACGGGAATGTACTAACTTCAGTCATAAACACTTCAGACAAACAAATTATGTTAAGAAACAGCAGTAACCTAAACCTACAACGATTAAATTTAAAAAAAAAAAAAATAACCCAAATGCCTAACATCAAAACAAACTCACTAGATGAACTACGAAAAAAGAACTTGGATAGATTAAGAACAAGTCACATGAATCCGGAAGAAAACCGGGAAATAAGAAAACTATGCTTTAATTATCGTGATATATTCCACTGCGAAGAAATACCACTCACTTTCACACACGAAATTAAACACCAATTAAGACTAACAGATGACAAACCCGTGTACATTAGGAACTATCGACAGGCACCCAAACAAAAGGAAGAAATAAAGAAACAAATTAATAAACTCCTTGAACAAAACATCATTCAAGAAAGTAACTCACCTTGGTCATGCCCAGTACATATTGTCCCAAAGAAAATGGATGCTACAGGAGAACAAAAGTATAGACTTGTAATAGACTATAGAAAACTCAACGACAAAACAATAGAGGATAAATACCCACTCCCTAATATTGATGACATCCTTGATAAATTAGGAAGAGCCCAATACTTCTCCACAATAGATTTGGCATCAGGGTATCACCAGGTAGAAATGGACCCAAAAGACGTAGAAAAAACAGCCTTCACCATCGAACGAGGACATTATGAATTCTTAAGAATGCCATTTGGATTAAAAAATGCACCTAGCACATTCCAAAGACTTATGGACTCAGTATTACGTGGCTTAGACAACGTTTTAACGTATCTAGACGACGTTATTGTCTATTCAACATCACTACAAGAACATCTCAACAAGTGCAAACAAGTATTCGACCGGTTCCGCTCACACAATTTAAAAATTCAGCTAAACAAATCGGAATTCCTACAAAAACAAGTAAACTTCTTAGGTCACACCCTAACTGATAAGGGCCTTCAGCCCAACGAAGATAAAATATTGGCAGTAAAAAAATTCCCTCTACCCAAAACCCAAAAAGAAATAAAATCCTTCCTAGGATTAGTAGGATACTACAGAAAATTCATCCAAGACTTTGCCAAGCTCACAAAACCCCTAACAAAATGCCTAAAGAAAGGTAGTAAAATAGAACTAACAAAAGAATACACGGAAGCTTTCGAAAAATGCAAAGAAGTACTCATGAATGCACCAATATTACAATATCCAGATTTCGAAAAATCGTTTATCTTAACAACGGACGCATCCGACTTTGCTATAGGCGCGGTTCTGTCTCAGGGACAAATAGGCCTAGACAAACCAATAGCATACGCTTCACGTACACTATCGGACACAGAACAAAGATATGCCACAATAGAGAAAGAACTACTTAGCATTGTGTGGGCCATAAAATACTTCCGCCCCTACCTATATGGCAAACGGTTCACCATCTACACAGACCACCGCCCACTCACATGGATTATGTCCATAAAAGATCCAAATTCCAAACTTACACGTTGGCGCCTAAGGCTGGCAGAGTATAACTTCGATGTACAATATAAAAAAGGAAAACTAAACACAAATGCGGACGCACTATCCAGGGTACAAATAATACATCACAATGAAAAGACAACCCCATTAAACACTGAGGACCCCCTACCTGGCACCTCAGCAGTAGACCCAGAATTAGACAACATCGATATACGCACCTTATTAGGTATGCCCACCACACCCGAACTATTAAGTCAAGGACAAGAGGACCAAATCACCCTGGAACAAACGTCTCAACCTCAACAAAAAACGGAAACCAATAAGGACAAAATGCCCGAAATAGACGACGCAATTGATAGGCAATTGAAACAGTTCCACATAAGAAAAACACCTGGAGACACTTACAGAGTAGACGATAGATCAAAAGGGAAAATAATAATAAAAGATGTGTGGATACCCATAAACAACACTAGGGAACAAATAATCGAATTCCTAAAATCATTCACAATTCCAAACAGAGTTTTCCACTGTTACTTCCATTACGAAGAATTTTTCCCAATATTTTGCGAAGTTTTTAAACACATTTTTAGTGAACGCGGCCCAAAACTAATCAGATGCAGGAACAGAGTCACACTAATAGATAGCGTTTCAGAACAAACAGACATAATACGAAAATACCACGAAGGAAAAACGGTACACAGAGGTATTCAAGAAACATACAAACACATACACAGAAACTATCATTGGCCCAAAATGTTAGTATCAATACAAAAATTCATAAACAAATGTGACAGATGCCTGAAAAGCAAGTACGAGCGCAACCCACTGAAATTACCACTGTCCCTTACGGACACCCCACATAAACCAATGGAACATATGTTCATGGACCTTTACAGTAGTGGAGGAACAACATTTTTGACCATAATAGATAACTTCACAAAATATGCTCAAGCAATCCCACTTACCGCATCTACTAGTATCCACATCGCGGAAGCTCTTATTAGCATCTTTTCAACAATAGGAGTACCAAAGAAAATCACAACCGACTCAGACTCAAAATTCGATAATGAAGTAATAACAGAAATTTGTGCCATGCACAACATACATATACACTTTACAACCCCTTACAACCCGAATTCAAACTCACCCATAGAAAGGCTACACTCTACGCTCGCGGAAATGATAAGAATACAAAGAATAACAGACAAGGACGAACCAATTAACACCATGAAATACGCAATAATTGCATATAATAACACGATTCATTCAGCAACCGGATTCACCCCCTTCGAACTACTATATGGACATACTGATAGCAGAAACCCTATGGAACTACATTGCCCTAAGGAATTCTACCAAGAATACGTACTAAAACATAAACAAATAATGGAAAGCACTCAAAAACTCATAAACGAAAAACTTACAAGCGGAAAACAACAAACAATAGCAAATGCAAACAAAAACACCGAAGCAGCCCCGTTTAAAGTTAACGACATCGTCTATAAACAAGTAGCTAAAACAGCCAGAAGTAATAAACTGGATCCAAAGTACTTAGGACCATACACTATAGTACGTATACATCCGGAACAAATAGCTGAAATCATAGGGAAACACGTAAACGCAAAAACTATCAGAGTACACTTCCGTTTGTTAAGGCGACCTGAAAATGTTTCAGAACCGCCATCACCCTCGTCGCAGTGCTCCGACTCGCCACGTCAACAGCAGTCATACAGCCAATAGATAACCACAATGGAATACTCGTGCTAACTGAAGCTAAAGCCCAGTATCAAGTGGACACGTACCACTTAGCAGTGATTTATAACACATCTAGCTTTAGGGAAATTTATGTAGACATATGTAGTAATTATTATACAATGAGGTTAAAACAAAACGATTCAATAAGTTTAACAATAAATAAACAAATAGACTACCTCATTGACACCATAGAAAGTAGGTTACTTTATGTAGGGTTAGAAAACTTAGGTTTTAGGTCTAATTACAGAAACAAAAGAGGTCTCATAGACGGATTAGGTTCAATAATCAAAGCCATCACCGGAAATCTAGACCAAACAGACGCAATTAAATTCGACACCGAAATTAAGGCAATCCAATCGTCAATTAATAAGGACAGAGTAAATCAGAGAGAAACCATAAGTATCATGGAAAACTTCATGAAAGACTATAAAAATAGCATCACGACAATCAAAAACAATCAAGATAAAATCTCTGCGGCAATAAACAGACTTTCCCAACAAAATAGCCAATTTGAAACAGACTACTTAACTACAAACATTTACAATGACATAGAGATATCGCTTCAACAGCTCTATATCTCTCTATTAAATCACATACAAAATGAAATAAACACATTCCTACCTTTCCCACCTAACTTAAAAAACATTCACTTATGGGAAAAGACAATAGAAGTAAAAGTATACAGTACTAACGAGACACTCAACTTCATACTCGACATACCACTGGTAGCGGAACAAGCCTATAACCTCTTACACCTATACTCCATCCCTAACAATAACGACACCATCCTAATACCCAAAAATCCTCTCCTTGTCTTGGGAAATAATGAGTTCGCATACCCACATGAGCCATGCACCGAAATCACGGAAGGCAATGTCATCTGCAAACACCTAGAGTGGCAAACACTACTACACTCAAACGACTGCATCGCCCAACTTATCCAACATGAAGAACCACACAACTGCACATATGCTACGGCAGCATATGCAAACAACATTATACAACAGATCAAAGACAACAGTTGGATAGTTGTTATGAAACAGGAAGAAGTCATGAAAACTACATGTAACAACGATGTGCAGTACCAGAGGAGCAAAGGAATTTTCCTAATAACCATAGGCAGCAACTGTAAGGTACAAATCCTAGACAAGATACTTACAACCCATCAAAGGTACGTAAATATAAAGGAAACCATCCCATTACCACGCGCACATCAATCTCCAAAAGTTTTACCCATAAAACTCGACATAGAAAACATAGAACTAGACAACTTAAAGAACGTCATGCAACAAGCCGAAAACATCAAGATACCCAGCGAAGACACTACCATCATCTCCAGCACACCTAGCTGGTCGTCAATCATGCTCTACATCATCCTGCTCTCAACAGTAACAACAATAGTTGCATACAAGTTCTGGTGGAAACCCAGGTCGGCGGACATCTTAACGCAGCATCCTGAAGCTGAAGAAATCCAGCTCCAGTCGCAGCCCACGATACGCCTTAATCTTAAGGGGGGAGGAGTTATGTCATCGTAACCTCGCCATACACAATGGCTTCTCTGTAAATTAGGCAATAGAGATAAGAGTAATGTAACTTCCCGGAATGTAACAGGAAGCATTAGAAATAAGGACCCTTTGTTATCATAAGATATATATTCAAATTAAATAAACAAAGGCCAGTTCTGATCTGCTCTTCAAGCTGATCACACGCCTCGAAATTGTCTTTTTAAAAAGCCTTTTACCCTCGTTCATCACTTAACTCGAGCAAGGACGATTTTAGACCTAAAGTAGTACTTTTAATATACCGTAGGTATACTTATTGACTACCCATTGTTGTTGTGTGTACCTTCGTATAGCTTATATGGAAAATGCCAAAAAGATCAGTAAGCTGGAGAAAGCTCTGAAAGCTCAAAGGATGATAGAAGTAATGTAAGTATAACTATACTATCAGGTAGGTAGAAGGTTCATTTTATTTTAGCAATTTTTCGCTATTTTTGCTATTAGCGATATTATCCAAATTACTCATGTTTGTATTAGGTATTTATTGTAGGAGATCGAGGAACAGGCAAATACACAAGAAAAAAAATCTTACAATGCCTAATGAAAATCATGTCCAGTAAGTATCAACCATAGAGTTTTTGTAGTACCTACAAACCATGCAATTATTGATTTATTTATCATTATTCATTTATTTATTATTCATTTACAGATGTACAGTGACTGGATAAGTTAAAACTGGAGTAAAAATGCCTGTGTTAGAGGTAAAACATTCATAGTGCTTAGGTAGGTACAATAAGTAGGTATGACATGTGTTCTAACCCGGTTCATGATCATCATCAGATTTCTAATATCACACTCTTCGTGAATACGCAGCTGATCAGACTAAAATCTAATAAGTAATTACCAAAGTCAAAACCATCCTATGCCTCTCCGAAGTGAGGCACTAGGTACACCCCCAACCTCTCACTTGACTCCAATCCGATCCAAGAATAGGAACTACGCTGCTGCCTGCAGCTAAGAGACACATAGATTGAGAGTGAATTCTGTAATACTTACTTTGACATGAAATGGAAATGGGATTCGAACTGTAAAGGAGACTGGGTTAAAACGGTACATAGACTTTTTTCATCTTGTAGAGTTCGAGATTTGTAAAACAGTTTTGATAAGTTTTGACATGGATTTTGTCAAATTAGTCAACTGAAAACGATCAAAGTCTTTTGCATGAACATAACAAACAAAAATCCTATTATTTTGTATGTTACAGCTAAAACCAATGAAACCAACATCGATTCAAATAACTTACTAGGATTCTAGACCAGAATCAATTCTTATAATTGAAGATGTATTAAAAGTAGAGGAGTGGTATCCGTCACGCCGATTCCCGCAGCGTCGGTTCCCGCAACGTCGACTTTCGTAAAGTCGACCGCGCCTCAATTCCCTTCACGTCGACTCCATTTTTTTTCGATGGTACAGTCGGCAGCGACATCGGGAATTAATCATTAGAGTATATTTTATAAAACCAACATAAGTAATGGAATTTTCCATTACTACCTAGAGCCTAGAGCCTAGAGCCCTTAAGTATATAAAAAACTTTGTAAGACTGATAAAATTCCATTACTTATGTTGGTTTTATAAAATATAGGTACTCTAATGATGAACGCATTCACTGCCTAGCATTGGCTAATGTGTGAATAATTAATGTAATAGGTTTATTCCTTTTATTTAATCTTGTGAAAAGATAATTAAGTAAACAAATTTAATCAATATTTTTGCACAAGAGAATATAAAAAAAATAATAACAAAATATTCACAACACAATGATGAAAAAATTAGGAAATATATAAATTGAGATCTGAATAAGAAATGAAATAATATTAATTATATTTATTTGTTTTATCTAATCCACAATCCTTAAATAATGATGATTCTTAGTTAATGGCAATATAAGTCTGGTTGGACTCTTTTATGCCAGTGTCAAGTAATGGAAAATAATAGTAAAATATGAGTTAGCAAGTTATGAAGAATGTTGATATTTTCACCAGAGCCTAGTTCGTTATCCCTGCTAGGGTACACCACGTGCAGGTTAGGTTGGCTTGGGAGACAAGATCTTGGAGTCTCCCTTGTACCCCATCCTTAAATAAATCAATTTAGAAAAGGTAAATGTCAAAATAACAGCAAACGTCACTGTCAAAACAGCAAAGCCATCTAACTTATAATAATGACAGTAGCTGTCAAAATTGAAACAGACCTATCTCCAAAACTACACACGTTAGACTTTCAACTAATAGCTCAAATGAAAGGTGGGACGGAAACCTACATTTTCAATGACAGCTGTCAAAATTGAACTGGACCTATCTCCGAAAGTACACACGTTAGACTTTCAACTAATGGCTCAAATGAAAGGTGGGACGGAAACCTACATTTTCGATGACAGCTGTCAAAATTGAAATAGATCTATCTCCGAAACTACACGCGCTAGACTTTCAACTAATAGCTCAAATGAAAGGTGGGACGGAAACCTACATTTTCGATGACAGCTGTCAAAATTGAACTGGACCTATCTCCGAAAGTACACACGTTAGACTTTCAACTAATGGCTCAAATGAAAGGTGGGACGGAAACCTACATTTTCGATGACAGCTGTCAAAATTGAAATAGAGCTATCTCCGAAACTACACGCGCTAGACTTTCAACTAATAGCTCAAATGAAAGGTGGGACGGAAACCTACATTTTCGATGACAGCTGTCAAAATTGAAATAGAGCTATCTCCGAAACTACACGCGCTAGACTTTCAACTAATAGCTCAAATGAAAGGTGGGACGGAAACCTACATTTTCGATGACAGCTGTCAAAATTGAAATAGAGCTATCTCCGAAACTACACGCGCTAGACTTTCAACTAATAGCTCAAATGAAAGGTGGGACGGAAACCTACATTTTCGACGACAGCTGTCAAAACACAGCTGCCAATTATTATCGCATCATTACCCCGTTTGGATTTTACAATATTTATTAAACTGGCCATCATAAATGAAAATTATATCCATACACGACTCATCTATCTCACCTATAGCTTAAAAACAATGAGTAAAGTTGGTAATACTAAAAATCTAAATAAAATTGAGGCGACTTTTTCACAGAATGATCTCTAACATTCGATGCATAACTGCAGGTAACAAAATATTTCAAATGTCTTTTTGGTATGGAAAATCTTATCGTACAATTACCGAAATAATTAAAAGGGAACACATTTTACATAGATTGCAATCTGCCAGAATTGGTGAGTCCAAGACATTCTAGATCAATGTCATTATGAGACCCAAATTATATTTTAAGAGCTATTGAAGACAAAAATAATTAGCAGAAAAAAATCAAAAAGATAGAAGACGAAAAACAGGAAGAAGAATTAACAGTGACAACTAAAACATAGATGAACAAATATTAGAATAGGAAAAGATAGAAAAAGAAATGACGTGGATAGACTGTAAAAGTGAAACAGAAGAACTATAAATCAAAAACAGAAACATTGAAAGCTATGACAGTGAAAAGGAAACACGTTTAGAGGTCTCGCAAATACTACGCGAAAGTATATTATATATATACCTCATATTATTTTAGTTATCTTGTTGCCCATACTTTTTTGAGACTTGTGTCCTCAGAAGATCTTACCGAAACACACATCAAATCCACGCACTCAAGCACGCACACACACACCCTCACACAAAACACCCGCACACACACATTGCCTTAGATCACAAGGAAATGCTGCCTTAATGCCTTAATAATTATGATTCCAAAATCAAAACTTAATAAAGTTTTTAGTTTTTTTCCTCTGTATAACTTGAAATTTTGCTTTTTCTGTAATCATTGTTTTTATTTTAAGTTATTGTTTGTACACTTAGCTTAATGTCGTTAACCGACCTATATGTTATAAGTAACGGCACTTATACCGCGGAGTGGGAGCCTGGTGACTGTAATACAGGTTTTTTTACAAACCTTACGCAGGCATCAGTCTTGTGCAATGTTGCTCTAATCTAATTTTATACTATACTTGCTACTTTAGTTTTAAATGTAAGCTCATTGTGCAAGAAGAACAATAAATGATTTATTATTATTATATTAAAATTCCGAAGTACAGCACAATATCATAATAGTCTAAGATCCGTAAAGGGACGACCTTCAGCTGCCATATGCTTAATGGATGACAGATAAGTATTAAACCTATATCAATTTCTATATATAAAAAATATGTCGTAGTAAAATAGTAGTAAAATATAGAGTAGGTTGTCTTAAAAATTCCTGGTCAGACTATATTAATAAAAAATTAAAAAATGAAATTTTATTAAATATTGCATAAGTTTAACGAAAAAATTTATGCTATAAAATTTATTACCAACCGAAATTATGAAGCCTATAACATAATATGTACATTAGGGTGTCCCAAGCTATAAGGGGGCAATTTTTTTTTACGAAATCAGATACGCATACCCTCTAGTTTTGTTCTACTTGACCCCAAAAGCCCAAATAATAAAAATTACTATGATTAATTAATGTTATCACGTGCCGACTTGCCCTCAAAGTTATGAATTAAGAATTTGTATGAAAATAATATTTATATAACTTAGTAATTCAGGTTTGGTAAAACAAGCAACTTAGAATTTTATATAAAAGTTTATTGAATCATATTGTTACATATTAGCGACCTTCTGTATACTTCTTTTTTAAAGTTTTTTTGTTGCAATCAGGATAAATTTTACGGTGTTCTTGTACACAACGTAACAAAAATTGCTTTTGTTCCTCTTCAACTGTGATTAACCCGTGAAAGTCTTGCATCAATTTGACCGCTCTTTCAGCAGTATCGTTCACTGCTTTCAGTGTTGAAAGCTTCAGTTTTGCTTCAAGGAACGAAGAATTATTAGTCCGTGATGGCGGCAAGCAAAAATAAGCACTTCTCTGTTGAGCTTTTGCTCCAAAAGTACACAAGCCCCGTTCAGACGACCTGTGTTTGAAGCCGTGGTATCACAGCACAGAATTTGTACTTTATCTTCGAGATTCCAGTCTACTATCGCGGTCCAAACAGCCTGCGCTTGCTTTGTTCCAGTAGATCTCTCCAAACGTGGCACAGATATAAGCTGCTCCTTATCTTCATAAGAAATGACTATTGGAAGACGTTCTTCTTTCGATTTTCGAGCATCCAAAGCTGGCAATAGTTTTCCATCCCAGTGAACAGTTACAGCATCTGGTACCTTGTTTTGAAAGTCGTTTTTTATAGCTTCCGCACGCTCTTTTCTTTTTTCCGTCCTAATTCTTTGGATGGAGGATTTGCTTATTGGAAATTCGTCGTTATTATGTCCCAGTGCCTCAATAGTTGCTTCTAGAATGAACACAGAATCTCTCATACTCAACTGACATCGGTCCAATGCTGCTACTAACTTCGGAGTAATAAAATCCTTCCGCACTGACTTACAAGTTTCAGGTTGTATATTTTCATTCAGTGGGCTTTTGGAGCTTTCTTGCAAAGCCTCGCAGTCGCTAGAACCTGAAGATGAATCCATGACTAAAGGTTCATTAACTGTAGACGAAATCGACGCAGCTAAATATTTAGCACGGCGATTCTCTTCCTCAACAGCCCTGAGGCGTGCCCTGTCCTCTTTGTTCGTTAACTTTTTGTCCACTCCAGTTAGATGGCCCGGTCGACCAGGCACTCTCTGACGATGAAGGAAGATCTTGTCTTCATCTATTGTTATCATAGTCAACGCATCGGCGTGAGCAATATCAAACAGATTATCCAAACTGGTAATAAACTCTTCTCGACGCCGTTTAAACACATCTTGTGTTTTCTTTGCATTTTTTTGCAAGTCTCTCCAAACTTGATATAAGTTTACAAGTTTCTTTATACAGTTTGGTAGTGATTTTGTAGGTATTCGTGCCTTTTCCCAAAAAATAATACACTCGCGTATCGTAAGATTTGCACTCTCATTTACCTTCAAATTCACTTCGCGAATATTATAAAACAAAACTGCCAGAACTTGTCCATTTGAGGGAAGTTTTGAGCCTGTTATTTGATGTTTTACGTTACCAATTAAATATATTACTTTCGTTTTAGAACTGCGCAATTCGAGTGACATATTGTCTAATCGGAATCACTGCAATAAATGATAACTAAACTAGAAACAACACGCACTGTCAGATGCAAGTCCTTGCGAACTTAGGAGTTCAAGCACTGTATGTTTCGATCCAAGTCGGCACGGGTTGCTGTTATTCGAATTACGTGAAATTTATTTTAGAGTCATTTCAAGACCAAACGAAAAAAATAAGAGGGTATGCGTTGTAAAAAAATTACTTTGATTTTTTTGGGACACCCTAATGTACATACATTAAGTTGTTTAATTCGGAAAATTTGGCCTGAATGACGGTTGCCGAGTTTTGAAAGGTGAAAACTTTAAGCGTGTGGAAACTTTTTTAATAGATTTTTTTTGCGTTTAAAATGTATTTTCCTCGCCACTTAACGCAAAAAAAATCTTTTCCAAGTAGCTCCCCTTGGGAGTTCCAAAAGAGGTCGTAAAAATGGTTCTAGGGGGGTTGTATTTTTTTTCTTTAAACTCGAGGAAAATCTTTCTATCCGAACCGGCTATCGAAACCTATCATTCCGTCCATTGCATCGGTATTTCTTCTTAATGGTGTAAAAAACCTAAGTACCACGTAACCGTCATTTTTTATATTGGTTCATTAAGCCCCTTCTCCTCTAGCTCAGATATTTTTTGTTTCAAATCATTCCAACCGTATTACCTACCTATTCGTTGATATCCTACTAACATTATAAATGAGAGAAGTTTGTGTGAATGTTTGTTACCTGTCTCCGTAAATACTAAACCGATTTGGATGAAACTTTCGAATGATTGGGATACCTATGTACCTATATATAGGCTACTTTTGAAGGGGATAGTTACCTACAACGCGAGCGAAGCCGCGGGTAGCAGCTAGTTATAACAACTACCCAACACTACTCCCTAAGTACCGAGTTCTGTTCTCAGATTAGGTTATGGATCCACAAAACCCAGACCAGGAAAAAATATTTGCTGATATTGTAAAAAATCTCTCGTAGTGGGAATCGAATCCGCATTTCTCATGTATCAGACAGCTATTCGTTTATAACGCCGCGCCGCGCGGTGCCGCGCCGTGCCGCCATGTAGATTTTCCTTATTTTGCGGTTTCCGCGTGAAAACTTTTTCTCGGCGGGGCTGCGCGGAAGGTGCGGGGCCGAAACGATAGCAACGCCTATTTGCTCAAGGTCATCGGCTCAGGTATGCACCTTAATAAATGACACGTTTTTCTATGATTACGGCGACAACATATAGATGACGCAATCAGGGTGTCAGCTGGCGACGGAGCACGGCGGTGTCTCCTTGCAGGCGGCCAGTGAACCGTCGGAACTTGACACCCATCGGCCAAAACTCTGCGCTTAGGTAGGTCGAGATCTAACTCAGACTGAGTTAGAACTCCGTCCATAAATGAATTGAAGCTCACATTATGGCGAAAAAAAAAACTTGTAAAATACATTCACGGGTAGTTACGGCGATAATGGTTAGAAGAAGTTACAAAGTAGTTTTATGGAATAGTTAAGCCAATCTATCAATATCATCGCTCTCACTTCTCATTAGGACATGAGAAGTGAGATAGTGCCCTTATGACAAAGTTACGGTTTTTAAAGATAAAGATAAAAAATATTTATTTTAGCAAAAACTTAGACTAGTACTAGTCTAGTACACTAAAATAGCACATAACACTCACTTAATTACTTAATATCTAGGATATGCTAAGGAGGTGTAGTCTTAAGGATTTTTGCTATAGTGCTTACCCGCACTCTGGGTATCTCTAAGAAATGAAATAAAGTCTTTAAAAGTTAATTTTTTATTCCTAAATTTCCGACTTCGGCGGGACTCGAACCCGCACCCCACTTTATAAGTACGGGAGTGCTCTAACAAACGCGTCCCGCCGAAGTCGGAAATTTTTGGGACTTTATTTAATTTCTTAGGTGTAGTCTTATATCATAGTAGTTATACCTATTTAGTGCAAGTGCCTGTTTTATTTTTTGCCGCCACGTAAGTACACAGCTGATGATTCCCTCACTAACAGCGGGTTAAATTGTCTAAGGCTAGGCCTGTATGGAAGATGGAAGGTGTATAATATATACCGTAATTCAAAGATTTGGTTTATTAACGGATTACGGTGATTATTACTGTTTACGAAATAAAAATTAAAAATAGAATTAGTGATAGATTTTAGTCAGTACTTACTTGAATTAATTATTACCTATTAATAAATTATAAAACCTGATTAAATTTTAAATACAAACAAACAAAAGCTTATCTCACAGGAACGAGTGTGACCATTGCGGTGACCAGATTTGTCGAAAATAAATTTAATTTCCTTTTTCCTTGACGCCATTACCTCGCTGCCTTGAAGTTTTCTTCTGATAAATACCAGCTTATTCAGGAAGTCATTTTCACCAGCTACTGCCGATCTCTCGTAAGCTGTTCAAAGACGTCAAAGGAAACTATTCCGTCTTCAATCCACATGCTGAGGAATTGAGAAACGTCGCTAATCCTGTCAAAGAGAAGATACATTAAAATTTAGAAAAATGATTTTAAAGTTTCTAGCATATAAATGCTTTTTGAAGATCTTGCTACTAGGTTTAGAGTTTGGCGTCCAACATGGGGCTACATATCATGTTCATCGACACGTTCACTGTTGAACATGCATCCCCGAAACGAGGGGAGGGGGGGGGGGGGTTCACAATCACCACGCTTGGCAGGTGGATTTTATAGACAAACGGTGTCAATAATACGCAGAAGAAACCAGCTGCCCCTGCTCTGTTAATTAATCCCCTTAGCCAGCTCTTACGACATACACGGGCTGAGTTGGGGGGGACGATTCTTACGTTGCGACCGCCTCGGCTACGGATACTGTGCTCTGTGTCGCTACAATATATCAGTCAAATCTTAAAGGTAATTAGTATGTGAAATAAAGTTAAAACAATTGAACGGATCGGTCTGAAATTTTGCATTCTTGCATTTTTAGATCTGGATCAAACATAATAACTTAACATTACAGTAAACGTAGAAAGACGCGGGCAGAAACTAGTAAAATAGGTAATAAATGTAGTTGAAGTAATGTTGTTCGCCTATCATCTCAAAGTAAGTACTGTTTTAGATAAGTTCTTCACAAATGAACTCATAGTTCAGTTTTATCTGTAGATGGTTCCGGATCATTACCGTCCTACATATCCTAACTCTATACATTAGCGACACAAAAGAACTTGACGATAATCTCTCTCAGACGAAAATCAACCTTATTGTGTGGAAAAGTTTATATTTATTACCGCGAGTGTGAGCGAGCGCTACAACATTACAGCTCGGCTATTTTTATTTAGGTGCTTTATAAGTGTTTTACCAATCAGTAACGCCATCTATGTTTTGTTGTATAATATTATTATTCTTAACAATAAATTTAATATGAATTTTGAGATAAATTAGTTTATCCATAATAACAGGCCGGTGGAAAAAATAAACTGAAAAGAGGTTACCTACTAAGGAGGCGGTGCTGAAAAATCTGAGGAGAAAGGGATTTAGATGAACACCAATCAAAACAAAAGTGGGAGATTGATATTACCACAGAGCAGATACATGACCTGTTATACGACCGACCTCAGTGGCGCAGCGGGCGAGAGTCTGCCTGCGACCCAAGAGGTTGCGGGTTCGATCCCCGCCTCGTAACAAATTTGTGTACGATCTGCAGAAATTTGTTCCGTTGGTCTGGGTGTTTTCTATGTATAATAAAAAATATCTATCTATGTAATGTATAATATTACGTATATCAGTTATCTCGTACCCATAACACAAGCTCTGCTTACCTTGGGGCTAGATAATGCTGTGTGAATTGTCCAGCATTATTTATTTATTTATTTATACGACATGACAGCTTAAAAACTTCAAATATAACATCATAGGCACTGAGATCATAGGAGGAAAAGTAGAATGAAAACGAGGAAGCGGAAGACCAAGAATTAAGTTTAAGAGTCTGATCAAGGACAAACTCGCTATCATGTTGCATAAAAAAAGTAAAAAAGATCGCATTGGAAAGATAAAATTGAAGGAAATCTTGCACCGACGGGCTCTTCAATTTATAAGAAAACCTGAAAAGGGTTGTTTATTTTATTTTATTTATTTATGATGCAGCGGCAAAAATAGATGGTTTTTTGCACCCTAATGTATATCTGTTAACGTACAATTTTAACAGGAGCGGATTTTTTATAATAATTCAATCTATTGGTTTCCTAAGAGCACATAAGAGTTACGACCTCTGTCAACCGAACTTCAGAGATATGGCCTATTCAAATCCAATTCAACACAAAGTATCTGAAGATAAAGTTTATATTCCCGTAGAAACATGCAGCAGGGTTTTTCACCCGCAATAAAAAGACCAGACAAAACCTCGACATCTTAAAATAGGCTCTATCTCTACACTTTACGTCTTAAAGTCGCTTTTCATTGAACTGGCTAGATAAAAGTGCACCAACCATTGTCTTTTACAATCTGAAATAAACTTTAAAGTGGAGATGTAGGGTTGAAATTAGAGCTCAGGCGCTCAAATGCATACCAGGGACGCATTAGGTTCAAACTTAAGTTTAGTGACGTTAAAAAGACGGTAACAATAAAATGGTCGCGTTCAGGAGAAACTCAGGCGTCTTTTGTAGGAGAGTAGGGTGGCTCCATCTTGGAACAACTTACAAGGATTATTTCAGCTCGACTGGAGAGTTAGTTGCGAGGTCATGATTGACCTTCCTTTGACCACTATCTCACCTGATGGTTCGTGACGATGTGGCCGACGATGTGTCACGAGGGCTTAGACACCAATTCAATACCGTTTCGAAGTGCCCCAGGTTCTAGTTAGGCAAGAAAGTACTTCGTGTGAAAGTAATTTCCACTTTCTAGGGATAGGTTAGAACCTAGAGGATAGGTATGTCTGGAAAGTACCACTTTATAAGGTATTTAAAATAACCTGGACCTATATGCATTGGAAATTAAAAGCTGATAATTGATTAGATTTCAAAATTACACACTTATTCCATGTTTATTCTTTTTTTCATTTAAATAAAATTTCATAATAAACAGGTAAAAGATTTTAAACTGTGATTGATTTATTAGATCCCTTAAAGTAAACATTTGACATATTTCCCCCTTAAAACTGTAAGAAAAAGAATAAATATTTTTTAGGCTTTATTTCCACAACATTTTACTGCACCTTGTGAAAAATGACCCCACTTCATAAATCATGGCCGCCCTAGCTGAGGCGTAAGTGTAAAAACGGGGTGTAAGTGTAAAAAGTGTTTCGCTCTGTGTTGGTTCACTATTCTTTGTATCGTGGTTTTTGTCAGAGGCAGATGCTGGCTGGCCAAGTGTGAGTAAAACATGCGGTTTTATACATTTTTTATAGGCTACAGCTTATAGACGTGATAATGTGTTTTTTCAAATACTTGTTTATGCATTGCACTAACATTGAATGTTTGAATTTTTGGGGTATACATTTTAACGTCAAAACAACAGTTGGTCAAGCCAATAGATTGATTGTTGTGTGGGTAGAATGAACGTTAGTGGCTAAAAATAAGAAAATGAAATGTGATCGTCATACATTACATATATTATTCAAGTTGAAGGAAATGAATTTCAGATATTTTACGTATTCGATCACGATTTCAGATAATTTTTCTCTATTCTACCTTAGACCACAATCGCTGTGTTTGGCTTACAGGTTACGTTAGGAATGTGCCACGCGAAATTTCCTAAGTTTTTTAACAACATCATAGTGTATTCTCGATATTCTTAAAATGTGTCGACTTCGACGGGATTACGGGATGCGCTAACCCGTACTAAGGGAGAGTAACGTGTTCAATCAGAATTGTGGGTTCAAGTCCTGTCGAAGTTTTTCTAGACTGAAGATGAAGAAATGATCAAGCAAGTCAAAAAAAGACGAGCTAAAAACTTTTAACTTCCAAGGTCGGACATAACAGAACAGAACAACAAAGGAAAGAGAACAAGTGAACAAAGAAAGTCCACAGTGTGACAGAGTGCAGTACGACGGCGGTAACTTTGTGAGATACGTTTGATTTACTACACTGTGCCCGTCTTCTGGGTCAGCTTGGACACACGGGCTTCTTAGAGCGGAAACTTATTCAGTATTCAGTATTTTCAGTATTTTTCTTAGTTTTGGTCTTAGTGATTATGTGAGTGTTAATAAAATGTTCACAGTATGTACCCATTTAGGATGTTGCAATGGAAGACTGGCCAGGGCCAGGGCCAGGGCCAGGGCCAGGTATCATGCCTTTCTAACTATGATAAACTATGTATTATATACCTATTATTAAATATTACGAGTCGCTAAAATTATCATTGAATAATAAATAAATAAATAATGCTGGACAATTCACACAGCATTATCTAGCCCCAAGCTAAGCAGAGCTTGTGTTATGGGTACTAGATAACTGATATACATAATATAATACAATACATAGATAGATATTTTTTTATTATATATATAGAAAACGACCAGAACACCCTGAACAAATGTCTGCAGATCGTACACGCATTTGTCCTGAGGCGGGAATCGAACCCGCAACCTTCTGCGTCGCAGGCAGACCTTCGCCCACCGCGCCACAGAGGTCGTCGTTGAAGAATTCGTCAAGTTCGTAAAAACATTTTTTAATGAATATCGCCTTTAGTTTGTATTCGAAAATGTTTTTTTTTCTATACATTTGATGTTTTCTGGTATTTTATTATAAATTATTTTGACTGCCATCGAGTTGGCGGAGGATTGGTGGATTTTTAATTTTGACGCGGGCATGACAAGGTTGTGTTTGTATCGAGTTTGGTATCGGCGAGGTTGGTCATTTATTTTTTGGAAAAAGATTGGATTATTCCTTACAAATTTACATATTTCTAGAATGTATATACAAACTAGGGTAAGGATTCCTAATTAAATAAAGTAGGGCTTACATGTTTCTGGTACTCTTATATTTGCTATGGTACGGACGCATTTTTTCTGAGAGATGAACAGTTCACTTGCATCTACGCTATTTCCCCATAGTATAATTCCGTAGCGGATCCAAGAATATGCGTATGCATAGTACGCGGACAGGCACGTTTTAAGGTGTGTAGGCTTGCACATGTTAGGAGTGTAGAACCAACCATTATGGCTAAGAGACTCAATGTTAAGTCATCGGAAGACCTCTGTGGCGTAGCGGGCGAAGGTCTCCTGCGACGCTAGGTTGGTTCCGTTCCCGCCTAGAGACAACTTTGTAAATCTAAATCTGTAATTTTATCCGGATTGATTGATGGTTGTTTCGTTTGTTTTGCGCGAGCACGAATCAGAAACTTCGATTTTCCTTTTCCGATTAGGTCCTCCTCTATACTGTTCAACGAACTGCTTCACCATTCACAATGGTATGGTTGCAAAGTCGTCCACAGATGACAGAAAGTCTAGAAAGAGCGTGCGATCGATGCTTTTTACGCGGGGGCTAAGATACCAGATTAGCTTGTTTGATTAATTTGTTTGTAGTTTTTGTAGTTTTGTTTGTTTGTTTGTCATAGTGTAGAGATTTGTTTAGCAGCATAGAGCCCCAGCCCGGGGGGAGAGGGTCGGGTGCAGTCCATCGGGAGGGAGCCCCGTGTGTAGTGTAGGCACACACGCGGAACACGTACAGTGTTTGATAAAGCAACTTTATTAGCAAGAAGTTGGTTTGTAGTGTACGTGGGCTGAAGTTTAGGATAGTTGTACACGAGGCGAGTCACTGAAGCTAGTTGGTTCTAGTGTATGTGGGTTTAGCCTTTGGGCCGACGCGAGTCACTGGAGCTAGTTAGTTCTAGTTTATTTGGGTTGAGGGTGAGGGTGGAAGCTGACGAGGTGAGTCTGACTTGTCTTAGTGCTTATTTTGTGAGCCTAAAGAAATAACGTTATTGAGTTTGAGTTTTTTTTAGTTTGAGCCACTGAAGCCAGTGGTTTTATTAGTAAAAAGTAGGTCTGTGGGCTGAATTTTAGGATAGTTTAACACGAGGCAAGTCACTAGAGCTAACTGTTTGTAGTTTATGTCGGTTAAGGCTTAGGACAGAAGTAGACGGGGGAAAAACTGAAGTCAGTTTTATTAGCAAACAGCTTGGTTGTACGCTTGATGAACCTAACTCCAGGAAGGGTCTATAGGTACACCTATACCTACATTATAGTAGCTATGATAGCTTTGCGATTCAATTGAACAGATTCACAAACGAATGAAAATACAGATTGAAATATCCAGATACAACAGCAACAGACAATTGTTTCTAGGCATAACGATGATACCATTTTGAAAAAAAAAAACCTAACTTTGATCTCGCTTTTGCATTAAACCCCTGTGCTGACGGCTTATTTGGCAACTATCCTCGTCTAAGCAGGTCCTTATCTCTGTGGTTATAATCCTTTGGGGTTTTTGGAACTGGAAGCTTGCGGAGGCATAAATTAATAAGATCTTAGCCGCGGTCGAAGCCTCTACCGTTTTGATAACGTGGATATTATCTATACTCACGCAGACCTGATCCTTTCATGTGACCGTGACTAATGGATTTGAAAATAAGGAAGGCTTTACAATTAAATATTCAGATAATACCAATATTATCTGATGGCGTGGTTGAGCAACAAACATCCATCTATCCATCTAAATTTTCTCATTTATATTATTAGTGTGACAGCTATCTAGTATAGCGTGGGTGTAAGGGGATCCAACTAACACCTATCAGAACCCAAGCCAACCTAACAGGCCCTGGTACACCCTGCCGACACTACGGCACCCCACCCAAAAACTCGCATTGGACCTGCATTGTGGGTTATAGTCCAAACCCCTCCTATCGCCAAGGTCTGTAAAAATATCTAGGAAATATAAGGTATAAATAAAATACTTATCTCTAGAAATTTGTACCATCACATCTATTCTATAAGTACAAAAAAAGCCTTTTGATACCAATAGGAGTACAGGCACTATCAATGGATAACTCTCTCCCAACTGCATTTGAAGTTCTCAAACCCTGTTGTAGATAGAGTTAATGCCAGCCCGCGGCGCCGCTCGCTCGCATAAAGGAATATATCTGGAAAAACGCGGCTCTGTCGATATTTTAACGGAGGCCTGCCTCTGACAATGGGGTGGGGTCGGAGTGTCGGCGATTCCTGAAACTTGCGGAAGGTGAAGCATTGGGATGGCTAGTGAGGTTTTCAAACAGCTGTGCTCAAACGCATAAATAGGTATAAAATAAATTTAAAAGCTCTTCTATCTATAGAATAGCAAATTACGAAAGCCATTCAGGATTTCGTAATTTGCTATTTTATAGATACTTGATGTACATGATAGAATGGGCCACAGCGAGTTGTGAAGAAAACTACCAAGAAGTGAAAATTCGATTATAATTCGAATGATTTATTAGTTTAAAGATTAGGAATGTATATACCTATTTATTGAATATTTAAAATAGAATAGATAATAATTATTGTAACGCTTTATACAAATCGCTCTCCGCTCGCAGTGTGCCCGCGCCGCTAAAAGGGTGCACTAGCCTGTCAGATACATCACTCGTTAGCCACATACAGCTCGCGTGTCCACGTTCTTCCTCGTCTCTGATAAAATTCCTGCATTTTTAAACCTGTTATGTGCAGGGTCTTTAACTCTTATTAACTCAAGAGCATTTTCATTCAAGCTCAAACAATCTAACAGTTTTTTTAATTAATTACTAACTAGCGGTCCGGCCCAGCTTCGCACGGGTATATTCTATACCCCGTTAGAAAGCTATATTATCACTGAGTATCATATACTCAGTTAAAGTAAAAGTAGCAGTTAAAGTTTTTGAAACAATTTTTGAAAACGATCCATTTACTAAAATACAAATCTTTAATCTTTATAACAGTGGTGTAGATAACAATAGTCATTTAACAAGGTAGATATGTGGTCACAGTTAGTACTACTTCGCCCACCACTGGGCAAAGTTCCCCACAAAAATTTACCACGAACCGTAAGAATCCCGTTCTTACGGTGATACTTTTAAAAAATATTCTCTAATATGCTAATTTTAAAATTATAAAAAAGCGATAGTTTTACTCAACAAGCCAAAGAAGGGTTTTTGATCATCTACTTAAGTACATATATAATAGTATATAATTAGTTCCTAATGGATCACTTTTCGAAGCACTGGCAGAATGTAAAGTTTACATTTTCGTTACATTAAAGAAGAAAGACATGTAAAGTCACGGGCAGGAAGAGATGTAAGTGAGAGAGGCCCGGGGGCAGCACAGTCAGCGCAGAGAGACATAAACTGAGGATCCCGCCCCCGCCCGCGCCCTCGCCCTCGCCGTAGGGCGGCTGAGGGCGGATTTTCCGAACTACTGCTGTTTTTTGTCGCTATAAATTGACTCAAAAAGGCATTTTAGGAGAAAGAAGTCTGCTAGAAATTGTCAAATCAAAATATTATTTTATGATAAAGCGAAAGAATTTTTGAAATCGGTCCAGTAGTTTTTAAGGTTATTCGTTACATACAAAAATATAAATTTTTCCTCTTATCATATATTATCATATTAGTGTAAAAGAGTAAAAGCTCAAATTGTACTCGTATAAACAAAAATTTCTTCAACTTAATTGACGACCTCTGTGGCGCGGCGAGCGAAGTTCGGTTCGATTCCTGCCTTGGGACTGGGACAATTCATACAGCATTATATAATATTTGCACCGGGTGTTCTGAGTATTTGGGGCTAGCCCAAATACTCAGAACACCCGGTGCAAATATTATATGTATAATGCTGTATGAATTGTCCAGCAATATATAACTATGTACGTAATGTATTATTAAGTACTATTCTACTGATTAGAGAATATTAAGAAGATTTAAGAAACATGGCGAATTCTTGACAACAACTTATTTTATTGAAAGTCCATGGCAGAAAAATATTACCCTTGGTGATGAGATAAAACATTGCAGTGAATGTCAAAGATAGACAAAAATGTGATATTTTTAATCTTCGATATCCATAACTATTGTTCCTCATTTGACACATAAATTTCTACGGGGGCGAAGTCGCGGGGTGCAGCTAGTGTAATATCAATTGTTATTACGTGTATATTATTTATTTATTTTTATTTATTTATAGAAACGTAACCTCTATTATTACAGGTAAGACCTAATTAGTTATCAAGGACCCATAACACTAAGCTCTGCGTAGCTTGGGACTAAATAATACTGTGTGTTGTCCAGCATTATTTATTTATTAATTATATTTGTGCGAATTATGATAAATCAAAAATAACGAAACAGTAGGATGTTTTTTAAACAAGTTCCTTCCAACTTGTACAGTGATTTACGATGTCATCAGTACAAAAATGCAAAAAAACATGAAATTCAGCCAAAACCTTACAAATTACATACGTGAAATTGATCGGAGTTGGCAACATTCAGTTTTACAGCTTTCTGAACTTTAATGAAAAAAACATTTCTCGCCATTTATTACTGTGCCTTCCTTTATTGCTGTTGGGGCGTGAGTAACGCTTTACGTTGTTTTTAATTTGGTTCCCGAATTCAATATAACTCATGTGTAATGTATGAATCATCAAAAATAATGGAGTGTTTTACGCGTAGGGTTTTCTGGAAATTGAAGAACTTCCTGTATGTTTAGTTTTTAAGCACTCAAGGCTCATGAAATAAACCTATTTATGTTCGTAATAGGCACTCGATATTTATCGGCAAGCTGAAGACAGGGCGTTATATCGCTCGCTAATTTGACTAAATTTGACTTGTCTAAGTGCTTATTTCGTAAGCTACAAATAAACGTTATTGATATTTGACTAGCTTAGGAGTGGGCTAATATAGGCTGATGATGATGTTGATTCATCGGATTGTTTTGTTGTCTTAGATTTTATTGTTCCTAAGTTAGTATTATCTAGGTATAGCACTGTTGTGCTCTCTTATTGAAATAGCTGTGACTCAGTGTCTAATTAAACCTAACATAGACTTTAAGGCCCTTCTTACCAAAATGTATATAGATAATGTTGTTTGTTAATTCCTGAATAAATAAATTCTAATTGTACAAATTCTAATTTTAGCGCAGATTTAGAGCCCGACAGATTATTTGGGTTAATGGATTTTATCTTTATGCAAAGAAGGTTGAAATTAATGTTTGTTCAAAATCTATGGAATTTAAAAGTTGGTTGAATAGTTTTTTAGTTGGTGACCCTAACACTGTATATCCTAAGGTTTTATTATTCAGCATTTATTATTTATTTATTATAATGATCTATGGTACTACTGTGGTCGTGGCGTAAAAATAGACCCCTCAGTCCGTGCATGTCGTTTGAGTCCAATGGAACCAGAAGAAAGGCAGCAGGTTCCTTCTGTCTATTATTTAACACCTACACTGCGATCACCAATCCGGCTGCCAAGCGTGGTGATTCGATCAAAACCCCATTGTTTGGGGGGAGGACATGTTCAACAGTGGACGAATGTGAAGAATGAAGACACATTTCAATAATAAACAGTTACATAATTTATTTATGAAACAAAATCCACAGCCCTTAATTAATACAACTATGCTACATAACAAAACTTACCGCCAAAATTATAATTGTGTGTGGCCTTGCCCAGCGTTATTTAGTTGTTTGTTATAATGTCCAATTTGTGACTAAAAATCTTGCGATAACAAAAAGTGGATAAATTGTGTAGTTTACTTTTAGCACAGAATTGCAATTAGTAAATCCGAGGTGCATTCATCATTTTAATTGAGGGGTTTTAAATGCGCTTTCTTTTAGTAGCTTGAGTCACGGACTCACGGCGTGAACGAACGCCGGACGTGGCTGGCTTTAGGGGTCCGCATAAACCGAGTGAAGATGGAACTTTTGCTAGTTAGTATCTACTTTGAAATCAGTCGTATAAAATAAATCGTCAGTCACACTAGGAAACAGTTTACATTATAATGTAGATACGTACGTATAATTACATTTATAATGTAGATACGTACGTATAATTACATTTATAATGTAGATACGTACGTATAATTACATTTATAATGTAGATACGTACGTATAATTACATTTATAATGTAGATACGTACGTATATTACATTTATAATGTAGATACGTACGTATAATTACATTTATAATGTAGATACGTACGTATAATTACATTTATAATGTAGATACGTACGTATAATTACATTTATAATGTAGATACGTACGTATAATTACATTTATAATGTAGATACGTACCTATGTATATTACATTTATTAATTTATAATTTTATTTTTTACATTTTTGTGATATGTAATAATGAATAAATTCTGTATTGTATAAGTACATACGAAAGAACGGCATCCATGGTATAGCGGTCCGGAGGGATGCTGACTTGCGGAAGAGCAGGCTGATGCTTATGCTGGATGCGGCAAGTAAGAGATGGCTCGCTACGACGCTCATTAGGAGAGACCATGTCCAGCAGTGACTGAAGTAGGGTAAAATCAGGATAGTTGCCCCACTTTTCAAAAAAGCTCTTTTACGAAAAAATATGTACTTATTTAGAATAATGCAAGATGTATATCAATATATTGGTCTTTGACCTATTATATAAGCCTATTTTTTTTTAAATAATTAATAATGGTTTTCAGTAAATCCTGTTTTATTTAACCTCTCAAAAATGGGATAGTTGCCTACTCTAGCGGATAGTAGCCTAACGATAAAAATGCTTCGGAGGATACTTGCCTCGTGTGGGGATAGATGCCCGCACTTAAGATTTTGTAAATAAAAACAAATTTATATAAGTTAAAGTAATCAGTCTTTATTATAATACTACAATCTTTTATTAAGTACTAATCAATATTATCAATTATTATTAAGTTTTATTCTTGAAAACTATAAAAACATAAATTGGTATGTTGGGGTAATGTCGAACGCGTTGTTCATCCAACTCTTTGAACGCAAGTGCTAAACTATCTTCTGTCCAGCTTATTTGGCGCGGCACCACGCCTGGTTTACGCCGATACTTGCGAGGCATTTTGTTCACCTAGAATGAATGCATTTTTATGAGGTAAGTACATATTTATTTCATGTAAGCTAAGTTATAGTCATGTCAAGCAAAACTACAGGCAATGTGCACTAATGAAATATTTAGTTGGTGACAAAAAAAAATACAAGTGTACCCAAACTTTTGGCAGAGGATTTACATTTCAGACAGATGTATTTTCAGATTTTTTACAAATTATATTACAAAAATTATGAAAACGAGAAATTTTTCCAAAACTGTTTTGAAATGTCTTGTACATTAAATAACATAAGTTATTAGTTTGTATTTTTTTTACAAAAAACGAGAAATGAAAATTTTCGATACAAATTGTTATGTAAAAATTTTAGAAGAGACTTATAAGGTCAAATGGGGTATCAAAATATTTTGATACCCCATTTTACCTTAAAGTCGCTTTCAAAATTTAATGTTTACTACAATAAATTTAATGTTTACGACAAACTAATTGCTTCAGTAGTTGCTGAGATATGTATTCAAGAGGAAATTATATTAATAGGGTCCCGTTTTCACCCTTTGCGTAAATACGGAACCTTAAAAAAGGACGGACATAGCGAGACCATAAGGGTTTCGTGCCCGAACTAAACCCTAAAAACACAAAGATAAAAAAAAATTACTTCGCTAATTAAAGAATTCATGGTTGGGGATAGTTGCCCTAAGGCGACTATCCGTAAAAGTAACTAGGGCGACTATCCTTTTTGATACGGATACTTGCCCTTTTTATTTGCAAAATAAATACAAACTATTGAACAATAAAACATAATAAACAATGTAATTTAAACCCTAATACATGCAAAGAATTAATAAGTTGACTGAACCAACAAACAGTAATAAAAATATTCAATAGAGATTACTTACCAATATAATTACAACGCCCGTCGAAGTTTCGCCGCGGAAGATATTTGCTCGTACTGACGAAATGCGTGCGCCGAGGCTGACGGTTCACATGGCCATGAGGTCACCGGGAGGGAAGCTTACAATTATAGTAGAGCGCTAATGCCACTGACATCTCTAACATAGCGTTTTCAAAACCGCGGCAAGTATCCCACTGAGGCAACTATCCTGATTTTACCCTATAGGCTGATGATGTTTACGGTGGTATAGTAGAACCATATTGATGCAAGAGTTTTTTGATGAAAATGAAAAATATAAATCAATTAAAAACTTGTCACCTTTTTCCCAATGAACTTTACATGTGAAACCTCAACTCACTCTTACCTCATTAAGATTTTTCGTTTTTCCAACAACCAGTGGCACCCTGGCACCCTGGCACCCTGGCAGTCTAGCAGTCTGACAGGCTGGCAAGCTGGCAGATTGCCAAACAGAGCTCATCAACAATTAGTGTTGAAGAACTTTCTAGACTTTTTTACGTTATTCTGAAAGTTTGTTTAAAAATGCTAATGAGTCAAAGGGGTAAATCTGGCTGGATATTTTGGTTTCCGGCTGGAAATCTTTTTTGGCGTAAATGGAAAGTTTTTATCCTAAAGTCATGTCTCAGCCTGTCCCGCTCTGTTTGAATTTGATTTGAGCGAGACAGTATGAGAGATGACGTTTGAATCACACTAATATAATAAATGCGAAAGTTTAGATGGATGGATAGATGTTTGTTTGTTGATAGGATGTTTGTTGCTTAATCACGCCAGAACGGCTGAACGGATATGAATGAAATTTGGCACCGAGATAAATTATAGTCTGGAATAGCACATATGCTATTTTATCCAGGAATTCCCACGGGAACGACGCGCTGCTAGTGGTCTTATGCAACGAATTTCCAAACGTTTAAGCCAAACGCGTGGAATGAATCTAGTTTTAGAGTTCGTTGTAATTGTGTAATCCTATGCAACTCCGCACTAGACCGTGCCGGACACAAGTCAGAATATCATCATCATAAACCCACACATGTCCACTGCTGGACATAGGACTCCGAAGCGACCCCGAACCGTCTCCATCCACTGATTCCCCGTGACCGCTACGATATCGTTTATCATTTCGACTCCTTTGACACCCCCGCTGTGTTTAGTTTGGCTAGTTTTTTTGTCAATGTGTTCAGGATTTTATTTAAAATATCACAAAAAGGGTCACCTATAAATGAACTATCGGCGGTAGCCCGTGTTCTGACGCACGTGGGTTCCAGCCCCAGCCCTGCACTAATGGATTTACGGCAGAAGGTTCACACGTGCTTTCTAGAAGCACACGTGAGGGTTTATCGTTTGATATTTTTTTGTAAATTTGTTTAAACGAAGATTCTAGCAGCCTACGTTGGGGAAATATAGCGACTGATTCTAGCAGCCTACGTTGGGAAAATATAGCGACTGATTCTAGCAGCCTACGTTGGGGAAATATAGCGACTGATTCCTCGTCAAACTTTGAACACTTGCCTTTACTTATATACACAACCTTTCACGACGAGTGATCCAAATGGCATAAAAAAGTGATACCAGCAGAGATTCCATACAATTTTGGAAACGCCTAGAAATTTGAATAAAAATATTTACTTTGATAATATTCCATACCGTTTTGATAACGGATGTATAAACCTCCATGTAAAACTGGTCTAACGCAGTTCTTGGCAGACTCACAGCTTGGTAGCAGACTCACAGCTTGGTAGCAGACTCACAGCTTCGTAACATACTCACAGCTTCGTAGCAGACTCACAGCTTCATAGCAGACTTCACAGCTTCGTAGCAGACTCACAGCTTCGTAGCAGACTCACAGCTTCATCACAGCTTCGTAGCAGACTCACAGCTTCAAAGCAGACTCACAGCTTCGTAGTAGACTCACAGCTTCGTAGCAGACGCACAGCTTCGTAGCAGACTCACAGCTTCGTAGCAGACTCACAGCTTCTTAGCAGATTCGAAGCTTCGTAGCAAACCCGTAGAGGGCCTACGAGACTCCACCTTAGCACATTCAACACTCGATTTACTCTATGACGAATACCCATCGGAAGTGTTCCCGAGACGCTCGGGCTGTGTTGTCCCGCTGTAGATATGGCAACACTGATACACCGCGCTAGATCAATCGCCAATTCGCCCCAAGAAACCCTACTTTTGTCAACAGACGAAAAATATAAGGGAGTTTTACATAAGTCAAGCCGTACGTTTTTGTTTCGAGATTCATTAAAGAGACATTCACAACATGGCGGAGTCCTCACAAAAACCAAATGTTACAGAATAACACAGTTAGTTATTCTGTCTGTCAGCGGTAATAAGATCGCGGGCGCGGCGTGCGCGGGACGGGCCATCCCTCATGTCACGGTGGAAACTCACGGGGGGGAATAATGCTCTGGATAGGTCGATAGTTTTTGTACACATATCAAATTGCATTAATTCATACGAGTAGTAAGTATTACAGCTATTTTGGTCCGTCAATATTATGTTGCATATTGAAGATTCGCGGATTCAAACGTAACGTAAAGTACGTTACAGCTGTAGTAAGAATCATCATCACCCTGTCTTATTAATTAACGTGAACTCGTTTGAAATGCCATTGTTGAATTATGCGCCACGCACCCGCTACCTATTTGATAAAGGTGACTATGAGTCGATTAATAATGCGATCGGTGAGTTAGACTGGAGGACTATGTTTTTATCGCGCTCTATTGACGAGTGTGTTACTATATTTAACGCGAGTATTCATGATCTTCAAAACAAGTTCATACCAATGAAAAATATTTATAACCACTCTTACCCTGTATGGTATAATTCGGCACTAAAAAGCGCCATTAGGGAAAAGTATAAATTTTACAAGAAATTTAAAAACTACGGCAATAAGTCGGATGAATTAACCTATAAAATGTTGCGTACCAGAGTTAAAAAAATGGAATCAGCATGCTACCTAAGTTATATTGAATCAACCGAGAATTCGATTTTAAAAAATCCTAAATATTTTTGGACGTTCGTGAAAAACAGATCTAAATCTTTTTCAATGCCCAGCTCGGTGACTTTTAATAATGCTACTTTTTCTGGTGGTGATTCTATTTGTGATGCTTTTTCATCATATTTTAAATCTACTTTTCTACATGCTAACAACACTAGTAATTTCGCTCCAGGTCAGATCAGCTCCATTGTAACTGATCAGTTAGAATTTGACATCACTTCTGACATCAGTAATGTTGAAATTGTTCCAGCTGACATTATGATCCTACTAAAAAAGTTGGATGCATCAAAGGCGCCTGGACCTGATAACATATCTTCTAAATTTCTTATCAGATGTGCTTCTACTATATCATATCCTATATCACTTTTGTTTAGAAAGTCTCTTTCAACGAATACTGTACCTAAATTGTGGAAATCTGCATTCATCACCCCAGTCCATAAGAAAGGATCTAAAACAGAGGTTTCAAATTACAGACCTATCTCTAAACTTTGCATTATTGCTAAAGTCTTTGAAAGAATTATCTATAATCAAGTTTATTCGGCCCTTAAAAGTACATTTAGTCCCTTTCAGCATGGGTTCTTGCGAGGTAAATCAACAGTTTCAAATCTTATACTCCTAAATGATTATATAACTCAAGCTATGGACAATGGTCACCAAGTTGATGTAATATACACCGACTATAGTAAAGCGTTCGATAGAATAGATCATTTTACATTGTTAAAGAAACTTTCTCAAGCAGGTATAAGAGGTGATTTGCTAAGATGGTTGGCATCGTATATTGATAATCGATCACAGGCAGTTGTTCTTAATAACTATATTTCTAGTTGGGTTCCTGTTCCTAGTGGGGTTCTTCAGGGGTCTCTGCTAGGACCACTACTTTTTACATTATATATTAGAGATATTGACTTATGCTTCAAATCATCAAATCTGCTATGTTTTGCTGATGATATGAAGATATTCTCCACTGTTACATCCAACCTTGATATCGTTGCTCTTCAGTCAGATCTCTCCCGTCTTGAAGACTATTGCCTATTAAATAAGCTTGAACTAAATCCCAGCAAATGTTTCGTTACTACTTATACTCGTAAGCCTCTGGCCATTCCGTCGTGCTATGCACTGGCAGGGCAGCTACTTACTAAAGCTACTGGCATGCGTGATCTTGGAGTCTACCATGACTCAAAGCTACTTTTTAACGCTCATATAGACAACATAATTAGTAAGGCTTCGAAATCGCTGGGATTTGTCATGCGAATCTCTAAGAGCTTCACAAAGGTCAAAACTCTTAAACTTTTATATTGCACGTTTGTAAGGAGCCATCTAGAATACGCATCTCAGATATGGAACCCGCGTTACCAGAAGTACATTGATCGTATAGAAAGTATTCAGAGGCGTTTCTTAAGATACCTGTGTTTTAGAGTAAAGATACCTTACAAATCTTTAACCTATGATGAACTCTGCAAGAGGTTCCATTTCTTGCCACTTAAAAATAGACGTGACATAGCTGATTATCTTTATATACTTAAGATTATCAACAACGATGTTGACTGTCCGGAACTTCTTGGCAAATTAGACTTCAATGTACCACGTAGGCAGCTTAGACACAATCCCTTACTACATGTCCAACATGTTGGAACTAATTATAGACAAAATTCATTTATAGTGCGAGCGAGTGGAACTGTCAATGAATTCAGCAGAATGTTGAACATTGACCCTTTCAACACCAGCATTCACAGGGCAAGGCGATGCATAACTCTTAACTTCTTTTGCACTTGATGTAGCTATATTTTTAATTTTTTACTTATTGTACTTGTTCTTTTATTACTTTATTAAGTACGAAATTGTCGACGATTTTTTATTTTTTTTTTTGTCTTCACACTTAGGTTTTTTATGATGTGTCTATTAGCGAGTGCCTATTATTAGCTTTCTGTATCTATTTTAAGTTCTATTGTTAATAGTTAAGCTGATGGCAATCCGAATAAAATAAATAAATAAATAAATAAATAAATAAAATAAATAATGCTGGACAATCCACACAGTATTATCTAGCTTTAAGCTAGCAAGAGCTTGTGTTATGGATACTAGATAACTGATATACATAATACAAAACGATTTTATAATGTAGGGCCATTTGGAATGTCTGATTTTGATTTTGGTCCGCCGAGGCTTTGCCCGGGTATTCTATAGCCTATATTTATCAACCAATTTGACCAACCAGTAGTGAAAGCAAATATCTTCACAGACCACAGGGCGATATGATGTAAGTGAAATGTATAACAGAAAAAATAAAGAAAATGCATAAAACGGTCAGCCAACAACTGCTAAAATATACCTAAAGTAAAACTTTTAAAACTTTCGTGATTTTTTTACATATTAAAGAATCAACGTTGTATTTCAGAGAAATAGTGGACCGAGTGCGGAGATGGCGGAATCGCACGGGAGAAAGTCAAGTCTATGAGTTGAGTAAGAACGGTTTCGCTTTTCTTTTTGTTTCTTGTTGTTTGAAAGTGTGCCTGCGACGCAGGAGGTTGCGGGTTCGATTCCCGCCTCGGGACAAATGTGTGTACAATCTGCAGAAATTTGTTCAGGGTGTTGTGGTCGTTTTCTATGTATAATAAAAATATCTATCTATGTATTGTATTATATTATGTATATCAGTTATCTAGTACCCATAACACATGCTCTGCTTGCCTTGGGGTTAGACAACGCGGTGTGAATTGTCCAGCATTATTATTATGGCACTTCATTTATTTTAAATTTCGTTTAAAATTATTTTTTTTACAAAATAAAATTAATATAATATTATAAAACTATTCTACAGTAAAAAATATATCAAAACGGTAGATCACCGGCTGCGAAGCTAGGCTCAAGCAGCCGGTGACTGGGGCTGCAAAGAGAGGAACTTCCTGACGATACGTGCAGAGTACAGGAGTACCGCCTTTTGGATCTGACCCTTGATCCACCTTAATAGTGAGAGTCTCTTCAGATGTTGATCAAGGCTCTTCGCTATCACGCCGTTAACCGAAACAACTATTGGGACGGTGGTCGATGAATCTACAATTCTACATCCCACATACTGACATAAGAGAAAAATAAATATCTTATCTTTATCTTTCTCAGCTCTAACGAGGTTAACATCATGTGGTATGGTGACATCAGCAAGCATCGCCCTCCGTTTGACAAGTAAAAGCAAAACTATCGTGGTTTCTCTGTTATGCTTTCGCAGCGGAGGTGTGCTACGGGCGTTAATGTCTAACGTTTTCGTTCAATATATCTGACCGTATGTCGCCGCCTCCTTGTCTTGCGTTTTATGGGTGAACGAAGTGGCCCCTCGACACTTCCGGCCCAATTGGCCCATTTGGACCGATTGGCCCATTTTGGCCGATATAGGTCCACGGTCCACCGCCTTCAGGGATTTTATGATACGGATAGATGAATTCTTTGGATACGAAGTTAATCGGTTTTGGTAATTAATGATGGAGGAAGAAATTGATTATTGTTTGATAAGACGGTAATGAATATTGTTGCTAAAGAAAACTCCATCTCGAGGCCAAATCTCACAGAAACTGACACTAGTCATTGGAAAGAAAGAAATCTAATAAGTATTGTGATTTGATGTTTGGTTTGTGAACATCAACAAGAAACCAAAGCGATTCGATCTTCCGACGTGGACGTAGAAACTTTTAAAGTGCTCAGGGTTAATGTAACTTCTCATAAGTACTCATATTATGTCCACTGCTGGGCTTGAGTTCCTGAAACAGGGTTTTTGTCATAACCATCACGACAATAAATTAATAATGCTGTATAACTCACACAGCAACATCTGACTACAAGCTAACAGAGCTACCGACTGTTATTCTTATTGGACATAATTATTTCACATAGATAGATATTTTTTATAATTCATCGATGATACCCAGAACACCCAAAACAAATATTTAAGGGCTTAGTGTGGGCTGTGCGTATTATCTTACAAATACTTCTATAGTTTTCGATTAAGTAATTACACTTAGCACTTTCTAGCGCCTCTACCGGGTCGAGAGAAACGACTTTCCGTTATAATAATATGACAACGATACAATCATTTTTTACAAACTCTATGATAGTTTTTGAATGAATTTAAGTGATCTGACGCACTTTCAGATGATAACGGCAGTCATATTAGCGGTCTTTGATTATTTATTTGTATGTCTAGTCTAGATAGAGCGACAACGCCCTAAAAGCGTAGAAAAAAAAGCGTACAGCAGTTGGCCTCTAAACCTTTAAAGCTCTTGCTTAGTTTTACGTTGTGCATATTTTTGTAGACACTCGACGCTGGCTGTGGTAAACAATCGCTATAACTCACGGGAGTTTCTTTACAGCTGGTATCATTATGCCAAATAATAATGTGTAGCGAGAGTGACCTAGCGGTAGCAGTCTACAAACGAAAGTTAGCCTATTTTTTAGCTTGTTTTGCAGCGCAGAGAGTCACGCTGAAAAACAAGCTAAAAAAATAAGTTAGATTTATTTATTACATATTAATAAATAAATAAATCGCGCTTGGTCCGACTGAACCGCGTCCAAGGACTCACTGTCGGTAGGTTCTGCACGGAGGTCGTCGTCGTTGCCTCAAAAAGTTAAAAGTCAATCGGTACTTTCACCGAATCTATGTATTGGTTTCGATCTCCGATCGTACCGAGGGTAACCCGAACACGGCGACCGGAGAGGTACAACTATCACAGCGGAGGGACAGTGCCACTTAACAATTCTCTGATTCGAAGGCAACAACTTTCAGTACTTTCACGCAAACGAGCGTACGAATAGGAATTGGAAAAGCAAGTCTCCTTTTCCTGTTCGTATTTATCGCAGTTTTTGTCTGCAACTCGTTCGTTCGTGTCTACTTTCATGTAAGCCTTTATGACATCAATGCTTCTCGATTACTTTTATCGAATGTTTTTTTGTATTGACTCGGACTAAGGCCTCTGCATCGTACAAACATTTATCCCGAGTCGGGAATCAAACCCGCAAACCTTCGGCCTCCGCGTGTTGAGGTCGTCTAATTTTAAATATTTTTTAGAATCGACCTGAACATGATTTCATGAAATATTCCAATACTTCCAAATACAAACATACAAACTCAATGGTTTTCCTCGTTATTTGAGCTTAGTTTATTGAAAGTGAATTGACTGAGGAACTAACCCGAGGTACCTCACCAGGGTCTGTATTACAGAGGGGACGAGTGGCTCGTTACGGAAGGAGGAAGCTGTGTACCTTCCTGACGACGAGGGCGGGCGCGACTGAAAGCGGGCGGATGGGATCCTCAACCTCACCTCAACACCCTATGTTGGTCCACTGCTGGGAAATGCAAAATGAAATGGAAATAATAATAGGAAATGCCTATTATCCCCACGCTCGGCATAGGGGTTGGGGATCGCAGTTTGGTGGTATTTATTGTTCTACAGAAGGCGCTGCTGCCCGCCCCCGGTGTATGTGCCTTAGTCGCCTCTTACGACACCCACGGGAAGAGTTGGGGTTGTGCTTATTCTAAGCCGGCACCACACGGCTGGGATGGGGATGGGATCGAAGGATTTTAACCCATAAGACCCTACACGCACTAAGCCTCAATTCACACCTACAGTATTAAACAGTTTTAAACTTTATACAAAGGTACTTAGAAGATGAGTTTCGCTTGATTATCTTAAATAGGATGCGCGCGCGGCCGTGCGCGGCTTGTTAGTGGTCCAGGCGGCGTTCGAGCGCGTCGCGCCGCCGCCGCTGCGGCTGCTGCAGGGCTTCAACTCATGCTGGGATAGCAGCGGCCACATGCGGTCATTGTGAATTGAGCCCTAGTAGTAGTGTATCTACGAGGCACGGCCTCCGTCCGTCCCCCTGAGGCATAGCCAAAGGCATAGCTAATCTCGCCGCTTTAAAGTTGAATATGTGCAGCGATTATGCTGCAAGAGACTGCACCAGACTAGCTCTTTTATAAACTTTATTTAAATAAATAAATAATGCTGGACAATTCCCACAGCATTATCTAGATAATGCTGTGTGAATGGGTACTACATAACTGATATACTTAATATAATAGATAGATGTTTTTTATTATACAATATAGAAAACGACTAGTACACCCTATACAAATGTCTGTAGATCGTACACTCATTTGTCCCGAGGCGGGAATCGAACCCGCAACCTCCTGCGTCACAGGCAGACCTTCGCCCACCGCACCACAGAGGTCGTCATTTGAAAGCTACAATGTTAGAATATTTCTGTACCTTCCAATTGAATAAGGTCACTACCCGCCCCCGCTTATGCGTGCAGCCACACCCGATCATCCCGCTCCGCTTTGATCATCTTCAAATAAAACATCGCTAACAACATTAACTCTCAAAGGCTCCGAATTTCGTCCAAATTGGACCATAATGCCGCCGTTTTAGACAATTTTTATAAAAGCCTCTGTTATTCATGAGCGTTATTACTTAAAATAGCTTTTAACCATAAGGAACTAGTTGATGCTCGCGGCTTCGCCTCACGCCTTGTTTCTATGGTTAGAACGTTACAAGGTTATTTTTGAAATAAATAGTAGGCTACGTTTTAATCCAGCCCTAGCACTCTCTAAGTGTAAAATTCCATTTAGTGGTTTTGGCGCGAATCAGTACAAAAGTCCATCGATCCAAATTTATAATATTAGTGTGACAAACCAAAAGCTTGACATAGAATTTGTAGATAATATTTACGTTTTCGATATTTTTAGAACATATTTAAACTTACATAAAAGAAGAAGTGCGATTCGAACTAGCGGACCGAGAGTTCCGTACAATTATAAGACTGCTTCGATTCAAGTTCAACGTGATGTGCCATATTGGTTTTGGTTACCTGCGAGACTCATTTTTTATAAACAAATTACAAATTTGCGGTAGGTATTCAGAGTTTTCCCTTTAATTGTGCTATGACCATCAAATTTTACTTCTTGCCAAATGTGATAGCCAAGGAGATAACATGCTCACAAAACCTGTAAGTGTTGACCATTTAAAGAAATAAATAAACGACTGTAACTTTTGATTGCGTCGATATAAGAGTTTGATATATAAATCACGGCTCCAAGAGGTTAAGGAACTGAAGAATTTGATGGAATTTCAACTCGATACGCGTTCCTGAGGAAGAGGTTTGACAGAGAGACGGAAAATAAAATAACCATTAATAGTTCCTTTCTCCATCTCTGAACATTAGAGAAAGTAACAGAACTGTACTGTTGAAGAATTCCTAAGCAGTGAAGGCTGACGCCGCGGCTAATAAAAGAAAAAAAAACTCACTCCAAAACTAACTAAAATCTCCAAAGTTAAATTTATTCAAACGGACTTAACCCGAGAGCACAGCTTCACTTCACACAATATTAAATCAAACCCTACCTAAGCTGTGACTTCCGCTGCTCGAATGAATGTCTGCCGAGATTCGAACCCGCACTTTATGAAGCGCAATCACCAGATATTGTGTATCAAGCGTCGATTTATGCGAGCCGGCAGCGCCAGGTACGCCCACTAGTGCTGGTTCGGGAGCTAGCAGGTACTATTTTACATCATATTCAGAAGTCATTGAAATATCGAATTGTTTCGTGCTAAGCGACGGCTTAGCTGAGGCCAGTACTCTCCCAGTACTATCACGACTGCGGTACAGATACACATGCTAGAAAGTAGCGCACTACTAAGCATGCTTGAAAGCATGCTAATATTGAGTATGCTATCGTAATGTTTACATATGCTACGTATTGGCATGCTAGTTTTGAGTACTGTTGTACTAGCATGCTCGAAGCAAACATACCAGTCACACTGCAACGCAGCCCCCACTACCCCGCTCCTCAGGTAGTCTGCTAGTAAATCAACAGTTGGTTGAGTTACTAGCAAACTACCAGCTAGCATGCTATTTTCAAGCAAGGCCCAAATACACACGTGCTACTTGATAGCATTTGCCTAAAAATAGCATGCTTTCGTGCTACTTACAAGCTTTAAGCTCGCTTTATGTCCGACTAGCGCTCCGCCCCGTCTTCACACGGGTATATTCTATAGCCTATGTTACTCAGTGTTTCTCACGGTGAAAGAATTTTCAAAATCAGTCCAGCAGTTTTTAAGTTTATTCGTTACATACAAAAATCAAATCTTTCCTCTTTATAATATTAGTGTAGATATAATTTACCGACTGAAATTTTATAATAATAATAGTAAATAATGTTGAACATCATGAAGGGCAGCATCATCTAGACCCAAGCTAAGAAGAGCTTGGGGGGTTGGGAGCTATGGGTACTAGATAACTGATACACATAACATAATATAATGGACTATGTCTGATTAAAGAAACTTTTTTTTTTTAATACAATACATAGAAATATATTTTTTATTATACTTAGAAAACGACCAGAACTTCACCCGGAAGAAATATCTGCAGATCGTTGAAATATTTGTCCAAAGGCGGGAAATCGAACCTCCTGCGTCGCAGGCGGACCTTCGCCCACCGCGCCACAGAGGTCGTCGTATAAACATAAAGATCTGGATGAAGGACTATTTTAATTCAAATAAACGTGTGCGAAGCCGCGGGCTGAAGCTAGTAGGCATATAATTTAAATTCTCTACAGATACTCGTTAATAGTTATTTTTTCTAAAACTGTCTCAATAATTAGCCCCTATCTACACTCGATTGGACCCAGGGTCGCTTTTACGACCATGGTAGACCTATGGCCTACCATGGTCGTAAAACCGACCTCTTGGTCAGGACTAAGGCTTATGCGAGTATACTGTAGGAGTCAAAGTACGTACCTTTTGATGCGAAGGTTGACGTAAGAGCCCGGCTCCCTCCCGGCTCCCCCCTGGCTCCCGCACTAGGAATAGAGCGCAAAGTCCTCGATTTATGTACAATCGCCTCGCCCTTATTTATCGACCAATTTGAATATCTGCCGACTTGTTTATGTATTATTGTTTATGTATTATTGGCGGCCGCTATTGCTTTTTGTATAAATAACAAATAGATGGTTTTGGAAATCACATTATTATGTCATACTTTTTGTATTCGATTTCAGGGAATGGAAAATACGGTAAAGGTAGAACTAGTTTCTGCCTGAAACTTCATTTACGTGGTACCTGATGGTACCTGAACAAAACTACGTGTGTAGAACTTGGAGATGACCTATTAGTGACACTTATACAGGTACCTACTAGTATAGTATTAATCTATCTGGGACAGGGTTATTGGTAATTCAGTGAGACTGCGTGAACTGCTGGTTCGGCCATCGCGAACACGTTTGTTGAAGATGGCGAATAATGCCAAAATCAAGGAAAATATTGTGTCCGATCGAAAATGTTCGGATTGAAAAATACGAAAAGTAGGTAAAACACCTGTAGAAGCAGAATAGAATGTATAAATATAAAACGGGTCCTTTAAAAATTGCAAAATGAAAGAGAAGAAAAAATGTACAATGCGATGAAAAGAAGAAATGCTCTAAATTATCAGCGGAAAAACCACCTTATTTTTACGAATTACATTGCCAGACTAATGGTTTTTATATCGATAATCGTTTAGTTCTTTTTATTTCATGTTTATATGATTAATAATTAAATAAAATCCTACCCAAAGTTACAGCGCAAAGCCATCATTTTCATCTTCTGATTTTATCTAGGAGACCTAGGCCGTACTACGAGACCTAGGCCGTACTTGTAAAAACGAACAAAGTAAAAAATAAATCTGTTTCATTTTCGTGCAATCGCTATCTAAGACAAGTGACAAGAGTTAGTATTGTACAAAAACTAATCAAAAACATCGGTTTTCGTTTACCGAGTGGGCCCTCAGGTCTTCACTCTATGGGACCTTGTTGCTGATATTCCTCAAAAATGTAGTTCTAGAGCTGGAATAGTTTTATTCATAATTTAAAATTCTTAAATTCTTATTTCCATACAAACAAAAATGTACACTTTTAAAAACTCAAAACCTTAAAATACCATTTAAAAACGACATGGGATTATAGTGATATTTTTGCTATTTGTCGCTTCGGTGTGTGGACTAAAGTAATGAAGCGACGAAGAAACCTTTAGCTTGTTAGTCGTGATTTTTCAAGTTGGCTCAAGCTTTTTACTTCAGTATAATTACTCTTCAGGTTGATTATTTCAAGAAACGCAAGTAAAGCCGCAATCGGAAGCTTGTTTTAATAAAAAAAGTAAAAAAAAGTTAAATATTTTAAAGTAGGTAAAATTTCTTTGCTTTCTGTCTACGTCAATAATCACGAAACAAAATGCACAGTGAAAGTATATTTATTTAACAGCAAAAAATAATTACAACTAATATTTACACTTACATCTATTTACTAAAAATCTAAGCCGTCACCAGAAGGCAGAGTGCCCAGAATGCTGGCAGCATTGCCACGTTGAATGGCAATGCTAATTCGTTGACCGAAATAAAAACCAGCATTCCGATCACCTGTGGACTCTATTAGTAGTTTTGTAAGATCTTTATAGATAACGTGTGCCCCAGGACCCCAAGGACCTAGGGTTTCCACCCCAAACGGCTCAAATAGGTAACCTCTGTCAAGACTAGCGTATTTTCGCCGTTTGAGGAACTCCGCTGATGTTGCTGCGGAGCCTGCCCTTACTGATGTCCCTGCAAGATGAGAAGGTGCTAGGGTATCTACACACGTAGCATCCCAAACTAAAGGCTGACCCATCTTCCAAGGAATCAGAGTCATACCGTCAGGCCTTTTACCATCATCTCGCATTAGGCCACGTGGTTCGAGAGTAGCTGGCACACTGACGCTGGTAAAAGCCCGACGAATGATGTCATTAATTGAACCATGGCGGGACACACGTCCTGCACTAGAGACACATGCCAGTGCATGGTGACCGAACTTATCAACGGTTTCACCGCACTGGCAACGGTGTGGCACTAGGCAAGGAGAACCTAAACGCAAAGAGGTAGCCACCCGAAATGAGTTATTGTCTAAAAGGGTACCTAAATTTTTGGAAGGCAAAACATATAACCAAAGTCCTGATTCCCACTCGGAAACAGCGAGTAGACGAGCGCGTTCTGATGAGCTGGTAGACGTATTAATAAGATTTTTCCGTACCAACTCACATAGCGGCTCATCCCACAGTCTCTGAGAAGAGAGGACTTTGGGCAGATTAGTTTCAGGACAGGCTATTTTCCAAGACGCTAATGCTTGCTCGAAACCTGTTATTTGACAATTTTGTGAACATTTGGCCAAAATTTTATATATAAGATCCTTTGTACCGTGAATTGAAGACATAAAAGCAGGGAGTGAAACACTAGAAATTTCGCGGACACAAGTGAAAGTATTAAGACAAACCAGAACAATAGGCTCCCGAGAGGGGTCGAGTGGGACCCCGCGGCTCTCGACCCCGTAATATTCCCTACAATTTGGAGGGTCAATCAGCCCTTGTGACCATTTCTCCGTGATTGCAGAGACTTCGAGAGGTTCTAGGGCTTTGGGCCTGAAGGTAACTTCGGTGAGGCACGCTTAAGCGAAATTATTTGATATTACTGTAGTAGGTAGGTACTCTATCTACTCCAAATTTATTAATAAATGTACAATAAGTTTTTCTAAATTAATAAGAAAATTGTAACTAAAATGATGTAGGGTAAGGTAAGGTAGGGTTAAGGGAAGGTAGGCCCACCCTCAGTGGAACAGAAAAAAACTTCTGAAAATTCTATACAAAGAATAACAATAAAAGAAACAAATTACAACTAATAATTACAATTGAAACAATTTAGCTGACTTCAGACTGTTGCGAACAAGCTACAGGTAGCTGACTGACAACTGTACAATATATTGATATTGATATATATATTTGTCGTAAGCGTTCTCAAGACGTTTATTGAATTGTCTAGCCTAATTTACGATCACACAGATTATAAAACCTACATAAGTAAATATTTCCAGACTCAGAGGAAGCCACAGACGTTAGCTAGCTTTATACAAAAGTATGAAAAAGAAGCACACAATCAATCAACGGCGCATTCTCTGAACTTGACAATATGAGGAACTGGAGCTATATGGGGAACTGGAACAATATGGGGAACTGGAACAATCGCGTCGGGGCTACACTGCAGGACGCTACCTTTGCGGTAGGAAGGTAAAGCATCATGGACCTTCTTGTTTAATATAATACGTTTTATTAATCGGCTTAGGCGATAAACAGAATAGCTCCGAGCCATTCGTGTGGATCGATGAGTCAAGTTGTTTAAAACATTTATAGTGATGACTCAAGATCCATTTAGATACTTCAAAATGGGGTTGATATTCTTTTGAATATGATTCTGTCGCCGCTGTGTATTAACAGCTTGATTGTACGATCCGACGAACCTACGACTCGACGTCAACGCTTAGCATAATGCGCAGTTGATATATCGATATGGAGACGCGTTGATTTCAGGCTACTTTTTAGGGTTCCGTTGCAGCGACTAATAGAACTAAAACTAATTAACATGATGACAACCCTTTCTTAATAATCGAATTATAAAGGATGGCATGGTTTCATTTTTGTCAAATTACTTTACTTTGCTTTTTTAGCCATCCTTATTTTGACACCAATGTCTAACTAACATACTGCAGTGTACGTACCAGTGGCACGCAGCGAGGTCGAGTGGTGACGCCGACCTCGGGAACTAGCTCTCGGCTTCTTGCAGTTACAGTATAGATCTCATGAAATGGAGTTCGCTCGATACCTACCAGAGAGTATTGTAAACTTTGACGTCCACACTCAGCCTCTTCTATTATCAACACGAATAAATGGTATTTTCTCACTCGGGAGCTCGCAGATTAGCGCAAGTCCAGGTGATCACCGCGCGGTCAGCATTGCAGCTCTTGATGAACAAGCTGACATGAAGGCCCAGACCGAAGAAGGTCGAGTTTTTAGGCGTATCACAGAACAGACTACGAAAATGCTATATTATTTCATCTAAAGATAAAACATTGCTCGTCATACAATCACTATGAGCCATCACATACGGTATTTATCTTCATATTACGTTATCATAAGATACTGAATTACTGAGCGATGCCTTACTATGGAAATATTACGTTAGTTAATAAATACGCGTGAAACCTTTGCCGTTTTTCAATTTTATTTATTAGTCTGTTATACCTTAAGATGCTATTATATTTTATCGGAAGGTATCTTGAGATAAAATGTTATGTTATCTTCACCGTGTGCGACGACCTTATAGCGCGGAGCTGAAATGATGTGAAGCTTGAAGGCGGAGACCATAGCAAGCTTAGCTTGAGCTCACCTGGTCCGTGCTGGCCACGCCATGGCCAGCATTGCGTACCAAGGCTTGTTTAAGTATAGGACTGTACTCTAACAATGCGAATAGTTTTACGAAGACTATAGAAGTTTTTGTTTCTTTACATACATTTAGCGTCCAGCAGCGCCTCTACGATGGAAACGAACTACGAACTTTTAGTATGACAGCTCAGTTATTGTTTTCTAATGATTTTGAGTTATTTGTTGCATTTTAGCCTTAGTTAAACAATTTAACCCGCTGTCAAATTTTAGCAGAACAATATTCTGCAACTTCGGCAATTTGGCGGAAAATAATAGTTTAAAAGTATAAGTCATTTATTTGCAAAACACGTGTAAAAAGGTGACAAATAGTTATTTTTGAGTCAACATATTTGACCAAAATAATTGGTGTGCAAAATAATTAAGAGTATGACATGCAGGTCTTAATTTAATTGTACATAGCAACAGCAGATTTATAAGAGTATTAAAATTATCAATTTGAATTTAGTATACCTACCATAAAATTAGATTACATAATTTAGAAATTCGAATTTAGTTGTGAAGAATATTTAGTTCAATTCATCTCTGATGGGATTCAACAAAATACAATCCGTTTTGTGGGATTCGATGGGCAGCGGCCACAGATTACTCCAGGCAGCGGCCACAGATTACTCCATTCAGCGGCAGTAAACGAAATACTATTTATACGAATATTTCTCACTAGCCACCAGACCACTAGATTAAAATTTCAATGAAGGTTTTTATGCCCTTATGGGAAATAAATCGGTATGATTTGTAGTTAATATTTTGTATTTTTGTACACTAACAGTTTCACACTAATATTTCATTTCGTATTCAGCGAACTTCCTGAAGTTTTGACGGTTTACTTCAGCCGAATCCAGCACAACATCGACGCATTGTTTTGTCAAAACTTACAATATTTCAACAAAAGGAGTTTGGACAGCTTCTTACCGACGGGACGCCGGCGGGGCGGGACGGGATGGCGGCGAGACAAACAACGATGAGAAGAAACAGAAACGTTGGCAATACTTTTGCAAGACCATTTTCATACAACTAATTTGTTGCGAAGTGTTAAATTGAAAAGTGAAAGATTTTTTTTCCTTTCTTCTACGCTACAATTAGGTTGAAGTTTCTGTCGAGGGCGTGAGCAGCGGCTGGAGTAGATTTTTTGCAGTTTTCTAAGGAGGAAGGGTCCATCCAAAAATATCTCGTGTCAAAAAAATCCATAACGGACTGACAAAAATGATAGGTAATGATGAAAATGTTCTCCTAGTCGAATTTTGCCCGCCATTCTCAAACGGAAACCAGCTATATGCGTACAGTAGGTACATTATACTAATAGTGCATAGGTAAGTGCGTGAAAACACCTGTGCAGTTTGTGAAAAAACAAGCATTTAGCCGTAATTCGTCATTTATTGTGAAAATTAGAGCACGTTTGTATGGAGCCGGGTCGCCTCGTTGTCACACCATACAAAATGTCGGATAGTTTGTAGATATTGTGAGTTAGAGTTTATTTGAAGTTTGTTTGTACAACTTGTACGAAAAGTCACTACTAGAGAAAGCTAATAATAATATCAAGCAAACATGGAAAATTATCAATGACATTACCCACTATAAACCCAAAAAAAATCTGTCGTTGGAACTTGTTAGCGATCATGATCCATTCACTAACCTTAACAACATAAACGAATATTTTATCAACGTTGGAAAAACCTTAGCTGAAAAAATATCTACCGCCGATGTGAGTCACCCTCTTCCAAATCAATCTTTACCGCTTCCTGGCACTAGTTCGCAAATTAATTCATTTGTTTTGTTTAATACTGACGAACAGGAAGTTATGCAACTTATAGATTCTCTGAAAACGAATTGTTCAGCCGGGTGGGATGAAATTCCTTCTCGTATCATAAAAGAAAATAAGTCCATATTGACACCCGTCCTTACCCATTTGTGCAATATATGTTTAGCAACGCACGTTTTCCCAGAAATTTTTAAAAAATCAATTATTCTCCCTATTTATAAAACTGGCGATAAAATGAAACCCTCTAACTACAGACCAATATCCATCTTGCCGGTTTTGTCTAAGATAATAGAAAAAGCGGTTAATAACCGACTAGTGAATTACTTAGACAAGTTTGATCTAATCTCTAATAACCAATTTGGTTTTCGGAGAGGAAAGTCGACTAGTGATGCCGTATCAGAGCTGGACCAATTTGTAGCATCTTCGCTTGACGATGGAGACAAATGCATAGCTATTTTCCTGGACCTTGCTAAAGCCTTTGATACGGTATCAATACCTCTACTACTCGATAAACTGGAAACCCTGGGAATTCGTGGTTGCGAACTACAATTATTTAAAAGCTATCTTACAAACCGAAAACAGAGCGTGAACATACTTAACCATCAAAGTAATGAATCAACTCTGACACAATTCGGAATACCACAAGGTAGTATTCTCGGACCGACCCTGTTTTTGATCTACGTAAACCAAATTTGTAAGCTAGAGCTCACAAACGGCAAGCTACTAGCTTTTGCGGACGATACCGCTCTTTTGTTCCGAGGCCATAGTTGGGACCTTGCCTTCAATTATGCTCAGAAGGGATTCAATGAGGTGTCTACCCTTTTAAATCTGAACCTACTTACACTAAACACAGACAAAACCAAATACCTGACATTCACACTTCGCAAAAATAAATTACCGGATCCACTCTTGTCTATCAAGGCCCACTTATCAAACTGTCGATCTCCGCAACCATCAACCTGTTTTTGCCCTGCTCTTGTTACGTGTGAGACAATTAAGTACCTAGGGATAGTCATCGATAACAAGTTAAATTATGCTAGTCATATTAAACAACTAACAGCTAGAGTTCGCAAACTTATTGCCGTTTTCCGGAAGGTTCGACACGCCGCAAACGCAACACAACTACGACTACTGTACCAAACTCTTTGTCACTCCCTCCTTACCTATTGTGTAACGTCATGGGGTGGGGCCGCAAAATCTCACCTACTACCACTAGAGAGAGCACAAAGGGCTGTCTTAAAAGTCGCCTTTTCTCTCCCATACAGATACCCGACGACTCAGCTATATAGTGAATGCAAAATCCTCACTTGTAGACAAATATTTACGCAACAAATAATTTTAAAACAACATCTTGTACCAAAGATCAAAAATAAGAGTGGGCGTAGAGATAAAGCTTTCCCAACTCTTATCTCTAGAACAACTTTTGCCCAAAAACATAGCTCTTTTTTAGCCCCTTATATCTACAACAAAATTCACAAAAACATCTCTATAAAAGACCTGCCGTATAACGATTGTAAATTAAAACTTAATGAGTACCTTAAATCTCTAACCTACGATCAAACAGAGGACCTATTCCGCAGATTATCTTAATTATGACTATCTTATTACCTAACTCAACTTTATTCCTATACACATAATACCTACCTAGTACCTAAGTTATTTAACATACCTATTCCTTTTTAGGCATTAGCCAATCAGCTGTTTTGTATACCTATTAATTAAGATATGTTTGTATGTTATAATATAGAACGTAGTATACATATAATAGTTAAATAGTTAAGTATAGTTTAGTCGTCTCAGTACTAACATTTCCATAGTATAAATATGGTTATTAAAAAACCTGAGTTGGCCAGAGCAGGAGCCCTCGCTTCTTAACACAAGTTTCGACTTAGCAAGAGCGAGGAACTCATTAGTGAAGCCTTAAATCAGGTCTTTTTAACACGTGTCCAAATTATTATAAATCAACTATCCGTTCTTATGTCTAGAAACATTGATGTGTTACACAAGACGAAATAAATATTTTTATCTTTTTTTTTTTTTTTATCTTGTGTTGGGTTTTCGTTCCTTTGAAGAATCAAAAGGAAATAAGACGAAATTATCATTAGTATAGAGGTCTACCAATGGAGGATGGAACCAGTAACAATAATCGTATTTCTAGTAAAGCCACATTTTCTAAGAATTGCTGTCTCTTTGAAGATTGTAAGAGCTTTCTAAAATACATTCCCACAAATTATTATCCACCTGTTGTTTTTAATAAGGAGAGTGACAGAGTCCTCTGTCACATTATAATATGTATACAGACTACTGCAAATACTTACCGCAAACAGGTCATTACAATGGACCAAAGGAAAACCGCCGTGATAACCTTCGATATTCGATAAGCTTCAGGTATCTTTAGGTATTTATTTAAAAATTCTGTTTTATTAAGCCTGAGATATTACTTTATGAAACTAAATTATAAAAAGCCAAATTAATTGTGAAAGGAAGCAAATTAGTAAATCCCTACACGAATATCAAACCAAAATTAATCCCAATTATTCCAAAACCGTGCGTCCATTCAAAGTTATTTGCAAGCTAATAACCAAATGCGCATCTAAATTCACAGAGCTTCACAAATATCATAATTCAGCCCCCCCCCTCCCCCCACCCGCCTGGGGTGCGGAGCGGGGTGCGGAGCGGGGTGCGGGGTGCATTGTCCATCTGTCTGTTTTAAATGAAATCCCATGCATCTGTAATTATACGACGTAAGCTGAGTTGACTGCACTACTCGTATTATCAATTGGATTTTAAATGGATAGATGGACGATGCAACTGTTTTATTGCTGGTTGAATCTATCTCATTAAAACTTTATGTGGAAAGTCTCAGTAACACGTACCTACCACTCTTCATTTATTTGAAATCCTTTTTCTATAGACAATTTTAATTTTGATAGATTTATAGATTTTGGAACTAAGTTCCCTATCGCGCGTTGTGAAAGGGGGCTGGACGGAAAAAATTCTCACGAAAAGTTGTAACGACACTTTTTGCTATAGTAAGCTATTGTAAGCCGTGCGGCGTGCGCATGTTTCTCTGTCTGTCTCTCTTATAGAAAGGAACTTCGTTTCATCCGGGTATCCCTTGACACCTCTCAACTTTTTCTCATAACAGACTCGTATTTTATTCATATACATATTCTTTACAATTTATCTTTACTCGTGTAAGTTCGGAATTGCTCAAATTCTTATAAGCGGCTTTGTCTATTTCGACATTGACATTATGTATGTGTATATTATTTGTTATGTTTTCAAAGGTTGCTGTCTGTATACAGATAGGTAGCCATAGCTAGTTCTCAAGCTAGACGTACTAATGATTTCCATTAGAATCGGTTTTGTACAAGTATGTACTGTGGTTCTGTACAGACCTAGTGGGAGAAACCCTCACTGTGTGCGAAAATATTACAATAGTTACCTATTAGCGTGAAGCTAGACAAAGCTGTGTGAATTGTCTAGCGTTACTTATTAATATTCCTATATGTTTCTTGTCTCTTGTTCATTTCCATGATCTCGGGACATATATAGTGGGCGCGGTCTTTTGGGAGGCATGCGTGGGGCCCAAGCCCAACAGCATAGAGGCCCTTTATGAGAAGAAAATCTAAAAACACATAACGGGTACCTTAGTGTTATTATTACAGACTGACAGTTGTGTTTATGAGAGAGTAGTGTAGCCACACACGCGTTTGCGTATTTTCAATGAATACCAAATGTGCTTAATAGAATATATTTATTACTGTGTGTGCTAATTAACAACACGTAATACCAGAACAATGTAACACATTACGAATAGTTAATGTGTTTATATTGTTTATTCTTTACTATAGAAGCTTATGCAGAAATACAAAAATACAATGTGAATAAATGCATAACTACTCGTCTAGTGTGGTATGCGAGTGACTAAGGCGCTGCGCAAACGTAGATTAAATTTTGTGTCTTGTGTCAGATACAAGCTACATTTGATTTCTATAGAAGCAGTATGAAATCATTCACTCCCTGCGCATACGTGTGTCCAGTCGCTCACACTTGACACATACTCATTGACGATCAAAAAGTGTTCGGTGTCGGTAACTGGAAACTAAAAGTCGTCAGGTGAAGACACAAGCAACATTAACAAATTTCCTTACAATTATTGTACTAAGCTGCGAATTGTACCAGTAGTGGTCAGAAGTAGCGAGGGGTAACTGTGTCCGATAACCGCTACAGGACACAGAAACTACGGTTCCATGTGATGGTGTGCCGTGTCGGCGACAGGTGTGCGCAGCGCCTGAAGGGGTGATAAAAACAAATTGATGCTGGCCGTTTACAAAAACACAATCTAGGAAGGTAAGGTTAATTTGTGAAACTGAAATATCTGCCATTGCTTTTATTGTCGTTTCTAAAATCCAACATACTTTATTTCAACAAAGGCATTGTATGAAATTTAGCAAGAGGTGATAACTATCAAACAGAAAACATCAACGGACGAGACACTAAGGAAATAATAAATGAAAGCGTTTGAACCAGAAACTGTTTGGAACATCTTGCGATCAGCTCCGATGTGCGATGGATGTGTTCCATGAACTCGCACACGGAGGGTTCCGTACCATCGTACATCACTATGTCGCAAAAGGGACGCCATTTTTTAAAATGTTTGTTATAGATAGAAGGAATATTCGGGCGCGGTCCCCCGTCCAGCAGTGACCGCGTGATCGGTAATATTCGGGCGCGGTCCCCCGTCCAGCAGTGACCGCGTGATCGGTAATATTCGGGCGCGGTCCCCCGTCCAGCAGTGACCGCGTGATCGGTAATATTCGGGCGCGGTCCCCCGTCCAGCAGTGACCGCGTGATCGGTAATGTTCGGGCGCGGTCCCCCGTCCAGCAGTGACCGCGTGATCGGTAATATTCGGGCGCGGTCCCCCGTCCAGCAGTGACCGCGTGATCGGTAATATTCGGGCGCGGTCCCCCGTCCAGCAGTGACCGCGTGATCGGTAATATTCGGGCGCGGTCCCCCGTCCAGCAGTGACCGCGTGATCGGTAATATTCGGGCGCGGTCCCCCGTCCAGCAGTGACCGCGTGATCGGTAATATTCGGGCGCGGTCCCCCGTCCAGCAGTGACCGCGTGATCGGTAATATTCGGGCGCGGTCCCCCGTCCAGCAGTGACCGCGTGATCGGTAATATTCGGGCGCGGTCCCCCGTCCAGCAGTGACCGCGTGATCGGTAATATTCGGGCGCGGTCCCCCGTCCAGCAGTGACCGCGTGATCGGTAATATTCGGGCGCGGTCCCCCGTCCAGCAGTGACTGCGTGATCGGTAATATTCGGGCGCGGTCCCCCGTCCAGCAGTGACCGCGTGATCGGTTAGTACCTACTCAACTTGGTATGGACGTTGGACTCCTTCAATATACAATTATTTTGATTAATTAATTTAATGTTATAGATAAGTCAATATTTATATGAAACTAACTAAGCTTTATTCAGAAAGAAAATAACAATCAAATAACAAATTTAAATTAAAACTAGTATTTACAATAGAAACAATTAAGCTATCTGCAGACTGTTGCAAACAATCTACAGGTAGCTCAACTGATCCATATCAATACCAGTTGCGCGCGTGCCTAAGACACTGGCTGCATTGCCCCGCTGTATAGCAATGCTGATGCGCTGTGCCAGATACTCACTAGCTCGTATACATAGATAAGTAAATACAACCTGACAAATTCAACTTCGTGGCTGTATCTCTTGAACCGTAAGAGGTAGGCAGTAGAGCCATAAACTCATACATACATATATTTAAACTCATATTTTCGCAGTCTTCCTTTTACGGTTCATACGATACAGCCCGCTGACGGACAGAAAGACGGACATACATCGGAGCAATAGTAATAGGGTCTCGTTTTCAGCTTTAGGGTACGGAACCCTAACAATTTTCTGAGTCAAACAAACCGGCATTTTGTCTGCTCTATTGGAAATATTGCGGGTGAAACCGTATGCATCAGTTAATGGTAGTGCTGCAGTGTAGTGGTTGAGTGTACGCTGGGTGTACGTTGAGTGTACGCTGGGTGTACGTTGAGTGTACGCTGGGTGTACGTTGAGTGTACGCAGAAGTAAATAACCTACATTCGCATCGATAAGGTCGCATTTGGCGTGACTTCCATCTGATAGAGAACGGCGACGTAGCTTGTTGGAGGCTTATTTGTAAACGAGGACGCTGTTTAATTACATGGATTTATATTAATGTTTATTGATTTGATTCTTCACATTTTAGAGGCTAGGCTAGGCTGTTATTTTCTTTTTAATTTGATTACAAATTTTAAAAGCATTGATTAAAAAAGTAACGATAGAGGTTTACCTTTCAACTTGATTCTCTGATGAGAGCTTGTTCCTGACAAATATCTTTGACAATAAATGTTGAGCACCTCAGCACAAAACCGAAAACGTAAATAAAGGGCTTGAAAAGAAACCTAAAAACTCTACCCATATTAATAAGGATAATGCAAAGCCCCAACGTAGTTCTTAGTAAAGAATAACCCTAGCTTACATTTAAAGTATAATATACTATGTAGACTAACCACAATAAACGTATAATAGATCAAAAAAACAATACCTTATAGTGTATATAAATTAAAGTTTCTGCGCGTTCAAAAGTCCCGTTATTCCTTACTAAGAACAATCTAGCCCGAAAAAGCATTTTGAGTGTAAAGCCACATTTACAAACAACCCCGTGAAAGTATGTCTGGTTGTAAATACGAGCAAATGGGACAAGAGACTATGAATAAAATAACGAGAAATAGAAAAGGAATAGAACCGGCAACCTCACCGGCGTCCGAGCCGCGCCGCCGCCGCGCCGCCGCCGCGCCGCCGCCGCGCCGCCGCCGCGCCGCCGCCGCGCCGCCGCCGCGCCGCTCACAGGTAACTACTTAAACATGTTCAGAGTTCAGGGCTCTTCTGTTTTAGCGAAGATTTTTATATCCACTGAAAGAAACTTTGGTGTTCTTTTTTAAAATTTTCGTTAAAGATTATATTTTCTGCCCAATGGGAACTGATTTATGGTTTGAGAAGTAGTCTATGTTACTCTGCAGTCTGCACCCTTTCAACTAACTCTTTACCAAAATCAAGTTGATTGGTTGCTTAGTTAGGTCGTGAAGGACGGACAAACAAACAAACACACAAATAAATAACAAACAAACACACTATCGCATTTATAATGTTAGTAAAGATATAGTAAATGTAAAGACTTCCGACGACAGGTCGTATAGAGCCATACCACCACTACGCCACGGTAGATATCTATAAAACAAGCCCCAGACTGGGTACTTTAATATTCTCGTACATAACTTCCACATTTTAATCCACCGTAACGTAAATCTACGTCCGTATTCGCTACGAGACCGTGAACGCGATGCCATCTCATAACGACTTACAGATTATGAACTCAAATATTTAACTTCCAACTGGTATTGATATGGATCAGTTGAGCTACCTGTAGATTGTTTGCAACAGTTTGCAGATAACTTAATTGTTTCTATTGTAAATACTAGTTTTAATTTAAATTTGTTATTTTCTTTCTGAATAAACTAACTTTAACTTAAAATATTAAATTAATTAGTAAGTCAAATTTTACTTTCATTTCATTTAGTAGTACTTATAGAACTTTACTACACACAAAATACATGCGTTTATCGGTACGCAAAGAAACGCGTCTACTTTGAGTTTTCAGTTTTTTATTGACTTCGAAAAAGGAGGAGGTTCTATGTTCGGCTTCAGGTATGTAGGTTTATTTGTTTATGTGTATTTCCTTTTCTATTAAATGAATAATAATAATAATAATGTCCTAAGCTGTGTTGGAGAATAAATAATGAGAATTTTTGTTATAGTGCTTACCCGCACTCTGGGTATCTCTCAGAAATTAAATATGTTCCCAAAAAAAATTCCAGCCGAAGATGAATTTTTTTGGAAACTTTTACGTAGTTATATGCATTCTACACTCGAGAGCATAGAAATCGCACATCCCATACATTTTAATTTTGACCCTTATTATTTTTTAAATTAAACTTCGGTTGCAATTGAAACTTAAATTAAATTAAAGTACACACTGTTAGCTTCCTAAAAACCCATAATGTCTAGCCTTGACCTTCGAAATCATAACAATGGCAACTTAACAATAGAATGGTCTAAATTAGCTCGTTTCAGGTAGCTCGGTTTGTGGGACATTGAGCAGGTATAAAAAGATAAGGGTTGATTGAAATGACATTATTTGCATACCAACTCCCAGTCAGAAAGGTCCTTTAACGAATACGTCATCACTTTAAACACGAAAATGGATACCTTACCGGAAGCAGTGTCGCAAGTGGTTGAACTAATCGATGCTGGACAGAACCAAAGTCAAGTGGCTCGTCAATTAAATTTGAGCAGATATGCTGTTCGACGTGTATACCAGCGATATCAGCAAACTGGTGGCTATACCAGGCGACCAGGAACAGGCCGAAAACGTGCGACAACACAGCGCGATGACCGTTTTCTTGTGAATACATCACTACGAAATCACCGGTTGAATGCAGTTCAACTCGAACAGCAGCTCCAGGAAGTTAGAGAAGTGGAAGTTAGTCGGTGGACGGTCAGAAGAAGACTAGCCGAAGGAGGCCTGATAGCGCACAGACCCACAACTGGCCCTAAATAGACCCCAGCGCACAGACAAGCACGCTTTCAGTTTGCACGAAATCATGTTAATTGGACTATGGGTCAATGGCAGGCAGTCCTCTTCTCTGACGAGTGCAGGATGTGTCTCCATGGTAACGACGGACGTGATAGAGTCTACCGAAGATCCGGTGAGCGTTTTGCTTAATGCTGCATCTCCGAACGGGTCGTATACGGCGGTGGTTCCTGTATGTTCTGGGGAGGCATTTCACTGTAAGCGAAAACTGAACTTGTCTTCATCATAGGGCCCGATACCGACCGTCGATCGGGTGGACTGACTTCTCAACTTACGTCGAGGAGATCCTGGAAGAACATGTTGTGCCCTTTTCGGGATTTATCGGCGAAAATTTCGTTTTTATGCAGGATAACGCTAGACCACACACCGCAGCTATAGTCCGCCAGTACTTGGAGGAGGTTGAAGTACCCATTATGACGTGGCCTACTCGGAGCCCAGATCTCAATCCCATTGAGCACTTATGGGACGAACTAAAGAAACAAGTAAGAGCCAGAAACGCAGCGCCTACGAGTCTGAGAGAGCCCCAAACTGCGATTAAGGAAGAATGGGACAGCTTACCGCAGGATTTCGTTAAAAAATTGATTTCTTCAATGAAACATCGAATGGAAGCTGTTATTAAGGCTAGGGGAGGCAATACCTTGTATTAATAAATCATTACATTCACAAATTTATTGTTTTTTTATCCTTTTATACCTGCTCAAAGTCTCACAAACCGAGTTACCTGAAACGGGCTAATTTAGGCCATTCTATTGTTGAGTTGCCATTGTTATGATTTCGAAGGTCAAGGCTAAACATTATGGGTTTTTAGGAAGCTAACAGTGTGTACTTTAATTTAATTTAAGTTTCAATTGCAACCGAAGTTTAATTTAAAAAAAAAAAAGGGTCAAAATGAAAATGTATCGGGTGTGCGATTTCTATGCTCTCGAGTGTATGTTCATAGTCAAAGCGAATAACAACCCGTGCAGGTATAACATAACCCTCCGCAGTAACGGCGCCGTGACTCCGTAACTCGGCCGGTTGCGATAGAACACAGTTTACTAGCAAACACTGGATTCCTACTTATTCAGAACGGAAAATGGTCTGTGAAATAATTTCAGCGTTATCTCGACAAGAGAGCTTAGCGCGTGCAAATGGGAAAGTCTTAGCGAGTGGCTAGTAGGTACGTGTTTGTACTAAACTAAAACAGGAAAAAGTCGTTCACTTTCGCCACTTTCGCCGACTTTTGATCTTGATTTTTCGAGTTCGACGGGATGTGAACCCGCAACCCCCCCTCAGTTCGGGATGCACTGCCAATTGTGCCACGAGGACAAGTGACGTAGGAGGTGAAAAACCGTTCGGACTCAAGCGCCGACAGCTCAAACAAAAAAAGGGAAACATTTTCAAATTTAAGTTTCAAGTTTAATATCCAGAATCACCGCCGACTTTCGGAATAACCGCCAAATTCAGATTAAAAAAATGTCTTATAAATACCCCGTACAAATTTAATGTGTTATTTATGAGCATGCGCGTCTGCCACATGCGCTCCAAGCAGGCCTGCCGGAGGAGCCCCGGGGACCACTCGCAAAGCATATTCCAAACAGATATATTTGTTAAATCCAGATTGATTTCGTTACAGGGGGCTCCAGGTACCGTCCCTGTCACCTCCACTCCTCAATTACTCCGTATATAGAATTACCGTGGGCTGTCTGTCACACGGTTCAATCACACTCACTTCCAATTTTCTGACTGGTTTCGTCAGTGAAAGTTGTCGCGGTCCTCCCTTAGGTACGTCCTGCCCCTGAAGGGACGTACTCAGGATGAATAAGTGGGGGCAGATCTAAAAATAAGTGATAGGTGAGACAAGCTTATCTTACAAGAAATAAAAAAAACTCTTATGATTTTACTTTGTGACTCGAGTAAAGGAAAAGAAAACCATTACATTAGATACAGCTGTACAGGTTTTCATATCAGTAATGGCCGCCGACCTGGAAAAATTGCCATTCTCTTTATATGTTTTTGTTGTAATTGCAAGTAAAAATTGGAAATTAATATTATTCTTGTAAGAATTAACTCAATCATAATGAGATATGCACTTTATTTCTTGATTATTAATCACATGGAAAAAGTCTTAACTCTTAAAATTTTTATTTAGCAAGAAAGTAAATAAATTCCTTAATATTATTCGAAGAAGAAAATCTATAGATTATATTGAAAAAGCGGTTCTTAGTGAGTGTTGGCCCAGTATCTTGGCCAGTTTTCAGCATAGCTCCTACCCCCTGCTCTGATCTGAACCCTCCCCTGTACCGCCCCCGCAGTGCTGATAGCCCTTTGTGTGACAGACAGACATACGTAATTGTATGTAGACATAGCGCACTCACGTATGTAACACAGATTCCAATCGCACATCGTTAAATTCGCTTTTAGGGATCCGTGAAAAATAAGTTTTCTCTGTCGCCAATTATGTGCATCGGTTCATTTAAATAATTATATTAGGTTCTGTAAGTTTTATGATTTTTGGCACTTACCTACTCATATTGTCGCTGAAGAGGCAGTGGACTAGCCATATCTCACGAAGAACAGACAACCGCTTTGGTAAAGGTATTCTTGAGTGGGGAATATGACTCGGCAAACATCGTGTAGGGTGCCCTCCGGCAGGTGGAATGATGACCTGCTTGACGCATCCAGCATCTGCAGTCTTTCTGCTGGTAGATGCTGGAAGCGGCAAGCTGAAGACGGGCACTATGGCGCTCATTAGGGGAGGCTTATGTCCAGCAGTGGACTAACATAGGCTGATGATGATGATGATGATGTAAATAAATGAATGCTTTATTTTATATTGTTTTTGTGTCAAGGTGCAATGTTCCAACCAGACTCATATTGTTTAAAAATGTATATTACAGTATAATCTAATTTTACTTCGGATCTCGACAAACAAAAGGCACCTACAGACTCACGCCCTGTAACACAAGGTACCTACAGACTCACGCCCTGTAACACAAGGTACCTACAGACTCACGCCCTGTAACACAAGGTACCTACAGACTCACGCCCTGTAACACAAGGTACCTACAGACTCACGCCCTGTAACACAAGGTACCTACAGACTCACGCCCTGTAACACAAGGTACCTACAGACTCACGCCCTGTAACACAAGGCACCTACAGACTCACGCCCTGTAACACAAGGTACCTACAGACTCACGCCCTGTAACACAAGGTACCTACAGACTCACGCCCTGTAACACAAGGTACCTACAGACTCACGCCCTGTAACACAAGGTACCTACAGACTCACGCCCTGTAACACAAGGTACCTACAGACTCACGCCCTGTAACACAAGGTACCTACAGACTCACGCCCTGTAACAAAAGGCACCTCCAGACTCACGCCCTGTAACACAAGGTACCTCCAGACTCACGCCCTGTAACACAAGGTACCTACAGACTCACGCCCTGTAACACAAGGTACCTACAGACTCACGCCCTGTAACACAAGGCACCTACAGACTCACGCCCTGTAACACAAGGTACCTACAGACTCACGCCCTGTAACACAAGGTACCTACAGACTCACGCCCTGTAACACAAGGTACCTACAGACTCACGCCCTGTAACACAAGGTACCTACAGACTCACGCCCTGTAACACAAGGTACCTACAGACTCACGCCCTGTAACACAAGGTACCTACAGACTCACGCCCTGTAACACAAGGTACCTACAGACTCACGCCCTGTAACAAAAGGCACCTCCAGACTCACGCCCTGTAACACAAGGTACCTCCAGACTCACGCCCTGTAACACAAGGTACCTCCAGACTCACGCCCTGTAACAAAAGGCACCTCCAGACTCACGCCCTGTAACACAAGGTACCTCCAGACTCACGCCCTGTAACACAAGGTACCTACAGACTCACGCCCTGTAACACAAGGCACCTACAGACTCACGCCCTGTAACACAAGGCACCTACAGACTCACGCCCTGTAACACAAGGCACCTACAGACTCACGCCCTGTAACACAAGGTACCTACAGACTCACGCCCTGTAACAAAAGGCACCTCCAGACTCACGCCCTGTAACACAAGGTACCTACAGACTCACGCCCTGTAACACAAGGCACCTACAGACTCACGCCCTGTAACACAAGGCACCTACAGACTCACGCCCTGTAACACAAGGCACCTCCAGACTCACGCCCTGTAACACAAGGTACCTACAGACTCACGCCCTGTAACACAAGGTACCTACAGACTCACGCCCTGTAACAAAAGGCACCTCCAGACTCACGCCCTGTAACACAAGGTACCTACAGACTCACGCCCTGTAACACAAGGTACCTACAGACTCACGCCCTGTAACACAAGGTACCTACAGACTCACGCCCTGTAACACAAGGCACCTCCAGACTCACGCCCTGTAACACAAGGCACCTACAGACTCACGCCCTGTAACACAAGGCACCTACAGACTCACGCCCTGTAACACAAGGCACCTACAGACTCACGCCCTGTAACACAAGGCACCTACAGACTCACGCCCTGTAACACAAGGCACCTACAGACTCACGCCCTGTAACACAAGGTACCTACAGACTCACGCCCTGTAACACAAGGCACCTACAGACTCACGCCCTGTAACACAAGGCACCTACAGACTCACGCCCTGTAACACAAGGCACCTACAGACTCACGCCCTGTAACACAAGGTACCTACAGACTCACGCCCTGTAACACAAGGCACCTACAGACTCACGCCCTGTAACACAAGGTACCTACAGACTCACGCCCTGTAACACAAGGCACCTACAGACTCACGCCCTGTAACACAAGGCACCTACAGACTCACGCCCTGTAACACAAGGCACCTACAGACTCACGCCCTGTAACACAAGGCACCTACAGACTCACGCCCTGTAACACAAGGCACCTACAGACTCACGCCCTGTAACACAAGGCACCTACAGACTCACGCCCTGTAACACAAGGCACCTACAGACTCACGCCCTGTAACACAAGGCACCTACAGACTCACGCCCTGTAACACAAGGCACCTACAGACTCACGCCCTGTAACACAAGGTACCTACAGACTCACGCCCTGTAACAAAAGGCACCTCCAGACTCACGCCCTGTAACACAAGGTACCTACAGACTCACGCCCTGTAACACAAGGTACCTACAGACTCACGCCCTGTAACACAAGGTACCTACAGACTCACGCCCTGTAACACAAGGCACCTACAGACTCACGCCCTGTAACACAAGGCACCTACAGACTCACGCCCTGTAACAAAAGGCACCTCCAGACTCACGCCCTGTAACACAAGGCATCTACAGACTCACGCCCTGTAACACAAGGCACCTACAGACTCACGCCCTGTAACACAAGGCACCTACAGACTCACGCCCTGTAACACAAGGCACCTACAGACTCACGCCCTGTAACACAAGGCACCTACAGACTCACGCCCTGTAACACAAGGCACCTACAGACTCACGCCCTGTAACACAAGGCACCTACAGACTCACGCCCTGTAACACAAGGCACCTACAGACTCACGCCCTGTAACACAAGGCACCTACAGACTCACGCCCTGTAACACAAGGTACCTACAGACTCACGCCCTGTAACACAAGGTACCTACAGACTCACGCCCTGTAACACAAGGTACCTACAGACTCACGCCCTGTAACACAAGGCACCTCCAGACTCACGCCCTGTAACACAAGGTACCTACAGACTCACGCCCTGTAACACAAGGTACCTACAGACTCACGCCCTGTAACAAAAGGCACCTCCAGACTCACGCCCTGTAACACAAGGTACCTCCAGACTCACGCCCTGTAACACAAGGTACCTACAGACTCACGCCCTGTAACACAAGGTACCTACAGACTCACGCCCTGTAACACAAGGCACCTACAGACTCACGCCCTGTAACACAAGGCACCTACAGACTCACGCCCTGTAACACAAGGCACCTACAGACTCACGCCCTGTAACACAAGGTACCTACAGACTCACGCCCTGTAACAAAAGGCACCTCCAGACTCACGCCCTGTAACACAAGGTACCTCCAGACTCACGCCCTGTAACACAAGGTACCTACAGACTCACGCCCTGTAACACAAGGCACCTACAGACTCACGCCCTGTAACACAAGGCACCTACAGACTCACGCCCTGTAACACAAGGCACCTACAGACTCACGCCCTGTAACACAAGGCACCTACAGACTCACGCCCTGTAACACAAGGCACCTACAGACTCACGCCCTGTAACACAAGGCACCTACAGACTCACGCCCTGTAACACAAGGTACCTACAGACTCACGCCCTGTAACACAAGGTACCTACAGACTCACGCCCTGTAACACAAGGTACCTACAGACTCACGCCCTGTAACACAAGGCACCTCCAGACTCACGCCCTGTAACACAAGGTACCTACAGACTCACGCCCTGTAACACAAGGTACCTACAGACTCACGCCCTGTAACAAAAGGCACCTCCAGACTCACGCCCTGTAACACAAGGTACCTCCAGACTCACGCCCTGTAACACAAGGTACCTACAGACTCACGCCCTGTAACACAAGGTACCTACAGACTCACGCCCTGTAACACAAGGCACCTACAGACTCACGCCCTGTAACACAAGGCACCTACAGACTCACGCCCTGTAACACAAGGCACCTACAGACTCACGCCCTGTAACACAAGGCACCTACAGACTCACGCCCTGTAACACAAGGCACCTACAGACTCACGCCCTGTAACACAAGGCACCTACAGACTCACGCCCTGTAACACAAGGCACCTACAGACTCACGCCCTGTAACACAAGGCACCTACAGACTCACGCCCTGTAACACAAGGCACCTACAGACTCACGCCCTGTAACACAAGGCACCTACAGACTCACGCCCTGTAACACAAGGCACCTACAGACTCACGCCCTGTAACACAAGGTACCTACAGACTCACGCCCTGTAACACAAGGTACCTACAGACTCACGCCCTGTAACACAAGGTACCTACAGACTCACGCCCTGTAACAAAATATAGAAAAGGGATTTCCAAAGTTTCCATATTTATTGTTGGGGTTTGTGTTGTATGAACAAAAAGGTAAACGGATAAAGATAAACAATGATTTGTTTTCAAATAAGATTGTCCAGATATATTCATTATTGTTGCCTCGGTCTCCGGCTTCAGGTAGGTTTTTATGAGATAGATATGAGATATTTATATACCTGTCCTGTGCACCCACTCTATGTCAGACTTACAGGTACATATTGTAATTATTATTTGCTAAGTTTTTTATTTTTGTACATAACTCTAATCTAGATTTGTAATAATATATTCTAGCGCACAGAGTGGACCTGGTGACCCGCAATACAGGTTCTTGTGAACCTAAAACAGGCACCAGTCTCTCACAAAGTTAGCTATAATATTAGCATTACTTACAGCCGGTTTCTCGAACGCTGTTCAAATCGCAAATCAGTTGACAGAGCAATTAACTTGACACATTGGTCAAATCAAATCGGGTTGCACGAACGCTGATTACACATTTTACTAATCAATGATCATCTTAGGATTATCAAATCGGTGTGTATTTTCATATGGTCACACATAATTTAATCATTCTTTTAGTTCAATCATTCACTCCTGAACTTAAAAAATGACAGATGTTTTGCCGCGAATCCTCTAGTTATTTGATTATTGAAAAATCTTTTTGGAATCTATAGAAAACCAAGTTGAATATATAATTATGACGGAAAAAGCTATCAGCAGAGGAAAAAATTATACCGAAAGGGAAAAAATAACTCTGACTGCTTTAGTTGACTAGCAAGGACCGTTTTCCAAATGCTTATTTACCAAACGCCTCAGTAGTTCCCGTTCCCTTCGGAATTCCAGGATAAAATATTGCCTATGTGCTATTCTAGACTATTATCTATCTCTGTACCAAATTTCATCAAAATCCGTAGTTTTTGCGTGAAAGATTAACAAACATACATACATTCTTACAAACTTTCGCGTTTATAAGATTTCTTTAAAGAAATATTATTTTATAAGTAATAAATAAGCTGAAGCGATAAGAGGCCTATACCTAGCAGTGGGTGATCCCAGGGTGATATGATGACTGTTGATTTTTGGTTTAGAACTTAGCTAAACACAGTAAATTTTTGTAATAATTTCAGCTAATTGGAGCAAAATCACTGATTACTTGACCATTGATTTGACAAGCGCTTTACCAAAGAAAAATGCCTAATTAGCGTTCCAGAAACTCATTTTGACGTTTTACAAGAGATTTGCTTCAATGATTTGACAGATCGGTCAACTAATCTCTGTTCAAAATCAAAGTCCGTAATCAACGTTCTAGCAACCTAAACGACACTTGACTAGAGATTTGATCATTGATTAGTCAAATATGAAGATGATCTGCGTTCGAGAAACCGGCCGTGAGTCAGTTATTCTAGCAACTAAGCTTTTATTGTGAGAGAAAATAAATAAATTGAAATTGAATAGAAAATATGTTTATTGCACAATAAAATTAAGCTAAAAACAATTTGCAAATGAAATGCATAAACTATAAGTGACAATTGGCGGTCTTATCGCTCAAGAGCGATCTCTGCCAGACAACCTGGTATGGATAGGATGAGGTAACCTTCCTACGTACTACCAGGCTGCCGTGACTGGGTACTATTAACACTTCAAAGTGATGAAAAATATTTATTAAAATTGTGAAAATAGACTGAGAAAATTAATAAAACAATCCTGTATTATCCGAGGTGTACAGAACCCGATTAGCATAAAGTGTCGTCACGCCTGGCCGCGCCGCGCCGCGCGCTGGCGGGAATGGATTGAACACTGACGACCGGACGTACTCAGGCTCTGGAATTTCATTAAATAGAGGAATCTAAGAGAAGCCAACGACTTTAACATGACGTATGCATTAAAACGCTTAGCATGGCATTTTTATAACGAGCTTAAATATTTCAAGAGTATGCAAAAATAAACTTAAAATTCTTTAATAAAAATAAAAACCATTTTCATTTTCAGCCGTTTCGAGTAAATCTAGCACACACTTGTGTAAGACTCGAGCTAAAATGAACTCTAACTTTCAAGAGTTAAGAGGTATATTGCTTCTTGTTTGAGGGTTGACGTGAAGCACGTATTAGATTAAAGCACGGGGATCTGTGAAATGGGTAATAAGAAGTAGAAGTGACACTCCGAGCATCGTGGAGTGAGAAGTAACCATGGGAAGCACGTCTGCCATAGAACAGAAAATCACAACATACATACACAAGTCATTTCATGGATACGAATCTTATGTGATTTTTCGTATGTTAGGTATACAATTAATTTTAGTACTAAACTAAAAGCTTCTGATGTTACGTTGGTTTTTCCGGCGTTTAGGTTGAAATAAAAACTTTTATTCAGTTTTATAGTGATACATGACATTTACGGAACATGACGCCACAGTAAAATATCATAAGGTGCAAGGGATAAAAATCCCTTGCACCTTATGATATTGTACATTGTGCGTACATTTTTTTTTTGGTATTATTTACCTACCTACAAAATACAATAAATGTCGCAGATCATAGAAAAGACTTGTCTCGCAGCAGAAATCGAATCTGCAGGCTTATGCAAAACTAGTAAACCTTCGCACACAGCACCAATTTAAAAAGGGATTTTTCATCCTGTTTGATAAATTTTTGAATTTTAGTTCCACTTCTATGTTCAGCTGAATGATCTCCGACACAGTCGGCGGTGCCGCGGTGTAGGTGTTTCAAAGGCGATAGGTTATTAACTTATTAGTCGCGTGCCGAGGAACTTCGTAACGACGCGAGTTTCACTTCTGTTTACGATTATTCAGTCAACTTAAGATCATTACTTATTAAGGTCTTTTAATATCTTTACTTAGTTAATATTAATAAGTAGATAGGAACCTATTTAATGAGAAATCAGTTAACGTTCAGAAACTGCCTTGTATGTAAAAGGTTTACGTTACAATAATTAAAAAGATCGGTTTGTCCTCACGTAGAAGACGTTTTAATAAAAAAAATAAGCTCTAAGTGTGTGAGTGTGTGTGAGTGAGTAGTGTGAGGAGAATATAAAAAATATTATTTAGATATGAAATTGAGTTTCCAATTTTAGTTTAATTTTGTAAATTATTTTTTAGTACGTATTAGGTACGTACTTTAGTTTCCAAAGGCCGCGCGCAACTTTAGACGTCTTTAGAAGTTTCTGTTCAAATCCTATTATATTATGAACAACCAAAGCGGCATCCCATAAAGGTTTTTTACGGTTTTGGTTCGCAACCCTAAAACCAGTGACCCAAGCTACTAGGTACCTGGTCCTAAAATTTAAAAAGCTGTTCGTTTATTTAACACCATAAAATGTCTATAAAATTTGATAGCCACGGTCGGAAATTGTTTCCCGACCAACTTCCAGCTCGTAACTACCGATGTGCGAAATATACGGCCGGGGAAATATAGCTGCATATCAAATATGTACAGGGTGTCTCGAAACTTAACGTCAAGCCGAAAGCTGAAAACAAGTGGGTTCATGACGACCCACAACACAACAAATCGATGGGTTCAACTTCAAATGGTTTCAAACTCTCATCAAATACCGTCCTAATCAATTTATTTCAGTAATATAATTACCCACTATCTGCCTCATTTAGACTTTTTTAATTCAATACGTACAAATTTACAGTTATAATGTTTGTACGTTTGAAGTAATTAAGTTGTTGAGTTTTTTAAATAAAACTGTTTGGATTTAAAGTCTTATTTCAGAAAAAAAATTAAACTATTGACATTAAATTTTTATTTCGCACTTAAATTAATGAATGATTCATTTGAGTTTAAATACAAAAAAAATAGAATACACAAATATTGACATCTTTTTGTAGCTTAGAAAAGTTTGGCGCCGCGGCCGTCGCGTCGTCGGCGCATGAGAGAATTTCTCATTTTCTGTCATCATCATCATTATCATCATCAGCCTATATTTGTCCACTGCTGGACATAGGCCTCCCTCCCCTAATGAGCGCCATAGCGCCCTGTCTTCAGCTTGCCGCATCCAGCATCTGCCAGCATTTTCTGTAATAAGTTCAAACTCAGAAACCATGAGGAGATATACCATGAATTTGTAGTTATTCTGGGTCGTCATAACCCACCTGTCTTCCTCTTTTAGGTTGACGTTGAATTTTGGGACAACCTGTTTAATTTAAATCCTTTCTGTAAGTTAGTGTTAACCATCGATGAGTTGTATTTATAATGCTTGAAGAAATTTAACACGTTCCTTGCTGATCAAAGCCCAGAGTTTGTTTTTGGAGAGTAGTATGAGATTTGTGTAGTTCCATTGCCACATGCTAGTACCTGCAACGTATTAACACGTGCACTGCCGACACTACGCACTAAACACCGGCCCCGCCAGTTTCTGCCTCAAAAATATCGAGCCGTATATTTATGGCGTCCATTACGCACACCCGGCTGTATTCTCGCGCCAACTCACTGCACACCGCGGAGCGATCTAGTGTCCTAACTTATCGTTTTTCATACGACCATGTCCGGCGTGTCCGGCACCGCACGCCGCATACCGCAGTGTTGTGCGTTGTGATAAAGTTATTAAGGCCTAAGGTAGTTTAGAGGAAAATTACACACACGTAGGTACCATCATCGAATGGGTAAAAAAAATTAAATTCCTGAGACTATTCGAAGTTGATTGGTTGAGTTTTGGTTGCGAAAAATAAACAACAGAACCTCTCATAAGAGTCGTTTATTTGCTGTTGTTTTTTTTAATAATGGCGGGTCGTTGACCGCGGCGGTCGCAACCCGCGACATCATCGGAGTGGGCGACGCGCCTCCGATGCGGCAGGTGGTCCCACGAATGTAGTTTTCCTCGGTTTCATGTTAATAAAGCCCTTGCATCAGTTATTCAATCCTAGTCTAGTGATCACTTTGTATTTACTATTTTTTCCAAAGGTAATTTTTTTTTTTTTTCCGTGTTCTGTGATCAAAGCTGAACCCCCCTGAAAGTTTGGTGTTTAATTTTTGTTACACCCTGTATACATACTAAGGAGTTCTTTGATTAAACTACTCTCTGACGACCTCTGTAGCGCGGTGGGCGAAAGTCCACCTGCCACGCAGGAGGTTGCGGGTTCGATTCCCGCCTTGGGACAAATATTTGTACGATCTGCAGGTATTTGTTCCGGGTGTTCTGATCGTTTTCTATATATAATAAAAAATATCTATCTATGTAACATATTGTATTATGTATATCAGTTATCTAGTACCCATAACACAAGCTCTGCTTAGCTTGGGGCTAGATAATGCTGTGTGAATTGTCCAGCATTATTTATTTATGTATTTATTTATTAATCTTAGTCAGGATAATCTTAGGTTTCTTTTAGTGATTTACATTGCAAAAGTATTAAATACAATTTAATAATACAATACATATTATACTTAAAATAGACATTATTTAACAAAAAACATATCAAAACAAGAACACTATACTTTTTAGAAACATACCTAAATAGGATTCAGCTTTCCGTGTCAGCAACAATGGCGGCTCCCAAGAGATATTATTGTTTTTGTAAAAGTTATATTACTCATTCTTAGTTAGGTAAATTTTAGTTTTTAGTGACTAATAAACATGAAATGGTTGGAAATAGTAACGTTACTATTTCGCGTGTACGTTGGCGTCCTATCTCCGCGCATGCCAAGCGATAGTTTTATCGAATCGTTCAATAATATCGGCGGGGATTTTGGGAATCTGCTGCCATTTTCCTTGGATGCTTTCAATTTCAATTTTTATTGTTATGGCGGCGGAGGCGCGAGGGTGGATTCCAACTCTGAGGTTAAAATTGTGTGGTATTGTTTAAAATACTTTTTTATTACTGGTATTGTTTTAAAAATAAGATTTTTCCAGAAATATTAATTTAACTAAGATTAAATCACTACTGTTTATTTTGACAGGATTGTTTTGTTTTTAAAACTCAAGTCAATGATGTGTGATATATTATGTATATATGTTTTGACGACCTCTGTGGCGCGGTGGGCGAAGGTCTGCCTGCGACGCAGAAGGTTGCGAGTTCGATTCCCGCCTCGGGACAAATGTGTGTACGATCTGCAGACATTTGTTCAGGGTGTTCTGGTCGTTTTCTATATATAATAAAAAATATCTATCTATGTATTGTATTATTTATGTATATCAGTTATAGTTAGTACCCATAACACAAGCACTGCTTTATTATTTTTTATTTATAAGGTTCCTACTTAAATGTGTACCTATCAATGATGTCAATTACGAACGTGTTCTATTTGGCAATTATTTTATCTTACTGTGCATTTATTTGAATTTATTAAGTATTTTTATAAGTATTACATTGAAATCATAACATGTGTTTCCATCATATAGACCAAACAGTAAAATTCGTTCATCACCATCTTTTCCTTGTTATTTCTTGCGACTCGTTTTCTTTGAAAACTCTCGCAATAAATCCTCCAACTTATTTTTATCAGAATCCAATAAGAAAGAATAACTCTTACAATATGCGAGAACATTCCCCCGAAAGTACCAGGCGAGCAGGATCCACCAAGTACCAGGCGAGCAGGATCCACCAAGCGATATCCACGAACTACAACATAACAGAAAGTACCAGGCGAGCAGGATCCACCAAGCGATATCCACGAAGTACAACACAACACAATAACACCACACGTTACAATTTGCATCGAAACAAAACACCTGATATATATTTTCATTTTACATCTACACACTCTAGAGAGGGTTAAACAACCCTTTTATTCTGAACTCTATGAGTTTGGAAATAAGTGTCACCTGTGAAACCATCTAACCCTGCCATAAAGATGTCGACGATGAATAGGCGAAAATAAAAGGTAACAAAAGAGAAACAGGATAACGTTTTTAAGTGAGACGTCGGTTCATTGAGTTTGGGGTACGGCTGACAAATTATATTGAAACAGTTTTTCTGATATTTACAAAGAAATTATCGTTTGGCGCCCAGCGACCCCTCGTTTGGCGCCCAGCGAGGGGTTACTTTTTATGGTAAATTAATTGTGATTACTTAACTGATAACAGCAACTTTTAAACAATGCAGTAATGATAATATAATGCTTTATAGTATACTTACGAGAAAAAAAAACGTTGGTTTTAGAATCTTCAAAATCACTCGACTGAATTCAAATGGTAGACTTAAATGTTGTAATTAATACGTGCAGGTGCGATTTTGACTTTCTTTGTTTTTTGAATGATTGTTCCGAACACGGAAGAGGTCGATATCATACGGCGGTTCCGATGTAAAAACTTTTTTTACTACACCTACTTAGAAAGTTGATTATTCCTGTACCAACATAACCTAGAAAGTTCAATTCTGTGTAATTTCATTTTTCACTAGCGGGAGAGAAATATCTACCTCGTGCAGGCCTTGAACAAAAATTCCCACGTTGCGTTGGTCCACTCTATAAAATATCAAAGCCATGCATTTACGATAGCTTTGAGATTAAGTGTAAACTGTCTTTTAATTCTTTTTTTAATGCTCAGACATTGGAATTCCATGAATTTATTAGTCGATAGATTCACTATTACTTTTCTATAAGTACAAGAAATAAAATAATTTATTTTAGATAATGCAAAGCTTTACAAAAATGTAATAACATTTAGGCAATCATTATTATCACCTAGGGTTTATTCTAATAACCCTTGTCATGTAAAAAAACATGACAATAACCCTAAAACCTACTTAAAAAGTCCATAAATTAGGATCTGTACCACGTTGGGCGCCAACGTAACTTTCCTTTCTGTTGACTGTTGCCAGAACAATGGCGCATTGTCCCGCGCTTATCGTGGATTAGCGGACCCGGATAACCGGGTTAATATACTGCCGGGGAAGAACAGAAACGCAAGTCGACACACTCTTTTTGTTGTTTGGTATTGCCCTTTGTGACTCGGCGGGGTGCGGGGTGCGGGGGTGCGGTGCTTCTTGAGATATTTTATTAACAACAGATCGTTTAGGTTCTATTTGGAAACTTCTTTTAAAACAATCACTGACCAGTCTGGGCCGTACGAGCCGCGAGGCAGCGGTTGGACGATTAGTGACACTGTGTTATTTTTCTAGTAGTGTTCTTCGTAACTCAAAGTAATGTTGATAACATGGCCTTGTTTAAGTCAAAGGAACCAAACGAACAAGTACAAATTCTAGAATCAGATCAGCTGTTCTATTCAAAGTAAAGGATGACTAACACCAGACCGTGCCGGGTCTGAGCCGAGTGTCGGCCGTAGCACGGTCAACTAATATTACATTACATTTGAATAGCAATCGAGTGACAGCCGGGCAACGGACAACGAACGAGAAGTTGCTCGACACTTTTCACGGCCCCGGCACGGACCCGCCCGTCACGGACCCGGCACGGTCTAGCGTGAGTCATTCTTGACTCGTGAGTCTCACACTCATATCTCTTTCGCAGTTCATTGGTTTATTTTCTTTTGTTTCTTATTTGTAGGTAAGTAAATAAAATGCAACCAAATAATTGATGAAACTAGTCTTTTACGGTTTTACCATTCCCGGAAACTTTAAGAAGTTTATATATGACAACCTCATAAAAACAATATTATTTAATTATTATCATAAATAAAAATCATTTATTTGCAGACTATGCATTACAAGTTGGTATACACCTATGCACAATAAATTATGAATGAAACAACGATTTTTTTTTCAATTTGTTTAAAATGCTGCTGACCACCTGAGGGCCATGACAACGCTACCCTACCGGACACCAGGTAGGTGCGAATCACGGCTTGGCCTGTTGCCAGATGCTACAAGAGGAAGTGGAGGTTTCGCCTACGTGTACGAACGCATCTATGGTTGGAAGCGGGGAATTCTTTGACCCCGCGTCCGGCGGGGTCGGTTCTTGGTCGGATGTGGTTTAACTTAGATCCATGCTCGGAACCTCCACTTAAGTATCCAACACCCTGTATTAGAAGGCAATGCGTTTCCTTCAAAAGTATTTATATTGATATAGATTCTTGTAGAAAACACTTTACATAAGGTGAACTAATGAACAATTTTACCACATAAGTTGAGAGTAAAACGGTATTTTTTTTTCGATAAATTCGAGACAAAGCCAAATTAATTTCGAGCAAAGTATCGATACATTTGAAGTATTGATACTTTGCTCTAATATACCGGTATTCAAATAAATTCTCGCTACGTTGCATATTTTCGGTGGATTTAAGACGCGCATGAATACGCAACTAATCGGCAAATCAAAAGGCAATCGTGCGCATACCGTACCCGGTGACGACTCCGCTAGATCTTAGTTTAATTAGGCATCTGACCCTGCCCTCCTTGATCGAGGATCATGTCCCTCACTCGACGCTGCGCACACTCGCACAAACACAACACTTGCCAGGGAGAGGCTGGCTGCAGCACCAAGAACATTCGCTAAATCGGGAAAGCTGACGCATATCATGGATACAACAGGATCTTATGGGACATACCGGAAGCGCCAAGATACTCGATGTTCAAGTGCAAACTCAAAACGTGGCTGTTTATTCTCTCGATGAGTTCGGGTTCATGATGATTTATTTTACAGTAATGGTTATTTATTTATAAGTTATGATGATTAACCCTAATTTAAACTCTTTTGTATGAGTGGAGTACATACTAGTTACTGACCTTAATGTACGTGTGAGTTAATGTCGAAATTATTAAGAGGCCCGTATCATGATAGCGTGCTCAGTCATAGATCTAAGCTTGACTAATGGTTTTATATGGCAATAACGTTACTCAAACATATACCTATGACTGAGCAAGCTTTGATAACAGGGGCCTAAATGTGAGTGTGTATGTTGTGTGAGTGGTCAGCCCAGCACTAGCACATCCACTACTGTTACAGTCTCCTCCAATCCAGGCGGATGGAGGAGAGCCGTGGTGATGTTGAATAACACACAGAAGCAAGCTAGGTCCTTGCAACGTCTTTCTCTGGTACCTACGTACTTGTAGTCGCCTTTTTCTATCTACAGTTTGAGAGAGTTTGTTAACAATAAATAAATTTTGCTAGACAATTCACACAGTATTGACACACAGTAGTGACGACCGATGTGGCGCGGTGGGCGAAGGTCTGCCTGCGACGAAGAAGGTTACGCTTTCGATTCCCGCCTCGGGACCAATGTGTGTACGATCTGCAAACATTTGTTCGGGGTATTCTGGTCGTTTTCTATATGTATATAATAAAAAAAAAACTATCTATATTGTATTATATTATGTATATCAGTTATCTAGCACCCATAACACAAGGTCTACTTATCTTGGGGCTAGATAATGCTGTGTGAATTGTCCAGCATTATTTATTTATTTTTATCATCTAGCTCCAAGCTAAGCAGAGCTTGTGTTATGGGTAATAGATAACTGATATACATAATACATAGATATACAGTTTATAACATACGAGTACATAAAAAACGACCAGAACACCCGGAACAAATACCTGCAGATCGTACAAACATTTGGTCCCGAGATCGAACCCGCCTGCGATGCAGACGGACCTTCGTCCAACGCGCCACAGAGGTCGTCGTTAACGCTTCCCAAAGTAATAAAAAGAGAGTGATATTCAAAAAATCTCAGATCGAAGCAGCCGAACAGGAGTGTGTCCTAACGACCGTGTAACGGTGTTCTCGGTACGAGACGCCGCCGCCGCCGCCGCCGTCGTCGTTCGAGCCGTAATCAGATTGTACGGTATTTAGGGCAAAGGTTAAAAATCTTTAACAGAGTTTGGTTGCTAGTGCTATTACAAAAGCCTTAGAGAGATGATTTTCCGAGATGTGCGAGGTAGGTGAGCGGTACGAGGAGTGTAGCGGGCTCTTTTTTAGCTTTTTAGCAAGGCTAGGGTAGGGCCACGGTTGAGTTTGGTGGTTGAAGTTTGGCACACTAACATGGCAGAAGTCATCGTAGTTAAATGACGTAGTTATGACAAACTGGCCTTGGCATTGTTGCGGAAAACTAGGATACATAATTGACAAAAATTCAGGTTTATAGAGCATCCTCCAAGGAGAACGGTATCCAATAATATGTTGATGAAAGAAAGAAAGCAAACAAAATAAACTATCGTATCTCGTATACATATATTATAATGGCAGTAAAGAAACTTGACAAACACTTTGTTAGAGATAGCATGGAAATAAAAGTCGAAAGGAAAGTCTCGGGAGTATAGAAAACGGACAAAGGCAGTTGGGCAATTGTGTAGTTGGGCCGTTGGGTCGAAGCAATCGTCCGAGGGCGATTAGAGGTCAGCCGTCCCTGTCGCACAATCAATTTGAATATGGGAGGGAACATGACAGACAGTTACGGATCATTCTTGAAATTGAATTATTAGAATAAGATTTGTTGAATGGTTAAGTACAAGAAATACCGACTTAGTATTAGGTATATGGTACAGTTTCACAAGTTGCAATTGAACGCGATTATTTTATAAGAACTATTTTTATAATAACTCAGATTAGCGCTTTAAACGAGTTCAGCGCCATATAGTTTGTTTATTGACAGAATTATTAACTGAGATTTGACTGGCAGAATTAATATGCAAAATTTAAGTTATTGTATTATTGGACATAACTTTTAAATATTTAACTCTAATCTAATGTAACCTATAGTGATAGCTTGGGCAATAGTGATAGCTTGGGCAATAGCTTCCTTCTCTGTATTTTTAACACCTCTACTGCTATTACCATTGCGCCTGCCAAGCGTGCTGATTATGGGAATACCCTCTTGTTTAGAGGAGCTGTGTGTGCAGCGCTGGACGTATAAATTCTGATGTGGAACAGCTTGAACAACAGATTTATTTCTACACCTATATAAACTATTTATCCTCTAATGAAATAGAAGACGAAATAAAATGCTAAAACGTTCTGAGAGAAAACCAAGTGGTTTCGTCAGTAACGTCATGGAGTTCTGCGTCTCCAATCATCAAATGGACCCAGAGTCGACCTGACGATGCGGAATGATTCTGCTCATATGATACTCTCACCACATTATAACAAGCTTGGGAAGCAGTACCTACTGTACATAAAGGTTTTTGTTTTCAAATGTCAAAGTTTAATACTACATTTTAATACTCCCACGAAAATCGACGTCGACGGGAGGCTTGGTTGAACAGTTCGGCACAACGTTTGTCATAATGGAAACTGGGGGCAGGTGGAACGATTGGTGGAAAGATTTTTCGATATTTTACCAAATTTGAATTTTTAAGTGCTGTCACTTTATTTGTACGAAATACAAAAATAGGCAAAAAAATTTTTATTACATCTTGTTATTTGATTCTTACTAAAAAAAATCATATTTACGAGAGATAAATAAAGTCGCTAGGGCAAGCAAAGTGTTTAAAAACGTGAAAATTTTAGACTGAGATTTGAACTTAGATTGAATATAAAGATTTACCACCCTGAGTTACCTAGTGTCTTCTATGAGTTCTCATTTTCAACCCACAACAGGTCGAAAATGTAGATAATGCTTTGTTGGTTAACCTTCCCAAGTGTGTTATCTGAATGGTCATAGCAGTTTTCTGTGTCCAAGATTGAATGATTCTCAAGGTAGCTACTACCCTTGTCAATAACTCTCGGCTCATATCCATGTCCAGTCTCGCTCGACCCCTCACTATACACACGGGCCGGCTATTTTGTACGTTTTCTCAGACAAAATGGGTTCGTTCTTACATACATTTGCCGAAAACTGCTCTGAACTCCTAAAAAAATATTTTCAACTGATGTCAGACTGGAAAAAAAACGAAGGTACTTAGTAATAGCGGTAATAGCTTAAAGCTAACCTATGCAGGTGGATTTTAAGTGCTAAAGAGTAAACTAGTCAACGGCGCGAAATCGTCTCGACTCGAAATGCACAATAATTAGGTAATTCCTGAACCGACTACGTAAAAAAATGCGAGAATACTTTTAGCACAAGGGTTATTTTTGAAAAGCTATTGAATGTTACTTTTCAAGATACATTTATTTCAGCTTTTGAACAATTAAACTATGTCGGAACGGGCTTTTTTATAGTTATTTTTCACCATATTTCGCCCAAACTTGGGCTAAAATCAGTGTTGCTACGAAAGTTTGAATCTTGTATGTTAATTTTTTTTTGTATTTGTGGTATATACAAACGTATTATAATGATGAAGAGATTAATTGTTGTTATGCTTAGTTTTGGATGGATAGCGTAGTAGTTGGTAGTTACATGATTAATTGTCGCCATTTCTGTACTGCAAGTTGATTCAGATGTATTGGTAAGCTTATACTGTTTCTGCCACTCTTTGGCTGCATTTTGATTGAACCAATGAGCAATGGGGGGAAGTCGTTTGAGTGAAACAAGCTCGAATCTTTAATTTATAAATGAAACATAGTAACATAAGAATCGACCAACCGAGTTTTTCAATAAAAGGAAGTCTGATGCACCATGAGTTGACATGGTAATCAAGTGGTCTCAAAGGATGCTCGTTTTGACAGCCCATAATACAGCCTGTCAAGCCGAGTCAAGGCTCCATATGACTTGACCAACACATGAGCTAATTAGGAAGCTAATACGGCTGGCAAGTTTTTTTATGGAAATAGCGAAAACACTCCTATTTAGTTTCCCGTTTTTCAATGTCCTCGAGTGAGAAAGCAATATTTCGTTCAATATATCAGCCAGTTCCGCTCCGGCCTGGCCCCGGCCCTACATCACAAAGGTCCTGGTTATCTAGCCATGTCACTCGTCAATATCCGAACTGATCCCATCACCAGCCACCGTCGACCCCTCACCCTTCCACGGCTGGTTGGAATCCGGTGGTGAGATGAATTTCACGGGGGTCCTGCTCTGCTGGTCGTGTCAGATGCTGTGTCAGCTACACCGATATTGTTGAATCGTTTTATTATTTTCATTTGGAATAGTGGAACGCACTTAAACTCGGGTTTCTTGTTAAATATGACAGAGAATGGTACCTACCTGGCCTACCTGGGTGTTGTTACAGTACTGAGTCAGGTAAAGTAATCAATAGTAACCTATTTATAGTGATTTGTTTAGTTGACCAGGTAAAAATGAGCTGAGAGAAAAAAATACGGATCTTAAAAGAAATCAATTCAGGCCCCAGTTTACATTTTTTGGGACATTGTAGTTGAGGAAAACACTATAAAATAACCTTTTCATTTCATTTATTAATTGCTAATATGTACATAGGGTTGGTAGCTTCACATCCAAGTTTAGCCTAAGTAAGTACATACACCCTGTTGGGCACTGCATGTAATTTACATTGTTATTTATTAGCATTAGTTATCATGCTAATTTACAATTTTATTCATAATCTCTCATATGTATAAGGATTTAATTAAAGTTACTATTTGGTCATGTTATTGTTAAAAATATTAAAATAAAAAAATCTAATGTCTCATGTACCTTACATTTTGTGCCATCTGATCATAATTATGCTCTTCTGGTTTCGAGAGCGTTGTACTGAAGACACCCTTGAGAAACCTAGTTGGGTGCATGAATGGATAGTACCCAAAAACGCGCTTGTACCGGGACCTAAGACACGCCTTTTGGACCTTCTCCAGTTACAAAGCGTGCGTACTTTTGTAGGGATTCGTAAATCTCGAGCGTTTCTTAGCACAAAGCCAAGTCTCTCAAAAGATGAGAGATGTGGTCTTGAAAAATGAGTTTTCGGTCAAAAGTCACTCCTAAATCCTTGATTACCGTTTCTTTACAAATCAAGTTGCCATGAATCTTGTAATCAAAGCATACCGGCTTTTCCCGCGTATGAAAGACACTCTACGTGCTCTACAAGGTCCTGTAAATCATTGACCATTCAATTTATGAAAACAATAATGTTGTTGTTTGGGCGGCTTGTGAATGAAAGCCAAAGATGGCGGCGTGGGAAACGTGCCAACCAGCCAATCAGCGGGCCTCTTGTAAGAACTTGAGAAAACTTTTTTTTACTATAAAAACTATCGTAGTTTGTCAAATTCATTACGGATGTAAGCGAGTTAACTACGAACCTTATTTGTGTTGGGTGAACACCAGCGTTTCATCCCCTTAACAAGGGACTTCTTCAGGGTGAGTGCTATATGCATCTGTATTTAGTGTCCTACTCATAGTATTCTACAATATACTCGAAAATGACTAGAAAATGCCAGAAATAGATATGAAAAAGTCCAGTACAACTTTATTCCGTGTCGATTGGCCACGCAAACCGTGGGTTCTCGACAGGTTTAATTACAAACTGATCCGTGTTAATTACAACAATTCAAACCTACTCAAGTCCATACTCTGGCCAAACTGATATTCAATGTTTATAAATATTGCCTCCGTACTAAACCTAAAAATCACTTTCTTGTTGTCAGTTTTGAGTCAAAATGTGCACAACTTGTCGATTAGAGTTTTTTCCTACATTGCACAATGCCGACAATAACTTTACAAGTTCGATGGCAAAAGAATCATGCATTTTTGCGTTGTAAGTTGTTATAAACATTGATAACGGTTGGCATAAAAGTAGAATTCTGTGTGTTAATAGTACATTATGATACTAGTGAAGTAAGTTGAAAATTACAGCCGAGGCGATATTGTTAGCCCGAGCCGTAGGCAAGTACAAGAAAGCAGAGGCTCTAATTATCAAAGCGCACGTGTGTCATACGACGTTTTATAACATATTTGCGAGTAAATAAATAAAACTCGGACTTTCGAATAAATTTTCATACGCTTGTATCTATCGGTCGATTTTTCGGGCAAGAGGCTTAGAGTAGCCTTTTTCGCTGCCTCTGAGACTTCTGGCGGTGTTGAATTAATAAATTCATCATTACTTGACGACATTTCCAAGTAAAACAATACAGCGAAAAGAAAAGCACCCGGAATAATTTTTACTTCTTCTCAAATTAGCGATGCAAGCGCATTAGCGCTTTTTTTTAAGGCAAAGGCACAAAAACAGCCAGTGTTACTAATAAAGTAAATTAATATTTTTGTGTTTTGTTACAGATAAATGGTTTTTATGGTTGATATTAATTAAATAAAAGAATTAAATGTTTATTTATTATATTTTATCTTCTAAAGTTAATTTTATTCATAAAATGATGACCACTTTTATGACATAAAAACTCTTTGCTTAGATTTAAAAAAGTTCCGTTAGTTTTAGACCATAGACATAGAATTTTTCACTACAGACGGAGCATCTTGATGAACCGCGCATTTTACATTACATTACCGCACTAGTGTGTAATGAGATACATTACAGTATTGAAATTGGTGCAATAAGAGAGAGAGAGATTTACGATCAAATGTGTTATAAATAACATTTACACAACGCTTAACAATAATCTACTATCACTTTAGATAAGAATAAGACGAAGCTTATATATTCTACTCTTAAGATCGCAAAGTGTCATGGATCGTAAATCTAAGTGAAAAGGAGGTGACACATTTTCCAAAACGCGTTTTCACTTTTCTTGTTCAAAAAGTGTGTTTTATAGCGTAGTTTATCGATCGTAAGACTCGAGAATACGCCCTTGGGAGAAAAAGTATTTTTTCTTTTTAATTATTTTCAGCCAATATACTCTACTAAGACACTCGTCCTCTTGCATAAAAGCTCAACTTTTTGGTGTACCATTTACAAAGAACATACATTTCATTTGAATTTATTTTGAAAATGAAACTGAGAGCGCCTTTTAGGTCATTGTTGGATGTTTTGTCTGGTGATTCATACCTCCGTGGTAGAATGCGAAAAATGCGTTGGTAGGTAGTAACTTTGTGTTCCGCGTAACGAAGATAAGACACAAAAAGTTGGAATCAATCGGCGCGAAATCTCTGGAACATTTGTTTACTACAAATACATATAACTAAGATGAACTTGGCTATTACCATCAAAGGAAAATTAATTTAAAAATATAATAATAATAGTCATTTAAATAATAGTATGCAAATGAGACGGAATTATTATTTATTATTATTTATTGAATAACGACAAATTCGTGAAGTAAAGAAGTGAAATCGGTGTGGAATGTTTACTGAAGGTAAGTTTTGCATGTTCTATTATCTCACACTCGAAGTGAAAAGTATCGTTTTCAGTGTGGGCAAAACCACCTTTTATACCTAATTCTTGTCACCCTCGCTCGCTCCGCTCGAGAGTATGAATACCCTTGTCTATAAAAGGGTGGTTTCATCATCATCATCAGCCTACATTAGGCCACTGCTGGACAGAGGCTCCCCTAATGAGCGCCATAGCGCCCAGTCTTCAACTTGCCGCATCCAGCATCTGCCAGCAGTCTTTCGCAAATCGTTATCCCATCTGGTCGAAGGGCGTCCTACACTACGTTTGCCGAGTCGCGGTTTTCACTCAAGAACAAGGTTTACCCCAGCGGTTGTCGGTTCTTCTCGAGTTATGGCCAGCCCACTGCCACTTTAGCTTGCTAATCCTTTAAGCTATGTCGATAACCTTAGTTCTCCGTCGGATGTATTCGTTGCGAATCCTATCCTTAGAGAAACTCCGAGCATAGCTCTCTCCATAGTTCGCTGGGCGACTTTAAACTGGTGGACCAGCCCTACCGTGAGTGTCCACGTCTCAGCTCCGTAGGTCATGACGGGTAGGACGCACTGATTGAAAACTTTCGTTTTCAAGCATTGCGGTATGGATGACGAGAAGATTCGACGTAGCAAACGCGGCCTGCTGGCCTTGCTGGAACCTCCTCTTGGCCTCCTTTTCGGTTTTTTTTATTAATTTTTGGTTCAGTCCCTAGTAAAAAAAACTATTTTCGTATTGATCGTATTTTATGTCATGAACAAAAGACTTCGCACGTTATAATCAAAACGGAGAACCTTTTCCTTTTTTGCCGGTTCTAAATAAACAGAATTCCACCCTCTCTTTCATAAACCCTCCCACCTAGCTGTCCGTAGTTAGATTTAGTATGGTAGGTAGATTATCGATGTAGGGTAGAGCATCTATCTATGTCAATATGCCCTCGTTGATTTACTCGGCAGTGATATTGCTCCGCGGTGACACTTCATATTTCTCTCTCGTCACGCGATGCGGCATTTATTACTTTTCCGGCGATAGCACGATGGATAGCTGTCGTTTGATTTTAGTTTTTACTCTGGCTTTTATACTGATGTCAGTCAGAAACTTTTTGGAATGAAATGAAACTAGGTAGGCTGGTCAGTTTTATATGTGGACCCCTAAAGGTCTAAATAAAAATATAAAAATTCTGGTCATTTTTACGCAATTATATTCAGCCCCGACCCAAGTAAAAGTAGAGCTTATGATAGAATAGGTAAGTGGGTTTGGCGCTATTCGGTACAAGACAAGAGGGTGCCGCCGTACATTCACTAGCAGCGCCTCGCGATTGCGCCCGAGTAACTACCCGTTCCCGTGAGAATGCCGGGATAAAACATAGCTTAGGTCACTCCCTGAAAAGTAAGCTTTCTAATGATGAAAGAAATTTTTTAAAAGGTCAAGTAGTTTTTTAGTTTACTCTTTACATATAAAAATAGAAATCTTTGCTCTTTAATTAGAAATTTTTCCACTTAATTATTAGTTTAGTGTAGATTTATATTAGTAGAGAAAAACATTCGTCTTGTGAAAACCGTTCTGAGTAAAAGTGCGAATCGACCGAATAACACCAGTTCATGTATCCAAGATTAGGTTCGGTTTACCAACAAACAAACAAGACTTCCTTGTCAAATGCTAACTAAAACGTTAATTTACCGTTGTCGGTCAACAACGTAAACTAATCAGTCAACACATTTCGAACGACGCGTTCACAAACCACTTCTAGGTCTACTCCTATATTTACCTACATATACTCCAGCGAAATTACATATAAATGTTTGTAAGCAAAACACAACAGCAAATCCAAAACTAGCGTGCAGTTTGGCTTCGAGTTATAAACTTATAACCAATGAATCTCAGATGTTAGCGAAACGACAAGGAATGTGGATTGCGTAAAAAAATACACGACAAAAGATTTAATTTTAGGTTACGCGTTGGTGCTAATAACAAAGTTTTCACATCGCATTTAACTGGAATAAAGACCTACCTGCGGGTTTAGTTGATGCGCGGCGGTTCAGCATGAGTGACTGACTCATCCATCACCTCGCCGCTGTCCTATAGGCATGGCCACGTTGATTTCCCACACAGGCATCCGTTCTGAACAACGATATTTTTGGCATCGTTCTTGGGGTTCCGGTATTAGTTTTTTAGCAAGAGATTCAAAGTGGTGGTTAAGGTTGACTAAGGCCAACGGTAGGGTGTGCTGATGCATACATATATTCGGTGGCGATTGGTATTAATCCGTAACGCTTTAGGCTTTAGTAAAGTTGTCGCTTGCATCAAGTGTTCACCGTTTTACCATCCGTTGCCTACAACGCATACCGATCGTTCGGTTAGTCAATAACGATGTTGGTACAAACAACCATCTCTACATCTCTACATCTCTACATCTCTACATCTCCTGCCTCTCGGCTGACGGATTGCGAATGCCGTGTGTGCGTACTGCTTGTATTATCAACGGTAAACGAGGAATAATAGACCTTATAGGCTGAATGTAAGGTTTGGTTGGTAAATAACGGAGATTTAAAAAATGGCGTCCAACGTGGGGCAAGATTACTTGTGCCTAAGTCATAATTATTAACATTGCCTATGGAATATTAATATTTTTGTTATGAAAACTGTAATGTTGTATCTGAGAATCGAAATTTAGTTTATGTCCAACGCGGGACACAGTTATAAAACACATCTACATCAGCTTTAAATAAAAATTAAAAAAACTAACATTTAATAGTTAGGTACCTACAGTGTCTATTCTCAGAAATAAAATATCGTTTAGTTTAGAGAAAAGAAAACATCAAAATTATTTTCTCTCGAATTGGCGCCCAAGCTCGTGCTCAAACAAAAACGTTTCCAACGCACACAAACTATCAACCACACAAGGCTAACTGTCAGAATGCATCCGTTCTAACGATTCCTTTGTTCCATTCAGACTGAACCCCGCATGTAGGAGAGCCACAGCGTGGATGTGGAATATACAGAATGCCCGACGGGCCAGGCTGACCGCTAACAAAGCGAAACCAAACTTTGTTTGACAATTTTTTTGTTATAAATATGATGAAATTCATGATTGGAGGCACCTGTCCACCCCCGCCCCCCCCCCGCCCGCGCTACCGCCGTGCAATCAAAACTGCAGCGCCACAGTTGAGTAGGTTCAGTGCGACAACTTCATTAAGTAAAACACTTTCATAATTTATTTTGAACTAGTTTCTGCCCCCGGCTTCGCTCGTGTTGTTTCTATGGAAATGTTTTAAGGTTATTTCTATCCCATGGGAACTTATCTAAGTAATTATAAGTAGCCCATGTTTTATTCCAGGCCTAGAACTACCTTTATGCTTAACTACCTGACCTGACCGCGATTTAGCGTGTATTAGTAATAACTCCCTAAGTAGTGTCTAACCCTAAGTAGTGTCTAACCCTAAGTAGTATCGTTTTCCATGTACACTATCAACGATAAAGTTTAACAACCAATCCTTTACGGTTTTAAAGTTATTATGAGAAAACCTATAAACCCCCTCATGTGAATTTCCAAAAATCTGTCCTTAGCCGGTGCCTACGTCCTTATAGGAAACTCCATGCAACATTTCAGCTTCGTAGCTCTTGTAGTTGAGGAGATCTCTTAATGAGTCAGCCAGTTTATTCTTTTATATTTACAAACCTTTCGTTAATAACTAAACGATTAGTACCTACCTCTCTAATGTACATCCGAGTACCACGTTTGAAGTCGCAGATAGAAGTTTAGGTAAGTAAATAATATAACATAATAACTGAAGAATGAGAATAAAAAAAATGTTTGCCTGGAAGAGATCGCTCAAAGCGATAAGGCCGCCCTTTGTACTTCCTTTATTCCGTGTATTTCCTTTTGCATTGTATTTTGTGTTGGTGTGGTACAATAATGAGTTTTCTATCTATCTATCTAAACTAAATTTTCATACAACTGCCTGGTAGCTTTTCTAGTTCCTGAGAGAAGTCAGTAAGTGGCCTAACTTTGACTCCGAGTCATTCGTCAATTCAAACCATCCAACTTCTCCCAATTTGTGTGAGTCGATAAATAGCAAAAAAAAAATTCGTTCTGCAACTCACACCACCCTTTGTTTACAGTCACCGAAAAAAGCAGACTAGGATCTAATATTTATTATTGTGCTAAACCGCCATTGTTTGTAAACTTCGTTGTTTTTTAATGAGTGTGTGTGTGTGTAAGGAGATGAGTGTGAGTGTGTGTATGGAAGGAGATCCATTAAATTGAAAATAACAAACAGACTATCGCATGTCAGACGTAAGATGATCTCATGGTTAAAATTTTACAATTTAAAGGTAGCGTTAAAATTTTTAATTAAATTTTAAAATAATGTTAGGTAACTTCAAATTTTTATGATTACTTGACGTCTTTTCTTTTCATCTAATCTATTTTGGACATATTTCAAAACTATGAAAATGGGACAAGTAGGTTACATTACCAAAAGCAGTATAAAGACCGATTTTTTAAAATCGATAACTTTTTTCTTGTATCCAGTCAAGCTCATTTCTGAGCGCGAGTCTCCTGCCTGTGCGGACACTACACCACTACCACTAGGCCTTAACATTTACGAAAAACCGAGAGCTGGTGAGTATCTGGCACAGCGCATCAGCATTGCTATACAGCGGGGCAATGCAGCCAGTGTCTTAGGCACGCGCGCAACTGGTATTGATATGGATCAGTTGAGCTACCTGTAGATTGTTTGCAACAGCCTGTATTCACTCAATTGTAACAAGTTGTTATAATTGGTTTTTATTAAATTAAAATTTTCTTTCTACAAAAGCTTGAAAATTATCGTTTTCACTTGTTTTCACTGTTACAATGGCAAATAGGTTACTGCGTGAATAGTTTCGCTACACTGTGCCGCGCGACTTTTTATTTATTTTGGTGCTTTTGTTCAGCAATCAGTCGCTTGTTAGCGAATGTTCCCGCTCGCCCCGCGCCCCGCGCCCCGCGCCCCGCGCCCCGCGCCCCGCGCCCGCACGCGCCGTGAGTGGCTCTGTGGTTAGCTTGTCACTAATAAAGGGATTGCTTGATGAAAGGATAAAACTACACACTAACATTGTAGATGCGAAAGTGTGGATGTCTAGATGTTTGGATGTTTGTTACCTTTTAACGCCAAAACTACTGAGGAATAGAATTTTGCTTGAAGGTAGTTTTAGGTGTGGAATAAAATATGGGTTACTTTTTATCTCATCAATCAGTTTCTAAGAGATATAAATAATCTTAAACGACGTAACGAAGTCGCGGTCAAAAACTAGTTAATTATAAATAACTAATGGTTGAAACAGTTTTTATTTTACAACAATTATAAACAGGTTACAATTCTAAAATTTATCGCCATCGTTGTAAAAATCAGCGACAGATGCGCCACCATGATCAATGGGTTGAATGTAAGACATGGATAGTAATAAATATGTTAGAGTTCTGTAAAAAAACTCACCCCGACAAAGCAATATAAAAAGATTAAAAGAAACTACAATGTACAGACAATAAAAGACATTGCATCTGTACTACACAGTCGGCACCCCGCCGGAACTCCAGACACCCACCGAGTCCCGCGGGCTCGGGCTCGGGCTCGGAGAGGTTGCTGCATGTGCTGCATGTGCTGCATGTGCTGCTTGTACGGAGAGGTTTAACGGGCGGTGGTTCGTTTCTGATTAGAACTCTTTCCAGAAGGACTTTTTTATTTTATGACCCTTGATAAGTTTTCTTGTTCTTTTTTTCGATTACTTACGTGATTGTCATCTCGTGACCGGCACTGTGTCATGTACTGGACGATTACTTACGTGATTGTCATCTCGTGACCGACACTGTGTCATGTACTGGACGATTACTTACGTGATTGTCATCTCGTGACCGACACTGTGTCATGTACTGGACGATTACTTACGTGATTGTCATCTCGTGACCGACACTGTGTCATGTACTGGACGATTACTTACGTGATTGTCATCTCGTGACCGACACTGTGTCATGTACTGGACGATTACTTACGTGATTGTCATCTCGTGACCGGCACTGTGTCATGTACTGGACGATTACTTACGTGATTGTCATCTCGTGACCGACACTGTGTCATGTACTGGACGATTACTTACGTGATTGTCATCTCGTGACCGACACTGTGTCATGTACTGGACGATTACTTACGTGATTGTCATCTCGTGACCGACACTGTGTCATGTACTGGACGATTACTTACGTGATTGTCATCTCGTGACCGACACTGTGTCATGTACTGGACGATTACTTACGTGATTGTCATCTCGTGACCGACACTGTGTCATGTACTGGACGATTACTTACGTGATTGTCATCTCGTGACCGGCACTGTGTCATGTACTGGACGATTACTTACGTGATTGTCATCTCGTGACCGGCACTGTGTCATGTACTGGACGATTACTTACGTGATTGTCATCTCGTGACCGACACTGTGTCATGTACTGGACGATTACTTACGTGATTGTCATCTCGTGACCGACACTGTGTCATGTACTGGACGATTACTTACGTGATTGTCATCTCGTGACCGGCACTGTGTCATGTACTGGACGATTACTTACGTGGTTGTCATCTCGTGACCGACACTGTGTCATGTACTGGACGATTACTTACGTGATTGTCATCTCGTGACCGGCACTGTGTCATGTACTGGACGATTACTTACGTGATTGTCATCTCGTGACCGACACTGTGTCATGTACTGGACGATTACTTACGTGATTGTCATCTCGTGACCGACACTGTGTCATGTACTGGACGATTACTTACGTGATTGTCATCTCGTGACCGGCACTGTGTCATGTACTGGACGATTACTTACGTGATTGTCATCTCGTGACCGACACTGTGTCATGTACTGGACGATTACTTACGTGATTGTCATCTCGTGACCGACACTGTGTCATGTACTGGACGATTACTTACGTGATTGTCATCTCGTGACCGGCACTGTGTCATGTACTGGACGATTACTTACGTGATTGTCATCTCGTGACCGGCACTGTGTCATGTACTGGACGATTACTTACGTGATTGTCATCTCGTGACCGACACTGTGTCATGTACTGGACGATTACTTACGTGATTGTCATCTCGTGACCGGCACTGTGTCATGTACTGGACGATTACTTACGTGATTGTCATCTCGTGACCGGCACTGTGTCATGTACTGGACGATTACTTACGTGATTGTCATCTCGTGACCGACACTGTGTCATGTACTGGACGATTACTTACGTGATTGTCATCTCGTGACCGGCACTGTGTCATGTACTGGACGATTACTTACGTGATTGTCATCTCGTGACCGACACTGTGTCATGTACTGGACGATTACTTACGTGATTGTCATCTCGTGACCGACACTGTGTCATGTACTGGACGATTACTTACGTGATTGTCATCTCGTGACCGGCACTGTGTCATGTACTGGACGATTACTTACGTGATTGTCATCTCGTGACCGGCACTGTGTCATGTACTGGACGATTACTTACGTGATTGTCATCTCGTGACCGACACTGTGTCATGTACTGGACGATTACTTACGTGATTGTCATCTCGTGACCGACACTGTGTCATGTACTGGACGATTACTTACGTGATTGTCATCTCGTGACCGGCACTGTGTCATGTACTGGACGATTACTTACGTGGTTGTCATCTCGTGACCGACACTGTGTCATGTACTGGACGATTACTTACGTGATTGTCATCTCGTGACCGACACTGTGTCATGTACTGGACGATTACTTACGTGATTGTCATCTCGTGACCGACACTGTGTCATGTACTGGACGATTACTTACGTGATTGTCATCTCGTGACCGACACTGTGTCATGTACTGGACGATTACTTACGTGATTGTCATCTCGTGACCGACACTGTGTCATGTACTGGACGATTCAAATCTTTGTGTACAGGATAAACATCCGAACAAATCCTATTCCCAAGGTGATAATTTTTGCTGTTGACACGTCACCAAAACGGGTCACTAGAATGCACGACAATTTATTGTGCGGCCGACTGATGTACACCCTGATAATTCGTGTCCAAACCTATCAAAACCTATTAAAATTGGAAACCATGACACGGATTATCAGGGTGTACATTATTCGGCCGTACAATAAATTGTCGTACATTATAGTGACCCACCAAAACTATTGAAACAGGAGAAGCAGCTGGCTGGCTGGATCACCATGTAAGGTTCGGTGGTCGGCGCGCTGAGGCGCTCCAATGAAACAGGAGAGGCAGCTGGCTGGCTGGATCACCATGTAAGGTTCGGTGGTCGGCGCGCTGAGGCGCTCCAATGAAAAGAAGTTCACTGTTCTGAATCCCAATTTATTGTGTCACTTCCAAGTAGCAATTGATACATAATGCAAGACATATACCTCAGCTAAGATATCTTGTACAGATATAAAGGTATGCCTCTATTCAGCCCGACCCGAGATGCATACATCTCTAATGGATCGGGCTGAATGATTTGATTCCAAAAAAACACACGCGGACTGTGTAGCAAGTAGGTAAATATACGCGATAAATACCCGAAAAATAATGAGGTTTATTATCCATACTAATATTATAATGAAGAAAGATTTGTTTGTTTGAATTGAATACGCTCTGAAACTACAGGGCCGATTTGAAAAATTCTTTCACCATTTAGAATCCTACATTATCCTTGATGAACATAGTCTATAGTGAAAATATTAGGTATATTATTATAGACTATGTTTATCAAGGATAATGTAGGATAATAAATGGTGAAAGAATTTTTCAAATCGGCCCTGTAGTTTCAGAGCGTATTCAATTCAAACAAACAAATCTTTCTTCATTATAATATTAGTATGGATAATAAACCTCATTATTTTTCGGATAAAAGCCGGCGCAGACCATTATGTTAGTAAATTATAATGTTGTACGTTATTGATTACTAAAGCTATCTAGCTATTATCTTATTGTAAGTCAAAGACTCGCTCAAACAACTAATCGGCCATCGTCTACGTTTCCACTTGCAGCACACACTATAGGTAGGTATGTGCATGGAGACTCACCCTTGACTTGTACAGCATAGCCTAGACTAGACGTTCCATTTCCGCAGTGAACTTACGCACGCGTGCACCGCCCCAATTGTTTCTATTGTAAATAAGAGTTTTTATTTAATTCTATTATTATTTGATTGTTATTTTCTTTCTCAATGAAGAACTATATTTTTACTATGAAGGATCTAAACTAGGTACTTCCTTCTGCGATCAAATCCTCTGTCACCAGACCAAGAAATCAAAATATGCGTTTAAAATACCGTTCGAATATTTTGTATCTTTGCTTTGTATAATAATATTCGGCGTCTCAGCTTATTGCAAGAACTAGTTGTTATCTCGGAACTCTACCAAGCCCCGAAGAACCGACTACGTAGCTGTAAGTACGTAATGCAATTCTCTTTGTTCCAGCAACAAAATATCAAGAACCCTCCAGCAGAGATTAGAGCTCGCATCGCAGAACAAAAGAGACAATCCCGGGAATCTCTAATAAGCTAAATATCTCAAAGCTCCGACGCCTGACGTGTTTAAATAAAATACACTTTTATTTCTCGTTCTCTTGTTGCTAGGGTTAGCAATTTATTTTGAAATTAGCTTTGGCTGGGTTTTAGTTGAAATGGAAGCGATCGGGCTTCGTTACTCGATCGTGTTTACTTACGAAACATGTGCAGTTGAAACTGATACTTTTGTGGGAACGGCTGACCTGAAGTCCTGAACCATTGTTGTTCCAATACACATACCATGAGATATTTAGATATTTCACATGTGAGTTACTTCAGTTTAACTTCAAAGGGTTGTTTCTAAATTTTGTATTCAAGGCTTTGCATCTAAAAAGGCAGGGAGATCTAGAAAACTTGCTAAGTACTCGTTCACGGATTTGTAATGTTTGCAGCTGATCCGGTAGGCGAACCTATGTACCGATACCTACTGTTCATTCACAATAATCTGTCTCTCTGTTTTATACTTTTCACGAGAAAATGTCTAATACCGTAAGGAAATTTCACTAGGATACATAGATGATATTGTGCCATCGTAGGAAGTACCACAGGCAAGCTTAGGTAATTCAAAGCATCATTTCACGAATTCGCAACGGATACTAATAATCCTCTACTCGAAACTTATCCGTTGATGTGCACAATAAGTTATATCCTCGTCTGTGTGCGACGTCAAGTGCAGAACTTAACTCATTCAACTCCGCCCCTGTCGCCCCTGTCGCCCCTGTCGCCCCTGTCGCCTGTAGGGACTAACCTCTATGTACAATCTGGCTAACGATATACCTGGTCGAGATCTAACATTTGAGTTTCAATTTAGAAGTAAATTTGTGCGTGTTTTGTAAAAAATTGCAATACTGTAAGTAATTTTTTAGATGCCTATAATACGACAACATTTTGTGAAAAAGATTTGCATATCATTTCGCGCTCACAGGAGTGGGACAGGGCACAGCACGCAAATTAAAAAATCAACTTTTGGTTATTTTTTATTATTTAGAACATTATTTAAAAGACGCAACAAAAAAATGTTCGTTATAATTAGTTCAATTACCTACGTACTAATCATGACTTCTGTGTTTATTAAGAAATTTAATAAAGGTGTTAATAAAAATTTTGAGATTACTTTGCGATTTATTTCTGTCTAGATTTTATGGATTTGTGTGTTCCAAACATAATATCACGGATAAATAATATACGTAAGTCCTGAACCCAACAGTTTACCTTTAAATTTTAAAGTTAAATATTCAGTAGTTTGGAGGCTATGGACTTCCTTCGGAGTCGATTTGGATATCATAGGCCCATGTAATGATAGGTGTAGACATAGACATTTATTTATTTGAGATATCATAGGCCCATGTAATGATAGGTGTAGACATAGACATTTATTTATTTGAGATATCATAGGCCCATGTAATGATAGGTGTAGACATAGACATTTATTTATTTGAGATATCATAGGCCCATGTAATGATAGGTGTAGACATAGACATTTATTTATTTGCTGCTGCAATACAAAACGTACATAAAAATATAAGTTGTAAAAAAAAGTGATAAAAAAGGCTGAGTGCTGTGTTACAGCAGCAAAAAGGTCTCGGCTCAGCATGATTGCCTTACTACTCTGAAGTATCTACTTCAGGGCGCTGAATATTCTGCCGAAACCATTATGATCACAAGACCCTGTGAGTGAGGCTTACAATTAGAGTAAGTAGTGTTATTTTTTGTGTTTATAAGTAAGTAATATACTTGGATACAAATAATAATAATAATTAACAGTATGTGACTGGTGCGTGTCTGACTGTGTGAAGCGGATATAAATAATGCAATTCTCTCTTCACAGGGTCCTGTGTTCCTGTGTTCCTGTGTTCCTGTGTTCCTGATTCTGTTCACAAACATTTCAATCGTTATTTTATTTATCAGAGTCTGTTTCATGGTTAGCAGTTTCACATTTACAAATACCGTGTGTTTGTAAATCTTACGCGAAACCAGGTCATTGGAAAAAGATACTTTAGAAGCAAATCTCTTTGTATTTTCAGCAAGAACTGAGAAATGGGTTTGCATAAAACGGTAGGTGCATAAAATGTGCAGGAAGCGTTCATATCTGCAGCGATCCGCAGATATGGAAGCAGTTAACCCACTTGGCGTTCGGAAATATCTGGATATTTCCGGTAAAATCTGCCATTTTCCGGAAAAATCCAACGAAAACAAACAGAATTATTCAAAAACCGCGGCAATCTCCATTGTCAACGAATAATAACGGCGATGAAAGGCGAATGACTTCATCAGAAGGGTCGGTCGTGGAGGATCAGATCTAAATAAAAATTAAGCCAGCTTCCCTTTCGAGGGGTTGTATTGTTGTAGGAAGGTTGTAATCAGGCCGCGGAATTTGTTGTAGGAAGGTTGTAATCAGGCCGCGGAGTTCGTTGTGAGCTGACCTGAAAATCGAAGGCATCATCCAAAAGAGGAATGTAATTTGATGGTCATGATTTTTATGTTTAAAACATGTTTAGACCAAATATCTTATTTCTTTTATTCAATATTTAATATTTTAAAAACTAAACAAATACGGAGTGCAATAATAATAACTGAGTTTTGTATATTCATGTACCTATGTCGAATTTGTATTTTATTCTTCTGTAATTTCTTTTTTTCCTGTCACGAAAAATCTATTAACATTGATTGAAAATATCTAAGTATCTGTCTATAATTTTCTCTACAGATACAATCTACAGAAGCAAGGTAGGCTTGTAGGTACAGGTACTATTATCACAAGCGAAATAAACTCCGTCTGTTTGTCCGTAGCTTTTCACGGCTAGGAAGGTACCTACTGTCTCTACTGCCTAAGTCTAGGTCTCACTGGAGGGATCAGACTTTTTGTCTTTAATAATAATCTTGACCTCTGTGGCGTGGTGGGCCAAGGCCCGCCTGCGACGCAAGAGGTTACAGGTTCGATTCCTGCCTTGGGACAAATATTTGTACGATCTGCAGTTATTTGTTCCGGGTGCTCTCGCTCATGTAGTGTAATTGTATTATGTATATCGTTATCTGATACCCATAACACAAGCTCTGCTTAACTTGGGGCTAGATAATGCTGTGTGAATTGTCCAGCATTAATTTTTTTTATTATGGAAGCGACTAAACGTGGAGGACGTCGCGGCCTGTAGGCCTTGTTCTCTGCCTTTTGATAGATAACCTTTATTCTTTATTCTCTAAATGCAGTCAGTCAGTTCGCTAAGTCCAGTCAAACTCCTCCGTAATAACATCTCGCGCTGCATGTCGCCCCCGCCAGGCAGAACTTACTATCTGCTAGAGTTATGAGTTCTGGGCGGAACACACTTGTAAGGCCGGAACAGCATTGTTACACATATTATAAGAGATTCACATGACACCAGACGATTATTGGTGAGAAGTTTTATCAGCTGTGCATTCTTAAAAATCTTGGTTGCAAAAACAGTTCTTAATGGTTTGTTATCACGATCACTCTAGGTGATTGACAGACATTTGTGTTATCCAATGATGTTATAGTACTTGTAGAGTGTTACGAGACAATTGTGCTTAACTATCAAACATTATGTTCCTCCAGAATACCAGATTAGCAAAAAGGTTTCTGTCATGAATCAGAGGTTATCTCTGATAACCTCTATCTAGCACACGTACGTCGACGCTGCACCTAAACGTGCCTCCCAAAAAAAACAGGGGACATTTTGCCACAATCAGCACGCTTGGCAGGCGGGGATTGGTGACCTCAGTGTGGTGTTAAAATACCCTGGAACTGCTGCCTTCCTCTGGTAGGTTCCCGTAGTCGGCTCATACGACATCCACGGGCTGAGTAGTAGTGGTCGATTCTTACGCCGCGATGACCAGCTCTGTAACTTAGCGTAAATGCTGATAGTGTTGTATAGCTGTAGCACCCCCCCCCCTCCCCCCTGCCCTGTCACCCGACGCCCGGCATGATGAACTGCCCGTCAGATTACAAGGATATTAATTGTACTTTTTACTTCCGAAACCGGATCTTGGCTCTTAAGCTTACTTTATTTAATTAGAACCTTCCTCCGTTACAAGGATCCGAGACTCTGACTACAGACAGCTCCATCGATTGGTGCGCCACCAAGCTACAGGGTGGTTCGTAAGATTGAAGTCTAATTATACTGCATCTGGGCTATCAATTACAAAATTTCTTTGATCAAGAAGATTCGAGAAATTTTGAAAACCGTTTGGCTGTCGTAAAGAAAATGAGTCAATGTTATTTAAGGTTAAAATTCATGGCCACTTTTCTTTAAAAACTCCGTTTTTTTTAAACAAAGTTTCCCAATAAGTACACACAAATGTTGTGTATGATAATTGCCATGAATAATGAATTTGAAAGTCCCTAAGTACTAAGTAGGAAAAGTCAATTTTCAACTTAAAAGGCAGACAGATAGATGGTATCTCGACATAATTTTCTTTTAAGTAAAAATTACCCATTAAGTCACGTGCAGAACTAACCAGCCCCTACTTAATGTGTATAACTCACCCTTGACCGGAATCTGTCCTGCCTCACTAAACAGCACTGAAAAGACATTACTCCGAATGAACCCTAAGCCTGGATTGTGGCGTACAATCGTCGCCTGGAACATGGCACATTATTTTGTATTTTTAAAAAACTTCTTTCGAATGTCCTAGGAGATAAACTACGCTGGATTATCACAACGTTACTTAGTTCTGTTTCTGTTTGATTGTAAGACAATAGTTTGTACAGTAATGCATATTTTTTGCTGTTTGGGGCATCGCAAAATGAAATAAATAAATAATGCTGGACAATATTCACACAGCATTATCTAGCCCCAAGCTAAGCAGAGCTTGTGTTATAGGTACTAGATAACTGATATACATAATATAATACAATACATAGATAGAATAAATAAAGAAAATAAAATTCTTTAATATCAGATAACGGGATCCATAATTTAACTAAAGGACGTCTTATTTTGGAAAAGTCCAGTAGTTTTTTTGGGAAAATGGAGAGTGCGTTTGTCTGTGAAATTTTTAAACCAATCTATGTATTGTATATAGATTGGTCTCGATCTCTATCTATCTAGATAAAGATCGAGATAGCCAGGTCACTATAGACACAAAAATAGTGATCAAATAACAAATACTCCGACAGAACTTAATTTTAGTAAGGACCCTGGGTACACCAGTAGAAATAAACCCAATTATTAATTAATTATTAATTTCTCGGTACTTTATAATGTTGATTTCATTTACAATAAAGTCAAAATATTGCTTGTATCCATGTTAGTATTTTCTGGGAGTGCCATAGCACAGCCATGAGTTGTTCAGTAATATTGCACCGCACTCTGGTAATAATCCCAGGATTGAGTAGACCAGTATTCTTTTCTTTAGTATTCTCTATGTTGATATTCTTTAGTGATCTTTGTGTGGAGCAATCCTTCAGCTTAGTGTTTCTTTGATGCTCTTTTTGTGTAGGTACCTATATTTATTATTATTACTATAATGTAAGGCAAAAAGAGGAAAAATCTCAATAACAGTTTTAGAGCAGTTCTTTTTTTCGCTGGCGAAACAGTAGGTAGAAATACGAGTAATTTTCTCCCTTCGTTACTACTAGGAACGATCGGGAATATTTTTTCCCGATTGTTCCTAGTGTGATCGTAGGTAGGAACAATCGGGTTTTTTTTCCCGATTGTTCCTAGTAGGAACACAGGAGGTAGGGACAATAGGGAATAGGCGAACACAATACCTAGGTGAAGAATAAAGAAGGAGGTTCTATTTAGGCTTCATTATCATTAAGCGCTCTCCGACCAGGTGCGATGACGACCTGCGAAAGACTGCTGGCAGATGCTGGATGCGGCAAGCTGAAGACAGGGCGCTATGGTGCTCATTAGGGGAGGCCTATGTCCAGCTGTGGACTAATGTAGGATGATGATGATGCTTGGCTGGTAGCGATCGCTCTTGAGCAATAAGACTGCCAATTGTCAAATGGGGTAGGTTGAGAATGAAATCGGTGGCTTATAGAAAACGATGAACTTAATAAAAAATTTTTTTTAGAAAATTCTTCCAAAACACACAATAAAAATATATTGAATAAGTACCCACTAGCTGACCTAGTGGGTACTTATTCAATATATTTTTATTGTGTGTTTTGGAAGAATTTTCTAAAAAATTTTTTTTTATTAAGTTCATCGTTTTCTCCGTCAATTATGGACCGATTTTAATATTCTTTCACAGTTGTATAAAGAAAGACATTATATTATACACTAGTAGCGCCTCGCGGTTTCACCCGCGAAGTTCCCGTTCCCGTGAGAATTCCTGAATAAAATATAACCTATGTGCTATTTCAGACTATAGGTAATCTATCTCTGTGCCAAATTTCATCCAGATCCGTTTAGCCGTTTTGGCTTGATTGAGCAACAAACATCCATCCATCTAAACTTTCGCATTTATAATAAGTGTGATATCCCGCGTTACTAACAACAGTGTAAAAGTCATTCCAAGTCGGTTTGTACGTTTGTACTTGTACTTGTTCAATACCATCAAATCATAATAACAAATAAAGTACATTTTCATTTGGACTACATTTATTCAAATCTGTTGTTCGATAAAGGCTTACGTCGACTGGTGCGTGTGAAGCGCACGCCCACTGGTCTGCAGTAATCAAAGCGGGAGCCAATCACATTAGCATGGCGCATGGCGTCCACAATGGCGCTGCTGCGGCGGACGTTTTTATGGACTCTAATCGGATTTTAAGCCCGAGATGTCCCACTAATGAGGTTGGTGGCAGCGGATCCGTTTTTGCGGGAAATCGATAGAAGTTTTGTAAAGTGCTTTTTATAGATAAGCTCGAGAGGCAATGCCTTTGTAATAGGTTGTTCTGTACTAGGTTGTTTTGTACTAGGTTGTTTTGTACTAGGTTGTTTTGTACTAGGTTGTTTTGTACTAGGTTGTTTTGTACTAGATTGTTTTGTACTAGGTTGTTTTGTACTAGGTTGTTTTGTACTAGGTTGTTTTGTACTAGGTTGTTTTGTACTAGGTTGTTTTGTACTAGGTTGTTTAGTACTAGGTTGTTTTGTACTAGGTTGTTTTGTACTAGGTTGTGTTGTACTAGGTTGTTTTGTACTAGGTTGTTTTGACTTCCGGATTAAAATCGTTTCAGGCTGCGTCTTCAATTGAATAAAATAAAATTAATATTTATTTATTTATTGTCCCAAGATAAGCAGTTTGTGCTATGGGCACTGGGCACTAGATAACTGATAAAGAATACTTTATGGAATTTATCACAGAATGTTTACTTTTTATTATACATAGGAAATACCAAGAGCATACAGCATTTAGTGAAACTCATTTTGTTCACGTTTGCTCAACTACGAATATAGTTGCACAACGGGGCTTCCCTTTAGTATAACTATTTTTCTTCTCTTTTCCTCAACTCCATCAAATATCCTTGAAGGGCTTAGACTGAGGTATATATTTTAATATTTATTTCCATTGTATTCAATAAAACAATTACAACTAGTATAATATACACTTATAAAAGTAGTATTTACACTTACATCTTTATCCTAAAAATCTAAGCCGTCACCAGAAGGCAGAGTGAGAAATGCTAGCAGCATTGCCACGTCGAATGGCAATGCTAATTCGTTGATCGAAACAAAAGTCAGCATTCCGATCACCTGTGCATTATTTTAATATTTTGTTATTTGTAATCAAACAAAAATCGATAAATTCTTTAAATAAAAAAGATTTAGATGCGTTCGATTCCAAAACATGCCCAGTGCTCGATTATCTATCTAGCGAATATTTGTAATCGGACGAAAAAAACCATAATTTATCAGATACGAAGGTATTCCCTTCCCTGGCTGCTCGCCCTCCGCGAGGAGTCGTACTTCATCCCTTTTGATTTATAAAACTCACACACGGGACTTACTATAACTGTGTTATACACAGCGGTGGTCACCAGAGCTGATGATGATAATGGTTGACCCTGAACGGTCTGAGGGAATTTTAAAATAAAACTCTCTCAGGTATTCGCTTCGTACTTCATTAAGTTACTCAACTCTTTGATTTGATCGTGAATAGACCTTCGTGCAACTACAACCTCACCTGACGGTAAGTGAAGGTGTGGTAGACGAGTTATCACGAAGGTCAAGAAGACAGAACTACTCTTGTTTTGAAAACACTCAGGTTGTAACTAGCTAGATAAAAACACAAGAAGGCAACGAGTTTCTAAACTCTACGTGTCGCGCGTCCACTACGCCGTGACTATCGAGGATGTGGTGAAATACCTACGACGGAAATCCGGCATCAGCTTGAGATTCCAGAAGTTGGAGTCACGCCGTAATGTGAACTTTGCTTCATTTATGGTGAGAGTGCCGACGGATCGTCTCTCAACGTTCATGGATAGCGGATTTTGGCCGAAGGGTTTCCTGTTCAGGAAGTTCAGTAGAAGGCTGACACGCGACACCGCGCGCACGTCATTGACCTAGTGCCAGTGACACGAATGTTTTAAGTTTTTATAATTAAGTATCTTAGTCTCTAAGGTATTTATTATATGGGCCCTATTTACTTCTTGTATTGTGATGTCTGAATAAAATGATTATTTACTAAACCTTTTTCTCACTTTTTATTAAAGATAGCTTACCAGTACATCAACTACCTACTTGTTTCCTTTTTGTAAGTAGTCGAGGACATAAAGAAATCTAAATCTGAGGAGATTTTAAGTAAATTCTCAGACACATTGAATAAGTTTACGTCTCACAATAAACCTTATGAGGAACGTGTGGACGATGCGAGCGATGGCTCAAACGCCGTGGGTTTATGAAACTGTACCTGCACACATGCTAAGAACGATTACCATTATGTGTGTAGTGTGTGTGTGTAATCGTGTGTGCGGATTCATCAGTTTAGACAGGGGCGGACAGGCGTTTAGGGCTGTCTCAAAGGAATTCAAAAAAATCATTGCTTTACGCCGGAAATATTAGTAGGTAAGGTATCTGAATAGGTTTGTAATTATATTTTTTTATGGTATTTCTTCATGCTTTTAAGCTCTGTGTATATTATCTTGATAAATAAATGATATCGTCGAAGTTTGTTAGTAAATTAGGCAAAAAACATCGAAAGTTTAAAATCTTCGATGGTACTTTGTTCGATCTTCCCGCCAAAACTACTAAAGAAATCTGGCTGAAATACCTTCTTTGTTCCTAGAAGCAGTTTTAGACCCGGATAACATATATTTTATCCCAGAATTAATACTAGATAAACCGCAGGTATTTTGAGGACACCGTTGGCAAGCAGTACGACAAATGAAACCAATGAAACAACCGCGCAATAAAAAAAGTCCAACAATAAATGTGCTAATTTTAAATGAGCTAATATCCCTCTGCCATCCCTAGTCTTGGCAGAGCAGAACGCACAGGGAGCAAACTTTTTGCCTCGGACTCAGATAAATCATTCGGTAGATGATAAGGAAACCGCGGCGCAGTGGACCGCCTCCTTTAGCGCGATGATAAGCGAGACCGAGACTCAGTGGACCGCCTTCTTAACCGCGGATCATTGCGGAAAACTCAGTTGAATGCTGACTTAACTCTTAAGGGGTAATTAGGGCCAAGTGAATAACGTTTTTCAGTAAATAAAATTATGTTGTATAAATATGTTTAGTAAGAACAAGGCGAAGGGTGACTTGTATCGACCTTTGTATAACCATAAGAATATATAAAACTGGGCATCTATTTATTTAGTTTGTTAATGAATGAATCATCAAAATCGGATGATAATATCTTGCTATGCATTACTTATCTCTTGCTATGCATTACTTATCTCTTGCTATGCATTACTTATCTCTTGCTATGCATTACTTATCTCTTGCTATGCTTTAAAACTAATACAAATACAAAATTATTTATTTGCCAATAACTATAGACAAGGTACATATTACTGGCTCTTATCCTATATAAACGACAATCTGTACTGCCAACTACTGCGGGAGCGGTGCATCCTATATAAACGACAATCTGTACTGCCAACTACTGCGGGAGCGGTGCATCATATATAAACGACAATCTGTACTGCCAACTACTGCGGGAGCGGTGCATCATATATAAACGACAATCTGTACTGCCAACTACTGCGGGAGCGGTGCATCCTATATAAATGACAATCTGTACTGCCAACTACTGCGGGAGCGGTGCATCATATATAAACGACAATCTGTACTGCCAACTACTGCGGGAGCGGTGCATCATATATAAACGACAATCTGTACTGCCAACTACTGCGGGAGCGGTGCATCATATATAAACGACAATCTGTACTGCCAACTACTGCGGGAGCGGTGCATCCTATATAAATGACAATCTGTACTGCCAACTACTGCGGGAGCGGTGCATCCTATATAAACGACAATCTGTACTGCCAACTACTGCGGGAGCGGTGCATCCTATATAAACGACAATCTGTACTGCCAACTACTGCGGGAGCGGTGCATCCTATATAAACGACAATCTGTACTGCCAACTACTGCGGGAGCGGTGCATCCTATATAAACGACAATCTGTACTGCCAACTACTGCGGGAGCGGTGCATCCTATAGAAACGACAATCTGTACTGCCAACTACTGCGGGAGCGGTGCATCCTATATAAATGACAATCTGTACTGCCAACTACTGCGGGAGCGGTGCATCCTATATAAACGACAATCTGTACTGCCAACTTTAGCTGTGAAGCTCTGCGCTTATAAATCGAATATCGCTGACATCAGCACAAAAACGTGCATTCACAATGCTCCGCGTGCCTCCGTGGGAGTCATGCAAAGATCTATTTAGGAAGCTTTATATACTTACAGTGCCCAGCATTTATATGTATACTACTATTGCTGACTGATATTATTAAAAATAGACATAAATATGAAAACTTAGAGCAGATGACTGTTCATCTAAAAACTTAGGAAGGATTTGGAGGTACCTTTCTGGGCTAGATTAAACATCGCTAGACTCTGCAGCCATCATCAGACTGTCAGGTTATTCACGGAGATGAAGGCGTCTGATAAGTTAAACCAATAGCAGAATTTGGGTGAGGTCTCTTTTAATTCAAAGTCAAAGTCAATAACTTTATTTCTTTAGGCTTACAAAATAAGCACTTAGACAAGTCAAATTTAATACTATAAACAGGTTTATAAATAGTCATTATTATCAAATAAGAAATATGATGTTATGGATTTTATTCGCTTCAATTTTTTGTCCACTTGTGGAAGAAGCGAAAAATAAACCACAATTAGGTTTTATAAAACTTAAAATTAATACATTATAAATATAATCTAATTTATAATATATATAACTCAATATTTATATAAAACTAACTAAGCTTAACATTATTTCCTTAAATACCATTGTCGGTGCGGAACTGGACAACATCTGGTTAAGCATTAACATCATTGATGTAATCATCTTATCAATTAAAAGAGAAATTCTGCTGAAAGTATGTTTCTATACGGTGGATGAGTTCCTCAACCGTGCCAGTTAAATAATCAAATCAATCAGTTGATTATTTTCTGTCATAATAACCTTTAAATAAGGTTTATTACCATTTGTCACCCTGATCTGTCCCCCTTAGGGGGACAGATGGGAAAAAAAGTTCTATCTGTCCCACCGTTGCAAATAGGGGGACAAATAGAACTTTTTTTTTTTCTGAAAAGTTCTTTCTGTCCCCTCGTGACTAACAGGGGGACAGATAGAACTTTTTTTTAATTAAAAAGTTCTATCTGTCCCCCTTTTGGCAACGGTGGGACAGATAGAACTGTTTCAATACATAAAAGTTAATACATGTCACCTATAAACAGTCAATGTAGACAACATTTTAAATCATAAATCATTTCATTTATTTGACACAAATAAACATACATTAATGTTAATGAATCCATAGACTCCCGAACTAGTATAAACTGTGTTTCAGGAGACATTTATTTGTATTTTTCTCAATTTTAATTTAATAATTTTGTCATACTTATGTATATTGAATGAAGTGCCTGTATTAAATTCAAACACAATGTAAATTGTTAATGAATAATAAATGAATGAATTCAAATTATGGATTTATATTCGTTTTCTCTTGATACTCTATATCTATGTCTACCATCTCATAGCGTTAGCTTAAAAATAATCTAAATTATACCAGTTAAAGCCCATTATTTGAATGGACAATTTAGTGCTGAGATACAGCCGTTCTTTCCAAATGTGCGATAAGCTTTATAGGTACCAACAATATAGGTAAGTATGTAAGTACCTACAGTACGATGTAAAGTTCGTATGCGTGTAGAGTAGGGCACGGCTCTGTAGATTAGGGCACGACTCTACAGAGTAGGGCACGGCACTGTAGAGTAGGGCACGGCTCTGTAGAGTAGGGCACGGCTCGTCTACGCGCCCCTAAACCAAGCCGCACAAATTCCAACAATAACTTGTTTTCTCCATTCAAGCGAAACTTTTATTGTTAGAACAACACAAAGTTCTCCATTCAAAGTAACAAGCATTGTTGTTCATTTAATTCGTGGATCGTCCGATACATCAGCTCAGAACTTTTAATGTCCTGCGATAAAAGTTGGACGATTTATTAGGCTCGTATTGTGCTCGTAGTACCTACATATCTACGTCTTGTGATGTACGTGTGTGTACGTCTCGAGACGCGGTCGCTGACTACAGCCTCGAGCCTCGTGGGCTGGAAATTGGTAGGTACCTTTTACTACACAACCTCACGTAAAGAAAGGATTTCTGGAAATTCCATCACCATGGGGATTAAAAGGGAGGTTGCATTTTCTGGTGTTTTTGTAGCTCTTAGGCTAAAGGTGATTTGCTTGACACTTACAGAGAATAATAAAATATAAAACTATTGAAACGGGGTTTCAGGATATTTCAAAACATTCATGAAAATAGGGTAAAACGAGTTTTTACAATTTTGTTTGAGATTCGTATTTTGGTTCTGTATTGAAATCTATTTTTAATGAAAGATAATAAGGTGATACTTTTATTTAAGGTATTTCCAAAAATAGCTATAGCCCGATTTTGCTTGAAACATACAGACAATACTAAAAATGCTAAGCCATTGAACACGTGTATCAATATACTATTCTTGAAAATATTCCTGAATCTTAGGGAAACTCGGTTTTAAAAATGTAATATTCTAAGTTTGTACCGTATTGGTGCTATTGAAATTTAACTTTTTCGATAACTTTTATAAAGATATAAATAACTGTGACTTTGATAGATTTGAAACTTTTTATAAATCACGCGACTTACCTTGTTGGATTTAGGTTTGATATATCAGAGAAGGTTTTGCTCTTAATCGTTACTAAATAATTTCGTCCCTTCATTATACCAAAAACCTTAATTTAGTAACAATAATTGTATTTAAAGCTAAAGTAAGATTGAGGCGACCTTTGTATAGACATCTCAAACACAATCTCAGTATAGGTACATGTAGGCACAGACTCGCCGGCGGATCTTCGCCAGCGCTTCGTTTCCACGCCTCGGTGATTCTTTACGCACTTCTAAATTAATTTTATTAAAAATCCACCTCCAAGCGATTGTCTTTCCTAAATTAATGAATGTAGAGTCAAATTTAAGATAGATCCTGTTAAAATATTGTGTCTAAATTAATAGAACTAGCTTTTGCCCGCGATTTCGTACTGGTTTTATCGGGATTAAACGTAATCTATGTCCTTCCCCAAGATATCATGCATTATCAAAGTTTATTAAGATCTGTTCAGCTGGAATAAATGATGGTGAAAAATACAGAGAGACAGACAGAAAGACAAAGTTGGAGTGCATGAATTTATAGTCAAAAATATCTATCTACGTAATGTATTGTATTCTGTATATCAGCCATCTAGCACCCATAACTTATGGGTGCTCATCAGCATCATCTAGCCCCAAGCTAAGCAGAGCTTGTGTTAAGGACCATACAAGCTCTGCCTAGACTGGGGCTAGATGATGCTGTGTGAATTGTCTAGCATTATTTTTTATGACTAGGCACAGAATTACTATGATAGTCAATTGTCGCTTATTATAAAGTAAACATTAGGTATTATTACTTTGTAAACTACTTGTTATGTATATAATATGTTATTTTATTATTTATCGCCGACAATTACAAAGCTGTTCTGTATAAATTTTTAGCTAGGTACAATAATTTTAATAGGGTGAAGAATATTATATATCTATTTATGTGAGCAATAAAGTATTATATTTATGTATGTATCGAGGGAAGGAATAAAGGAATAAAAGTCGATCGTAAATTGTATTATTTATTCCGGTATACGAGTTCCATAAACATATTGGAGATACTTGGATCTGTACAATAATATAAACAATTATGTATACAAATGTAAATATAAATATTCTATTAATTATTAAATTATTGGCACCGGAACGCGACTTGTGTCGGACGTGTGTGGTGGACGTTAGCACTTTACATGATACAAATTATGTGATGTTTCCGACAGACAAAGATGTTGCTGAAAATGAGAGAAATTAAAAAAAAAATGTAACACTGAAAGAATTAAATAGAACAAAAAAAAATAGAACACTGAAAGAGCTGCTTCAAGTTAGTTGATGACAAAATCATATAAAAATATTAAACCAGACACCAATAAAAGGAAATTTAATTAATAAACAAAAGAATACGGATAATACGGTTTTTAGGTTAACTTTGACGTATTTTAAGCGTCACTAAGGAAGAGAACTCTCTTCGTTTGTATGTTTTTTGTATGATAAACATCTTCCGCAAAACCAATCATCAAAAGATCATTAAATGTATGGATAAGCATCGTTCACTAATCATATTTAGAAGAGCAACAACACAAGTTCTGATTCCAAAAATGAACCTTTCAAAATAACACAAACATTTTGAGCACATCCTGTCCACCAGCGACTAGCATTAAGTAGGTATTACGACCACTTCACCGCTACTCGATGGTAGTCGCTGGTCGGAAATCGATTCGGAAACTACCCCGATACATCGAGATTACCCGGAAGTTGTCACGTGGACATGGAGCCACGTCGGCTACGTCACGAGACCAGTTCATCGAGTCTGAAACGGGCAAAATCCGCATTTACGTTTTATCATTTTTCTCACTGTGGTTATATAGGGTTAAAGATTTATTGTGATGTCAGAGAGAGAACATCAGAGTTTATCAGCGTGGGCGCCGCAGCCCGGCAGGCTGGGTCCACCTCAGGGGATAGTAGTCCTCGGCAGCTGACTGTGTCTTGTCGATATTTCACCGGCATGCCGAATTTAGTGTGTCATCTCCATTAGTAAACTTTTCTGTGACAGCTTATCACATTTAACAGTGCGCTCTTTTGTTATTCTTACGGACCTTCAAGCATAAGAAGGAACTTATGCACTCTGGATAAAAGACTATCGATTTGAGATTTTATAATTTGCGATTACAAAATGATGAAAATGCGTATTTACCGGTTCAGTTCCGATTCTGGGCACAGAGGGCGGGCCCGCGGTGCCAGGCGAGAGGGTGCAAAGGGCTCAAACGATCTAATAATCTTATTTATACTCGTAAAGCAAAGAGTTTGACTAACTAGTCAGAGCTGTCAAGGTTTACCACTTGTTATATTACCAAAGCTTGAATCAAAAATATTAAGTTCAGTCGAGCCAGGCTCTCTTCAGAAAGGACGCTTACGATAACCGTATGCATAGAACATTATACAAAGCAATGCAAATTATATCTGTGTTCAAATTTAATATTTTGGATTTTAGGGGATTTTTTAACAAAACTAACCCAACCAAATATACAGACAAATAATCATCAACAATTTTTAGGCTAGCTCTGACTAGATGTTGCTAGTAGCATAGGACGTGGTACAAGTTAGAGTGGGACAGCAAGAGGACAGAGGGAGAGAAACGCTTCTAGGCTCCTTATTCTAACGCCGGACGGACGACATCCCAGGTACGAACGAACAAATTGACGATCAGACGGTACAAAAATACATCTCAATACTACCTAGTAACTAAACTAATTAAATTCATATCAATGAAGCCCGCGACCCGCTCCTCAAGCATATCACAATTCATTACAACAATAACAGCTAGGTATTGCTATCATTCAGAGAACAACCCGCACTCGACGGAGGTCACGGAGGGCAAAACGACAGAGAGCAAGTACTCAGCGAAGAGAAATGGAATATAGCCGCCCAAAATGTTGGACAAGTCATGGCGAACTTTGACTCATTAGGCATACATGATGTCAAATTATATAAAACAGACCACGTTTGTGATGACACGGCCAACATGTAGACGGACTGTAAGACTGCGGTCAAAGGATTCTAAGGTAAAACAAAAATAACAAATATTCAAAGTACGTTTAGTATATAAGAATAAGCAAGAAGTACATAGAAACTAGTGATTCTGTTTGTTGACTAAATAAATCTTGTAGCCATACAAACAGCAGTGTGTGTTTCACTTTTATGTGATGTAAAACTTACCAAAAAACTGAATCGCGAATATTAAATACAATTTGATTAATGTAAAGATTATTAGGAATGATAACTCGACTGAAATCTTGCTCATGAAACTTTAGTTTCAGGTGTATCTGCAATTACAGGATGGGAATTATAATGTAGGTACCTACAGTGCGGATCGTCTCTGTCACAATACGAACTACTGAGACGTGATACACAAAGAACTTAATCTAATACAAGATACAAAACTAACCATCGATAACATTAACATTTAAACATCCGATAAAAATTCACACTTACACATTCTAAGACTGTTGCAAAAATTGTGTTAGCAAACGTTCATACAAAACTCTGACCGCTACAATTGACATACAACTTACATGATCGTTAAGCTATGATACACCGTATTGTAAGAATTTGACATCTACATTATATAAAATATATAAGATTACGCTAGCGATTACATTACTAGAAAGTTCACATTCGTATAGTTTGCTGAGGCCAACACTCAATATGAAAGCTGTAAAATAATTATAATTCACTCGTGATACGACTTACTGTTAGCTGTGGAATATTGCTTGAATACTGAAATTTCGATGGTAAGAACTTTCACATTTACATTAATCGACATTAATTATTCTAACATTATAATTTCATATTCTTTGGTGTTTACATTGCACTAAAATTCACATTCTTAAACATATAAACAGAATTCAATCCATTAGTATAAGAAAAATCTATTTATTCTTTTAAAATATCAACAATTTGGCACATTTGATTCCTGTTTCTAAATTACGTTTAGAGGAATTTGGAAGGGAAGAGAAAGAAGAAATTAAAAGTAATAAGAAAGACAAACTTAATAATAAACTCGCTGCATCTGTTCACCCCGAACTCGATAAAGAAATTTCTTCTGATTCTGAACCTTAAAGTATAACAATACAGAATACAGATTGCAGCGAGCGAGTAGGAGATAGGAGTACTAGATTAACAAATTATGAGTATAGAGATACAATAGAATAGACGCTACAACGACTAGAGTAAGGAGAATCGTATCGTATGCAGTAACTATAATAGAACGGAAAATATGAATCCGTTTGGACGTATGTATTTATAAACTTTTCTAGACATTAACTCTGTTGAAACACTTCAGTCATGACAATCTTTGAAAGTGATTTAAAAGTATTTCAGCAGATGCAATGTCAAAACCAACAATAATCACACCACCCTAGACATAGAGTATGATCTCATACCAAAATATCTGTCCACCGCTCTACCTACCACAAAATATAATCTTTCTTTCATTCCACTACATTACATTCACTGTTTAGTTTCGTTGTCTTACCTTTATTGAGATCTTTGTAAGAATTACCTTTAGCTGTTTTTTTCTAACGTTCATCTTACAACTTCGTTAGGCTTCACTCTACTTCACAACTTAAGTCTTTCGTTGTGCTTTCCTTCTGACTATCTTTTCTAACATTGACCAAATCATAACCTGGCCCGAGTTCATCGTTATCTTACCCCTTATCTTAATTATTAAACAAAGTATCAGGCCTATGTCCATCATTCACGTTTAATTTGATGTCAGCTTCACTTCACACCAGCATGATCAAGAGACTTAGCACTGACAGCACTTGGTTGAACACGGTTGGACCGGCCGAGTTGTGTAGCGCACGCACGGTGTGGCGGGCGGGCGCGGGGGAGGGGTGAGGCGCGCGGCGGGGAAACACGGCTACGGCACCGCCCGTGGTGGACGCTGCTATACACCAGATCTGAGAAACAGACACGAGTATAATAAAGATATAAGCAATTATTAAGAAAATTCAGAATAATATCGCCAAGTGATCCAGGAGTACCAAGGTTCTTTCCAAAACCTTTCCAGCTGTTTGGGCTCTAAACTTACATACCTACACATATTAGAAACGTGGAGTGGAAAGAAGATAGTCACTCGATTTGAAAGCGAAATCGATGATCAAAGTATTAGGCTCACATATCCTACGAGTAGTAATCACTCACCTCGTTAGGATCGGACACGTGCAGCACGGCCCGCCAGCAGTGATGCGCGAGGTCCGGCCTCAGTGCAGCGGGCAGCACCTCGCCCCCCTCGAGTCCGCCGCCTCCCGCACGCAGCCACATCACCCGCACCCCGCGCCCGCATGCCCCACACTCTAGTCTCCATCCACCGGCGGCTGGTTCTGCGCTTAGGGCTGTCGCTGTGGCGCCTCCTGGTAGCAAATGAACGTTCATAAAAAGGAGTAATAGAGCTTGATCACATAGATAATGGAAACGAAAGACCACATGGATGATGATGCGTGGCGTGATACAGACACATGGTAAACACCACATGGATGATGATGCGTGGCGTGATACACACACATGGTAAACACCACATGGATGATGATGCGTGGCGTGATACACACACATGGTAAACACCACATGGATGATGATGCGTGGCGTGATACACACACATGGTAAACACCACATGGATGATGATGCGTGGCGTGATACACACACATGGTAAACACCACATGGATGATGATGCGTGGCGTGATACACACACATGGTAAACACCACATGGATGATGATGCGTGGCGTGATACACACACATGGTAAACACTACATGGATGATGATGCGTGGCGTGATACACACACATGGTAAACACCACATGAATGATGATGCGTGGCGTGATACACACACATGGTAAACACCACATGAACTCTCTTAATGTGAATTTTACAGTGTGTTTGATGTTACAAGTTCTTGATTTGATCATGGTTTCACGTCTTTTAAATTATTATTGTAGTGTTTAAATACCGATTAGTACCAAATAACCTCAAGAAAAGCTTTCTGACCCGTTATGAACCAATTTAGCTTACCGGTAACTTTGAGAGTGACCCGTTTCAGCTCCTTGAGCCGCGTGAGGTCGGGCGGCCGTGCGCCCACACATCTGTACTCTCCCCCTTCCTGGTACAGCGCGTCTTTTATACCTGGGGAAGGAAAATTTAAGTTACCTACTTTAGTATTTCCTTTAGCTACACGATAACATAATTTGAACTCAACTTTGTTTGTGTTGGGAGGGTTATCGAGGATAGTTTTAACTGTACATTACTAACAGTAGTCATGGTCGTCACATGAAGAGAAAGTCGCACAACCTGACAACTCTCCTCTATCACCTTTGACTTCCTAGTATGTCTGTGCAGCTTTTGTTTCGTCCAGCGCAGAGCTCTTGTATCGACCACTATCATTTGTACAAGGCTTTTTACAGTCGCAGACGTTAAACGTTTCAAAAGAACTTGAAACTGATTGAACAATGAAAAAGACACTGTTTGACAGAGTTGTAGCTAGAACGGAGACGTTGGTGAAGCTAGAAGAGTAATATTACTGGCGCAGCCGGTAGGATTGTGATCCTGACTCACCGAGGACGCCGTGCGCGTGGTGCGAGCCTGCGGGCGCCCAGCTGTCGCTCGAATTGCCCACCACACGGCGCCACCAGCACCCCACGCTGCCTGCAACATACAATTTGTCAGCTTCGATGTTGGAACTTGATCTCAAGTATTTTGATAAACCAAATGGTAATTTCGGATGATCGCACGTTTACCTACTTCAAGGTTTGTTTCGAATATGAACCCAAGACCAAATTTGAAATCCCTTACTAATTACTATGCAGAGCGTTGCACCGATGAGTTTCGAGGTCAAACATTTGGCTTCCAGCATCTGATAGCCATTTCTCGCAGATCATTCGTTCTCAGAAATGCGTGAAGAATTGCTATGCTAGGGATAGTTGAATTGCTATCATATGCTAGGGATAGTTGAAATACAGAAATACAGATTTTATTCATTACTCCTAGTAACATGTCATAAAAGAAATAATAATTTATAATAGATTATTCAATAATAATTTATATAAAAATACAAGATTATATAAGCGGTAATTCAAGGTATTCTTGCACATCATAGAATACCGATTCCGTTAGGTATTTTCTTAATCTGAGTTTAAATACAGGCGTCGAAGGTGCGTCGCGTATCTTCACTGGCAATCGGTTGTAAACAGAGGGTCCCATGACATATGTAGACCGATCGAAGAGATTTCTGAAGTCTGTGTTGTAGTTGTTTTTTATATAGGTAATTTGCAATTGAAAAATGTATATTCTCCTCCGCTGCAGCTAATTATTTAAGGCTTAGAATCATTGTAAATTTACCTACAATTTAATTTATTTTTTATTCTTTAGTAGTTTTGTGTCTGAATTTTCCAAGTGTTACATAAAAAAAACGTCAATGGACTAAACACATTCTATTGTTCATGCACCATACATGCGCTAGGTACATTTGTCGAGTCGTGGTTTTCACTCAGACATGGAAGCCCCACCGGTCGGTAGTCGATTCTGCGAGAGATATGGCCGGCCTACAGCCACTTCAGGTTGCTAATTCTTTGAGTCATACTTGCTCGAAGACGTCGGTTCTCTGACGGTTGTACCTATTACCTTTAGGACAGTGCTCCTATTTTCCCTCTACAAAGCTGAGACTCTGAGGTGCACAGAATACCAGCGCTGGAGTTGCCCCCTAAGCTCCAGCAGCACACGCTAAGTGACAGGTCAGTTCAAAACCTTTTGATCTCACGTGTTTGTCTCATGTTATTTTCCATGTGTTTCATGAACCCAATATATTATTATCTTATCTGTTTCTCCAGTTCACTAGTACCTTTAGGACAGTGCAGCTGTACGTTCCCCCCCACAGGTACCTCCACCCGCTGCTGGTCGCTCGGCTCCTCTTCCTCCGTGGTCGACTCCGTGCCTGTCTCCGTGCTCGTCTCCAGAGCCGCTGGTAAAGTTCAAGAGAGTAAAACATAAACATAAATTTATTTTCAGCAAAAACACATTCAGAGTCAGAAGAAACATTTCAGTTTTAAAAATGTAGGTTGTTTATGTTCACTTAGTCTATGAGCTCTATTTTATGTTTAGGGCTAAAAGATGCAAAAATTAAATATTTAGTGCCTATTTATCATTCCTGTATTTTTACTTTTGATGAATAATGGACGCTAAAACTCGTAAAACTTGTCCGAAATGATTATTGTGACTCCCCCTACCAATAGAATAAGTAGAGAACTCAGAGAAGACGGTACACATAAAACCGGGCCCTGGTCGGTGCTGCGCCTGCGCGGGGCGTAATGGTGCAATTGTGTGTTTTATACTACTCAGAAAGTTGATTATTCCTGTTCCAAACATAACCTAGAAAGTTGATTATTCCTGTTCCAAACATAACCTAGAAAGTTGATTATTCCTGTTCCAAACATAACCTAGAAAGTTGATTATTCCTGTTCCAAACATAACCTAGAAAGTTCGTCATTGCAAACGAACTTAAAAGTGGGACGGAAAGGAAAACTCCATGAAATTTCATTTCTAACGCGTTTAGCGGCAGAGAAATACCTATCTCGTGTATCATTTGAAGGCTCTCGGCTGCGCCTCGCGCCTTAAATGATACACTCGATAGAATCAGGAACGTTCTCAACTAGGTGTACAATATACTAACATACGCAGCCGTAATGTAACAGACACGTTACATTACGGCCGGTAACACCGGTCCCACCAGGGTGAATGGTTCACCGAAGCACAAACAGTATTGAACAGCATCAGAGCAATCCCTCCACTTCACCGTGCACTATGTACGTGAATACATTACACACACACCCTCCAAACCTTACATTAATCTAACAGGCTTGCATCAATAACGATCACGCTATTTATAATGCTCAGGCTGATTAACACTGACGCGGACCGGCTAATTAATGAGTGTCACGGTCAGTTGACTCAGACTCATTGACGTACCGACTCACAAATACCACTCATGTACATTTTCGCTGATTGATAGGACGGACTAATTAATAGGCCTGGATATTGATGACGAATTTACTAAATTGAAAGGAAGGGCTTGGTTGGAAATTGAAAAAGAGAAATTGTGAAAATTTTACACTGGTGATAACAATTTAAATGGGATTTGTGAACCATATTCATACATTTGAAACTACTTTGGTCGATATCTTAAACTAAACGCACATCTGCCACTGCCAAAGTCGAGCCAATATAATGAATCAACACCACGTCAAGTCTGATGAACCGTCAGTATCTGTTCCTCCGACGTGGCGTGGACAAGTTACTAGTCACTAAGTACTTTGTCTTTCTTGGCACGTTCCTGTCTGACAAGTGCTTTTGGGGGTGATGGTACTGGTTGTTCCCCAAACTGCCCCTTTGAGATTTGTATTTGGTGAGGTGTTTGGTTGGTGATGAAGAAAAGTCACTGATATGGCATGGTTCATTCACAAGACACACGTTGTATGTATATTCTGCTTATTATAATACTGCAGCCAACTCGTGGTATAAATGGTAAAACGGTACGACGAACGTTTACTTTTTATGACTGTGATTTACTTGTACCACCTATTTTAATAAACTTAGTTGAAGTGATGTGATCAGTGATGTAACAACCATGACCATTTTTATGTATTTTAATATACAACACGTCCGTACAGTCCGTTTAAATTAGTCGACTGTGGTTTTATATTTACCATTACTTCTCGCTTGAACAAGAAACCTTTTTATAAAACATGCGTGATTTGTACTTACGTATAACATTAAGGTAGTACCCGATACTGGAATACTCCGAGTCGAGCCAAGTGGCGCGGCACCGGTACCAGCCCGCGTGGGCGCCACTCAGCGCGCCCCAGCGGAGCGTGGCCGACCCTGCGCCTGAGCCAGCTTCCAGGGGTGGTGGGGAGCTGGATAACAAAGTGATAAAATGAGCCTAAAGTCAATGTGCCATGAGTCACTGGGTCTTAGTCTTGAGTCACTAGGCATTGAGATTTAGCGATACCATGAAGTGTTACATACATACAGATAAGCCGCCCTATGCGGGGGCAGATGCGTGAGTCTTGTGTCAGTCGTGTGTGGGACATTATAAAAAGCTACCACTGTCTTGTTAATCGCATCAGTTATATGCCTGTCTTAAGTCATGAGAGGCTTACAAGTCAAAAGGTCAAAAATGCCCTAAATTTATTATAATTATATAAATATTTGATGAATGAACCCAAAGATCTATAATATGAACATGTGTCATATTATAGAGAAAGAGATATAGATAATCAAACGAAAATAGGTCCCTAAAGAAAATATATTTAATAACAAAACCCTTCAGCGAAACGAAATTAAACCGAATGTACTTCTCGTTATAGTTCTGAACGAATTACACAACCCTTGTCACAGAATATACAGCAGTAAGTATATCTAGTTTCGCTAAATAAATAATGTTAGTTTGCAATTAGTTTTAACTTTGTTAGAAATTCAGAAAGTTTTTGGTCTGTACATCGTTTAGGTGTGAGTTGGTAGTTAGATTAGAAGTCGTACAGTTCTCCTAAATATTAAGTTTGTTTATAATTATAAATTGCTAGTTAGTAGTTGTACCTATGTTTATGATTGGATATTACTTATAAAGAAGGAGGCCACATAATTAGAATGTTTCGTAGTTCATAGTTACTACAACGTTCCAGCCGTAGAGGTGCTACGAGCCGTAGCACCTCTACGGCTCGTAGCACCTTTACGACTCGTAGCACCTCTACGGAAATCGCTACGACATCGTGGAACTTGTTGCAAAAGTTGTAAAACTGTTTCAAATTGAAATGATAAGGCAATAACTTTATTTTACAGTATTGGATGCCTTCTATGGCGAAGTGTAGAAACAGCTAGATAGCGCGGTAAAGTGTAGAAACAGCTAGATAGCGCGGTAAAGTGTAGAAACAGCTAGATAGCGCGGTAAAGTGTAGAAACAGCTAGATAGCGCGGTAAAGTGTAGAAACAGCTAGATAGCGCGGTAAAGTGTAGAAACAGCTAGATAGCGCGGTAAAGTGTAGAAACAGCTAGATAGCGCGGTAAAGTGTAGAAACAGCTAGATAGCGCGGTAAAGTGTAGAAACAGCTAGATAGCGCGGTAAAGTGTAGAAACAGCTAGATAGCGCGGTAAAGTGTAGAAACAGCTAGATAGCGCGGTAAAGTGTAGAAACAGCTAGATAGCGCGGTAAAGTGTAGAAACAGCTAGATAGCGCGGTAAAGTGTAGAAACAGCTAGATAGCGCGGTAAAGTGTAGAAACAGCTAGATAGCGCGGTAAAGTGTAGAAACAGCTAGATAGCGCGGTAAAGTGTAGAAACAGCTAGATAGCGCGGTAAAGTGTAGAAACAGCTAGATAGCGCGGTAAAGTGTAGAAACAGCTAGATAGCGCGGTAAAGTGTAGAAACAGCTAGATAGCGCGGTAAAGTGTAGAAACAGCTAGATAGCGCGGTAAAGTGTAGAAACAGCTAGATAGCGCGGTAAAGTGTAGAAACAGCTAGATAGCGCGGTAAAGTGTAGAAACAGCTAGATAGCGCGGTAAAGTGTAGAAACAGCTAGATAGCGCGGTAAAGTGTAGAAACAGCTAGATAGCGCGGTAAAGTGTAGAAACAGCTAGATAGCGCGGTAAAGTGTAGAAACAGCTAGATAGCGCGGTAAAGTGTAGAAACAGCTAGATAGCGCGGTAAAGTGTAGAAACAGCTAGATAGCGCGGTAAAGTGTAGAAACAGCTAGATAGCGCGGTAAAGTGTAGAAACAGCTAGATAGCGCGGTAAAGTGTAGAAACAGCTAGATAGCGCGGTAAAGTGTAGAAACAGCTAGATAGCGCGGTAAAGTGTAGAAACAGCTAGATAGCGCGGTAAAGTGTAGAAACAGCTAGATAGCGCGGTAAAGTGTAGAAACAGCTAGATAGCGCGGTAAAGTGTAGAAACAGCTAGATAGCGCGGTAAAGTGTAGAAACAGCTAGATAGCGCGGTAAAGTGTAGAAACAGCTAGATAGCGCGGTAAAGTGTAGAAACAGCTAGATAGCGCGGTAAAGTGTAGAAACAGCTAGATAACCACACAGTTCTTGTTATTCAACATTGTACAGCTCGTTCCAGGAACCTCTCCTGGCTGTTCCTACAAATTAACATTGTACAGCTCGTTCCAGGAACCTCTCCTGGCTGTTCCTACAAATTAACACTGATTTCAGTCCACACAGGTTTCATGAATTCTGGGAATTTCGTCAGCTGGAGTATTGAGAATTTAGTTATGTTAGAATTTAGAACATAATATTTTTTAGAGAATTAATGATTTTCGCCAATATAATAAGGGTTAGATTAAAATTGATTCAGCCCCTTTAAAACAAATGTATTTCACACATTTGCCACGATAAATTGTTAAGTAAAGAAAACCAAAGTAAATTATCCAGTAATATTCAAATTAGATTGCTGAAATTTTTGGTCACTTAAAGAAACTGTCATGAAGCACTCTTGCTTTATTTCAGATTATATTACAAGCTCGAAGTTTAAAAGTTAATAATGAATTTAAGTTTACAGCACATTTTGTTCTTTCACGACGTGATTCTCGAGAGAGCGAGGGAAGTCACAGCGCGCCACTAGTGCAGAACAAAGCTCCAACTTCGTGTAACTCGGTTACGTCCAGTTAGTAATTTCCTCCACAGAGGCTCTTGTACGCGACGTCGTCGCGACATGGCTCTTCGAAGGAGTTTTTGAATATAACGTTCCTTTCGCTTTATTTGTATTTAAATTCAACGACAAATGGTAGTATGATTCTCAGGAATATGTACAATATATGTACAAGTGAATTCAGTTTATCACACATACTAAAATAATAACAAAATAAAATGAACCGATACACGTACGACGTTTGAAATGACCAGCTGGTGCTTGGTGCCCATGACAGGAGAAAATTTCCAACTTTTATTTACTTATGTAAACTTGCTGCTTCTCTTTAGTCTTTTGGGAAACAGCTGGTTATTATATGTTATATATAGATTTACTCAGTAAAACCTCTATTATACAAAAGTTGGAGAATCATTCCATAGATCCGTTGTCGTCGTGTGAAAGCCCTGAGAAAGTTTTTGTCACATAATTCTTTTCGGTCGTAAAAGATTGTAGAGATGGGCCAACTCGGAGGGAGCCGATCAGCTACTCACGGGCCCCGACTACTCGCAAACTATTACATATACTTGTATTTGGCTAGGATTTATGTGGGTTGTATTTTTAGGGCTACTTTTTGTAAGCATGTAGATGATATACAATCAGGGTCTTTTCATGATAATTCATAGCATTTAAAATATTTAGTTACACTTTCGCGCAACACCTTCTTTATTACCTGTCCTCAAACAGAAAAGATAAAAACAGTCGCAATATAAAATGCCGAGTCACTTACCCTACAACTTGAAGAACACACACAAACATTAATTACAGAAGAACCACACAAACCACAATATTAAAAATCTATCAAAGTTAGTCGTTAACAACTAGTTTCGTCTCTATAAAACTTTTAAAACTATCATGGTTATTAACATTAAAGTCATTTAAAACGTTATATTTACCATGATTCGATTTTTGAGTTTTCCAATATTTCGGCACAGTTTCATGCGCCATGATCACGGAAGAACTAAAGTCACTGCGAGTTGGTTTTTATTGGCAGATATGTTGATCTACCTTCATTCTTTGTCTTTTGCTACTTTTAGTTCTTCCGTGATCATGGCGCATGAAACTGTGCCGAAATATTGGAAAACTCAAAAATCGAATCATGGTAAATATCCCGTTTTAAATGACTTAAGTTTCGTCTCTCAACAGAATACCTGAATACCTAATCCAAAGTCAAAGAATAAAACGAGAATCTTACCCAGGAACCTGGTCAGTGTGTATTGAGATCAGAGAAGGATCAGAGAGAGGATTCTTGCAGGGATGGTAAGAGCCAGAGGAAATCTATTGTATAGATAGACAATAGATTTCCAAAAGTAACCAGACCACAGGGTCTGGTTACTTTTTGAATAACTTATTAAGCATTTTCCCCTCTGAGTGCGTAAATGCGGGGTCATAAAATAAAGTTTCGTTGCTTAGAGTTGGGGCCATAGGCATACTTAGGTATAAGGTCGATATAAGATTCGGATATCAATATTGTTTTTGTTGGTAATCATGTCTGAGTGGTTATCATTTTGTTTGTGATTGTTTGTTTTGAAGACAATATTGTTGTTGAAATGTTTGTAACTTCGAGCCTCAACTTTGTGAAGGTTTTGCTATTATCATCGCACTCGTATAATACTTAATTGTTATTGGATGATTCTCACTTCCATAATTTTGGATCAAAGCGAGGGCCTGAAGTCAAAGCACAACATAATATGCTCTGTTTTACAAAAATAGTCGAGTTCGAGGGTACCTAACTATTTGTTTCTTAAAATTTGTTTTGATAAATTTAAAAATCGACCTTAAGTTTTGCTGGTAAATATCAATCACTCGGGAATAAAAAAATTATGGAACTTTCTGGAGATCATCTTCTATACAATTGCAAAATAATCTTTCAAATCAGTTATTAAGTGACGGAGAAATCGACATAAAAATACATACAGACATATATATCTTTTCAAAATCAGTTAAAAAGTAAATTTTCTTATAAGAAATTGAATCCTAGTACATACTCAGTAGGTATTTAATAAATGAATATTATAATGAATATATATATAGGTTCGCGCCGTCTTGTCATGTCAGACATGATAATCCTTAGAAACCGTTCTAGTTTTATAAGTATCTTACCTAGTGGGGTCATCATCATCTTTGTGCCACCAGGCCCTCGCGGGCGGGTTCGCGTCCACGTCACAGCGCAGCGCCGCTGCCACACCGGCCGCCAGCGCCACGCCGAACCCTGGCCAGCGAGAGATCACGAACGATGGCGGATCTGCACAGGCAACTATACATTACGGACAACTCATTTTCAATTATTCAATTTTACAATACAGACGTACAAAAATATCATCATCTTCAGCCTATATTTGTCCACAGCTGGACATAGGCCTCCCAGCCTCCCAGTCTTCAGCTTGCCGCATCCAGCATCTGCCAGCAGTCTTTCGCAAATCGTCATCACGCCTGGTCGGAGGGCGTCCTACACTACGTTTGCCGAGTCGCGGTCTCCACTCAAGAACACGTTTACCCCAGCGGTTGACGGTTCTTTTCAAAATATGAAAAGCCCTCTGCCACTTCAGCTTGCTAATCTTTTGAGCTATATCGGTAACCTGGTTCTCTGTCGGATGTATTCGTTACGAATCCTATCCTTCAAAGAAACTCCGAGCATAGCTCTCTCCATAGCTCGCTGGGCGACTTTAAACTGGTGGACCAGCTCTACCGTGAGTGTCCACATCTCAGCTCCGTAGGCCATGACGGGTAGGACGCACTGATTGACAACTTTCGTTTTCAAGCAATGCTACAAAAATAAATGTATATATTATGCAGCAAAATTTTTATATCAATAAAGAATACCAATAAAAATAATCAGCTTTTTCAAAGTAATGAATTAACCCTGTTGCATGCGCACGCGCAGTACGTGGTCACGGAATAAATGAAGTCACTCGAGTAAGCTTTCACTGGCAGAATCGTAATCAATATCATGTTATTTTTAATCTTCACTATTATCATTCTAAAACGGAATCATAGACCTAGCTTTCTTACTTCTTCACGCCAAAAATACTGAACGTATCGATCTGAAATGCAGATAGTTAGGCCTTGAATAAAACATATAGGCTACTTTTAATACCGTTAATCAGTTCCCGAGTGATATAAATAACTTTAAACAACAAGTGCGATGCCAAGGGCAGAACTAGGCTTGAATAAAAAAACTTCAAACAAAAAAAAAACATCGATACTTTCTAAACTCCCTGTACCAAATTGGCAGTAAACAGTAATTGCCGAGGCGGCAAGCATAAAAATTGATAGGTAATTCCCACCTCCTTGGATACAAGCAGAGCGTTTGATAGAGTATCCATCGATAAAGCTACAAAGTGCCTACAAACAATATCCGATGTTCTGCTTATCCATAAATCTAGCGTCGGTATCGAGGGAACTCACATTGCCGTCATAAACTATTTTACTGAAAAATCCACGTGTAGTGGATATTTTACCCACGGTGTTCCCTAGGGAACGTATATCCACGTGTAGTGATAATTTACCCACGGCGTTCCCTAGGGAACGTATCTGGGACGCGTTTTATGAAACGCATCATTGGATCAAGATCATTATCCATAGATAAGTAAGCATCTAATCCATTATTATTATTGCAAAGAAACTCAGACTGTTTTTTTTCACGTTTCAATGGCTAAACGAATTCAAAATTCAAAATTCAAAGTGCTTTATTTCCTTTAGACCTTACAGGACTCTTGGACACGTCACAAAAACTCAGATTACATAAGCAAAACTAGGAAATAAAGTGATCACTTTGATTTTTTGTCCACTTCAATCTTTTTAAGGTAAAGTAAAGAAGCGAACAAGAAACCTTTACCTTGTTAGAATGTTAGTTTTCGAGTTGGAGCAAAACTCGTCCCAAGCTTTTTTATCGTCTAGATAATCTGATATTTTATAGTAAGCCTTTTTACAAAGGATATGTTTGACAATTTGTTTGAATTTATTTATTGATAATTTTTGCAACTCACTTGGAGTTTTGTTGTAGAAGCGTATACATTGTCCTTCAAAAGATACATTAATCTTGTGTAGCCTAGTTGTGGGCACAGCGAGTTTATTCTTATTTCTAGTATTTAAATTATGTATATCGCTATTTTTGGGGAACCGATTGATATTCTTATGAGTGTACAACAAGTTTTCATAAATATATTGACATGGTACTGTCATTATGTTTATTTCTTTAAATTTATCACGTAGGGACTCTCTGGGACCCATATCATAGATTGCACGAACAGCCCTCTTCTGCAGCACAAATACGGTGTTAATATCTGCAGCGTTCCCCCACAGCAGTATACCATAAGACATAATACTATGGAAGTAGCTGAAATATACTAGTCTAGAAGTATCAACGTCTGTAAGATGACGGATTTTTTTGACTGCATATGCTGCAGAACTTAGTCTCTTCGATAGCTTACCTATGTGCGGGCCCCAAGAATAACATTTGACAAGGATTAAAATGGTATTTGTGAACAGGACTTTGGTACTTAATGATAGATGGCGCATGTGGAGCCGCGGACATAGGTGGGGACGTGTCGAACTCATATCTTTTAGAAAGAAAATAGCGATGGTTGATTCAGCACTAGTTATTTTATTTTATTGTTATTGTGTGTTCGATTTCTGACGGTGCCTATTTACAGCATTAATTTCTTTTTTCTGTGTTGTTTACCGTGTTTGTTTTATGGTTTTAATTTTTTATAACTATTTTTTAAATACTTTTCTACTTTAAATGTGAATTGACGTAACCTCACCTTACATCAATAGCCTATAATGGTCCACTGCTGGACGAAGGCATCCCCCTGATAATCGCCTTATTGGCTTAACTGATTAACGTAACCAGATATACCATTATGTAAGTGATCCTACAACGAATAAATGTATGAATACGAGAATTCATCTATGATCTAAATGAATCTCGTTCCTCGTAAACGGAACAGTTAAAGATTTATTCAGGTTATAAATAACTGCAATAAACTTTATATCGCGTTTAACATAAAATGTGACTGAATAAATTTAATGTGCAAATCCTGCGATTGCAAATTCCCCCCGTTATCTCAACTTAAACTCGATTTACATATTACTGAATGAAACTATTCCCTTCATATACATCTACTTTATACATTCATTATACGGTGAAGTAACTCGTGATGTTGAGATAACTTTGTATTGATGTTCAAATGGTAATTTAATGTTTGAAGTTTGGATTGAGGCACGTAACGACGCATGGTGGATGGTATATATTATATAATTATAATCAAGTCCTTATTTAGTTTATAGTTGGGAGTGTATTAACTTGTCATTTCAAAGGAATGTTAATGGTGAATGAGTATAACATACGATGTAGACACAAATCCCGTTTGATTGAAATGTAAAGTTGGAATTTGAATTTTGTAGCGAAAGCTAATAACTGGTATTAATTTGTATGGTTTATTTTAAATTACTTTTTTTAAGCCTTGTAGGCTAATAGAAATTTGTTTTGTATCTCACAGACTTGAGTTTTCTATTTGAGTTTTACTATTAATCACACATGGGACATAAACATTGAGTGTTGTTTGTGCTATAGCATTGATGTGCATAAAGTTTAGATTTGGTAACAGTTGTCATCTGTTTGTGCATCGAAAATGTAGTTAGGTCTTGTCAACATTCAATGTTAGTAGGTTGTGCAGTAGCCATTCGTTAACCACATGGAATCCATTTTGCGCAAACTCGAAGACTTCCTCATCAGAATCAGCGGAAAAAATGTTTTTAATACAACTTACTCTAAGAATGTTGACTTATTCAACATCAGGCAAAATACTTTTAAAAACTTAATTGCTACTAACTTCCTTAAATGAGGGTTTATTAATACATGCTGTATTATTATTTTATTTTATATCATCCTTGTTATGTACTGATTATGTTATGTATTATATATCCTAGCTCTCCTTCTGTAGCTACTCTACTTGATTGGGTGCTGACGACAGGCATATAATTATTATTGTTTTTTTTTATTTAATTTTGTATTTTTATCTATTGTTTTTAAATTAGGCACGTTACTCTTTTGTTAAATGTTTTATTTACCTACCCATATCAGTTATTATTTTAGTTCTATAAGCGGAAACTGCTCTAGCTTTATTTGTTCTAGTTTAGAAATGTTTTGTTATTTAATAAGAATAAGCTTTTTGTTTCCCAAATAAATAAAAATAAAATAAAATAAAAAGAGAACAGTGTCATCAGCGTGTGATATAATTATGCTGTGGTCTAGTTTAAGGTTACACAGATCGTTTCATCAATTCACCAATCTTTTGTTAATATTTTTTCTTTTAATAAAGAAATTAGTCAATAATTTGTGACTTGGTCTTTAATGCCAGACTTGTATACAGGGACACCTATTTGCTTTTATCAAATTTTTTTTTAAAAATGTCGGGAAAACACCAGAGGATAAGCATTTCTTGAAAATGTATGTCATTGAGTTGATTAAATGTGCCTTAATTGTATAAGTAATTTAGTTGTAATATTGTCTCATCCGACTGCACAGTCTGCACAGTCTGCACACTCTGCACAGTCTGCACACTCTGCACAGTCGTCTCCTAAGCTCATTTTAGATTATCCTTTGTACCTTGGCAGTCTCTGTAACGCAAAGGATGTTTAAACATTCTGCTCCGAAAAAGCTGTGCATATTTGTGTTTGTGTTTGTAAGCGACCTTGAGCTCCTTCTGCCAGACACTTACCTATATGTACGAAGAAAGAATTAACAGAGTTAGCAGATTCCAAATGTTGCAATAAATAAACAAGAGAGTAGGTACGTAAAGTGTCGTGACCGTCGCTGCCTAAGAATCGACCCCTCCACCCCAGCCCGTGATGTCGTAAGAGCCACTTGAGGGACTCTAGAAAACGAAGGAGCAGCTTCTTCAACACCTCTACTGCGATTACCAATCCACCTGCTTAGCTTAGTGATTACGGGAAAACCGTTGTTTGGGAAGTATTTAATTCACCAGTGCACCATCATCATCATCAACCTATATGAAATGAAATGAAGTAAACCATAGCGTTACAATTTCCATTAAAATACTTTAAAATATATAAAACAAGGCCAAAAAGGTAGTAGGTACTCACATGTGACATGTATTTCCAGCTTGGCCGCTAGCTCCAGGTTAGTGCCATCTGGCCGCCGCTGCCTCGCCGCACATTGCAGCGACGCGTTGTGCAGCTCTCGGGCGCCGGTGACGGCGGCATGAGACGAGGATACTCCTTCTGTACAATCACAATCAGAGTATTATGAGAGAGAGAAGATTATCAGAGTACGCTTGGAGTACCGATACCTGCAAGCCCCTATTTAAGACGTATAATATACTTCCATTGCCTTGCATGTATATAAGAGAAATTTGCTTGTTTGTGAATCAATATCCTCAATACTTTAAGACTCACGCTGATGTGATGGAGACACACGAGACATAAAGACAAGCTCTATGCTCCGAAATGCAGAGAATGTGTATCATCAGGCAGTTCGCATTTATAATAAGTTACCTAGTGGATTTAAAACTATGTCATCTTATTCATTTAAAATTAAACTAAAAAAGTGGTTGATGCAAAGATTTTTTTACGACATGAAGGAATATTTTAGTTACAAAACTTTTTAATGACATGAGTAACAATTTTTTGACCATTATTGTTTTTATTTTTTTATTTATTAGTTTTATTCTTTGTAAATTCTTGATATGATGATTTTTTTAAAGCATTATAAAAACTTGTAATAATTTTGCACGCCTTGACGGCAGAATGTATTGGAGCTATTATACTTTTTTATTAAGACCTATTGTACCAACATTCCTGCAAATGAATGATTTATGAATAAGATTATTATAAAACTGTTTGTTGTACAAACAGTTTTAGGATGAAGGATGGACAAACGTTGAGGATAGGAAGTTAGTTCAGGTCTTCATTCCATACACTTTTCTACGCTGTTTTGATCGAGATGTAGAGTTTAGTCAGGGTATTATCTCTTAGAATAGAATTGAATATACTTTATTGCACAAAATCTGTACATAGGCGAGCATAATGCTAGATAGCATTCTCTACCTGCTAACCTTATGGTAGTGTGGACAACAATTTTACTATAGAAGGTAGTGCTACGTTACAGAATTTAACTGAAAAACATATATAATGTATACATAAATACACATATAAACAAAATAAATATCCTACTAACAATAATACTTACAAAATATCTCTTCATGAGATTGGATAATTTTCTTAACAGTGAAAACAGTTGAGCTTAAGTTTCCTGACTTCCAAACCAACCTCCATAATCTCAACTTAACTCTTGTTATTTTTCAGTCATTTACTTTTGAATCTTGGCAGTTGTTACTTTTTAATTAATTAAGACTAACGTGTCTGCAGAGAAAACGTTCCTAGTAGAAATCAGGATTAGCAGGACCATGCAGATTAGCAGGACCATGCAGATTAGCAGGACCATGCAGATTATGAGGACCATGCAGATTAGCAGGACCATGCAGATTAGCAGGACCATGCAGATTATGAGGACCATGCAGATTAGCAGGACCATGCAGATTAGCAGGACCATGCAGATTAGCAGGACCATGCAGATTATGAGGACCATGCAGATTTCTGTAAACTGTTGATTCAGTTTAGGATTGAACTGTTTCCAGAACAGGTCAATCTGATACCACGTGGTCAATGTTCCTTTACCGATGGAGTAGTTGGTGGAATGTATCCTCAGATAAGGGCGGTGGTCCAGGCTCGGCTCCAAGGCGGACAGTCTCCACGTCAGCTCGGGGGGCGGAACACCACCTGGAATATTTTTTTTTAGTCAATCTGACTATAGAATTTTAAAACTATAGAATATTATAAAGTTTGAATAACTTAGATATGGTTTTGACATAAACTGATAGAGTTATTTATATTGAAATCTCAGTTAGGATCGGTTAAAGTTCAGTAAGTGAGTGTTTCCTCACCCTCGGCGACGCACCGCACCGCCAGCTCCGTCTTGTCCCTGACAGGCACCCAGGTGTTGCCGGCGTCCAGCCGCCGGCCGTCCATGGAGAGGTACACCGAGCGGACTGGTTCTGTGGAACGTTTTAGATTAGCCTGATTGCACTTAGATTATTACACTCGTGGTGACATCTTTACAGATGTTATCTCTGTTAAGTTTCAAGAACACTTTCTAGATGGCGCTTTAGATAAACTTTGGAGTGGGCCAGATTTTCCCGGCGGGGAGATTTACAAAAAGTGGTGAGTTTCGGTCTGGTTCTCAGAGATCAGCAGGGGTGAAGGCTGCCTTAACAGCGGCGACAAAGCGCAAGGGCACAGCCCAAGTCCTCATTCTACCGGCGGATATACACCATACTTTGGAGCTAGTTGAGGATGTTAGCTGGATTACTAGAGAGAGAGAAAAAGTTACCATACTACCTGTGACGGTCGCGGTGGAAGTCGGAGGAGTCGGCTGAGGAACCTACCAGGAAGGGCAGCTGATTGCTTAAGTGTATTTCTAACATCTCCACTGTAATAATTACCAATCCACATGTCAAACGAGCTGCTTATATCAAAACTCTCCTAGTTTCGCAGAGGCATGTTCAGCAAGAACGTGAAAGTAATTATGTGTATTGTGCTGATAAGGGTGTACCATAGATCAACAGCTGTGTAGGCTGCCCGGATAGAGGTGGAGCGGCACAGCGCCACTCTGCCGCATCCCCGCGCGTGGCGCGTCCCACCACGGCCCAGGACACACCACCCGCGGACTCTCGCCACACGCTGGACCCAGCTGAGGATGTCGGTAGGTTCAGCAGCTAGGGAGGAAATAAGGATTAGAAACTACTCGCGTTAATTTGAATTGAGAGTCGAGGATTCGATGGAAAAGAATTGAAACAAAATTAATTCTGGCGACGTACCATTTCCATACTCGAACATGTTAAGTGCGAGTACGTATGCTTACATAACATAGCTTACATTGAATTAACTAATTCGACTTTAATTTGTGTGACTCGGTGTGGACAATGTGACTCGGTGTGGACAATGTGACTCGGTGTGGACAATGTGACTCGGTGTGGACAATGTGACTCGGTGTGGACAAGTGAGTTAATTACGATTTTGGTTCGTTAAATTCTTCATGACCTTTGGTTTTGGCATTTGACTGGAAAATATGAGCTCAGCCGCATTAAATTTTTGTAGAAAGAAGTTGTCGTGTGCTTAACACAGTTTGTTCTTTCAGATAAATACATAGTAACGTGCAAATGCTACTTGAGGCATGGTAAAGATGATCAGCTGATTGGCTTGTTTGATTCTGAAGTTTTTCTCTTAATTGTAATTGAATTGTACACAACAACACAACTCGAGTTTTGTATTGCCAATAAAAACTTGAACAGAGACATCTGCACAGCTTGCTCCAAACTTGATGGAACTTCTCGCCAATTACAACTTCTCAATTAACATCCCGAAGGAAAGATGGCAGATCTGGGCGAGACGTTTTATTGAAAAAATCATTTCTCATCGTGATATTAAATTATGTGATGAATGAGAATGGCGACGAGTGGCTGGATTTTAATATAAATCGAAAAAGATGGGACTTGACCGACGACCTTCCGAACTTAATGTCCTTATTAGAAGACTCGAGACGCCAGTAATTGGATTTACGTATATCTTCGGCACAAGTAGATTATTATTACTACAAGTTGGTTTAAGTACAGTATAACAAGCCTGAAGTTGGACTGGGTTATTTATGACGACGAGGTTTAAATCTTGTCATTCGCTACAAGCAAACTATCTCAACATTCTAGTAGCGAAATTTCAGTTGGTTAGCTCTTTGCTCTAAGATGGACTATTTATTTACATCTCTGGTTATTATGGTGCTACTGTGTCTGTGTCTCCTCTATACCACACATACAAACATCATTAGATGTTTGCATGTGTGGAAGTTGTTTTCGGAAGTTTATTTCATTGTATGTGACTGAGTCGAGACTCGAGACTGAGAGTTTCTTTTATTTTACTGACTTAATATAATAATCAAAAGTAAGAGAAAGATACAAGAAGTATTTTATTTGTATAATTTTTTATTTTACTTTTTTTTTGTATTTTATTAAATTTTTACTAAGAATTCTTTTGAAGTTAAGATACACTAAGAGAAGCCATGGTTTTTTTATTTGATTGGGGATGCGACAGCATTTGACCACCATTACACTTATAAAAGCGAAGATGCACCTCAAAAAGGCTCAGAAGAAACTGATTCAATCGGGATGAAGACTTCGACTCAGAGAAAACACACGACTAATTCGCATTATGAATGTGAACGGTTCAAGTCGGGTTACGAACACGAACAAGGTTTATGATAACTGCTAGTGACCATGGAAGCGTAAGCAGGTACATGTATAGTATTTACTATGTAAAGTGTATATTGTGGTAGATATACCTCTTTGTCCTTGTACCAGCGCACGTTGGTGACGTTGGCGAGGTCGCACGGGATGCGCGCCGTCGAGTGCACCTCCACTAACAACTCACGATCGTGCTTCGGCACCTGCACACGGAACAAACATCAGCAATACTGAACAGGGCCGCTGAAGAAGTAGCATAGGTCGGTGTGAAAGCAAATAATAATAAAAAGAGTGATACCGTGCATCTTATAGCCAAACCTATTAGCAATTTGGATGTGTTAAAGTATGTACAGAAAACGACTCGACGCCAATAACAAACTAGCGATGTAAGATTTGACAGAGAGAAACGTCCGCTTAGCAGGCATCCGATAGTAGGATGGATGCGATTGTCTGAACCGAATGCAGGAAGCGATTGTGCCTATATCTGTTTGAACACTCAATACACGTCCGACTGGTAGAGTCGGATCAGACATCCGAATTCACACCAACGCCTACATTAAAATGATTTCTTTTTTGGCAAGACAGGAAAGGACTTAGATAAGACGCTAAAATTAGATTTGTATCGAGTGAATGAGATCCAATAGTCTGATTAATATAATTATACGATTGGGAACAAAATCGGACGTAGTGTTAGCTTTAATTGGTGCCACCGAACCGGTAGGTTCCTTTTTTTTATATTTTGTTTAGTTCTTCATCTTGTATGTTGTAGACTGTTCTACCTGGTTGTTAGGCGGATCGGTGGGTGGTGGCGGATGGTTGGGCCGCCTGTGCGGGCGGATCACGAACGTGTCCAGCCTCGAGGACGCGCGGTTGCCGGGCGCTGCGCCCGCGTCGCCTATCGCGTCTCGGACGGCTCCGCGGATGTTGAGGATGGTGTCGCCTGTCTTTACTCGCCGGTCGACTGTGCTAGTCTAGAGAGGAGTTAAGCAGCTTCATCGAGGGTTGCAGTGGAAAAGATAACAAGGAAGAAATAAAAACTAACGCTATGTTTTCAATGAACACGGGAAGCACGGATTTTTGACTCCTTTCGAAAGGATCAACTTTACTAGGAAACTCACAACAAACTGCGCCCGCTCCGATTGTTCACTGAATACACACTCTCAGGAAGTAAAAGCGGATTGAGTATTATTTTATAGTCCTCGCGAGAACTAGTCACCTCCTGTGCGAGTGGCGAGAGTGGGAGAGTCACAATTACGTTAATTAATATTTTGTTTTTCGTTTCCTGTCAGTATTTTATATTTCGGACTTGATATTGCAATTTGGCGTAGCACGTCGGATTTGGGTTCCTTATCTTCTACCTACCAAGAGTGCTTATCGCTTGCATACTTATACATATACCACAGGTGACTAGCTCTCCAGGACTACAAAGCAATACAAACATATGGCGCTAGCTAAATACCCATACTTACTTTAGCAGCCTTATCCCATTCTTGACTCCGTTTACTTCTTTGTACGTTGGTTTCATCATCAGTCTCAGTGGTTTCTTGCTGCGTTGTGTGTTCGATATTGCTCTCTGTGCCGGTGGAGTAGGGCTCATGTTGCAGTGGCGGGTAGAGGGGGGCATCGCGGACCAGCTCGGCGGCTGCGAAGGGGGACAGGGGAGAGGTGCGCTCGGAGCTGCTCCATTCTGCGCGGGAGGGGGGGAGGCCTACGGACAAAGAGAAAACATAAATTAGTTGATATCAAAAATGTGATAAACCAATATTGAAAGTAAATGTAGGGGAAAGGATTACCTATGTACAAAGTAAGTAAGGTAAGATGGGCCCTTCGAGTAGACCCCTCGCCAGCACTCATACGTTCACTGCCCAACATGGGAGGCGTGACCAACTCAGGGTTATTCGCAATCATCACCATCGGAAGGCGGACGTCCACTGAGATTACCATCTCAGAGGTGTTTAACATACATTGACGGAAACTGGTGTCTTTCCTCTGTAAGGTCCCTACATACCGGCGCAGGAGTCTACCAGAGGAAAGGCAGCCGTAGGATATAAGTAACTGTAGTAACCACGGGATGAGTTGGCAGGGTCAATGCTGACGTTGCGACCGCTGGTTTCGAGTACCTAGTCTAGTATTCACATCATTTTCAGCAATCGAGACAGCATTTATTAAAGATTAGCGGCACCAATTACAATTTCAACAAGTCATTTACAGTTTAAATCATAAACATTTTGATGAAAAAAACAAACTCGTTAAAAACTTAGCCATTCGAATGTTTTCGGTTTCCATAACTTCCGAACCGGTAATTTAACTTTCCAAGTCGTTTTCTGGTAAATAACTATAATAAATTTTTGTTTTCCGTGTTTCCTTTCAGAAAGTTCCGTAAGTTCCGGTAAGTTTGGGACAAGGTGACAGGTGGGAACGGTGTTTTTCTCTTTGACAAGGTTTCGTGCTACTTCTAAATTTCTTTGTTTTGTTGATGTATGAAAAATATTTAACAAGGTTTTATTTACCTTTGTAAATGTGGGATATGTGTTTTTGCATCAAATCCGAGGAACCTACGTATGTGGAGATGTGTTCTTTGTTACAAAACAAACTCCAAAACTAGTGGACCTTTCTCTTGAAAAACATTTTCCGTACATCCTACCTACATCTAGAACATAATCCAAGTAACGAAACATGCGAAGCTGTCAACAAAACTAGTTTGTAAAATGACCGAAAATTCAAAGAAGCTATAATAACTACCAACGTAGATTTTTTTTCCAGAGTAGATAATTTAGAAGGGTCTCAAAAACATGAAAAAATAAATAAATAGGACATTTATCTGCAGACTTGTCCTAAGCCCGTTTTGAAGAGCTCCGCTCGAATTACGGCTTATTTATGATAGCAATTATTATGAAGCTGAAAGAGTTTAATTCAGCGTCTAAATGTGAGCGGCTGTATCGCGGCGGTAACGCGCGCATTCCTCACTTGTCAGTAAATGGAACGAAATACTGGACTTTTTGGCTAAAAATTATAAGAACGTATCTAACCATTTGGAAACAAAATAATTTTACCAAAAATTCGAAAATGTTCTAGGATTTTACTCAGGTACATTAGTCAGTACTCAGGTACATAATGTACGCTCATAATAATGTACAAAACATAATGTACACCGCTTAACATGTGTCTCCGAAGAACAAGGGAAGTTCATATAATATTAATACATTTATTTCAAACAACAATGACAGAACAACAATGACAGAACAACAATGACAGAACAACAATGACAGAACAACAATGACAGAACAACTATTAGATCTACGAAATAAGTGTCTCATTGCGCGCGGAGGAACTTACTTAATTACACATTGGAATAAAGTTCGTTCCACTAATAGGATACGCATTTGACTTCAAATAAGGTCATAATAATTATTTATCTTTTATCACAAACAATCAACAGACATGATAGTTTTGATTATTAATTTGTTTCTTATTATTTTGGTAGAAGGAAGCACTTAGAGTTTACAAACTGAACGCCCGAACTGAGTTCATTTGGTAGAAGGAAGCACTTAGAGTTTACAAACTGAACGCCCGAACTGACTTCATTTGGTAGAAGGAAGCACTTAGAGTTTACAAACTGAACGCCCGAACTGAGTTCATTTGGTAGAAGGAAGCACTTAGAGTTTACAAACTGAACGCCCGAACTGAGTTCATTTGGTAGAAGGAAGCACTTAGAGTTTACAAACTGAACGCCCGAACTGAGTTCATTTTTATTTTTAGATTTTTTTCCCTTATAATATAAAATGTACATTAAAATATAATAATTGTCTGAATAAAATAGAGGTAGGTAATAAAAGTTGTAGTGCATTAATGTATAGTGCCTTAAACAACACGCTTGGTAGGCTTGGATTGGTGAAGGTGAAGGTACGCAGTGGAGGTGTTAAAAATACATAGAAGGAAGCTGCTGCCCTTCCTCTGGGGCACACCGCACAGACGCCGCGCACCCGGCGCGGCGTCAAGACTCAGGTGATTTTTGACGGTGGTGACAAGTGAGAGCTAGGCAAACCACTCACTAATTATTATACAAACAAATAATAATGAATTGGATTGTTTTGAAAAAAATAAAAACAATCTCTTGATTTTACACTGTTTTTAAATTAAGGGGGAGTAAATATTAATCCTTTGGAAATATATTTTAATGAGCCCACCTAGGGATCAATAAAAAAAATCTATTTCTAAAAAATTGTAATAAAAAAACAAAATCGGTATAAGTTGGCGGACAAATCGACGAACAAAGTACATAAAAAAACGTATATAACTTAATAACTTATAGCCGAACATAGAACTTCTATTTTTCGAATGAAGTCGGTTAATGAACTGCTATTGATTTTGTTCTCTGAAGTATTATGGAAAGGGAAACCTAGTTATCACAAAACAACAACTCAATAAACTGTCATTTTCACAATAATTTGTGTGTTACATGACCTAAATAAAAATTCCCAAGACTAACAAATAATCAGAGTCGAATAAAACTTGTGCGAAAACAAATAAGACAAGTTTCTAAGAGGGCTGATTGTGATCCAAAAGGGATTTTCTCGGAATATTCCCGGGATCTTTACACACCTGCTAGAACCAATTACTTGTCTTTACACACCTGCTAGAACCAACTACTTGTCTTTACACACCTGCTAGAACCAATTACTTGTCTTTACACACCTGCTAGAACCAATTACTTGTCTTTACACACCTGCTAGAACCAATTACTTGTCTTTACACACCTGCTAGAACCAACTACTTGTCTTCGAGTACAAAGTTCTCAACAAACACATTTACATCTATATAAATGCTTATAAATATTATTATTGCTTCTTATATAAACAAGTTGCTTGTGTGGTTATTATTTTTGGATGTGTTTTTATTCAGTTATGTGGAGTTCTCATTTCAGCAACCACATTGTGTTTGCTGTACCTACCCACGTATGTACCTACTAGTAACTGTGATCGAGAGAAATCTGCTCAATATGAAGAAGATGATTTCGTACGTCTATATGTAACATCTCCCTGTGAGAATATAAGATTTTTTTATGATACGATAAATTCTCTAAATCTTTCTCCTGGATCGTTTCAAGATTAGGGTCCGTATTATGAAAGCTTGCTCAGTAATCCATCAATGCTTGAGTAACGATTTGCTAAGGCATAAACATCACTCAAATACTGATCAATGACTGAGCAAGATTGCAAAATACGGGCCTTAGACTAATAGACAATTACTTTTGTATTTGTTTGTTATTATTGTGATGATATGACTGGATACAATTGTCCAGTCAAGTCATGGCGGTCCCCGCGCGCGGCTCGAGAATCAACAGCTCCAATACTCAGCCCGTGGACCAGAGACCAGAGAGCAGCAGCTTTCTTCTGGGTAACACCCCCACTGCGATCAGCAATCTGCCTGACAATCGTGCTGATTATAATAATGGCAAAACCCGTATTCTTTGAGGAAGGCATGTTCAGCCGTCGAGGACGTATGAAGTGTCAAAGTCAAAGTCAAAAATTCTTTATTTCCATAAATACAAAAATGTACACTTAGAAAAAGTCAAATTCTTGTTCTTAGGAGATAATTTTGTAAAACGTTTCACGTGGGCGGCACCGTGGGCTGGAACTATAATTTATACTAATTTATTTATTTATGAAGTCTCAAATAGTAATGATGTAAACAAGACTCCGAGCTCTCAGAAATAAATAAAACAGACTGGAGTAAAGGTCAAGCCGGGGATCATTATATATGTTTTCATTTATGATTTTATTAAAAGCTAAAGATCTGCCGTCGCGTCCGGAAATTGTAATAAAATAATAAATTGCACAAGCAAGACTTCCGGTGGATGGTAATGAATACTGAACTTTACGATGCAATTAATTAAAATAAACCCTTAATAAATTACCCTCTGAAGAATTTGTAAGCAAATGACAAAAAATTAATCGAAAATAAAATTAACTAGAATTTTCAGCAATCAAGTCAAAAGACCCACATCGTATCGATTGATTAACGTTCAACTATAAATTAATCTCCAATAACAAAGAGCGTTCAAATTCAAATAACTAGGTCATTATGTTATGCTAGTGGAATAAAAGTCGGTAAAATAAATTAATATGAATATTACTTGAATTGTTGATGTTCCCATCTAAGTAAAAGGTAGTTAATTTTAAGATGTAGTCTATACTATAATGTACTACTTGTAATGCTAATGTTTTACTAATAAATGAACCAGGAACTGTTGGTTACGCGTTAGCGACGTTTCAGTGTATCTAGTGGTGGAGAGGAATGCAGACAGCGGACTGTCACAGTGTTCTGTCGAATTGTCGCACACCGGCGACTTCAGCGAGTAAACTCGTAACATCAATGTAGGTAGCCAGCCTGATAAACCAATGTTTACTAGGCTTCACTAGAAAATGAGTTTTATTAGGTATACACTAAGCGCGATTAGAAGGTTTTAAAACATTCACAACCAAACGACACAATTTTTCATTATTTTCGCATTCACCGTCTAAACCTTCCGCGGGGGAGAGGGGGAAAACGGGAGGGGTAATGACTCGTTTTGTATTTTTGCTTTATTTACGTACTTTTCAGGGGAAAATTACAGCGCTTCATGTACTACCGTAAATTTTGTCAGTATTTTCGTAGGCCGCGGCTCGATCCGAATTTTATTTTGTGAAGAAAATTTACTGTAGCTATTTTCGTGAGTTGGGCAAGGTAGTGAAATGTTTTAACGTATCTACCAGGTTTTAATAGTCATTGAAAAGTACAAAAGAAGTACCAAGGATGCAAACGGAAATTTTATTAAATATAATAATTATTATTAAAGATAGATTAAAAAGATTTTTATTAATCGGATATTTTTCTCATATCGTTTGTTCTGTTTGTATGTTCGCGTTGTTTGTGTGGTAGCGTAGTGGATAAAATAACAAAAAGTAGTTATAATGAAATAAAAGTAGTTATAAACCCGTAAAATAATTAATAGTCTATTTTTTAAAGACGGACTAAACTATTTCAATAAAGACGAGGTTATTTATATGTATAGGTTGACAAGAGCGAGTTATAATGGGTGGTTTTGGCCCGCGTGAAAAACGATACTTTTCACTTAGAACAATCTAAACTTACCTGCAGTAAATATTCCACATCGGTTGCACTTCCCTACTTCACAAATTTTTCGTTATTCCTAAAATACCATATTTTATGTGATTTCACTGCAACAGATAGAATCCACAAAACACATTGATTAAATAATAATTTTATTTGCCATTTTGTCCCACTTGCATATTAATATACTAAAGGCAGAGAGATACGGAAATAGATTTTGGTGGCCACCAAGGGCAACTTCGTATCTCTGCCTAAACTAAATAGAATAAAACTATTACAGAGTCATTAAAAAAATGCTTTCAAAAATCCATCTTCCTGTTTGTGATACCTATCAAGTATTATCTTTGCATTCTACCATGGAGTAAGAATCTTAAGTACTATATCTGTGAAAGATTAACCATACGAAATATCCAACATTCACCAAAAAGGCGCTTTCAGTTCCATTTTCATTCAAATGAAATGTATGTTCTTTATAAATGAAACACCAAAAAGACGAGTCATTATTACAGAGGACGAATTTCTTGTACTGGCTGATGATTTCAAACAAACATTAGAAGATAAATTAAATTTTAACCTTAGACCTTAAAAACGAATTTACGCCCGCTAAGCTACGATAATATTGACACACTTTTTGAGCAAGATAAATGAAATAATTATTTGAACAAATCGCGAAAGTTCAAAAAGTTTTGTTTTTAAAAATACAAACCTACTCCTCCTCCTCAACAGCCTAAAGGTCCACTGCTGGACGCAGGCCTCCCCCTGATAATTGTCATAATTATAAACAGTCCTACTCGTAATATCAAAATTCCAGAAATTTCCATTAATTCAAAGTACTTTAGTGTAATGTAGAAAGAGTAAATAAAACCGTTTTGTTGCGAGTTATTACTCCATCAACCTTTAATTCGTCCGAAAGGTCATCGCGCGGATTACACAGATTTATAGCGGTCTAAGTAATCTAACTTAATGTGTCGGCGCAAGCACACAGCCTCACACACACACTCACACTCACACTCACACGGCCAGTCGGTTCCTTATACCTATTATGTACACTCACTGATAAACACATTAACTTTATCAAGTCATATTTAGAACTTAGTGATTTACGTAGTTCAATGTTTTAATATACATAGAAAACACCAAAAAAATATCATTGTACAAACAATTTGTCCCGAAGCGGTAATCAAACGGATTAGTTGCACTTCGTGCGTTGACATTTTGGAGTAAACAACCAAGTAAGTGCGTTACGTGCATTGTGCTGCGCGCCGAAAAAAATATGTAAAGCTTTTGTCCCACCTCGTGCGTCCCACCTCGTGCGTCCCACCTCGTGCGTCCCACCTCGTGCGTCATAAACCCGCTAGTACCTCTGCGTCTCTGAGGTCGGAACTATGGCAGAGCGCATCAGCATTTCTATACAGCGGGGCAATGCAGCCAGTGTCTTAGGCACGCTTCCAACTGGTATTGATATGGATCAGTTGAGCTACCTGTAGATTGTTTGCCACAGTTTGCAGATAGCTTGATTGTTTCTATTGTAAATACTAGTTTTAATTTAAATTTGTTATTTGATTGTTATTTTCTTTCTGAATAAATAACATCGAATTGTCGTTTATTATAATAATTATTCATTCAAAGGAATTACGCAAAAATGTTTTTTCATTGTAACACCAATTATGTAAATAACTCAAGGGGTAGAGTAGGAGTAAATACAGGCTAGGACGGCAGACATCGAGTCCAATTCTGCAAAGCAGAGAAGAATTTTTTCATCAATTCCCAAGTTATTTCCTGCACGTAGAAACAATATGTTACGAGAACCCAACGCATTGCGATGACATTTTCAAATAATAAAGAGCTTCGTGAATTTCGTCTTGGAAAAGAAAGCACTAACTAAATAAAAGAAATGAAAGAATAATCTTCTGAATAAATGAATGATTCCATATGTTATTTACTTTCACGTCCGCGGCTTGTCCACAGCCTCGCACAACATTCTCCGGGAGGGACGAAAATAATTACAACTTTACCATTTATTCTCTCGTCAAATTCAACAGGCAAGACTGGACAGGCGTGAAGAGGTACCAGACAGACAGACCGACAGAGGCATCATCACTATCAATTCAATTAACATATCACACTTATATTATAAAAGTGAACGTTTGTATTGTTTAGATGGATGAATGGATCGATGTTCGTTACTTCTTTTTGTTGAAATTTTTTTTTTTTTATTAGTCAAATAAAATTACAATAAAATAATAGAATTAAATTAAAACTAGTAATATATTATATTTACAAGTGATCGATATCGTGCCTAGTCTGATGAGCTGCTTCTGACGGAGCTGGTGCGCAGGCGCGCGCGAGCCCAACACGCTGGCTGCATTGTACCGTTATATGGCAATGCTGATGCGCTGTGTCAGATACCCACCACACCAGCACACGGACTCGACGAGGGTCTCGACTCCAAGGGGAGCACGGAAGACCTGGTAGTCCTCGTCCTACAAGTGATGTGATAAGCAAGCTGTTCGACAGCAGTACTGGCATTGATGAGGCGGGCAACACCTTGCACCCAACCGAAGACAAGTTGCGACACGGAAAGTTACGGGATCCAATATAGTGCCAGTGTTATATGAAGGAAGTGCTTGCAACCAATGTCCTGACTCCCATTTACAAACGGCCAGAAGACGGGCACGATCTGCAGAGCTGGAGCACGTTTGTAACAAACAATTCCGTGTCAACTCACACAGAGGCCCGTCCCATTGCCGCTGGAAATTCTGTAGATTTTTATTTATCGGTCATTATCACAATTTCGTATGACTAATTAGTCGGTGTTTGTACCTAGACCTAAAATAATCTATTTAAGTAGCTAGGCATTAAGTGATCCTAACGAACTACGGCCTAAGTGAACTTTGGCTTAACTTATTAACAAGTTAGTTCACTGCGGCTCTACGTGGAGTCACGATTGGTTGCTTTTAGATTATAAAACTTATATTGTTTTTAATCTAAAGGATTTGAAGTCGGATTACACTTTCTCTAAACAGATAATCCTGTGTGAATTGTCCAGCATTATTTATTTATTGGAACTTTCTTGTACCTAACTCTCATACGCGTCGCATGCAAGCAACAAGAAACGCAGCCCAGTCGGCACAATTTTAATCCTACATTTTCAACAATCAACGTCATATATCGTGTGCAGACAGACAGACACACAAGCTTTATTTTATAACAATGTAGTGATTATCTGAACTAAACAAATGAAATAAATTTATTTTAGAAGATAATCCAGATAAACCGTGGTTGCCTGAATTTGAAACTTATTTTGTGAGTTTAGGTTTGAATTTGAATAATTTTTGACTATTTCGTAAGTACATCCTTGTTATTTATTATTATCAAGTTATAGGAGAAATTTATATTTATGTCGATAGTGAAATAAAATTTCTTGTAAATGTTCGCAATGCTTATTTTATGTTACTTCTTATGATTTGAAAAGTTGCAGCTGTAAAAAGTTTTTTATGCCAAAAGCTATAAAACGATTCAGATAAACTTTTGCCACTTTTCTTAAGTGCTTCTTTCATAAATTTCTGAATTAAAAACACATCCGGTAAAAATTTGTTCCTACTTTATAAATTTCCACTCGGGTTCAATTGCGTAAGGCAGTACCCGATACTGGTAGTGGCAGTACCCGATACTGCTAGTCGCTTTAGATGTATTTGTGAGTGTATTTGAAATGAAATGAAAATGAATAAAACTGAACATGGCATGGTCTACGTCCAGCAGTGGGTAAGTGTGGGCTGATATGATGATGTTGTTTACTAATAATATTTCCACAACTAATTTTCAGTAAGAATAAAAAACATTATCGATATCATAATTAATCTCGGAGAAACCATTCTTACACATACATATTTTGAAAGAAACATTTTTATATCTACGCTCTTGTTCATACCCCCGACTTCGATCTATGTAGGTCGGTACTTACATACTAAGGCCGCAGTAGGTTGCAGGTTCGATTTCCGCCTCGGGCCAAGTTTTGTACGATCAGCATGGTATAATAAGAATAATTTTATATGTAATGCATTGTATTATTATTATTAAGTATGTCAGTGGGGCGAAGTCCATTTGACGATAGTATCGAGAAATTACGGCGATCGGGGCCCTGTGGTCGAGGGGGCCCTGTGGTCGAGGACCCAACTACAAACTCTGCTTATTCTGAGGCTAGATGATCCAGTGTGGATTGACATATGAACATTTAGTACTTATAACCCCATAAATTAAATTATAACTAACATAATAATGTCATGTTTTTGAATCCATAATTTCCAATATCCCCAACAAGTTCGTCACTAAGCCGCGCCCGCAGCACAAAGCCCGCCTCGATATGATCCGACCTACATCCTCCTCTCACACGGCTCACATTAAAGTGCCGCGCACGACTTGCCCCGACCTCCCCTTTAAGAATACCCCTCTGTTAAAGGGGTATTAACACTGGCCGTGCTAAGCTTGCTTAGGGGCTAGCAAATACTACATTTCAGATTCTAGCCAGAATGTAATATGTTCAACCACACGGCTTAAGTATTGCATAGTTTACGAAATTCTAAAAGTTTACGTTTTCTTCTAAACATGTACCCCTGCCAGATACTGGTTCTACTTTTGTAGTGTGACTGCGATCCAACAGTTTTATGCGAAGTCTGTTATAGTTTGCCAATTATTTTGAGTGATTTTTACATTTTTGCTGTACGAGTGCCAATGTTGTCAAATTTAGTATGGGTTATGTAGAAACTAAATGAGACAATGACACAAGCAGAGTCGCGGCGAAAAGCAATCGTTTAGTCATTTAGCCATTTATTTATTTATCATTGCCATAAATAAGAATTTGAAGTTGAACTAAATGACTCTCAACTGTCACCTTCTTAAAAGCTTTATGCGTTGTGATACTTCGCAAACTCGTGCTAGAAAATCAGTGAACAAGGCTGTGCGTGCAAGTCTATCATTCTAAAATAAGCTTTTGCGTTCTTTTAGCTTCTGAAATCTGTTCATTTGCTAACCCAATTAGCTACTCAAGCCAGTGTAAAGAGTCCTTAAGAGTGCCTCTACCCCGCTCAGACTACCCCTCCCCCTGAAGCGCATGTTATCCGACGCGGATCGACTGACACGTGCTTGCCTTTGATCTACGAGGACGGGCACAATTTATTATTGCTGCTTGGATTTTGACGCAACCTTCTAAACGGAGAGAATAAGGGTAAGGAAATTATTGAATAAAATGTGCTTGGTTTTTCTAATCGATAAAATTTTTATTCATACGATATTATGCATAGTGTTGTTTCTTATAATAAGGTACCATAAAGATGTTGAAGTTTAAGTCTTTAATTAATTCAAACAAAATACATGATGTTTTCCGATAAACCGGCCAAGTGTGTGTCGGGTCGTGGGTCCGTTTTAGTTACTAATGGTTTTTTGGTTATGTAATTATAAATTTACGTTTTCTAACTTTTCGTTTTACTTGTGATAAAAGACATTGCTTCTTGCCAATGTTCGAAACTACCCTAATAATAATAATAACACTTTATTGCACTTAAATAAATAACAAAAATAAACCTTATATCTAAAATTAAAAACTAACAGTACAATAGGCGGCCTTATCGCTGAGAGCGATTTCTTCCAGGCAACCCAGGGATGGAGAAAAGGATATAGATATTAGAGTTGGTAGTGCACAAACAGTTGAAAAATTGAATAAACAAAACATAAAAAATAAAAATTAACATACTACATACATCACAATTTAAAACAATACTAAAACTAGCCTAGACCTTATCTACAAATAGCTATATACAATAGGTATGTACAACAGAAATACATTTAGAGGAAAACGACAACATCTCGTCCCTGATGAAACCACAAATCACATCCGACGTTACAGAATTAGAATAAGGAGGGAAGAGTGAAGCAAATATTTAGGTAGCTGAAGATAGGAAATGGGACTTTAATTTCGATTTGAAGGAGTTGATGGAGGGCGCAAGTCTGACATCAGCAGGCAGTTTGTTCCAGAGCCGTACAGCCTGAACACTAAACGAGTTGCCGTAGAAGGTTTGGGAGTGGGTGGGAAATTTGAGTAGTAAGTTATCTGATGACCTAAGATTGTGGGTGTTAGAAGAATGAAGGAACACGAACCTTTCTCTAAGGTACGTGGGAGAAAAAGGATTAAAGAGAGTAGAATAAAGAAGAGCAAGAACATGCATGTCCCGGCGAAGTCGGATAGGAAGCCACTTGAGCATGGTGCGAAAAGGGGAGACATGGTCGTATTTGCGTAAACCAAATACAAACCGAATACAGAAATTTTGAAGGCGCTCAAGTTTATCTAGCTGTTCCTCAGTGAGATCTAAATAGCAAGCGTCGGCATAGTCCAGAACGGGAAGAAGAAGCGATTGGGCGAGTCCAATTTTGGTAGCGGTCGGCAGAAAGTTCCGTAACTTCCTAAGAGAACCTGCTGAGGCATAAAGCTTCTTACAGGTGATTTCTAGCTGAGGCCACCATGTAAGTTTGCGGCCCTAAATGTATGGAATCCCACGCGTGGCATAAGACGGCTGTATCTTCTGATTGCAGTAACTTATAAATTATTTATGTCATTACTTTTGAATAAAGAACACGCGAAGTATAATATTTACGTAGACTGAAAAATCAAAATCACTTTCCGGCGCGTTCTTTGAATTTGGAACGAAGAGCGCGCCGGCAATGTTTTATGAAACGGTGTGCTGTTTGAATTTAGAACTCTTTCATGTATCGTACACATTGCGTTCTCGAGGTTGTATAGCCACAGATGCGATTACCTTTCGACACAAACTGTAAAATGAAAATAAAAAAATGGCGGTAAAGCGGAGTTCGTTGTTATTTTGTTAATAAAAATAAATTAAAATGAATTCTGAAAGTGAAAATGAAATGGACATTGACTGAACTCCACCAGATCGGAAGCTTTATTAGCGATGGAAAACCTGCTTCCAGCGAAATCAAAAGAAAAATTTATGAAAGTATATGAAAACTTCATGTTCTGGAGAAACGAGAAAAATGCAAAATTGTTCTCCGAAACAGTGTTTTTGGCATATTTCAATGAAATTGTTAAAAGTAAAAAGCCATCTACATTATGGGCGATTTATTCTATGCTGAAATGTTCATATTAAAAAAAAACATTTTCGTTCAATAATTGTCCTAACATGAGCAATATAACTTTTAATATTAATTAAATTTATTATGTAAAAGGCTCCTTTTTATTTCCTTGCATTTTTTTAAAGAAAATCACTATACATGGCTCGGCCGAAATTTCAATTGTCTGTCTCGTATCATTGAACTCCTCGCCTGCGGCTCTGCCTTCAAACTCATACTCGACCTATTGTCTATTTCGCTGCCTTTGCAATTATGTCCTTTTAATTTCAACTTAAGACCTCCACGCGGTCTAGAGAAAAAAGTGTTGATAGAAAGTCAGGCAGCGAAGTAATCCTTTAAGGTTTCTATTGTTCCTTTTGAGGTACGGAACTCTAAAATTAATGTTTCATAAAGAAGGCAGTGTAGCTGTATTTATAAAATCTGTAATGATTGGCTCATGGATAAACTTCACATCAAAGGAAAACTTTGAACACCCACTTCAGAACTACACTACCGTACATACAGTGGGTTGGGTCCGTAGCTGAAACTTATATTCCAGTAATATCAGACTCTGTGTGTTAAAGCTCGAGTTGATCTTGGCTCTTTATTGTAACTTTACTTAAAATAACTTGTCTGGGGCTTTTTATTGAGTTATAAAAATTATAGCGGGTATTAACTGTGTAGTAAGCTGCGTTTTCTGGTTAGTGTCTCGGTGATGGACCGTTTACTGCGTTTTGTAAGACAAGTTATATAACATTCAAGTGGAGCTGTGTCACTGTCGTGCAAAAGATTTTCGTAAGGCTGTACGATTATATCACATGACGTTGTGGAACCGCCACCGTTCGTGCATGTTTATGTATTGTTTTGAAAATATTAGATAGTTAGACAAATATTTGTACGATCTGCAGGTATTTGTTCCGGGTGTTTTGGTCGTTTTCTATGTATAAAAAAACTATCTATATGTAATGTATTATGTATATCAGTTATTTAGTACCCATAACACAAGCTCTGCTTAGCTTGGGGCTAGCAGAGCAGCAATCAGGTTAAGCAATATTTATTTAGATAAATGTTTCTTGGTTTTTAATCTTAGTTCAAGGTGTGTTCTCATTAGACGGGCAGAACGTTGTATAACGTCTATTCAGTAAGGTCGGCGGCCGGCGATTAGTAGTCAAAACCTTGTCGGCTGCCTGCAGTCTGTCGCGTAGACGATGGTGGTGTAGTGTGTACACTCCATCAAATACAAATTTAGTCGAAATTAAAATGTTTTTCGCGATTAAATAATTTATTTTAATAAGAAAATTGGAAAAACACTGGTCAAGAAAGCGTTTCTTACTATAATTCTAGCAGCATGTTAGTGAAATGGTCGATCAGGTCACTGGCGCATTGTGAACGAGGCACCTCTTTGTCGATACGATGTTTCTAAAGTTCGTTGTCGTAAAACTGTACCAGAAGGTACCTAGGTAGTACTCCCAGAAGTATCTCACGTAGATAGACATTCCGCAGGACGCGACGTTACACGATTCAGGTTTTTTATTTCAGACTAGAGTACCTAGGTATAAAGCAGAATTATGGACAGAAGAAATTGTGGTAATCAATTATTTGTGTTCATGGCTTTAAATATCAAATAATTGTTATTTACTATTGCTGCTGAAAATTATTTTTGCATTAGTACATACTAATGTTACATAGACATTTTATTACAAAGAAAAAATTTGTTTTAAACTAAAATAAGTCATAAAAAATAATAGGATTCTCAGTTGTGAACAATCATATATATCTGTGCATAGGTATGCACAGATATAAATAAAACGAACGCATTTGTTCACAACTGAGAATCCGCTACTTTTTATACAAATGTCGACGCACAAAGCTCAATTTCAACTACTCGGTATGATAATTCTAAATTTATTTAAAATCCACGAAAGCGGAAATGAAAACGTCAAATGAGAATTGTAATAACTGTCCAATATTCCTTGCGAGTGCTCCCTGATTGTGAGTGGGTGGTTATTCGCGACATCAAATATTCATCGTTATTGATTTATTGCCTTCTACCAACCGAGTCCCGATAAACAGGGCTCTGTTTGCTTTTCATAATCTATTCAATTATATACACAAGGGAATCGACGGGATCAATAAATTAACAAACGGTTATCGTATATTTCCAATATTGTTACAAGCATCGCTTTTCATTTTATTTGTACGTGAAACGTAAAACATTTCTATTGTTTCTGATGTCAGACATATTATGCCTTGAATATTTTTTTACGTAACATAACAACATGTTTGCATTTCAATATATTAAAACTGGTTGTTTCACGCTGAACATCGGCGTTGATGGGTCAATATTAAGTACGGTTGCTATAGAAGCGTTTTAGAATAACGCTGATCAGCAACATCGCTGAGCGATGCGCGCCGAGGCGTCAGCGTCGTCGCTGAGCCGTCGTCGAGGTGGCGGTCGTCCGTCTTCAGTGAGCAAGCGTGTGATGTCGCGCTGAGCGCACGCGCACGCGCCGGCGAGGAACAACCATGATAAGTCGGGATGTAGACACTCGGCATCTGAACAACGACGTTCCTATTAGAAAAATACTTACGTGAGCGCTTCAGACTAATTGTATACAAAGAAAGATGCACGTAACATAACAATGCTTGGAACGACATCGTACTCACACTATTCGAATATATTTCGGAAGAAGAATGACTGTCACCTCTGATTTTCAGCATACCACTACTACCTTCTATTCGATGAATACCAAAAAGTTTTGAGTAGTAAATTGTTGGTTTAGTAAGTGAGAACCAACCAACTAGTGGGTAAATCATTTACTTGTATTTTCAATCTGTGACATTAAGGCAATTAGATTCCAATTATAGAAACAAAATTTGAACTAGTATTTACAATTCAAACAAATTTTAAGGTTAACAAAATGATAATGATCTTCACAAGCGATTTCCACCGCCGCCGAGCCGGCGCCCGTCTGTTATCATCAGCAGGTGTAAGGTATACAATCCGCGGGTGAGCGAGGCGAGCGGAGCCGCGGGCGCGCGCTAACTACCATGAATATTGCATCACATTACCACCGCAGGTGCCTACCTTCAGACAACTCATAAAAACACGATTCGCAGCTCGCTTCCGCGCAGCCGAGAGAGGACGGCTGGTTCACTCAAGACTAACTTAGTTCCTAAACTAAAACCTCTTGTTTGTCTGAATGTCCGTCATTTTAAAAGATTTAGGTAATGTAAGAAACAAAACATTACATAGCATAATGATGATGATTAATAAAAAAATTATTGGTGGTCAAGCGTTTGTCCACCATTTCACTTGAATATAAATTAACTTCGAAAACGGTAGGAGGTTCTACAAATGTTCGGTTGTAACTATGTACGAATTCATAATTATAAATACTATTTAACGGGTATTTATCGCGTTTATTTACCTATTTTTCCCGACGTTTCGACAGGTTTACACACTTACCTTACACACACTGTGTACAGAAAACCTACACACACAGACAGATATCTGAACGCAGCGTCACACCACCATCCGTCACATCTGGAGTCAGTAGTATCTTCTCTAGTAAACAGAGCTATGACCTCTGTGACCCTGAACACCTACACAGTGAGTTGGAACATGTTCAGGAGGTTCTAAAACGAAATGGCTACAAGACTAGTATCAGATGGCAACCCAATGGAAGGCGCAAAGAAAAACATGTTGAAGTGACAAGACAGCCGGCGTTTTTGCCATATGTGAAAGGAGTGACGGACAAAATTGGAAACATTCTTAGAAAGTTTTCAATTAAGTCGATCTACACTCCACTCACTAAAAAGGCGAAGCGACTTCGAACACCAAACGATGTGGTGCCCTTGCAAGTTCCTGGAGTCTACAAGATCGATTGCAGCTGCGAACGTTCCTACATAGGCCAGACTAAACGCACGATCGCGGAACGAGTTAAGGCGAGGATTCCCGGATTTCGGAATTTTTAACTGTCCGTACCTCAATAACTATAAGGCTTATAGTTTTGAAATTCATACATATTATAGTTCAGGATATTTTCTAGTGCATCACTAGACAAAAACACGATTGGTGATATTTCACCCGATAGAAAAAAATTACAAAGTTACCTCTAAATCAAACTTTGAATGATCAGTGTGAATAGAAAAATGAATAAAATGACACAAAATGTATACCAAAACATTGCATACGTTATTACGCAGTGCATCACTAGAAAATATTTTAATATGCCATACAAATATTTTTCAAAACACCTAAATACCTACAAAATCGTGCTCGGCTGCCTGCGCATCGTCTTGCTCAGTAGTACTCGCCGAGCTATAGTATCGGCCGCTCGGGAATCCTCGCCTTAAGGAACACATAACAGCGGTCAAAAATCGACAAATTAACAAGTCAGCAATAGCTGAGCATGTAGTAGACTCAGGACCCAATCACTGGATTGAATTACCAGCCGCAGATCATCTGTAATGAGAGGCATTACTACAAGAGAATAGTTCGAGAAGCGATTGAAATTAAGAAATATCCTAATTTCAATCGTGAAGACGGTTTCAAGCTCTCTGCCTCGTGGAATCCAGTTTTAGCCAGGTGTACTCGTCGAAGACCGGTTACTCAGTGCGTCGCGGACACTGTTAGCGTTGTGTGTCGTCCGAGTGTGCAGATGGACATTTCTACTTCACCCGAAAACCAAGTGATAGCTACAAAAAATGCTGCCCCCGCTTTGCAGAGGCGGTAGCTCCAGTACGCCAGTCATCCCGTGACCACGGCAGTGTGTAAATCTGTCGAAACGTCGGGAAAAATAGGTAAATAAACGCGATAAATACCCGTTAAATAGTATTTATAATTATGTGTTCAGATCGCGTAAGTTTAAAAACATTTATGTACGAATTATTGTTATAGTTTATCGATTTGTTGGTAGTCCCATGAAAAAATGCTACTTTGCTGCCTTACAGTTAATTTTCGTTTCACAGCTACTCGACACTGCTTGATATCTGCTTGTATTTACATGGATCGCGCATAATTTGCCTGTAGTTCTATCAGATCAGAATGTTGTGCGTTGTGAGCCTCAAGTTTCTGGCTGCATACTGCATTGACTATTCGTTTGTCCAGGATCCCGACTCTATGTAAGTGTCCCAGCTCTTTGTCGCCTCACCGTGTCAAGAGAACTCGGGACATTAATGTAAATCTGGCTCTTGTTCGAGTGCTTGTTATTTTGTGGAGTCCTCGCGGTCATTACGACTCACCCCGTGCCCTACGTGTGCTCTCTGGCGTGCCCTACGCCGTGCCCTCTAGCCGTGCCCTGCGTTGTGCTTCAAGGAAGTCACGGCGGTAATGAGTGGAATCACAAAGGGGCTTTGACTGAGTGTTCGTTGAAGTTTTTTTGTTGGTGCGAAAGTATCAGGAAAAATATTTTTTGCATTGTTTGGCTTTACTCGGGAAAATGTTTTTAATCGTTAAAACATTTTTCGGGGCCGGTTCTATACCAATGCTGGGCAAAGGCTCTATTCCCTACATACACTGCTCTCGATTTTCAGTGACTAGTCCAAATTTTCAAGGGAGCGTCGAAGCGCGTTACCATCGTACGATTTTATATTATTATATACCTAACCGAGGTAAATCACAATGATTCTATATAAAAATTTTAATGTGTAACAACACCAAAAGGATTACAAAAAGGTTTTGGTCTGAAAACAATCACATCGCCATATTATTTTATGAAACTCGCTTTTTATTATGAGATTGTAAAGTTAATTAGCAAAGAGGAGTTCTTCGCTATTTGTTTTACATTCTCTCGCCAGAATTATCTAAGTATCAGCTCCGACATAATATACATTACACTCAGAGAAGTGAACAAACCTGGCATTACGAGTAGGTGGATTCCTCAATTGGTTGTTGCTGATACAATTAGGTGGTAGGTGCCTCTACTTACCTGTCAGATGACGGAAGGTGGATAGTTCCACTCACACACATAATAATTATCTGTAAGTGGATCCTTGACAGGTCGTTTTCACAATCAAATCATGATTTTTCAGAGTTTATTTCATAAATGCCTTCTAAGGATTCTAACGTATACAAAGAACCACGGAGCGCGGAGAGCCGACCGCGAGCCGGCCCCGACGACGACGGAGCGCGGAGAGCCGACCGCGAACCAGCCCCGACCACGGAGCGTGGAGAGCCGACCGCGAGCCGGCCCCGACCACAGTGCGCGGAGAGCCGACCGCGAGCCAGCTGCGACCACGGAGCGCGGAGAGCCGACCGCGAGCCGGCCCCGACGACAACGGTGCATGCAGAATGTTCTGTTCCAGTGTCTTCAGGTATTTGTTCCACTCCTACGTTTCAGCTGTCTGGATGTTTGTACATAGCGAGATATATTTTTAAGAATCAACCCAACCCGACGAGGTTTGGGTTAAAGGATTACCTAATAATAATAACTCCAATAGGACCCTTATCAGGAGAGGTTTATGTAAAGGTGTGGACTTATACATATAGGCTGGATGAGGTCAATGGTCCTGGAGAGTACCAAAAGGTTATTACGATTATTTCGACTTCTGTGGCGCTGTGGGCGAAGGTCTGCCTGCGACGCAGGAGGTTGCGGGTTCGATTCCCGCTTCGGAACAAATGTGTGTATGATCTGCAGACATTTGTTGAAGGTGTTCTGGTCGTTTTCTATATATAGTAAAAAAATATCTATTTTTGTATTGCATCACAAAAATCGCACCTCCTAAAAAGCCTACTTAAAAATACTTTTAATCATATTTGGTTAATAACAGGACTAGATTAAGGGTACCATCAGAGAGGTAATTTATGTCACTTTCAGATAACATAAGTGCATTAGGATATTTTTTTTAATGTAGTAAAAAAATCAAAGTTTGTGTAAGGCAAGAAAAAACATGATTTCTCTTCACGTGTTTTTTTTTATAAAAAATACTTAAAATCTAGTGTTTCCCCCCCCCCCCCCCCCTGGCCTTAATAACGGCTTCCATGCGGTCCTTCATTGATTTTATTAGTGTGATCACGCTTTCTTCAGGAATTTCTTTATATTATGTACATCAGGTTATACAAGTACCCATAACACAAGCTGTGCTTATCTTGGGGCTAGGTGGATAATGCTGTGTGAAATGTCCAGCATTATTTATTGATTTATTTCGAACGAATGTGAAAATGTTTTATGTGTAGTGTGAGGGTGAAGGTGATCTTCGACAGAAGCTCTGTCAAGTCTTAGCGTGTTTTGTTACAACAACTAGTTGACGTTTTTTTAGATGATTTTATTAGGATTTTTTTTTTGTTGCAAAAACTAAGTATTTATCTAAATCAAAAGCCACTTTATCAAAAACTTTTGTCATAAATAAGATTCTAACGATACGACACTATACTGCTGGGCCTGTTCTTGAAGCTTTGTGTCTGAGTGTGCCGCAAGTCTGAGGTGAACATCTCCGTGAAAGCCTTTGAGCCGCGCGTCATTTGTACGTCGTCGACGTTACGTTCACGTGGCCGTGTACGAACACCTACGCTCGCACAATACACAATACACGTGGAATACATTTGTTTGATCGTTATTGTTTGCGGATGCCGTTTCCAGTTCAAAGGTAGGAACGAGCGCGTGCGCGTGCGCGTGCGCGTGCGGCTTCAAACGTTTGAGCTTTTAATTGACTGATATTGGACATGTTAAATATAATTTCCAAATAGGTTATGGAAAAATTTCGTTTTATTTCAATTCTGAAAACGTGACTCACGTGAAGACCTGTTTGCGTACAAACAGGACCAGTTTTTGATTTGAATCAAATAAATAAACTATGCGGGACCAGCCACAGCTTCACCTACCTAGTTCACATACCTAGCGAAGTTTATTGCTAACTTCGCTAGGTATGTGAACTAGGTAGGTGCCCGCCGCCCGCAGCCCGACGGCGGCGGCGAGTTGTGGAGATGTTACCGCCGGATCGTGCCTAGGCCAAATGCAAAACGAACGCCGATGTCTCAGGAATATTTAATTAATTTCAGTCGACGAAATGGCTGAGTGACTTTTTGCCATATTGTTGAACGGTGATCTTTCAACAATGGGCATAGGTAATTAATTGAATTGTATCGTTTTGCAATCGGCCTACCCATTCTGTGTACGATATATTCTATGTATGATTCTAAGTTCCGGCGACAACGTTGATATAGGGCGCCAACATAATAATCCTTTGCTAGTCGCATTACAGCAATCATAAATAAATCCATTAAAACGGGTACGGTTCCTAATCAATGGAAAACTTCTATCGTTACACCTATACCGAAAATTAGCACCCCGGTTGAGCTTAAAGATCTTCGGCCAATAAGCATTCTGCCCTTCCTGTCGAAGCTCCTTGAGAAGGTTATCAGTGACCAGCTTACTGGGTATGTGGAATCCAATAACATTCTGCCTTCTCTGCAGTCTGGATTTCGTAAAGGTCGTGGAACTGTGACTTCCCTTCTGGATGTCACAGATAATGTTCTGGCGGAGCAGGATAGAGGGCGCTGCACATTGCTAACCCTACTTGATTATTCGCGTGCATTTGATTGCCTCAATATACCACTCCTTCTCGCTAAACTTTCTTACTATGGTTTAAGTCAATTATCTGTTATGTGGTTTCATAACTATCTTAGCTCTCGATTACAGGCCGTAAAATTGACAAAAAATGATGGATCGACTTTATTATCACAACCAATGCCTATTGTTCGTGGAGTCCCGCAAGGCTCTATACTCGGTCCTCTTCTCTTTATAATTTATTGTGCAGATTTGTCAAAGGTTATTTCACATTCAAACTACCACTGCTATGCAGATGACGTGCAGATTTATGTATCAGAGACACCCGACAAATTAGAACAAGCTGTTCAACTTTTGAACAAAGATTTGAACGCCATTGCAGACTGGTCTACGCGCAATGCGCTCGTGTTAAACCCAACAAAGTCGCAGTATATCGTTTTGGGTACCAAAAACCAAATTGACAAGCTAAATGGCGACCCAGACGTTATGATCGGTGATTCTAAAATAGGTAGAGTGGATGAAGCTAGGAATCTCGGAATTACCATCGACAGTCAACTCAGATTTGAGAATCATGTTCTTAATTTGGTAAAAACTTGTTTTTACCGCCTAAAGATACTATACAAAATCAGGAATCAATTGACTGTAGCATCCCGTATGGTCCTTTGTGAATCACTAATCATTTCTAAGTTAAATTATGGGGATATTGTTTATGGTCCTCGGTTACTTGCTAGAACCCAGCGCACCATCCAGAGGGTGCAGAATGCTTGTTGTCGCTTTTGTTTTAATATTCCGCCTCGTAGTCACATAACACCGTACCTGAATAACATGTCCTTGTTGAATATGGAATCACGTAGGCTACTGCACCTAGGAGGACTGGTCTTTGACGTCATTAAGTTTAAAAAGCCTGAGTATCTGCACTCAAAACTTAACTTCTTCTCTGGTGAGAGATCCCGGTCAGTAAAATCTGCACTTTCCTATCACAATCACAAAACCGCAGCTTTCAGGGGAAGTTTTAGATATTCGGCAACGAAGTGTTGGAACAATATTCCACCTCCGATCCGCAATGTTAACACTAAATATACATTTAAATTAAAGTTTAAAAAGTTTTTATTGCAAAAGCAAATAGAGGGTATCCCCAAACACTTCGTTTGCCGAAAATAAAGCTGCCGCATTGTATCTACTGTTGTCATGACCTATGTATTTATTTATTTATTTAACATTTATTAAAATACTTCAATTTTATTATTTTAAAACTAATCACTTTTACTCACTTGCTACACAATCACAATATAAACGAATTGTCTTATGGCTCGTTCAGCTCGCGCTCGTTCAGGTTTTGGCTGAAAATCAGTGTTTTTGCTTACAAGCAAAAAGTTTCACTGAGCCACGGCCTTTTTGTTGCACTGCAGCACACATAAACTTAAGCTACACTATATTATACTTCTACCTAAGCATGTACTTTTTCCTTTTTTGAAAATTTTCTGTTTATGTAAACCTAATATTCTAAGTTTAAATTGTAATGTATAATTAAGGTGTGTCTGTAGTAACAAATAAATTTTTATCTATCTATCTAGTCAGGTCTTAAAATAATGCAATTGCTTAGACTTCATTAACAATGATTTTACATACTATAATAGTCAAACACTAAACATTTTCTTAAAACCAACTTAATAGAGAAAGAGATTTGACCATTATAGTTCGTCTGAGAAAACAGCGCGCTGGTTTCTCAGACGATCTAAAATGGTCAAATCTCTTTTTCCGTTTCAGTGCTGCAGCGATAAGTTGGTAGGTATTTCTTTTCTGTATATATTTTAAACTGTTCCCAGGCTTTCAGAGTTTATCTTTACTGAAATTCCAAAACGGAAAATCTGGCTCGAGTTCCGTCAATATGCGCCCTCAAGTGCCTCTTGCCACTCGAGGCCACAGGCTATCTCAAACTCACTGCTCTCGAAACTCCTCCAGTTCTGAAGCGAGTGAAATCCAAACGAGGCGATGCTCTCTGTAGGCGGCTGTGGTCGGCCAGGAACGACCACTTCACAGTGCAGTGGTATTGCTTTGTGCTACTCGGACTTCGAGAAAGCGATCCAAGAGTTATAGAGAGGGCGGTGAAACTGGGAGGCTAAGTTTGAAGAAAAACAGAAATATACTGACCAAAATACGAGTTTATTCTGGTTTCGCGATAACATTCAAGGCACTCATTTAGTGATAAAGATAACTTTGAAGACTAGGTAATAACTGAATGGCAAATTAATTATTTTGTTTGATGTACTATGATTTCCTTCTTTATTTATTTGAACTACCTACACTATAAAGGCGATTTTTTCTTCATAGATTACAACTTTCTACTAGATAATAATTATCTGTTAAGTGTGTACATACCTCAGTACATACAGTTAAATGAATATCTTAATGTAGATAAAATATTAGTACTTTTAGGCTTACAGCACAAGCGGCGGAGAGAGCGCGCTCCGAGAGCTTGAGCTGCGTCAGCCTGGAGCCTGGACCGAACCAGACGCTACCAGAACGTACAATAACACAAGTACAAGCAGAAAACACGCGTTTCTATCCTAGGAATATCCACTCTATACCACAAGACTGAAGAACTTCATTCCTTTGTTCGATCCTCGATCGATAGACGCACAGTGCAGACGTGGTCATCTTTTACGGTTTTTATGAAACTTGCAAAGTTTTTACACGCGTTTTATTTAGCCAAGGGAGTAACAGTAACGTGGAACTTTGCTCCCTTTATGGCGCTTTGTATATTTTTCCAGTGTAAATGAAACTCTCTGAGTACCATTAGGTACATGTTCAAAGTTGCTGAGCGGCTTGCTTACTCTTCCGTTTTACTGTAATGAAGTGATTTGACGAGGTCTGTGGCGCGGCGGGCGCAGGCCTGTGGCGCGGCGGGCGCAGGCCTGTGGCGCGGCGGGCGCAGGCCTGTGGCGCGGCGGGCGCAGGCCTGTGGCGCGGCGGGCGCAGGCCTGCGACGCAGGAGGTAGCGTGTTCATTCTCCGCCTTGGGACAAATGTCTGTAGAACTTGGAGATGTTTGTTACGGGTGCTCTGGTCATTTTCTATGGATAGTAAAAAAAACTTTCTGTTTATTTTATTTTATTATGTATTTCGGTTATTTAGTAACAGATGCTCTGTTTAGTTTGAACTAGCTATAATGTTGTGTAAATTGTCCAACATTATTTATTTATTTATTCACTGCATTACATTATTTGCCTTCAAGTTGGTCCACATGTCAGCAGAGTCATGTGTTAATATTCTGGTTGATGAACTACCTACCCAAATACATCCGACAGAGAACCAAGGCTATCGACATAGCTCAAAGGATTAGCAAGCTGAAATGGCAGTGGGCTGGCCATATTTCGAGAAGAACCGACAACCGCTGGGGTAAACATGTTCTTGAGTGGAGACCGCGACTCGGAAAACGTAGTGTAGGACGCCCTCCTACCAGGTGGGATGACGATTTGCGAAAGACTGCTGGCAGATGCTGGATGCGGCGCTATGGCGCTCATTAGGGGAGGCCTATGTCCAGCAGTGGACTGGTATAGGCTGATGATGATGAATTACCTACCCGTGTAGGACTACCTTCGTACCTGGTGATACCTACTCTGGTGGGTTCCCTCTGGTCGGCTGTGTGTGAAAACACAGCGACCGACACGGCTAATTCCTACACTTTATTACATTTCTCAAAGATTCCTCAACACTTTTACTGCCCACTACGCACATGTGGAACTTGGACATACTAGACGCGCAGTGAAAGCGTTTAAAAGGACCAGTAGTTTGTTATTGTTCTCTCTCACCGCTTAGATCTTCTGACGCATTCATTTTTTCTTTCAATTTAAGAAATCTTGTTTTGATTAATGATCGAAGAGATCGAATCTCGGCCATGTTTAAAACATCCGTCACCCGACATGAGGCAGCTAGCGGCCGCTCGCGGCGCCGCCCGGGGTAAGGCAATCCCGTCTCGCGCGCTGAATACTAATGCCAGCCGAGGGGTTCTCTCGCTGCATACTAACATGTGCATCTCGCCGGACTCCGCCTGGACTCCGCCTGGACTCCGCCTCTACAGCACACTGACAGAGGTTCGTGTTAAGCCTTAAGAGAAGGATGGATGGAGCTGTGAGTGGCAACAAAGTCTAAACTGATCCGTAGAAATGCAAACAGAAGAGTTGAACGATGTAATAATATGTTCTGTCGTGTGGTACACGGGCAGAGAATATATAGGGTGGTACACGGGCAGAGAATACACAGGGTGGTACACGGGCAGAGAATATATAGGGTGGTACACGGGCAGAGAATACACAGGGTGGTACACGGGCAGAGAATATATAGGGTGGTACACGGGCAGAGAATACATAGGGTGGTACACGGGCAGAGAATACATAGGGTGGTACACGGGCAGAGAATACATAGGGTGGTACACGGGCAGAGAATACATAGGGTGGTACACGGGCAGAGAATACATAGGGTGGTACACGGGCAGAGAATACATAGGGTGGTACACGGGCAGAGAATATATAGGGTGGTACACGGGCAGAGAATACATAGGGTGGTACACGGGCAGAGAATACATAGGGTGGTACACGGGCAGAGAATACATAGGGTGGTACACGGGCAGAGAATATATAGGGTGGTACACGGGCAGAGAATACATAGGGTGGTACACGGGCAGAGAATACATAGGGTGGTACACGGGCAGAGAATATATAGGGTGGTACACGGGCAGAGAATACATAGGGTGGTTATTTGTGATGAAGATACCAATTTACTCTTGTCTTGAAGAGACCCAGGTTGTAATATACCGGAAACCAGCAGCAGGGAGCGTGCTCCAAACCCCAGCGGGGCGAATCTAAATCCGAAACATAAAAGTCGTGATGTCAATGACTTTTTGAGCTTTTTGAGATGGAGGTGTACACCCATCTCAAAAAGCCACCCTTATAATATTACTAAAGCTTCAGGTCACTAATTCACAAAAACAAACTTATTCAGTAAATTCATCATTGAAGTACCTAAACTTTAATTATTATAACGAAGGTGATGGTAGGACCTGGTATGTGTGCTGAGGTGATGGTAGGACCTGGTACGTGTGCTGAGGTGATGGTAGGACCTGGTACGTGTGCTGAGGTGATGGTAGGACCTGGTACATGTGCTGAGGTGATGGTAGGACCTGGTATGTGTGCTGAGGCATCGAGTGAACCCCGCTCCTGTAACTAAGGTGATGGTAGGACCTGGTACATGTGCTGAGGCATTGAGTGAACCCCACTCCTGTAACTGGAGTGGCTGTTCTATTTGTCAATAATTCCTGTGTTTCAGTATCAAACACCGAAGCAACCCTCCATCCACCACACAATCTTATTTGAACAAGCCACGTTCACCGGATCAGCCAACTACTAATAGAACCTGAAATACAACCACTTTACCAACAAACAAACAGATTAATTCAATATTTAGGTTAAGTGTGTACATAAACACTTATCCTAAATAATATAATAATATCCTATATAATGCATGTACGTACATACATGCAAGCAATAAGTGTGTATGTACATGCAAGCAATAAGTGTGTATGTACATGCAAGCAATAAGTGTGTATGTACATACAAGCAATAAGTGTGTATGTACATGCAAGCAATAAGTGTGTATGTACATGCAAGCAATAAGTGTGTATGTACATGCAAGCAATAAGTGTGTTGTGTATGTACATGCAAGCAATAAGTGTGTATGTACATGCAAGCAATAAGTGTGTATGTACATGCAAGCAATAAGTGTGTTGTGTATGTACATGCAAGCAATAAGTGTGTATGTACATGCAAGCAATAAGTGTGTATGTACATGCAAGCAATAAGTGTGTATGTACATGCAAGCAATAAGTGTGTATGTACATGCAAGCAATAAGTGTGTATGTACATGCAAGCAATAAATAAATGAAATGAACACTTATATTTATGATCACCAGTCAGAGGGAGGTGCTCGGCGCCAATTTCAGGGAGTTGAATAATTATGAAGAGAATTAGAGCTGTAACAAATGTTCTTATTTTTCATAGACATAGCTGTAACTGTAAGCTTTGGGCCAATGAAGTCTGAAATACATGATTTTTTAAATGATTTCTAATGCGCAGTAAAGTTATATTTGGATCGTCAATTCTCGGCCGAATTTCCTTCAAGATGTACAACAAATGCCGAGCGCCGCTTTCACCGAAACAATTAACTTTTCCAATAAATCGCCGAAGGCTTTCTTATTTATTCGCTGACCCTTACCTCTAATTACGTAGAACCGATACCGACAGTAAAGTGCGGCCAATAACGTACATTGCGGGCTTGCCAGGCGAGTGCCAATAACGGCGGCTAGAGAGCGCGCAATGGACGCCGTACGCCGCGATATGGTACAATGGATGGGTTATTGGGTCGGTGTTTATTTAGAGCTCTGTTGGCGTAGTGGTGCCGTGTAGTTTACTAGCTAACAGCTAAAGGTTTCTTTTTCATTTCTGTACTGTAGCATATAAACCTATTTAGTACCTACATTACCTATTTTGTGAAATTGACCTGCTAGGGTGGTATTTTATAAGCATGTAAGTAAAAACCTTATTGTATTTGAATTAAATCGTATCTTGTTGATTAACAAGATACGTTTTTTGCTACATTGTATCACGCACGGTCTACGGGTATCGACAAAGAAAATATATAATATACAAGAGAAGATTGTTTAACACAGTCGTTGGGGTTGGGAGGCACACCATGCACTCCGTATCAGGAAGTAGCGGACATATAGTTGTGTAATATGTCCGCTACTTCCTGACACGGACTATGGACCTGACATTCACTATTATTATTATTTATTATAATGCACGTGCCTATTCAATTGTTACTAATAATGTTAGGTACCTATTATTATTTTGTTTACAAATTTACTAATGACTTTGTGTGAACAGACTTCATATAATAAAGCACTTTTTATTTATTTATTTATAACAGTCGTTTGTATAGAATAAATTGCATCAGTAACGCCTTTGCCGGTTAAACGCGTATGACATACAAAATGTTACTCAAGCTTAAATGGATGACTGAACAAGCTTTACTCAAGCATAATAATTAATACTGGACAGTCCACACAGCACCATCTAGCCCCAAGCTGAGCTGAGCTTGCGTTTTGGATACTAATAATAATAATAATAAATGACTATACTTCATTATCATCATTATCATCATCGGCCTATACTGGTCCACAGCTGGACATAGGCCTCCCCTAATGAGCGTCATAGCGTCCTGTCTTCAGCTTGACGCATCCAGCATCTGCCAGCAGTCTTTCGCAAATCGTCATCCCACCTGGTCGGAGGGCGTCCTACACTACGTTTGCCGAGTCGCGGTTTCCACTCAAGAACACGTTTACCCCAACGGTTGTCGGTTCTCCTCTCGATATATGGCCAGCCCACTGCCACTTCAGCTTGCTAATCCTTTGAGCTATCAGCTATGTCGATAACCTTAGTTCTCTGTCGGATGTATTCGTTACGAATCCTTTCCTTCAGAGAAACTCCGAGCATAGCTCTTCCATAGCTTCTAATACAATTACTATACTTAATACAATTCAAATAAATAGATATTTTTTCATAGAAGATACCCAGAACGCCCGTAACAAATATTTGCAGATCGTTCAAACGTTCGTCTCTCGGTTAACAAGTCGATGTCTGAGCGAGCTTTCTTAATACGGGTTTTAAAATAATTTCACAGCGACCCCGCAGCAGCAGCAGCAGCAGCAGCAGCAGCAGCAGCAGCAGCAGCAGCTCCGCGATAACATCACGACAAACTTATACTTCAATTAATATATGATACTAATATGTTAATAAATCTTTAAAAGTTAATCACATTGATCATACTCTCGTATGATGATATTTATGAATTCTTGTAAGAGAAGAGGCGAAGAGGAAATAAATATGTTAAAGTTAGTGAAATATCATTATTTGCATGAAGAAGTATGAAAGTAGGTCGAACTAACAGATTGTTGTAAGTTGGCGCGCGGCCAGCCCTACCAGCTCTACTAGCCCTACCAGCTCTACCAGCTCTACCAGCAAGATCTATTTGACATGTTCAGTTTTCGCTATGTCTGTCTGTCTGTCTGAACCAATCACAACAAATTACTCTTCACTACTTTTTCTGGAGGGAACTTCAGAATAATTAATGACTGAGAGGATGTTCCTAATGTTAATCAGTTATTAGTTATTTATTAACTTATCAGTTTAATGAATAACCTCAAGATGTTCTTATTAGAACATCTTGAGGTTAAGACACAACCAGAAGCTTTACGTTATTACGTAAAGCTTCTGGTTGTGTCTTCACAAGCGCTGCAAATAGGGGGACAGATAGAACTTTTTTAAATTAAAAAAGTTCTTTCTGTCCCCTTGTGACTAACAGGGGGACAGATAAAACTATTTTTTATTTAAAAAGTTCTATCTGTCCCCTTGTGACTAACAGGGGGACAGATAGAACCTTTTTTTCCTATTTGTCCCCCTAAGGGGACAGATCAGGGTGACAAATGGGAATAAACCTATTTTATGCCTTAATTTTTCTTGACAGTTTGTTATTTTTTACAAACTGTGTATTGATTCCTGTCCTCTTCTACTCGGTCCGCGGATATAGCTACGAGTATGCGGCAAGCTGAAGACAGGCCACTATGGCACTCATTAGGGGAGGCCTACGTCCAGCTGTGGACTAATATTGGCTGATAATGATGATATGGTAAGAGGTGGCCGAGGGAATGCCGGATTAAAGTCAGCAGCTTCCTACTGTGGATTTAACACCAACACTGCGATCACCAAACCACCAAGCCGGGTGTTTATAGGAAGACGGGGGTCTTGATTGTTTGAGGGAGGCATGTCCAGCAGTGGACTTACATAAGTGTTTTAATGAGAAGGTAACTAAGCATGTATCTATCTATTTGTGAACTACATTTGGTATTGCAGAATGTCAACCGTTCGTTTCCATTGTTTTGACGTGAAACGCTAACAAAAACACTTTCCAAATTATAAGCATCCATTTAAACTTTCACCTTTTATAAAATTGTGATGTTTCTTTGCCTTCCTCACAAACAAGCAACGAACGACGCAACTGTACCACAAGTTACATAAATCTCGGAACACAACGCGCAATGTGCCTCGTACAAGATGCAAAGTGCAGGACTTTGTTAGCCATTCTACTTTTACACTTTTTACAGTTTCAACAACTTTGTGTTTTATTTGTATGAGCGCGGTTGTTCTTGTTGGAGCTTGATCTTTGTTGTTGATGGATCCTGCGATGTACCTATATACTACATTGTGGTCTGAACTGCTCAGAAGCGAGCTTGTTATTAAACAACAACCTCGCAGACAGATTCTTTGAGCTTTCTTCAAGGAAACCGGTAAAAGAAGAAAGTCACAACATAATAGTGCTGCGGGGTCGTCCGTACGGCGGGACGGCGTTAATGTGGAGATCCAGCCGGTTTACGAGTGCAAGGGTCGTTCAGTGCGAGAGTGATCGTATAACGTCCGTCCTGTTGGGTATAGGCGATAAGAGTGTGCTAGTCTTTAGTGTGTATATGCCGGTTAATTGCGAAGAAAATCTGCCAGAATATACCGAATGCCTTGCGCAGATTAGTGCCATTATAGAGAATGCGGATATTGAATGTGTGTTTGTAATGGGTGACTTTAACGCGCACCCGGGTTCTCTTTTTGGAAAAGAGCTGACGGATTTTTGTGACGAGCAATTAATGCAATGTTTGGATATGCAGATCCTCCCGCCGGATACCTACACTTTTGTGAGTGACGCGCACGGCACGTGCAGATGGCTCGATCACTGTATTACGACTGCGGCAGCAAGCGCGCTTGTGTCAAACATTCATGTACAATGTGACTCATTCTGGTCAGACCACTTTCCTATGATAGTTACTTGTAATTTTAATTTGATAAGAACTAAATTTAATGTTCACGAAAAGCCTCAAATACAAAGGCATGTATGGGGTGTGAGAGATCAATCACAAATTGACATTTACACGAAGTTGTGTACTGAAAATCTTTCTAGTCTAATAAATAATTTTAAATTTGATAATTTTACATGTTTAGAAATAGATAAATGTAGTAACTGTGACCATTTTAAACAAATAGATATTTTTTACAATGATATTATTGAAATATTAAAATCTTCGGCTGTACATAGTTTTAATAGGAAGCGGTTGAAGAATAGAAAGCTAGTAGGGTGGAATTACCATGTACGCGAGCTACACGTAATTGCTAGAAATAGTTTTAAGGAGTGGGTAATGTACGGAAGGCCAGACTCGGGCATATATCACGATGCAATGAAGGACTCGCGAAGGAAATTTAAGACTGCTGTTAAATATGTACAAAACAATCAGCAAAAAATTAAAATGGATATGCTTGCCCGCCAGCACTCGTCAGGCAATTTTGTACAATTCTGGAAAGAAACTAAAAAGTTGGAAAGTAAAACTAGTATGCCCGTAAATATAGAAGGTGAAGAAAATAAAAATAATATAGCTAATTTGTTCAGGAAACATTTTAACGTTGAAAACATTACAAATTGTGACAGTAAACTAAATGTAGATACAGAGAACGGTCATAGTGACGAGGGGACCTACCTTCCAATAAAGGTAACAACAGAAAACATTGAACATATACTAAGGAAAACAAAACGAGGTAAGTCCCCTGGACACGATGGGCTAAGTATTGAACACGTGCTGTATGCGGGCAAGCATATTTGTTCTGTGCTTACCAGGCTATTCAATCTCTGCCTAAGACATTGCTATATACCAGCAGAAATGATAAAGACAGTAGTTGTACCCATAATTAAAAATAAGACTGGAGATGTCTGTAGCATGGACAATTATAGGCCAATCTCGCTAGCCACAATTATGGCCAAGATACTTGAACGAATTATACAGGCTTATATTGCACCTTCCTTGTCTATTGACGATGGACAGTTTGGTTTCAGACCTCACGTAGGAACTGACATGGCAATATTTTCCTTAAAGCAAGTGGTAGATTATTATAAAGCAGGAGACACTAGCGTTTATGCGTGTTTTCTTGACTTGAGTCGAGCCTTTGATTCTATAAATCATGATCTGTTGTGGGACAAGCGCACAAATGCCCCAAGGGATGCTGTTGGGTTGCTTACATATTGGTATCGTAACCAGACTAACAGTATCAAGTGGGGTCAGGAACTCTCCGACTGCTATACTCTGTCTCACGGCGTGAGACAGGGGGGGCTGACCTCACCGGACCTTTTTAATGTGTATGTCAACGATTTGATCGTGGAGCTAAGCAGCACTCCGGTTGGGCTTAAATTAGATGATAGATATGTCAATAACTTAAGCTATGCCGATGATATGGTGCTGCTTAGCCCCTCGGTCAAGGGTTTGAAGAAGTTGATCAAGATCTGTGAGAGGTACGCTAAAGACCATGGTTTGACCTATAACGTTAAGAAAACGGAACTGGTAGTTTGTAAATCCGGAAAAGGTCCTGAGTTTGTATCCGATATCCTGATGAATGGACAACCTATCAAAAGGGTTGAACAGTTCAAGTATCTTGGCCATATTGTGACGTCCAGTGGCAGAGACGATGAGGATATTGAACGACAGCGCCGAGCGTTGTGCATTGTCGGCAATATGATCATAAGGAAGTTTTCGAAATCCTCTCGAGACGTTAAATTAACTCTATTCCGCTCATTCTGTCAGACTTTTTATACCTGTCAGCTCTGGACAAATTACACGAAGAAAGCACATAACGGCATACGTGTTGCCTATAATAATATATTTAGACAACTTTTGGGACTCGATCGATACAGTAGTGCCTCAGGCATGTTTTTCGAAGCACGGGTAGATTCATTTAACGCCATTCAAAGATATCGGGTTGCCAAATTTATGTCTAGAATTGACAGATGTAAAAACTCTGTAATAGCGAGTCTGGCAGGAAGAATCTTTTTGACGTCTATGTTTAAACGATGGGTGTTAATTGCATCTTAATTAGTTTTTTTTTACGTACTGTATATTACTATTATGTACCACTAAGTACCAATTTTAGTTTTTATATAGATTTTTATATTATTGAGGAAATTTTTGTTCTTTTAAATTTATGGATCTTGTGTCTTAATAAAGAAAATTATTATTATTAAATTATAATTTTTTATTATTAATAAGCTTCTTGCATCATCTCCAAACACTACTGCATGGGGGGAGGGGGGTGGATGGCTGGCACACAGATGGTGCCATCTGTCATTTGTTAAATAATGTTGTAAGTAGGTCAACTCTATGCAATAAGTGCAAAATAGGAAAATTAAAAATACATTGTAGGACAGTTTAATTTTTTTTTATTAACTATTTAGCATTCAGATAAAACATAATTCTAGTTTTCCATTCTTAAAGCGATAATATTACGGGTATGTAAATTTTTTTTAATTATTTTTTACATCGAATGAACTTGCGAGCAGAACCGATTGATATTGCAGTAAGACATTATTACAACATTTCTGTGCAAGGTCTCACACGCACCGCCAGTGCGTAACAAACCCAGCGATGTACGTAGAACAGCCGTGGGTACTTTGTACTGCAATGTGTGGTGCGATCTCCGGGAGAGCCCTCGACTCGACGCCAGCACAACTCCGCGAGTTTATCTCACAGTTAACGTCCGTGCAACGTTACTGCGACGGCTCGCCTTACAATGTTAAAGCGCTTTATGAAGATAAATCGCGCTTGTTGTGAAAGGATTTTAAAATGCTTTTGTACGGAAAGATACATTTTGGTTCGAAATCGATTGAGACACGGTTGCGACAAGGCGTAGCACTTCGTAGCCGATTTCGTAGCACTTCTTGTTACATGTTTCTGGACTGGTCTCCGCAACTAGGCCACAGGTGGGCCCTTTTTTCGTGTCGGGTGGGGGGCTGCTAACCTTATCACCCGATGTCCTCTCGGAAGGCCAGCAGCCTCCCCAGGCGTCCTCGGTGTACCAAGGTGTTGCAGTCTCACTATCACATCTTACATCGCAGCACTTCGTAGAATGCCTACGTCGCGGCCGTTACATTTGGCTACTTCAGGCCGCGGGCGCAGAATGTAGGTAATGTTACTTCGTGCGCGAGGGCTAGCAGCCTGGTACGCGTTGTATTTATTTATTTATACTTGTTTATTTGGCAGTTAATTATAAAAAAAATACAGAAAATTAAGACCACTCTCCTAAATAACAAAGGATTCAACGTCTTTTTAAAATTTATCTTTCTTTTGAAAATTTAAGTACTACTTATTGTCACTATTATTAACTATGATATCATTGTACTGACGACTCATTCTGACGAAAGGGTTGTAATAACTAGTGTTATTGGTGTGTGTGTGCACACGTGCCTGTGCTGTGGGGCGAAAGGTTTCTGAAAGGGAGGACGAGAACTCGTGCTTTTATTAAAACTAATGGTAGAAGGTCAGGGGAATCGATATCAGAGTGAATACATTAGGGAATGAATTAGGGGAGGCCTATGTCCAGCAGTGGACTAAATAGGCTGCTGATGATGATTTTATAGCAGGTGTAAAATAACAACCAAAAATAGTCTAATTCATAAAGCAGTTAAAAAAGAAGTAACAGACATTCTTTTACTGCTTTGTAAACATAATTGTTGGTGTAATTTTTGTTTTCGGACTTATTCTTAGAATATTTTGGAACCCTATGCTATATTTTGGAACCCTATGCTATATTTTGGAACCCTATGCTATATTTTGGAACCCTATGCTATATTTTGGAACCCTATGCTATATTTTGGAACCCTATGCTATATTTTCGAGAACAATGTTAGTTTGTACCCTAGTTATATTCTTGGAAACTATCGAGTATCAGTTTCGTAATCTCCTATGGACGACTCTCGGAAAGTGTTCAATGTGAGATGCAACCTTGTCGCGGAGAGCTTTACGAATGGTAAACAGTCAACAAACACAAGAACATGGTGAACAGTCAACAAACACAAGAACATCAAACAGTGAACATTACACAGAACAAAGATTGTACGCAACGTTTTTTTTAGAAAACACAATATTTTGTCGTGTTGCTTGCGATGCGACATAAGCATGATATGCTTGTGGTATTATCGTGTTCACCGACAGAACAGGTCAATTAGGCCTTTTCCACTCTGATCCACTAAGGTTAAGGTTAAGGTAAGTGTACTCCCTTGTCCGCATTTGGACTCCTGTTGGTCCATTATGCGTTATTTGTGCTAGCATAGCCAGCCTAACTCCGTCCAAAAGCGCAGAATCTTCCTGGGGACTTCGCAGGCTTCGCGGAGTGACCTCGGCAAGTTGAGGATTTCGGTTCGTTGTGCTGTTATTCCCTCGCATTCCAGGATTACGTGGGCAGCTGATTCGTCGTCGCTGAGGCACCCTCTACAGAGAGGGCTGTCCGTCGCTCCGATGGTGAATAGATGTTTGTTTAGTGCGCAGTGTCCTGTTAGTGTTCCCACCAGGATACGCAGGTCCGATCTGTTTAGATTCAGTAGGCGTTTTTTTGTTTTAGCGGGCCGAAGCTATCAGCTTCGGTGATATTGATGGAAGCGCCGATCTAGCTTGTTTGCAATCTAGCAGGCGCGTCCATCGTTCGTTTTGCGATTCTCTAGTTCTGAGCCTAATCCATGTCTGGAGTAGTGAGAATGGCAGGGGTAGGAAAGATCTCTGATCCGCTATAAAGGCCTTAACCATTATTGGATTAGTTTAGGTTTCACACATTTTGTATGGTAGCCGTGTGGTGCAAGTTCTGAAACTTGCACCATCTCAGCTTTTCCCGTGGGTGTCGTAAGAGGCGACTTAGGGACATACACCGGGGGGCAGGCAGCAGCGCCTCTTGCAGAATACATCTAATGAACTGCGATCCTCAACCCGCATGCCCCGCGTGAGGATTATGGGCGTTTTACCCATAAGATAGAATAGGCTATTATCAGGAGCTGCGGAGGCCTGCGTCCAGCAGTGGACCATAATACGCTGTTAAGGTGATATGAGTATGTCAGAAACATATTAATTAGTACAGCTACACAACACACAGTATTATTGTATTCCCTACTTACCAAATGAAATGTTTGAAACTGCTACGCTTCTTATCGATATAACTAACGCCGATATAATAATGTGTTTCTACCTTTAGTTATGCTGAGCTGTACATGGAGAGACTGAAGTCACAGAATCTATGGGAAAAAGGAGTATTATGTAAAGTAATGGAAGTGTATCAGTTCGCCCGGCCAGTCCGGGCAATCCGGCCAGTCCGGGCAGTCCGGCCAGTCCGGCCAGTCCGGCCAGTCCGGGCAATCCGGGCAGTCCGGCCAGTCCGGCCAGTTCGGCCAGTCCGGGCAATCCGGGCAGTCCGGCCAGTCCGGGCAATCCGGGCAGTCCGGGCAGTCCGGCCAGTCCGGCCAGTCCGGGCAGTCCGGCCAGTCCGGCCAGTCCGGGCAATCCGGGCAGTCCGGCCAGTCCGGCCAGTTCGGCCAGTCCGGGCAATCCGGCCAGTCCGGGCAGTCCGGCCAGTCCGGGCAATCCGGGCAGTCCGGGCAGTCCGGGCAGTCCGGCCAGTCCGGCCAGTCCGGCCAGTCCGGCCAGTCCGGCCAGTCCGGCCAGTTCGGGCAATCCGGGCAGTCCGGCCAGTCCGGCCAGTTCGGCCAGTCCGGGCAATCCGGCCAGTCCGGGCAGTTCGGGCAATCCGGGCAGTCCGGCCAGTCCGGCCAGTTCGGCCAGTCCGGGCAATCCGGCCAGTCCGGGCAGTTCGGGCAATCCGGGCAGTCCGGCCAGTCCGGCCAGTTCGGCCAGTCCGGGCAATCCGGCCAGTCCGGGCAGTCAGTACAGTAGCCAGGCGCGTCCCTAATGCTTCTTTTATCGCTACTTTATTGGCTGTGCTCGAAAGTTTACAAATAAAGGTAATTTGTAAAGCTGATTTATTCTTGGAATATTTCATGCAGGGGTGCGGCAGTTGTTGAAGTATTCTTGTGTTTTATGTCGGGAGTTTGTCGTCGAAGTCACAACTTGTAGTCATTTGTACTGACTACATGAGACTACATGAGACTACATGAGGCTACATGTTATATAAAGAGAGCTACAGTTTGTATGTGTGACGTGGGTGAACTACTCAACTACTTGCTGAAAAATCTTAGAGTGGCGAATTGTTTTTGAAAGCTGTTGGCTACTTTGTGTATTTTGTATCCCTGTACCTTATGAGCGCAATCGCCAACATAAAATGAGGGGCGAGAGTCTGCCTGCGACGCAAGAGGTTGCGGGTTCGATCCCCGCCTCGGAACAAATTTGTGTACGATCTGCAGAAATTTGTTCCGTTGGTCTGGGTGTTTTCTATGTATAATAAAAAATATCTATCTATGTAATGTATAATATTACGTATATCAGTTATCTAGTACCCATAACACAAGCTCTGCTTAGCTTGGGGCTAGATAATGCTGTGTGAACTGTCCAGCATTATTTATTTATTTAAAATAGATTTGTACAAGATATTATGTAGCTTGTATATTTGCAAATTGCATGATTTTCTGAAAACGTATTCATTATGTTTACCTAGATAATGGCGAATAATTTTAATGTTTTTTTTTAACTGATGGTTTTCACCTAACATAACCTACAACCGCTGAGCTCACACGAGTAGCTCTAAATTCTTTGACTTCTTTCTTTGATATAGCGAAACATTATTAAACCTTTTGTCCGTTCGTTGTCAAACAGAGCTATATTGCACTGCATCGGACCGGGTGAAGGCAAACACCCTGTCCTTTTGTCTCGTATCTGGAACAATCGTCTCTGGGCCAACAGTCGCCGTTGGCCGTTGGCGAAATCTGTTGGCCTATCGACGATATTGCCAACTTGAGTGGGATATTTCTCGTCTATTATCGCGTTACTGTAGTGTATACTTACGAACGTAATTACTGGTGGGGTGTTTCTACTTACATTCACTTCCGCGTGACTTCATCGTATACTTGCATTAAAAAAAGTTATTTAAAGTGGTAACTTCCCTAACACAAGCCAACCTTTAAAATAAATTTCGTGTAAATTTTTCAAACGCAAAAAACAACTGCAACCTGCAGTTCCTCCGACAGGTTCTCTGGACATTGGACGTGGGTCAAGTATTTTTAGTAGATAAGTAGTGATCATTCTCCAATATTCAATAATATATAATATATAATAACGGTATTTCTTCTTCTCAACCTAATAATAAAACAGTAACTCTACGTATACGAAGAAAATCTTAAAAATGTAAATATTATATATGACTGTGTATGCAAGGTACGTATCTTCTCGGATTCGCGAGTTGCGAAGGTCTTAATGTCCGTAATCCTTCCGTTCAAATACAATTACCCGCGGCTCCCCTCCCCCGGAACCCCTTGGACCCCTTGGACCCCTCTGGGGATTCACAGACCCCTCCCGCGAGTGAGTCGAGGTAAAGTATGAACGAATGAAGCCAGTATGAACTGATTTATTATTGTTTCAGAATTGTTTTTGTTGATAAAAGCGAGGTTGTCATTATGATCGGAGCCATGACAGGTAATATCTGCATGTCTCCTTGTTCATCTCAACTTTGTCTAAAATAAAACAAAAAAGTAAAATACATAATTATAATTATTAAAAGAAGAAATCAAACGTAAATCACGAATAGAATTAGATGAATCTTAGTAACAGACCACTCATTTACATCTCGTACATTTACATCTCGTACATTTACATCTCGTACATTTACATCTCGTACATTTACATCTCGTACATTTACATCTCGTACATTTACATCTCGTTTTAACTAAACAGAGTTTGATGATATTTCAACAGAGACTGGTTATCCCAGGGTTAACTTAACCCAGGCCATAGCCAGGGATTCATGTAGGGGGTTGTGAACCCTAGAACGACCAACACGTCATCGTTTATCGGTAACTATACTTACTCCAAGTGGTAAAAGGTAACGATAGACGATCAATATAAAACACAAAAGACGGGCTGGCCAAACACTTGGGGGGTTGGGGGGTTGGGGCCCCTCTCTACTTCTCGAATAGAACTTACAAAAAACCGTCCAATGTAACAAAATTTTACAACCGCTGATTTGGAAGAGACCAAAACCATAAGGATTCCACCCGAAACAGCTTCTTCGACTTTTGAGATAGAGATAAAAATAAAATAAGTCGTCGATATTTAGAATAACGAGTGGTGTAACGACTCGGCGCCCCCCGCCCCCCGCCGCCCGCCGCCCTCGGCATCCAATTACGAATTACCCTTCTTTAAGGGCTCAAGGAATCTGCACTGGCCTTGGGGCTTCCTTGTAGCTTCCTTGACACTTTGTTGAGACTGCCTTCAAGCTTCCTTAAGGCTGGAGGCTTTACTGGGTTCGTACTTAACTTTTAACGTTCTCATTTAGTATTCTCGTAACTTTCGTTTTTGATGGATTGATTCGACCTCTATAGAGCAAATTTATATTAATTGACTGACAATCAGACGGTCAACCAATGAGTTGGCTCATACTAGTCGCTCACACTGGTTGACTGTACTACCAAAACGGTAAAAGTTTCCGTTTACTACTGCTATTAACACGTCGAAGTTGTACTTTCAGATGATGACTCTCTCTTAACAAAAATATTTGTACCGACCCCACTAGTAAAATAGCCACTCAATGTACCTCTAACAAATGTTTTAATACGAATTACAATAAAGTGTTCAATCAGTTTTCATGGCGCTATTACTTAACGGACGAGTGAGCGAGTGTTCGCGACTGTACATGCAGGCTCGCGAGCTCCGCGGGACTGGCGAGGAGAAAAGTGCTATGTACGAGTATGTATGTTTTTTAAATATGTCATATCATTTTACTATTGTTGTGTTCAAATTCGTCTCAATAATTCGATGAAGTAGTACATAATAATTATTAAAACTCCTTGAATAAAATAAAACGTAAACAAATTATGTACATCAATAAAAACAAATGAAAATCTATCGGGTTTTCACTAAATTGCGTATAAAATAAAAATTCTATTATTTTCCCCATTCTTTTAACCATGCAATAGAGATAGATCACGAGGGAAATGAAGTCCCACATGCCCCACTAGTGGGACACAAAGGAACGAGCATGAAAGTGCTGAGGCACGCTGCCGCCTGCCACTTCGGTCGCGTGCCTAGCTTACGGCTCAGCTGTCCCGCGGGACCGCTTACCAAGATTGCCTTCTGCCTGACAACTGAACGATATTGCCTTCTTGTAACCTGAAGGATGTTGTCACCAGTTTTCGGTCAAGACATAAAAAAATATATGTTTAAAAGTTTAATAAAGAATAAAAAAAATATGAAACAATGAGCAGCGACAGTGGTATGAGTGATCCACTCAGAATGTATCTGTATAAACAGCTTTTACGAATAATATACGAAAATCTTCAATGGCAGCTAGATTACACCAATCCGCTATTGCGGATTGGTGTAATCTAGCTTGTATATTATAGGTAGAATCTAGCTATTATATTGCTATTGCAATATAATAGCAATCATAACATAATTACAACATCAAAATTAAATATAGCCAAAAAAAAACGATAAACGTTAATGTTTACCCTGTTCCCCTTTTAACATTATTCAATATCTTAGAGATTAGCCCGAATGCGAAATAGTGCTTGCGCACTAGGTACACTAACAAAAACCTTAAAACATAATGAATCAAGAATACGAACAATAGAATGGTGTTGTTACCATTTGTGTTGTATTTGTTACCATGTGTTGTATTTGTAACCATGTGTTGTATTTGTTACCATGTGTTGATCCCTTAGATTCTTATTTTACGGCGCACATATCAATTTCTCGAAAATCAAACTCTTATGCAACCACCTTGAATTCAATTTTTATAAAACAAATGAAAAAATCAATAAAATTGCGAAATATCGGAGTCGTATTTTAATGATTTTCAACAGCATTATGTTAATGATAAGCTAATATAATAATAATGCCTCGGCGATATTTTTTTAGAGCTTATTCTGAATTATTTCCTTTATACCTATAATTGCAAACAAATACATAATATAAACATACAGCCGAATTGAACTTCCCCCTGAAATCGGTAAAATGGTGAAAACTCAGTCTGGTCATTTGTACACTAAAGACCATAATATAATATATTATCCTGACTACACGCCAGATCCGCGCGACTTTGATACGCGTCAAGACGCGACGCGGTTCACTTACGTATAAAATGACTCCGCGCGCGACATGACGCACTAATTGGTTATTACGTAATTGGTTTATCTAAAGTTGTTGAAATCTTAATCAGGATATTGTCTCGGAGGGCTGTGTACGACTGTACACGCCGTCCTCGCAGTGTGCCTTCACCGTGCAGACTTGTAGAGGCTTATCTTGATCGCGGCTATTTGTCTTCTGTGCGTGTTTGTACACAGAGCCCTGTAGGCTGTAGTTTTATGGTATTTTATTATCATAAACAATACTTTTATGAACTTACGCTGTATCAAAATGTTTTAACACTTTTTTGCTAGGCATCTTGTTTAGTTACCTGACAAAAATGATCCATTAAGAACAGTCAGAGAGTATTTCTGCAGTTCGGGTTTCCTAACTTCAAACTCGAACTGACTTATTATTTATTTCAAGAGATACAATAACTATGCCTTCTTGAAATAGTGCTATTTGCGTATTAGGCTAGCATAAAAAATGAAGTAGCTCACTGCTCGTTTGGGGTGTAGTCCGGAGTAGTTCGGGGTGGTTAGACTCATTTTGAAAAGCGATCCGTCCGGGTGCCTGTTGAAACTCCTTGGTTGTATTCAATGAAAACACAATGTGGTCAATGACCTCTCAACGATGATACATTCAGACGAACGAACCGACAGTTTTACGAGTTGCTTTGAACAGTCCTGATAGCTATTTCTGTATCCGTAATCGATTTAATATTTGTTTACAACGCTTACGTGTCGTTTATGAAAAGTTTCAAACTTATCAAACTTCCATGAAACATCGTGAACGTTGGCCCCCTTTTTACTTTTATTTAGATTTAGATAAAAAAAATTGAAACACATTATTTAGTTTATTATATTTGATAATTTTAGTATTTCATTTTATATTCTAGTTCAATCATAAAATTACGAGTTTGTATCACCGCAAATTAAAATATTCATAAATCCTGAAACAGGTTCACTTGTTTTTAGGGTTTCAAAGATCGGTTTTGAAACCCTTATGGTCTCGCTCTGTCTGTCCCCGCTCTTTCTTGAATATCTCAGTAACTACTGCAGCTATTAACTTGAAATTAATAATGATACACTTCGTGCGCCATTACTGATTTCAAGAAAAAAATATATAAATAAATGAATAATGAATATGAATAATTTCAGTACAATATTTTGATGTTGAAATTTCAAAAGAGACCTAGGAAGGCAAATGGGGTATCAAATGAAAGGTATCGTTTTGTACATTTCTAAAAACTCTTTTTGAAATTTCTGTAAGTTTCGTACTTTTTGAAATATTTCAAAAAAAAACGAAAAATAGTCCATTCCCCCCCCTATCTCCGAAGATTGCAGACCAATCCATGTACAATGTATTAGGCGTTTCTAGATATCTATCTATATTTTACAGGAAAAATATAGAGAAGTCTGTAATAACAATTATAGTTTTTGAAAAATGGTCAAAAGGGGGGTACCTACCCATGTGGGGTATTAAATGAAAGGTATCGTTTTAACCATTTCAAAACACTTTTTGAAATTTCTGTAAGTTTCGTACTTTTTGAAATATTTCAAAAAAAGTTGAAAAATTTACCATTCTCCCACCTCCTATCTCCGAAAATTGATGACCGATCCATGTACAATGTATTAGGCGTTTGTAGATAGGGATCTATATTTTACAGGAAAGTATAGAGAAGTCTGTAAAAATTACCATTTTTGAAAAAAAAAAAAAAACATTGAGAATGGTCGAAAAGGGGGATATTTTTTATCGAAAGGCTATCTACCTATTGGTTTATCAAATGAAAGGCTGAAATGTTTTGTAAATTTTAACAGTTTTCGAAATTGCTGTAGGTTTCGTACTTTTCAAAATATTGCCATTCGAAAAAAGACGGAAAATTGATTGTCCAAATAATTGGCAAATGTTTGAAACCCTCGGCGCGCGAGTTACACTCGCACTTGGCGGATCTTGTTTATTATTAGTGTGTCTGTAGGTACGTAAGTTTAAAGTCAATTGGCCCACTGGTTAAATTCCTGAACCAGTTGTTTTAATTTATGGTTTTATCAGTACATCATCATCATCATCATCAACCTACATCAGTCCACTGCTGGACATTGTCCTCCCCTAATGAGTGCCATAGCGCTCTGTCTTCAGCTTGCCGCATCCAGCATCTGCCAGCAGTCTTTCGCAAATCGTCATCCCACCTGGTCGGAGCAGCGTCCTACACTACGTATCAGTAGATAAAAGGATAAAATTTCTCTCGAAATTTGTCTCTCACAAAGTTGTCTCAGAAAAACTGCTTATACATATACATGGATAGAGTCATTATCCAGCGGAAAGCCAAGGATCCAATCCGGGGAACAAATAACACGAGCCAAGCACGAGTCTGGCGCGCTTGGTTCCGTACAGAACCTGTGTTGGCATGGCACTGTGGAATAATAATAATGAACTTGTGCTGATCGCCCCACTGCAAATGTTAGTGGAACGAACGGGACAACACTTATAGGGCGTGCGTATGGGAAGGTATTTAAAAAAGTATGCAGAAATATATAATAATAGAAAATATACGAGCATATAACCCAAATTACAGCTAAAAAGCACCTTCACGTTTGAATGTAAATCAATGTAGAGTTCCGTTTCTTCCCATCCGCACGGAACCCTGAGACAAGAAGCTCGCTTCCACAATGAAGGCGTTATTTTTGAACCGTTATTATACGACTAATGTATTCATAGGTCGGAGTTAAAAACCACCCGGGGGGTCGAGGGGGTCAATGGGGGGTTCTAGGGGGTCCGCGGGGGGTGGACGATCTCTCATCAATATTAAACCGGAGAACAACAATTTGTTGATGACCGCATTATACAGAATCATGGTTATTCGGTGGTTACGTACCTACTACTACTGCACTGTGGACTGTACTACAGGGTGCTCCCATCTTGTACGAACAAACTAAGGGAGGAATGGATTGACCTCCGTGTTTGTTTAGCAAGTATATAAAGGTTTGGTTTAGCAGCGTAAGAAAGTGATTTCATTTAGTTTGTTTAAATTATTGGTACCTACATAACAAAAAAAATACGATTTTGGATGGTTTGATTTTGTAAATAAGAAACGGAAAATTATATTTTCAATTTCGTAAACTATTTTACGTAATGCTGTGCAAATTATCCAGCATTATTTATGTTACATTATATTATTATACACATATTATAAACTTATTCATTTCATATGTACGTGACATTGTTTCTCTACTTATTATAGACAAAACGCAGTCACGTCGGACTTTGCATAAGAACTAATGTCATTTTCAAACAAACGGTGCTTGCAGGCTACCCGCAACACTGTTATATAACCCGCAATACTGAAACGCTAATCCGAGGTGAGGTGAGCGTGTCTCAGGTGACGAATTTTTGAAAACTGTAATTAATCGTGACTTGAAGCGTGACTTAATTTCTTTTGCGTAGTCTCTTGGAGTAGATATTGAGGCTGTGAAATTTTCTTGTGGTTATTCACGTGGCCCTGACAACTTAATTGATTGTTCCTCTAAGGTTGGAGCACCCTGTGAACCGGAGAGGCGGCGTGTCCCCGACTCCAGGTGATTATATAACGAGATCATTTGTTCGTTTGTTGACCTCGGAATCAGATCCTGGTTCTAATGATAAAGGCTTTTGAAATAGCAATACTTGGAGTTTTGCATTGTTAATGTCAAGCGACGCGCCCTTCACAACTTACCTGAGTTTTAGCTTCAGATAATTTACAATAAGTATAATTTGACAGTCATGTTTAGGAGATATATTTGGATAAGTAGTAGTTGTATGTAGCTACACAAGTGTGTGTGTGTACGACACACACACGAGTAAACAAGTTATGAATGTCGTCGTGATTGAATCGCCAAGTTGTGTCTGTCGAGTGAGGCAAACTCTCGCGACTAACAGTCCCGCTGTAACTTGCGGGTTCTGTTGTCCCACTGGACTGGAGGGGGCAGTGACTGGCGGGGGGGGGGGGGTACTAACGAGGGGCATTCACGGGAACAGCGCAGCGCGGGGGGGGGGCTGCCGGCTTGGGCGAGCCCTCGCGGGATGTCAGTGCTGTATCGTAAATAATGCTGAGCGCTGAGCGCTTTACACAGATCTGATGGACTTCATAGCAGAGTAGCAGAGGCTGAGATATGGGCAGCAGATGACACGGTCAAGGCAGAAACATTTTGGGCTGTAACGACAGGCAAATCACTTATAACGGGTTGTTATTAGAATACTTTGTGTTGTTAATTTCAAATACAAAGCAACATAATGTAGAATCATGATATTCGATATCCTTCTCGTCCCACCAGCAGGGGAACCAGTGGGATATTCATCTGTAAGTATTATGTTTCAATTGCGGGTAGTTTTAGCTCCGATGCCTCCACTACGCCGAACTTTTTGGTGTGTCGGAGTTCTTGTAAGCAATCAATGGAAGCCGGAGCTCGCCGGGTTCACTCTCCAACTCATTCATTACTGCCTATTCACTAAACTCAACTGTGCTCGTGCACTAGGGCACGGTAATGCCAAATAATAAACCTACTTCGTATTTTTTTATTATTTTTATATAAAATATACAGAACACCCACTTAAATACACAACTTGAGAAAACTGCAGACTGCTGCAAACAATGTAAAGATCAGCTGAGATCCACATCAGTACGGGAGGATGCAGCCAGCGCGGCGTCCTGGTGACGCTTCCGATGGCAACCCGACTGTTATTTGCAAGTATTATTTAGTATTTTCGTTGTGTTTCAAATAGTAGATTTGATAGATCTAAGACTTGAATTATTGATTAGTCTACTTGTTTCGACAACTTATCGTGCAGAACTTTGTTCAGACTAACAGTAAGTTATACCGAAACAACCTTCTAAGATGAAAAATTCATTGAATTCAGCAAGAACTTTTGTGTTAAAAGGCCATGTTTCCTTCATTTTCATTTAGTTTTGATAAGTTTGATTCAGTCTTTCTTTCTATATCGCATTCACTGCCCAGCCTCGGCGCCTCCGACCTTGGTCATGAAAGTGTTAATCAAAGCAATTGAAGGAGTAAATGAGTTACTTTCAGAGAAGTACTCCTTGTATGCAGGGAGCGCGCACGCGCACGCGCATGCCGTTCGGAGTTTCGGAGTACCGCACGGAGCTGGAGCCAATGACGCACGTTCATGGGTTTCTCTCATGTACGTACATTTGGTTAACTACTAATTTATTATAATAAGTAGGTAGTAGCTTATGTTTCATTCCAGGTCTAAGACTACGAGTCTCCAAAATGTGAGTCCGATCTGTTCAGTAGTTTGTGCGTGACGAGGTCCACACTTTCAAATGTGAGTCCGATCTGTTCAGTAGTTTGTGCGTGACGAGGTCCACACTTTCAAATGTGAGTCCGATCTGTTCAGTAGTTTGTGCGTGACGAGGTCCACACTTTCAAATGTGAGTCCGATCTGTTCAGTAGTTTGTGCGTGACGAGGTCCACACTTTCAAATGTGAGTCCGATCTGTTCAGTAGTTTGTGCGTGACGAGGTCCACACTTTCAAATGTGAGTCCGATCTGTTCAGTAGTTTGTGCGTGACGAGGTCCACACTTTCAAATGTGAGTCCGATCTGTTCAGTAGTTTGTGCGTGACGAGGTCCACACTTTCAAATGTGAGTCCGATCTGTTCAGTAGTTTGTGCGTGACGAGGTCCACACTTTCAAATGTGAGTCCGATCTGTTCAGTAGTTTGTGCGTGACGAGGTCCACACTTTCAAATGTGAGTCCGATCTGTTCAGTAGTTTGTGCGTGACGAGGTCCACACTTTCAAATGTGAGTCCGATCTGTTCAGTAGTTTGTGCGTGACGAGGTCCACACTTTCAAATGTGAGTCCGATCTGTTCAGTAGTTTGTGCGTGACGAGGTCCACACTTTCAAATGTGAGTCCGATCTGTTCAGTAGTTTGTGCGTGACGAGGTCCACACTTTCAAATGTGAGTCCGATCTGTTCAGTAGTTTGTGCGTGACGAGGTCCACACTTTCAAATGTGAGTCCGATCTGTTCAGTAGTTTGTGCGTGACGAGGTCCACACTTTCAAATGTGAGTCCGATCTGTTCAGTAGTTTGTGCGTGACGAGGTCCACACTTTCAAATGTGAGTCCGATCTGTTCAGTAGTTTGTGCGTGACGAGGTCCACACTTTCAAATGTGAGTCCGATCTGTTCAGTAGTTTGTGCGTGACGAGGTCCACACTTTCAAATGTGAGTCCGATCTGTTCAGTAGTTTGTGCGTGACGAGGTCCACACTTTCAAATGTGAGTCCGATCTGTTCAGTAGTTTGTGCGTGACGAGGTCCACACTTTCAAATGTGAGTCCGATCTGTTCAGTAGTTTGTGCGTGACGAGGTCCACACTTTCAAATGTGAGTCCGATCTGTTCAGTAGTTTGTGCGTGACGAGGTCCACACTTTCAAATGTGAGTCCGATCTGTTCAGTAGTTTGTGCGTGACGAGGTCCACACTTTCAAATGTGAGTCCGATCTGTTCAGTAGTTTGTGCGTGACGAGGTCCACACTTTCAAATGTGAGTCCGATCTGTTCAGTAGTTTGTGCGTGACGAGGTCCACACTTTCAAATGTGAGTCCGATCTGTTCAGTAGTTTGTGCGTGACGAGGTCCACACTTTCAAATGTGAGTCCGATCTGTTCAGTAGTTTGTGCGTGACGAGGTCCACACTTTCAAATGTGAGTCCGATCTGTTCAGTAGTTTGTGCGTGACGAGGTCCACACTTTCAAATGTGAGTCCGATCTGTTCAGTAGTTTGTGCGTGACGAGGTCCACACTTTCAAATGTGAGTCCGATCTGTTCAGTAGTTTGTGCGTGACGAGGTCCACACTTTCAAATGTGAGTCCGATCTGTTCAGTAGTTTGTGCGTGACGAGGTCCACACTTTCAAATGTGAGTCCGATCTGTTCAGTAGTTTGTGCGTGACGAGGTCCACACTTTCAAATGTGAGTCCGATCTGTTCAGTAGTTTGTGCGTGACGAGGTCCACACTTTCAAATGTGAGTCCGATCTGTTCAGTAGTTTGTGCGTGACGAGGTCCACACTTTCAAATGTGAGTCCGATCTGTTCAGTAGTTTGTGCGTGACGAGGTCCACACTTTCAAATGTGAGTCCGATCTGTTCAGTAGTTTGTGCGTGACGAGGTCCACACTTTCAAATGTGAGTCCGATCTGTTCAGTAGTTTGTGCGTGACGAGGTCCACACTTTCAAATGTGAGTCCGATCTGTTCAGTAGTTTGTGCGTGACGAGGTCCACACTTTCAAATGTGAGTCCGATCTGTTCAGTAGTTTGTGCGTGACGAGGTCCACACTTTCAAATGTGAGTCCGATCTGTTCAGTAGTTTGTGCGTGACGAGGTCCACACTTTCAAATGTGAGTCCGATCTGTTCAGTAGTTTGTGCGTGACGAGGTCCACACTTTCAAATGTGAGTCCGATCTGTTCAGTAGTTTGTGCGTGACGAGGTCCACACTTTCAAATGTGAGTCCGATCTGTTCAGTAGTTTGTGCGTGACGAGGTCCACACTTTCAAATGTGAGTCCGATCTGTTCAGTAGTTTGTGCGTGACGAGGTCCACACTTTCAAATGTGAGTCCGATCTGTTCAGTAGTTTGTGCGTGACGAGGTCCACACTTTCAAATGTGAGTCCGATCTGTTCAGTAGTTTGTGCGTGACGAGGTCCACACTTTCAAATGTGAGTCCGATCTGTTCAGTAGTTTGTGCGTGACGAGGTCCACACTTTCAAATGTGAGTCCGATCTGTTCAGTAGTTTGTGCGTGACGAGGTCCACACTTTCAAATGTGAGTCCGATCTGTTCAGTAGTTTGTGCGTGACGAGGTCCACACTTTCAAATGTGAGTCCGATCTGTTCAGTAGTTTGTGCGTGACGAGGTCCACACTTTCAAATGTGAGTCCGATCTGTTCAGTAGTTTGTGCGTGACGAGGTCCACACTTTCAAATGTGAGTCCGATCTGTTCAGTAGTTTGTGCGTGACGAGGTCCACACTTTCAAATGTGAGTCCGATCTGTTCAGTAGTTTGTGCGTGACGAGGTCCACACTTTCAAATGTGAGTCCGATCTGTTCAGTAGTTTGTGCGTGACGAGGTCCACACTTTCAAATGTGAGTCCGATCTGTTCAGTAGTTTGTGCGTGACGAGGTCCACACTTTCAAATGTGAGTCCGATCTGTTCAGTAGTTTGTGCGTGACGAGGTCCACACTCTCGCATTTATAATAATGAGTGTGATCATTAACGTAATCTGTACAATACATGTCTTGTGTTCCCTCTCAGAATCTCGTTGTGAAAGTGTTCCCTCATCACTGCGCTCGTTAGGCTCCATTCGGTAATTTCTCGGAAGCGCCATCTTTGTTCGAACATTGTGTTCTAGAACAATAGAAGGTTCCCTAAACGACGAACCACGCGCGACACAGATTACTTACATAGACCTGTCTTACACAAAATGGTGAACAGAAAGCTTTACATAAGTACCTAGGCAGTAGGATTGCTGTCTTACATATGATGATATCGTTCGTGGTACCCTGATCTCCAAGAAGGCGGGAGCATAGACCAAGTACAAAGACGAATGGCGATACAAAAAATTCAAAACACAATTTCCGCGAAATTTCTAGTGTTTCACTCCCTGCTTTTATGTCTTCAATTCACGGTACAAAAGATCTTATATATAAAATTTTGGCCAAATGTTCACAAAATTGTCAAATAACAGGTTTCGAGCAAGCATTAGCGTCTTGGAAAATAGCCTGTCCTGAAACTAATCTGCCCAAAGTCCTCTCTTCTCAGAGACTGTGGGATGAGCCGCTATGTGAGTTGGTACGGAAAAATCTTATTAATACGTCTACCAGCTCATCAGAACGCGCTCGTCTACTCGCTGTTTCCGAGTGGGAATCAGGACTTAGGTTATATGTATTGCCTTCCAAAAATTTAGGTACTTTTTTAGACAATAACTCATTTCGGGTGGCTACCTCTTTGCGTTTAGGTTCTCCTTGCCTAAGTGCCACACCGTTGCCAGTGCGGTGAAACCGTTGATAAGTTCGGTCACCATGCACTGGCATGTGTCTCTAGTGCAGGACGTGTGTCCCGCCATGGTTCAATTAATGACATCATTCGTCGGGCTTTTACCAGCGTCAGTGTGCCAGCTACTCTCGAACCACGTGGCCTAATGCAAGATGATGGTAAAAGGCCTGACGGTATGACTCTGATTCCTTGGAAGATGGGTCAGCCTTTAGTTTGGGATGCTACGTGTGTAGATACCCTAGCACCTTCTCATCTTGCAGGGACATCAGTAAGGGCAGGCTCCGCAGCAACATCAGCGGAGTTCCTCAAACGGCGAAAATACGCTAGTCTTGACAGAGGTTACCTATTTGAGCCGTTTGGGTTGGAAACCCTAGGTCCTTGGGGTCCTGGGGCACACGTTATCTATAAAGATCTTACAAAACTACTAATAGAGTCCACAGGTGATCGGAATGCTGGTTTTTATTTCGGTCAACGAATTAGCATTGCCATTCAACGTGGCAATGCTGCCAGCATTCTGGGCACTCTGCCTTCTGGTGACGGCTTAGATTTTTAGTAAATAGATGTAAGTGTAAATATTAGTTGTAATTATTTTTTGCTGTTAAATAAATAAATAACGATACAAAAACAATTTAATAAAAAACAGCACAAAAATGATTTTGAAGTAAGTTTATGACTGCCTTACAATCGAAGTAGTTACTGTAAGAGACATAGTGTAGGATCCTAGAATCTTTGGACATAGTATACACATTATTACCGTGGCCAGGTGTGGTGCTGGAGAAGAATGTTTGGTATATTTTGATTTTTATCTCTTGGTATCTCTTTATGACATATATTTAGTACCTACATAACACCTAACCTTACCAAAACAATTTGACTAAAAAAAGCCCAAAAACTTTTGCGTGTATTTATATTTATACTGATTTTGTAGTATAATACTGACTTACAATCGAGACAGTTAAGCTGAGCGCAGACTTGAGTCCCAAGAGTTTTAAGACAGTCTATTGCTTTTGTTAAGTTGTAATTTTTCTAAAGCAATAGTCTGTCTTAAAACTATCTTGACTCAAGTCTGCGCTCAGCCTTACTGTAAAAGACATAGTATACACTGAAGTACCGGTAGCGCACAATCCTTTGTGACCACTGACTGTGTACCACTGCTAACAAACAACATTACCGAGGGGGAGGGAGGGGGGGGGGCCTGGCGCCGGTATTGTTGTCTCAATGAACTTGCCACTTTGTTTCAATGAAGGTTTTACCAACCAAGATTACGTACAACGCAGTCAAGTGTCTTTGTTATTTTTCCTACTCAATAAAACCGTCTTCTATCCGGAAAATTCGAAAATATCGCAGCAAGCCGGCTTATAATAATAAATTCATCTTGAAGATGGGGATGTCTCGTAAAATAAACTTTTTACGCGAAGTCTTCGTGCTCAAATATTTTGCCGGAACCCTTCCGCGATAACCTCTAAAGTCTAAAAGATGAGTTCGCGGAACTTTGCAACATTTGTTTGATGACCCCCTCCGCCTCCCTACCCCGCCCTCCCCTACTCCCCTGTTTCCTTTAATACGAAACAAATTATAGAGACGTCGCGTCGTCAATTTGCCGACGTGCGTTGACGTACTGGTTGCTGTTACTGTGCCAAATTGTATTTTAATGACTTTACGTGCTTGAGGTTTGAAATCACAATAATTATTTAGACGGTCTGCCACAACTATGTTTGTTAATTTAGAGTAATTTTGGGTTACATAAACAAATATTCCTTTTCTTTCATCTTTTATTAATAATCTAATCAGGTTGCGAGTACCTACTATGAACAGCAACCATTAAGTTTACATAGATTTTAGTAAAATTCGGAGTTAACTAGTTAAATAAGCCAAGCCTTTCATCAAGGTTGGTAAGGTGATTAATTCAGCTGACTTTCTTGGCCGGTGTAACCGGCTACGTTGCCACTGTATTAAAAACAATGTACGTGCATGCATGTGTATGTGGCTACTCACAATGTATATGCATGTGTGTGTGTGGCTACTCACACGTACCTAGATGTATCACAAGGACGAGCCGGAGAAACTGACGCCATCACGCACAGCTCCACATACTAACAACATCACGCACCAGCTCCACATACTAACAAAGCTGACGCCATCACGCACCAGCTCCACATACTAACAACATCACGCACCAGCTCCACATACTAACAAAGCTGACGCCATCACGCACCAGCTCCACGTACTAACAAAGCTGACGCCATCACGCACCAGCTCCACGTACTAACAAAGCTGACGCCATCACGCACCAGCTCCACGTACTAACAAAGGGTAAGGAAATCAAATAATCTTAAACTTTTGTAATAAATGTAAACAGTCGTTATATTTAGTCACCGATGCGGCAAGTTATAAATAAATAATGCTGGACAATTCACACAGCATTATCTAGCCCCAAACTAAGCAGAGCTTGTGTTATGAGTACTAGATATCTGAGATACATAATATAATACAATACATAGATAGATTTTTTTTATTATACATAGAAAACGACGAGTTGCACATCATCATCATCAGCCTATATTAGTCCACTGCTGGACATAGGCCTCCCCTAATGACCGCCGTAGCGCCCTGTCGTTAGCTAAGAGTAAAGTAGAGTATAAGTTGCAGACCAAGTTATAATTTTAAACTTTGGAAATAATTTCTGTTGAGCATCGGCCTGAAATACAATTCAATAGTAATACTTTTATTGTACACTTAAAATAAAAAATAATTTATAAATTAAGCAATCATAACATAAGTGACAATTGGCAATCTTATCGCTCAAGAACGATTTCTACCAGAAAATACGGCGGACGTACATCTGTGTGCCCCTATAGCGTACATACTCCAACAGGTACACCTACACTACAAGTATGTACCTACATATACTATGTATCTCGGAAAAGTACAAGCGAAGTCGCGGAACCAGTTTGTATAATGGGATAATAACAGTAGATAGTATTGTAGAGAGACAATGGTAGTGCGAGTGGTTACAGACAGTCACGCGACCTGTCGGTTGAATGCAGGTAGTGCGAGTGGTTACAGACAGTCACGCGACCTGTCGGTTGAATGCAGGTAGTGCGAGTGGTTACAGACAGTCACGCGACCTGTCGGTTGAATGCAGGTAGTGTGAGTGGTTACAGACAGTCACGCAACCTGTCGGTTGAATGCAGGTAGTGCGAGTGGTTACAGACAGTCACGCGACCTGTCGGTTGAATGCAGGTAGTGCGAGTGGTTACAGACAGTCACGCGACCTGTCGGTTGAATGCAGGTAGTGTGAGTGGTTACAGACAGTCACGCGACCTGTCGGTTGAATGCAGGTAGTGCGAGTGGTTACAGACAGTCACGCGACCTGTCGGTTGAATGCAGGTAGTGCGAGTGGTTACAGACAGTCACGCGACCTGTCGGTTGAATGCAGGTAGTGTGAGTGGTTACAGACAGTCACGCGACCTGTCGGTTGAATGCAGGTAGTGCGAGTGGTTACAGACAGTCACGCGACCTGTCGGTTGAATGCAGGTAGTGTGAGTGGTTACAGACAGTCACGCGACCTGTCGGTTGAATGCAGGTAGTGCGAGTGGTTACAGACAGTCACGCGACCTGTCGGTTGAATGCAGGTAGTGTGAGTGGTTACAGACAGTCACGCGACCTGTCGGTTGAATGCAGGTAGTGTGAGTGGTTACAGACAGTCACGCGACCTGTCGGTTGAATGCAGGTAGTGTGAGTGGTTACAGACAGCCACGCGACCTGTCGGTTGAATGCGCTGAACAAATACAAGGTAATCCAGTAACAAACGCACTCTGGTTACCAAAAATATACAATTTTGGTGAAATATCCCTCGTTTATATAAAACTAGCGTCTACCCGCGGCCTCGCTCGCGTTTTTTGGGATCATAGCCTGAATATTAGTGTCAGTAAACTTTGATGGTGGCCTCTTTCGGATCCAATGATGTTGTTAAATAGTATATATTGGTATATCTGGTCTGCTGTTAACTCAACTGTTTCAATTTTCTCTAACTGTTTTGACATTGTAAATTAGTTGGAATGCTAAATTTTATTAAAGTATAAATACTAGTTGTAATTGTTTTATTCTGTTATTGTAATTTTCTTAGTAAATGTGTATTACTTGAATTATTTTCCGTGTGGTGACAGCATAGAATTGCATCACCCCAACTCTTCCCGTGGCTGTCATAAGAGGCGACTAAGGGACATACACCACCGAGCTGTGATCCCTAACCCGCATGCCCAGCGTGGGGATTATGGATATCACCCCCCATGAGATGAAAGCCAATAAGGCGATTGCCTTGGATCATTATAGGCTGTTGAGGCGATTTGAATTATTTAACTGTCTAATAGTCACTATAATATCGGCAATCAGTATAAATTGAAGCAAATTAAAACAAATAGTACATAACAAGTGAGTTATTGTTTTTTCCTTTGTCCTTAATTAACGTTAGATTAATATTTTTCTCGTGGGAGTTGTTCGTTCACAACACAACCTCTTCCACGTTCTATAATGAGGTACCCACTTCCCCGACTCTGCGGCCTGTTGCTCCTAATCTTCAAAGTCTCACAAATTTCGCTCTAAAGTGATTCTTTGATCTCCAGTAGCTATTGACTCCGGGTGAGCTAATAATCTGCGGAACTCTCTGCAATTAGGGTTCCTTAAAGAAAGCCCACATCAATCGTGCCGGATGGATTCACTTACAGACATAGTACACTGAAGTAAAGCAGCGCAATGTTGCCTCTCGCAATAAGTTGAGGATTTTGAGTAGCTCTTCACTTCAGATTGGAGAGTCTCGAGAGAAGAGGTTTAGTTGCGCACTTCAAAGAAAGCATTTGTTTGTGAACTGAGAATGCTCTTAAAGTTGTAAAGGAGAGGAGGCAAATTTAAGACACGTCACACGACACACACGGCACAAGCGAAACAGCGTTTGTGGTCAGACAGCGACGTGCTGCATACCTCACGACACACACGGCACAAGCGAAACAGCGTTTGTGGTCAGACAGCGACGTGCTGCATACCTCACGACACACACGGCACAAGCGAAACAGCGTTTGTGGTCAGACAGCGACGTGCTGCATACCTCACGACACACACGGCACAAGCGAAACAGCGTTTGTGGTCAGACAGCGACGTGCTGCATACCTCACGACACACACGGCACAAGCGAAACAGCGTTTGTGGTCAGACAGCGACGTGCTGCATACCTCACGACACACACGGCACAAGCGAAACAGCGTTTGTGGTCAGACAGCGACGTGCTGCATACCTCTCTTTACTTATTTAGTTCACTCATTTATCATACAAGCAGATGAGATGTTCCTCACTAAAAGGATTCTTAATGTTTTATTTCCTTTTACACAAAGCGTCGAATAGGCCGTAAGAGCATTATTTTTCATATTTTCAATTTATTTTAAACCGAGCCAGACAATTTTTTTTATAACGTTACGTCCACCCGCCGTCGCCGGCCAGCTCATCAGGCTGAAGAAGGCCTACAGAGATGCCGTACCGCACTCGCAGCACCCGCAGGCGGCGGCGGCCGGGCGATGCGGCCCAGTGTGCCGTGGGCTCGCGGCTGGCGGCGGCAATTCTCAATACAGCTAAATTGGATGATGAAAGGCAGCTGAAGCCGTGACCTGACGAGAGAGGTTTTAGATTGAAGAGCCAGGGCTGTCGCTACTTAGTGAAAACAATTCAAACATCATCGAGGTATGTATTTCCGTGTTCGGACTACTTTGGGCCGAAGTGAGTGGGACGAACACGGAACACCTCGCACTAGCCTCCCGCGACAGCCGTGCTTCGTGCGCCGGCCTGGTGGGCCCACCAGTAAGTTTCGTTATTATATTAGTTGCTAGCCGGGCTCCTCGCGGTTTCACACTCGTAGCTTCCGTTCCCGTAAGAATTCTAGGATAAAACATAATCTATGTCACTCCATGAAAAGTAAGCTTTCTAATGGTGTTTTTTTTAACAGTTCAGTACCTAGATACAGAGCTCAACACAACGTCACAAACAATTCACAAACTTTACTTCTATGTAATTTTAATATAATAATAGATAACTTTACTCTCGCTTTTTTGTGTATTAAAAAATATAGATATGCCTAACTATTATGTAACCTGATATCTCTAACTCTCCATCTATCTATAGATATGCCTAACTATTATGTAACCTGATATCTCTAACTCTCCATCTATCTATAGATATGCCTAACTATTATGTAACCTGATATCTCTAACTCTCCATCTATCTATAGATATGCCTAACTATTATGTAACCTGATATCTCTAACTCTCCATCTATCTATAGATATGTCTAACTATTATGTAACCTGATATCTCTAACTCTCCATCTATCTATAGATATGCCTAACTATTATGTAACCTGATATCTCTAACTCTCCATCTATCTATAGATATGCCTAACTATTATGTAACCTGATATCTCTAACTCTCCATCTATCTATAGATATGCCTAACTATTATGTAACCTGATATCTCTAACTCTCCATCTATCTATAGATATGCCTAACTATTATGTAACCTGATATCTCTAACTCTCCATCTATCTATAGATATGCCTAACTATTATGTAACCTGATATCTCTAACTCTCCATCTATCTATAGATATGCCTAACTATTATGTAACCTGATATCTCTAACTCTCCATCTATCTATAGATATGTCTAACTATTATGTAACCTGATATCTCTAACTCTCCATCTATCTATAGATATGCCTAACTATTATGTAACCTGATATCTCTAACTCTCCATCTATCTATAGATATGCCTAACTATTATGTAACCTGATATCTCTAACTCTCCATCTATCTATAGATATGCCTAACTATTATGTAACCTGATATCTCTAACTCTCCATCTATCTATAGATATGCCTAACTATTATGTAACCTGATATCTCTAACTCTCCATCTATCTATAGATATGCCTAACTATTATGTAACCTGATATCTCTAACTCTCCATCTATCTATAGATATGCCTAACTATTATGTAACCTGATATCTCTAACTCTCCATCTATCTATAGATATGTCTAACTATTATGTAACCTGATATCTCTAACTCTCCATCTATCTATAGATATGCCTAACTATTATGTAACCTGATATCTCTAACTCTCCATCTATCTATAGATATGCCTAACTATTATGTAACCTGATATCTCTAACTCTCCATCTATCTATAGATATGCCTAACTATTATGTAACCTGATATCTCTAACTCTCCATCTATCTATAGATATGCCTAACTATTATGTAACCTGATATCTCTAACTCTCCATCTATCTATAGATATGCCTAACTATTATGTAACCTGATATCTCTAACTCTCCATCTATCTTTAAAAAACACTGCGGCTGTGATTTTTAGCTTCTCATACAACTGTCATCTATCTACCTATGTAACATCTTAATATTGTATTTTATCCCTTATTTATTTATTTAATTTATTTTACTTTAATTAATACGGTATAACCAATTACATTATTGTGCGTGTATGTCTGTGCAGTTCTTGTTGAGTCAAGTAGGTATTATGCGTGTATGTCTGTGCAGTTCTTGTTGAGTCAAGTAGGTAAATGTATCTATCTTTATCTTCTCAAAATTCAAAAGAAAAGATCGTTACTGACAATTATTGTGAAAAACCGAAATAAAATAAATTGAATTGAATTGAATTTTTCTTTTTAGATTTCAATTCGGTTCATTAGCAGCTTTGTTTTTTTGGGCTATAGGTATTTAAAACAATTATTAGAGAAATAATAATTATCACTAAGTCCACAGCCGCCGCAATCTCACATCAAAATAATAATTTATTGAACCGGAAACATTAGAGAGTCAACACAGCTTCCGGCCGCGAGACAACCCTGCAAGTGAATGACTGACTGAGTGAACGAACGGTGATCCGCGCCGTTTGAAATTAGAACGAGTTGTCTCTTACGGAGAGAGCTTCGCTTTCAGCTAATAAATGAACTTTTGACTGAACATTAAAGGATGAAATGTGATTACAAGTTCTTGTACCTACTATATACTTGTCGCTTTCAGCCATACGTATACGAGATAATATATTACAACCATTAACAAAATGCATAATCTGGGACTTTTTCTTTATTATATTATAGAGCCATGAAAATGGTTTAGGGATCGGCATTGTTTCATAACAATAATCTTTTAGATACGAACATACTTAGAGTAATAATAGTATTCTAAGCGAACATACATAGACGAAAATCGATGCTTATACTGAAAGAGAATAATTTCTTTAGATAAACTTAAATAAAGTCGACAGTTTAGCACGGAAACTAATTTGTTATCCTCACTATAATATATTATTATATTTTATCAAGAGTAAAAAATATGAAAATAAAATTGATGCGTACAACTTTCGCACAACCTATTACTTTTTTCTATGTACTCACACCATCTGTCTGAACCTCGGAGAGGGGAGAGGGGGTGCGTGGCTGAGCCTGCGATATTGTAGTGTGTGTGTGTGTGTGTGGCTAAGTCGACGATATTGTGGTGAACGGTAAATAGAGGAGTTTATCGTCGGGATTACAAGCTCGGCCCTGACTCTGATCAACCATATTTATTTTGTCTATTACATTATTTTATTACATAGTACACTACATTATATTGTACATATTTTTAATCTACAGCCCCACTTAGCTTGAGGACTCAGAAATGTCCACAAACATTTTGGGCTCGTCATTTCAACGCGTGGTGATTTTTGTTCAGCAAGCTGGTTTGTATTCTTCTCTTGTGTCCCTCTTACTCTTGTTGCATTTTCACTAGTCCACAGCGGACGCCCCTCCCTCACACGACTCGCCCCACAGCGCCCTTTCTGTAGCCAAGTCCAGCATCAGCCTGCATGTTCTCGCAGCTAGTAAAAGGCATCCTACACTATGTTTACCTACTCCCGGTCTTCACTTAGTTCTTACTTGTTCCCGGTCCTTGCCTCGTCACTCTGAAGGTGATAGCTGAAAATCAGTGTTTGCTCTTAGAGCAATATTATCACTGAGCTATTACCCTTTTGCCACTGCACTGTGCCTGTGCCTGTGCCTGTGCCTGTGCCTGTGCCTGTGCCTGTGCCTGCGCACAACACTCGTATAATTTGGTGATGATAATATTTTTTTATTTCTTTGTGTATTGTATTGTAGGCAGTTTCCTTGTGTTTAAGCACGTTTACCCGTTCCTAAGTGAAAAGTGTCTCTACATCATTGTTTTTTCTATTTTATATTTAAATTATGTTTATTTTTGATATGTAAAAAAACCAATTGTATTGTGTTTTAAGTGACAAATAAACGATTTACTTGCTTACTTACTTAAGGATATGTTTCTAATATGCACGCTGAATGGGTCAGAACTTTGTCAAAGTGTTACGTAAGTACCATTCTGATACAATGCGCGCTGTACAATGTACAATGTACAATGTACAATGAGATGCTATCTTGTCAAAGTTAATAAACGCACGCTTTTGTATCGGTTTGAAATGGTCCCATCTTATTCCAAGCGCGGATAATGCACCAGTTGATGTCAGGATATACGAAAGTCTAATAACTGAATTCAAAAAATTCAAAATTCAAAGTGCTTTATTTCCTTTAGACCTTACAGGACTCTTGGACACGTCACAAAAATTCAGATTACATAAGTAAAACTAGGAAATAAAGTGATCACTTTGATTTTTTGTCCACTTCAATCTTTTTAAGGTAAAGTAAAGAAGCGAACAAGAAACCTTTACCTTGTTAGAATGTTAGTTTTCGAGTTGGAGCAAAACTCGTCCCAAGCTTTTTTATCGTCTAGATAATCTGATATTTTATAGTAAGCCTTTTTACAAAGGTTGTAATCATAGAGTTGACATTCGTCATTATAAAAACAGTTTTCGGAGTATCTGATTATAGTAGGTACAGAATCAGGGCCCAGCTTTCGTATTCAGTCGTCGCGCCGACCAATTTGAGGAGCCAAGGACTTCGGCTCCGGTAAGTACGCGCGTGAGACCCTGCTGATGATGATGACTACATCAGAGAATACTACATTATAATAAGTATTAGCCTTAAGTACCTACTAGGTACCAGCTCCAGCCAGCGGATTCGCTCATGATTGACTTGAAAAAACTTAGCCTGTAACATCTCATGTGTATAACTTAGCTTCCTCTAATATGTTATATCTGACCGGTAGGCAACAGAGAAGAAAGCTCACTCCAGACAATGTCACCAACATTACAGACAATGTTACCAACATTACAGACAATGTCACCAACATTACAGACAATGTCACCAACATTACAGACAATGTCACCAACATTACACGGATAATTACATTCAAATGTAATCACAAATTTAACAAATAAAATTATAGACAGTAAGTAGAACTAGTATTAATAATTGAAATAATTGAGCTATTTGCAGACTGTTGCGAACAGTCTACAGACGTCCCTATCCCAAGACGCTGGCTGCATTGTCCCGCTGTATGGCAATGCTGATGCGCTGTGCCAGATACTCACCAGCTCTCGGGTCACACGTCGCGTAGACCAGACGCTGGTTCGGAGATCTACGTACCAGTAAAGCTTTACTCTCATTGGACCATTTAAAGCTTTACTGAAAAAATAACAATATAAACCTACCTGCAACAGCTGCGCCGACTGAAACAACACTATTGAAAATAGAGGAAAGATTTTTCATAAATAAACTTATACTCGAGAAAGAGAATGAAGTGAACAAAATGTGAATGAACGTTAAAATCCATTCGCAAATTCAAAATTAGAACCGAATCAACAAAGCTTTATGTTAGACCGTGGAGTGCGGAGCGGAGCAAGCGAACCTCTTTGTGAACCGTTTGCACTTACACGCCTGTTTACTACGAGACTTAGAGCATTGCTAGATATGTAGGTAGGCGTAATCCGCGCGCCGCGATTATAATAGGATGGGACCTTTTCGAAATAAGACACGTTCGGTAGCCTCTGCAAACAAACTCGCGTCGGCCTTGGCTTATTTTTAATCGCTTTTTTATTGTCCGTGAGTCATCTTTCTTATCCGGGGAAATGGTTAAATCGAGCGTTATAACTTGTTTTCGTTCATATTCAAAGAACAATTAATTTTGACGAGGTTCCATCCCATTCTCATTAATAACACGCGCAGTATATTATGTCGGCGATGTGGACGACTGTATATAAAGGGAGCTGAGCGTTAACGTTCAATTTGGTAGCGAATACGATTGTCGGCGATACATCTCCGCGAATAATGTCTTTGAGATTGAGACTACACTAGGGATGGGACTGGGTGCGTATCAAGTATCGATATCGATACTTTGTTGTTGCTTGTGAAACGTATAAATGATATAAGATTAACAAGTTATGTCTTTATTGCGTAGTGAGATAATAGTGGGATAATAGAAAAGCATTCTTCAACGACGCGACAGTTCTCTTGCTACAAAAATATTTCTTAGTAATGGAAACGGAATCATTTTCAATTAGTTAGGTACTTCCTACAGTTCCCGAACAACACAAATAAATAATAGTAGCAACAAAACGTTGTTCACAGAATGCTATTGTTTGAACAAAATAAAACTGGCCTTGATTATGTCAAATTCTTAACACGAAATTGTTTTTGAAAATAAAAGCTACAAGATAAGGTGCGAGGAGAAGCTGCTGTTTACAATGCTGGGACAGAGAGCCGGCGCAGTGCTTGCTGTCTCCAACATTCTAACAAAGCAATTTAAGGTTCTAGCAGTGTACCAGTCGACTGGATACGTCTTTAAGACAACCTTAGCCTTAGAGAGGGGAATCACGATCATCGATAAAAAGTGTCCAAGTAGGTACCTATCGATAATTTAATATTACTTGTCAGCCCCTTTTTTATATTGAAGCAGCTGCATACTTTTAGATTTATTCATAAAAATGCTGAAACATAATATGTAGAACTTTGGCTTTTGCATAAAATGAAAAAGCAATGAATATATTAAACTTTTTGCTTCGATTAGGTCGATCAGGGATGATCGCAAAATATATTCAACTTTTTATACGAATTGATTTGAGATAATGAGGTTAGGTAAGTACTTGTGTTCGTGAAAACAATCTTGATCCTTGAAAATGTGCGAGGAAATTGTCATTGCGTACCAAAACTAGCTGACTTCGAGTCGACAACTCGAGCCCCCTGCCCCGCCCCGCGCTCTACCCCGTCCACCCCCCGGATCTAAATTCTGTTGATCGTGCGGATTAGCCCTCCTCGGGGGCGCGACACACGAAATCCAATCCAACCCTCCAGTCTATAAGACTTTAATTTATTTGTCAATAAAACGGGACAATCACAAGCTCTCTTATTTGTTTAGTACTTCGGAAGTTTGGTAATAAAGTGGAGTAGTCTGGATAGTGTGGAGCCAAGCGACTGCAGGCAGCTGGCTCGCGGCGCTCCAGGTGTTTTATCACCTGGAGCGCCGCAAGCGCGTACCCAGGTAGGTACATAATACCTATGGACAGTACGATATGTTTATACATAACGTACTGTCCATATGTATTATGTACCTAGCTGGGTAATTCGTTACTGACAATAGGCTTTTATTGTGGACATTCGAAAATCGTACTCGTGTGCTTAATTACTCGTATTATGAACTTTTCGACGAATAACAAGATTGAATGTAGGTAGGTATCTTCTAGACCTTCGTGATACATCGTCGGCCACATCTTCACTTTCCATCAGGTGAGATTGAAGGTCAAACGAAGGTCTAGGTATATAAAAATGGAACTTACTGCTTTCCTATTATCAAATAGCCTGCGATCTTGTTGACCTTCACTTTAGCGAGCTTAATTCTTGTTCACAAGGCTTACTTACTTTTACGCTTGATTATTCAAAGTATTCGGCAATTTCTTATTTTTTTATTCTTTTTATCATGTAAAGAAACTAACATCCAATGCATTATGTTGGAATTGAAATGTTGAGATAAAGCATCTGCTATCTTTTTTATCTTCTAATTGTACCTTCCGTGCAAGTGCCTTCTCTTCCCTGAAGCCGTTCCACGTAATCTGACTTGTTGGAAACACGATATTTCAATTGGCAAATGTGTAAAACATTTGTATTTCAGCGCTCAGCTACACAACACTTCCATGGCGGCCGATTTTAATCGCCTCCATTTGCCAATCAATCAGCGCCAAACACAGAGCCCGCGATCCAACCATTCACTCATTCATTTAGCCGTTCATTCGTTCATTCAGCGCGACACGCGTCCCTGTGAAAGGAATGTTGTGGCAATAAATGATTTCATTTGACGAATTGTGAAATAAACATTGATCAAAATCAAAGGAATTAATAGGGTTTTTTCTTTGAATGGAGGGTAACAATTTGAAATGGTTGTTTGTAGAACATTTTATAACGCTACTTCTGAACCTACATATTTTATGGCTTCGTATAAAGAAAACATGAATGTTATGAAGTATCGTCAAGATATTCTGCCAAATTATAAGAATGCTTGAAGCACTCGATGTAAGTAAAGAAGTGGCGTAATCTGTTGATGTTATTATATTACAGTTTCAGATGGACTTGGAAGGTTAAAAAAATACGAAAAGAATCTTCTAATTTAATACGACGACGTGCTAAAACCTGAGTTGCGTTTGAGCATTCAGACGTTATTAGTTCTCTACACTAGCGCCGCCCCATCCCGGCCTCGTTCCGGTCCCGTCCCGGTTCCGTCCTGGTTCCGTCCCGGCTCCGCCCCTGCCCCGCGCCCCGGCACTCTCAAGGAGACAATCGACGCATGTCTCTGACAAGCCGTGATTTATTCTACCACTTAACGACAGGGGGGAGGGGCGGGGGACGGATCCAGGCACAAAAATTAAATTTTGTTTTGGGGTTATTTTGCTGTTACTTACATGGGGATGTATTACTAAATAAAAAGGTATTCCATGTGCGGATCCTCACGCCGCGGCCAACTGTCTTTGTAAGTCTGGTGGTCCGTCGGACAACTTTCATTATGAATGTGAGCGGGTTAACTATGAGCCTTATTTGTGCTGTTACAAAAACAACGATTCATTGCACCCCATACCAAGTTTATTTTTTCACATTATGCGTGTAAAGTACTGCGTGCGACGGATTATTCCGGAAATCCCCCACGTCCATCCCCCACGTGGGGGATTTCCGGAATTTTTTTCCGGAAATCCCCCAAATCGAATTGATCAGTCTCATGGGGGATTTCAGGAAAACAAATTCCGGAAATCCCCCATATAGCTCGACCATAGAAATAAATTAGTTCTTAATAACCTTTAACTCGTCACCGCTGGCTGCTAGTGGTGGACCGCTCACCTCTACAATGAGAAGACTTCCCAAGCAAAAAACTTCAAATGCGATAGATTTTGCCAAAAACACTGACAGCTGTCAAATTGACATATTCTGTCAAATAGACACTATCAGATGTGACTAACAGATGGGGCTAGACAATGCTGCGTGAATTGTCCAGCATTATTACCGGGACAGATTCTGTGTGTGACGTGAACACCGATGTCTTACTGTCTGTGCATAAACCAGACACACAACACATACAAACTACATTTTTAGCATTGACATAACCACTTGTCCCCAATCCCAAAGTCGCTTCCACTCTTTACAGCCCCCACTCCCCAACCCTGGCTCCGTCCCTGGGTCCACTCGGGGGGCTAATTTAGTATTTTTCCATCGCATTCAGATGATGCACTTGAGATGTTGATTCGAGAGGGCTGCTCCTCCCTGCGTCAGCTCTCCGCCGCCTCGAGCAGGAGATACTTGTCAGTGTTCCTGTCTACTCTACATCTGCATACAGATGATGCACTTGAGATGTTGATTCGAGAGGGCTGCTCCTCCCTGCGTCAGCTCTCCGCCGCCTCGAGCAGGAGATACTTGTCAGTGTTCCTGTCTACTCTACATCTGCATACAGATGATGCACTTGAGATGTTGATTCGAGAGGGCTGCTCCTCCCTGCGTCAGCTCTCCGCCGCCTCGAGCAGGAGATACTTGTCAGTGTTCCTGTCTACTCTACATCTGCATACAGATGATGCACTTGAGATGTTGATTCGAGAGGGCTGCTCCTCCCTGCGTCAGCTCTCCGCCGCCTCGAGCAGGAGATACTTGTCAGTGTTCCTGTCTACTCTACATCTGCATTTTGTATGATAGCATTTCCTTGTTGCGAGTAATCGATTGGAATGACGAGGCCTGTTGGATTCGTTACTCTAATGTAATGTTACATATTAATGGTAAAGTGCCTGCCGGTAGGTAGGTACCTACAATTACTTTCATTCAAATCATAGTTTATCTTTATAATGTAGTGCCTCAAATGTATACATAATCCATAGCATCTTTAATATATTTTACTCGTTTTGGTCAAAAACGGCAGTCATGGCTTTTTGTCGTAATAAATTGAATACAATAAATTGTGTCTTTGGTATATAACGGAGTAGGTTCATTGTAATGTTTACTTGCGGACGTATGTAATGTAGGTAACGCCGGGTGTTCACAGTTCTGTAACACAGACCCCAGCCTGGGGCTTCTAACTATCCGAATCGCGAGACCGGTTGAACATGGAGGAAATAAATAAATGGAGTAGTAGCAATCTGCTTCGCTAAGTCCACTGGGATTCCACGTATTCTTCTGAATCCTTCCATTCCTCACTGTCATTCTCCCGTAGATAGGTCGAACGTCAAACCATAGCCGCATGTGATTCGCATAGAGTAGAATAGTCACATGAGAAGATCCTAAGATGAATCTACACACTGGAGGAGGTCCGGGTCTGCTTACACATTCACAGTGTTTAATTTATCTCCGATTTCTTTAAAAATAATCATAAATGGACTGCGAAATCTGTAACTGTAGGCTAACTGGGTTGCACATTTTCAGGCGTAGATTAAAAGCGGAGCTCTCAGTTATAACATCACCTAAATGTTTACGGACTAAATGTTTACATTGAGTACTTACTTGAGTACTAGTTATTGGACGAGCCGTGGGTACATACCTGGAACAACAGCAAAAACAATTAACATCACAACAAACTGCTACACACTCACACTCACACTCACACTGAACTACCATCACTATTAACAAAGACCGCTGAACCATCTTCACAGCATCATCTGGAACCAAGATAAACAGAGTGTCGTCTTATGGATACCTACTGGAGAACTCGTGCGCACAATATTCACTGTGAGCCCCGCTGTCCCACGCCGCGCACGAAGAGGCTACGTACGCGTGTGTCTCTAGCATTTCTTTGCACAAAATAAAAAATAGAAACGTAACGCCTGAACTTTGCGGAAATCCATTGTAAAATATAAAGATGAAAATATTTAGTAACAATTCCGCGCAAAACCTCTGATAAGCTCTAACAAAATGTAATCAGTGTTGTAGAAGAAAAAACCACACCAACTACAAAATGAAAAGAAATCTATCAAAGCAAGACGTCAACTAGTTTCGTCTCTCCACGAGACATCATCAGGACATCACAATACTCGACCTTGACATTGAGAGCTCTCAATGTCAAGTATGTACGTGACGAGTGAGATGAATCACTGCGCCGGCCGAGGGAGCCTGCCGGAGGAAGGACACCAGCTTCATTCTGTGTACTTTAACACTCGTACTGCAATCACCAACCCGCCTTCAGCGTGGTGACTCTGCCCAAACCACCCTCGATTGGAGGAGGCTTCTCCATTGTATGCTGAGGACTCCTTAGAACCTCTTACTCTGACTCGACATTCAGACTATCTTTGTTCTGCAAAATATGTCTGTACGTGCAATTTATAAATTAAAGCCACGCCACTTCTTGAGGGGTTTATGTAGAGACATAAATATTATAACAGTAATATAGCAATACATCTATGAAAATCTAATAAATACGCACAAAAACAAAGATAGCTTTTTAAAAAATGTGATGTTCACAAAATAAATACAAGAAACAAGAACAAACTGCACAATCCATCATAATTATAGATTACGAAAGGTAAAAAAAAATGACAAAACAATTATGAGCAATTACCCAATTGTTAAATAACAAGCTTCCATTTGAAGCAAATGAGCTCCCCATTCGTAAATGTAAACAGTATCTACATAAAACTAAATCTTGTCCAGAAACACTCCCTAGTTGATTATACCAATGATGTCAATGCTTGGCCAGATGTCACCCAGTTCCGCACACACAATTTTATTTAAGGATAGAAAAGAAGGAAAACAATAATGCCACACGATAGTTCCTTGTCCAAATAAGAAAAAAACTATCATTTATTTGAATTCCATTCCATGTTAGTACTTTGTATTTGTATAAAACTCTGTCTGTCTGTCTGTCTGCTTGTCGTCTGCTCTGCGTCTCTGCGTAAACACCACTAATTGCTTTTACGTCTCATTCTCGCGGAACGCAAACCACCCTCAGTCTTACACCGCTAGGAATACGGTTCAGTTTATATCGGCACGCCGCCGGTGAATAATAGATGGAAATCGGTACGCACTTAGCTGAGTCCACAACTGACTGAGTTTACATAATAAAATTGTTTTCATGTTGTATTGTATTTGTAGAGGAATTAACGAATTGTCAACTATTTATATGAACATTGTGAATTGTTTATAAATAGCTTAGAGATTCAAATAATTGATAAATATAGCAGCTCAGGTCTAGTGATGTAGGTACGGTACGTAATGTAGGTACGGTACGTAATGTAGGTACGGTACGTAATGTAGGTACGGTACGTAATGTAGGTACGGTACGTAATGTAGGTACGGTACGTAATGTAGGTACGGTGCGTAATGTAGGTACGGTGCGTAATGTAGGTACGGTGCGTAATGTAGGTACGGTGCGTAATGTAGGTACGGTGCGTAATGTAGGTACGGTACGTAATGTAGGTACGGTACGTAATGTAGGTACGGTACGTAATGTAGGTACGGTACGTAATGTAGGTACGGTACGTAATGTAGGTACGGTACGTAATGTAGGTACGGTACGTAATGTAGGTACGGTACGTAATGTAGGTACGGTGCGTAATGTAGGTACGGTGCGTAATGTAGGTACGGTGCGTAATGTAGGTACGGTGCGTAATGTAGGTACAGTGCGTAATGTAGGTACGGTACGTAATGTAGGTACGGTACGTAACGTAGGTACGGTACGTAACGTAGGTACGGTACGTAACGTAGGTACGGTACGTAACGTAGGTACGGTACGTAATGTAGGTACGGTGCGTAATGTAGGTACGGTGCGTAATGTAGGTACGGTGCGTAATGTAGGTACGGTACGTAATGTAGGTACGGTACGTAATGTAGGTACGGTACGTAATGTAGGTACGGTACGTAATGTAGGTACTTGCGTCTTGCGATTATTCAGTCAAAATAAAATTTGAATATTATCCTGAGAACAAAAGTTGTAAAAACTTAACATGATGACGAGCACTGCTGTGCTTAGTTGTCAGTTAAGTTATCATCCGGGCACGCATGTCGTGCTATTCCTACAATTGCGTTCAAGCCACAGACATAATGTTGTGCTGTAAGCAACTATCTCCTCAGAGTGGAGTGGAGTGTTACCAACCTTCGAGAATGTACCACAGGATACACCTCCCCGTAAGCTAACTAGTTCGAACCACCTGACAACGAATGCACGCTTCAACCAAACACTCATTGTCGAAGACAAGCGATCTCGAATAACCAAATACTAATATTATTACCTAGGTATACAAACGTACCTACTGTATAATTAATATGATTTACCTTTTTAGGATTTCGAGATCGGTTTTGAAACCCTTATGGTCTCGCTCTGTCCGTCGCCGCTCTTTTTTGAATATCTCAGTAACTACTGCAGCTATTAACTTGAAATTTGAAATAATGATACATTTCGTGTGCCATTACTGATTTCCAGAAAAAAATATATGATAATCAATATTTTCAGTACAAAATGAGATGTTGAAATTTCAAAAGAGACTTAAGAGAGCAAATAGGGTATCAAATGAAAAGTATTATTTTGTCTATTGCAAAACACTTTTTGAAATTTCTGTAAGTTTCATACTTTTTGAAATATTTCAAAAAATGACAAAAAATTATTTTTCAAATAATTGGCAAATGTTCGAAACCCTCGGCGCGCGAGTTACACTCGCACTTGACGAATTTTGTTTTTAATTTATTTGGTTGATTGTAAAGGAAATTACGACTTTTTGTTCAAAAATATGTAGGTACTAGTGTTTGCAGGTTACTTGTTTAGGAGTTTGGTTATGTGTAGACAGGGCCGCCCTGCACTGCACTGCTAGTGCAGTGCAGTGCAGTGCAGTGCAGTGCAGGGAGTTGTGTTGTGTGTCGACTCACTGCACTACGAACGCACGCTTCTTGATGTAGGACGGTGGAATCATAATGAGAGTAAAGCAAGGTTGGTATTATCTACACACGATACCTCCTCCCCTTGTTCTGAGCCGGAGTATGGTTCTTCGTAAAAAAGGCTTAGAATGACAGTAGACACAAACGAAGTATAGCCAAAAAATGCGATAAATTCATGCTATTCGTCTCAATTCTAATTCGTCAAGCACTGGAGTTGTGATTATTTTTGTGCACTCACACATACATAATATAGATTCCTTTTAAACAGGATTAAAATAATTCGTTAGAAATCAAGTGAATTGTTGAGTAGCGTGTTACCTCTATGATCTTCGTGTTTGGGTCAGACTCGGTATAAGACAGATAGAGACAGGACGCAAAGGAACTAGGTACTTGGATTCAGTGCAAGTACCCAGTTTAGTGTTTTCCTGTGTGTTCGTATTTTTCTTGAAGCACCAATTGAAGGCATTTTAGTTACCAAGCTATGTAGGCGGTACTTACTTTTATAAAATCAATGTCGCATACTCGCGACTGACGCTACGATAAGTAGTTCCTCTCGATCCGGTAGGGGTTTGTGTGGTACACTAATAACTAACTATCTGTCAGTCTGGTATCAATATTAGTTTTGCGGGCACCGTGAATGTCAGTGTTCTGATATCTGTGGTCAGTGTGATACGTTCTTAGGTAAGTACTATTTTCGCTACGCTTTGGCTGCACCGTGTGTAGCGAAACACTATGAGCGGGTCACTGACTGAATGGCAACATCAACGATACAGCACCAAGCTATCCTGCACTTGTCACTTCATCAACGATACAGCACCAAGCTATCCTGCACTTGTCACTTCATCAACGATACAGCACCAAGCTATCCTGCACTTGTCATTTCATCAACGATACAGCACCAAGCTATCCTGCACTTGTCACTTCATCAACGATACAGCACCAAGCTATCCTGCACTTGTCACTTCATCAACGATACAGCACCAAGCTATCCTGCACTTGTCACTTCATCAACGATACAGCACCAAGCTATCCTGCACTTGTCATTTCATCAACGATACAGCACCAAGCTATCCTGCACTTGTCACTTCATCAACGATACAGCACCAAGCTATCCTGCACTTGTCACTTCATCAACGATACAGCACCAAGCTATCCTGCACTTGTCACTTCACGTCTAAATTAGTTCAAGGACGAATGCGGAACGCATTCGTCCGGTACAAAGTGATCCGAATATGGAATATCAAACTTTATGCTGATTTTGTTTCGTACAGAAAGTCATTTATTAATTATATTTTGCCATGGTAACGAAACGTCAATATTTATTTTCATAAATAATTTTATGGTTCAAGGATTCATAAAATATTGGTACAAATTATAAAATGTCCGTCAATTTGTTTCCGTTTCCGGCAATCCGTCTCAAGACGTCCCATAAATATAAATCCAATAACTTGACGCTGTCAATGGAGAATAAGCTTTATTGCATTTCTTTAAAGCGACGCCAGAATTTACGATGTTCCGGAACATCGGCGGAGTATTGTCTGACAGAGTACGCACTGCAGTCTGAAGGTTAGGTTAGAGCGGTTTGTCTGACAGAGTACGCACTGCAGTCTGAAGGTTAGGTTAGAGCGGTTTGTCTGACAGAGTACGCACTGCAGTCTGAAGGTTAGGTTAGAGCGGTTTGTCTGACAGAGTACGCACTGCAGTCTGAAGGTTAGGTTAGAGCGGTTTGTCTGACAGAGTACGCACTGCAGTCTGAAGGTTAGGTTAGAGCGGTTTGTCTGACAGAGTACGCACTGCAGTCTGAAGGTTAGGTTAGAGCGGTTTGTCTGACAGAGTACGCACTGCAGTCTGAAGGTTAGGTTAGAGCGGTTTGTCTGACAGAGTACGCACTGCAGTCTGTGAACGGTAATTTATCTCGACGTGAGATCGTGTTCCGGAAGCTTCCTGCAACAGCTTGGGCACTGAGACTGATAGATATCGAAGTGGCTTAAACATGCCTTTCAATAGCGATTCTAGCGCCACCACCTGGAGAGTCATGGAGTTCACACACCGAAGACGCAGCCACGGCCGTTGCCGACACGTTGTTCAAACAGCATGAACATAAATCAGTCCATGAGTATTGTCGGCTGCCGACAATACTCATGCAGGTACTGTCGCAGCAGCCCTTGGGCGGTCTCGGCCCGAGTCGCAGCAGCCCGCGGTCTCGGCCCGAGTCGCCGACTCCGTGTGACTGTACACTCCACTGGGTACAACATCATAACCAAAAAGCAAAACGAACACAATTAAATACTTTGCATCATTCACTTCTTTTGTATACCTCAAGTAGTTGGGTTTAGTTTCCTTTAGTAATACGTTTCGTTGGATATGCAGAGCATAAAATGTTCCACAGCAACGCAGCTCTAAACAGCAAGCTCGTCCGCGTCCGACCCGCGTCCTGCCCGGGACCCGCCCGGGACCCGCCCGGGCCGGCGGCGGGAACGAGGAGTGTCGTTTATAAATGTTATTAGAGCTCCATTTTATGTTGATCGCGATCAGAGACGGCTCCGCTCCGTGTCCGCGCCCATCTTAACTGCGCATCTTTATCGCTCTACATTTATTGCTCATCTTTTTTAAACATCAAAATATAAATAAAACCGTATAAGTTTGCATTAAGCTGAGTTCCTTTCTCTTACTAATAAATATTAAAATGAAGAGAATGAAAAGGCACTTGATATTTATGAACACACTATGAAATATTACGTATTTAGTTTTAAAATGTATCACATGATTTCGACTGAGTCAAGTCCTGTCAGGTACAAGTATCTAAAGTGATTCATTCTGTCAAGCATGCAGAGCAGAGGCGGCGCCTGACGATACCACACCAACATGCAGAGCAGAGGCGGCGCCTGACGATACCACACCAACATGCAGAGCAGAGGCGGCGCCTGACGATACCACACCAACATGCAGAGCAGAGGCGGCGCCTGACGATACCACACCAACATGCAGAGCAGAGGCGGCGCCTGACGATACCACACCAACATGCAGAGCAGAGGCGGCGCCTGACGATACCACACCAACATGCAGAGCAGAGGCGGCGCCTGACGATACCACACCAACATGCAGAGCAGAGGCGGCGCCTGACGATACCACACCAACATGCAGAGCAGAGGCGGCGCCTGACGATACCACACCAACATGCAGAGCAGAGGCGGCGCCTGACGATACCACACCAACATGCAGAGCAGAGGCGGCGCCTGACGATACCACACCAACATGCAGAGCAGAGGCGGCGCCTGACGATACCACACCAACATGCAGAGCAGAGGCGGCGCCTGACGATACCACACCAACATGCAGAGCAGAGGCGGCGCCTGACAATACCACACCAACATGCAGAGCAGAGGCGGCGCCTGACGATACCACACCAACAACTTGTAGCTCGTCCAAGTCCCAACTTCTTTCATATCTTAACCTCGGACCGGTTTCGTCTACCCTAGGCTTGCTCTGTTAGATAATTCGCTGAACCGTTTGATCTAGAAACTTCGCCGATAAGTCCAGTGGACCCCCGACCCCGGGCGAGGGGTCAGGGGTCGCATCCGGCCCCGGCCGCCTTGACCCCGCGCTATACTTTTTACTTCGGAAGCAATCGCCTGAATTTCACAGAGCAGTGAGCTTCAGATAAACAAGGGTTTAATTTCAGTTCCATTTAAAGGTGGTTCGAACGTTGCGCTGATACTCCACTGAATCGGAACTGATGACCGGTTTGAAGAACTATCACAATTGCTAAACTATGACATCCAGCTATTCTTGAAAACGGCATCAAAACTCTGATGTCGAAACTGAATTACTTACTAATAAAATAATACAAAAAGATAAAATGAGATGCACGAAATAATCTCAGAGTTGTATAGCGTTGCCAGCGTTGAGCTGCGCGTGAGTGCCATACTCGAGCAAGCCGCGCGTGTGGCGATGACGTCATTAATCGTATTCGTGCGTAGCGTGTTCATGCAGGAGCAGGGTTGCAATGTACTCTCACGTACATTTTTGTGCAAACATTTTATTTTCATGGTCAGTAAATGGCATTAAATGTATTGCGTCCAATTGTCGATTCAATCCAAACCAAAATAAATTCCTAATTACCACAAGGCCGTGTGAAATCACCTTCAATCCCCTTCAGTTTCACAGGAGCCGCAGGACGAAGGGGTACATTGCACACCCACAGGAGCCGCAGGACGAAGGGGTACATTGCACCCCCACAGGGTTCTTACGGGAATTGCCTCAAGTTTATCGCGACGGGTAGTGGTGTTCAATGTGTTGTCTCGGAGACTTGTCAGAGACCTGTGAGTGTTACAAACACACAACTTTACCGTCAACATTTACAATAGCTAACTAAAAAAGTCTAAAATCCATATAATTAAGGGTCCTGTTGTCTTCTTCTAACTAATCGAATCTAACGGAACTTAATATTATTTTGCAAGAAGATATATATTGTATGTTGGAGATTGACATGGGCTACTTTTTGTCTTTGGGTTGAAATAAAAGAAATCTGGGAACAACATGTGATGCTCAAGGCGAGCCCCAGTAAGTTCACACAACCAGTACAACACCTGCCTGTAGCGGGCCACAGCTGGACCTGGGCGCTCCCTGATACTGTATGTAGCTCTCTACTGGATCTTATTGAACGTAATTTTATGAAAAAATCATACAGCATGCTGGATGAGGGTCGTACCTATCTACAGCTAGCTAGAGGTGACTCATTTGGAGGCGGGGTTTTACTGGCTGTTCGTCGTGATATCTGCATAATTGGCTCACGAATCATTCCTTTCACCAATCACTACGCTGAATCAGTTGAAATTATAATCGAAGTCAATCATAACTTAAAGTTAAGAGTTTATTGTTGCTATTTCCCACATGGATCTGGCTCCTGTCACCGTGAAGCCCTATCGGAATTCTATGAATTCGTGTCTCAGAGCATTATCGATAACACCGATGACTTGTATCTGATTACTGGTGACTTTAATTTGACTAACGGTTGCTGGGACTGCTCTTCTGGCCTACCTATGCTTATCAACTCTACTCTAGACCACCTCGTTTCCGACTTCAATGACTTTTTGACTTTTTCTGGATTACTACAGTATAATCATATTCCTAATGATAATGATAGGATGCTTGATCTTGTAATTAGTAATATACAATGCAAAGTAATTGAATGTGCATCACCACTGTCTCTTCCTGTTGACAGTCATCATCCACCCCTAGAATTGGAAACGCCAGATCTCAAACGTAAGACCATGCGTCCGGCTCCTCGTACTGTTCACCTGTTTCGTAAGGCTGATCATGATGCCATTCTTAAAGCCCTATCAAGTATTGACTGGTACCGTCACCTGAGTGATAATGACCTCGATGTAGCTACTGAAACATTCTATAAACTTATTAACAATGTAATTGATGATTATGTGCCAAAAAAGGTAATCAAATCTAACAATCATTTTCCCATCTGGTACTCAAATCCCTTAATTAAAATAGTTAAAGAAAAGCGTAAATTTCATACCAAATGGAAGATTTACAAAAACCCCGTTGATTATGAGACTTTCAGTTTACTAAGAAAGAGGCAAAAGAAGGTTCAGGCAGATTGCTATAAATCATTCATCTCAAAATCTGAACATAAAATTAATTTAGATAGTAAAAACTTCTGGGCTTTTGTGAAGTCTAAAAAGAAGAATGATGACGTACCTGATAATATGTTTTACAATGACTCGACTAGTTCTAATGCTGCTGATATCTGTGAACTTTTCAACAATTATTTTCATTCAGTGTTTGAACCATCCTTGGTATCTAATAATGACTCAGACAGTAATTCCCTAGGTTTTGGAACAACACTAAACGCTGTTGAATTATCTGTGTCCACAGTTCGGAAATATCTTACAGGTCTTAATGATAGAAAAGGCTACGGCCCCGACTGTGTACCTCCATTCTTTATTAAACAGTACCGAAAAGCTCTTGATGTTCCTATATATCTACTATTTAGTCACTCGCTTCGGTCGGGCTATATACCTAAATTGTGGAAGAGGTCTTTTGTGGTCCCTGTCTTTAAATCTGGAGACAGGCATGATGTAACGAATTACAGACCAATCTCTAAGCTCTGTACTATAGCTAAAATGTTCGAAAAAATTGTCTATGATTCTTTGTACCCTGCCTTACGTCCACTTATTGTAAATGAACAACATGGATTCATTAGGAAGCGCTCAGCGGAGAGTAACCTATGTGAGTTTACCCACATTGTTTCAGATGCTATGAATCGAGGATTTCAGATCGATGTTATTTATACCGACTATTCCAAGGCTTTTGACAAGGTCTCTCATCCCTTATTGGTACGGAAACTGAGTGAAGCCGGCATTCATGGTGATCTCCTTCGGTGGTTAGATTCATATCTGCGTGACCGAAGTCAAGCGGTTACTATAAAAGGCTACTGTTCTTCATTTATGCCGATTCCGTCTGGTGTGCCACAGGGGTCTCACCTTGGCCCACTTCTCTTCTTGGTTTTTATTAATGATGTTATTAATAATTTTCACTCTTCTGACTGTTTAATTTATGCGGATGATACTAAAATATTTAAAATAATCAAATCTGTGTCTGACTGTTACGCTCTTCAGGACGATCTGAATAGGCTTTTTATGTATTGCAACCGTAATTCTATTGTATTAAACACTAAAAAATGTAATGTAATATCTTTTTCTAGAAAAACTAATGTCATCAAGTTTAACTATAATTTTAATAATAATATCTTAACTAGAGTCACAGAGGTAAGAGACCTAGGAGTAATTCTAGACTGTAAGCTTTCGTATATATCTCACTACAATAATATTTCATCGAAAGCCTTTAAGATGCTCGGCTTTGTCTTGAGAATTGGAAGGGAATTTAATAATCCTAATACATTAATTACTCTTTATAATAGTTTTGTTAGATCTATATTAGAATATGCCTCCGTGATCTGGAATCCTCGATACACAGTGCATAAACATGAACTTGAGAAAATTGAAAAAAGATTCTTGAAACATTTTAATTACCGCTTTCCGCTGGCCGCTTCGGATTCCATTTACAGCCTCCAAGATCGTCGAGAAATTAGTGACCTTTTGTTCCTGCATAAAATTTTGAATAACAAAATTGACTCCAGTGAGCTTCTTAGTAATATATTTCTTTTTTGCCCAAGGCCATCTTCGCGCAAGAAAAAAACATTTTGGACACCCACATCCAGAACCCAGTATCATGGGAATGTTTTCATAAATAGAGTATGTGATGCATACAATAATAACTTCTCTGATATTGATATTTTTGACTTGTCTGCACCCGAGTTTCGTAGGAGATGCTTTGCCCGCCTCGCCAATACTGTTTCTCATTAATTATAACTTACTTCTATTAAATTCTCTGATATATTTATTCTAAATTTTATTAACTATTTTTATATTCGTATAAGATTGAATTTGTATCTCAAATAATGTACCTATGTAATTTGCAATTGTTAAGTTCCACACACGTCTCAGTGCCACTATTTTTGTATATATTTTTATTTTTTAATGGTGGAAACACTTATTGGTTTATGTGTTATTTTTAAGTCCTTAGTGTAATAATTATTATTATAACTGTTTGTTTCCCAAATAAATAAAAACATAAAACATAAACAAAACAGTTCTAAGAAATTATATAAGTTCCCAAAAAAGTCGATTTCGGCAGGACTCAAACCTGCACCACACCCTCAGTCCGTGTGTGCTCTAACCAACTAAGCCACGAAATCCTTAGATTTCAGTTCGACGAAAATCAATGGAATTTCTTACGGATCTAGCGTTAAATCTATGAACAGTACATTTCCCGGCAGGCGGGCGGGTTACGTGTTCGAGTGTTTGTATCTGTGTGGTCGGCGGACACTCGTCATCAGGCGGACAATCGTCATCAGGCGGACACTCGTCATCAAAGCATTCAAAAGGTTGAATATATTTTAAAAATGTGATATCAATAGGTATACTAGACTGGACCCATGTATTCATTATTAGTTATACCTACACTGCTACATTTCGCGGATCCCGGATCACAGGTTTTACAGATTCAAATGAATTACTTATTACTGCAGAGATTCTTGCTTTGTTCAACGATCGCGTCCAAGGGCTGTTGTGATGATGATGATGGTGCTGCAATGCATAATAATCTAACTGGGATATAGAAAACTAATCAATATTTGAATACCAGTTGATTTTGCTAATTTTTTTCTAGAAACAATAAAAAGCAAACCATTAAAACCAAGTAAGAACCTTTAAAAGATCAGGGATTCCCCTCGGCTCCATTTGTTTGTAGACAGGGAGGGGGAGGGGGAGGGGGAGGGGAGGGGGGGTACGGTTGCGGAGTTAATTATACAAAAAGCTAATTGAGGGGCATTAATTCCCGAGCTGCGTGTTGTTCGCAGCTGGTTATTGTTGTTGTAGGTACAACCAGACCAGGTGGCTCGCTCCACCCTCCACTACATTCATTATTATAACGAACCTAAATAACGTCAAGTCGAACATCAAGAAGAAGGTCGCTGACTCCAGCATTCCACCAACTCAGCTCTACGGATGTCAAGCATGGGCCTCAACAGATTAACGACATATTGTGTGTGACTTTGAATAAATTACTTTTATTCTTTTTTTTATGAAAACAAGATTAGATTTCCTTCCGTGTGTTTCCGCGGCACGTGGAGTCCGTAGACAAAGGTCCCTCCACTCTCCAGTATCTAGAGAAGTATTACAGAGGACTCGACAACCACACATCACCACCACCAAACAGGGGGGGGGGGACAATAACACACCGTCCGGCTTGGCTAGTCTTGTTGTTCCTAGCAGGGCTTGGACAAACGGTACTTTCAAGTACCGGTTCGACTGACCTTGACGTGGTACCAGTAAATATTTGGTATCGATACAAGTGTTATACTGGAATTTACAGGTCATAATACCGGTATCTTACCGGTAATGAGCACGTAAAATACCAGTATCAACAATTCAATTTTGTGCAAGCGAGAAAGAAAACTGACAGAAGTTTTTGTGTTTATTTTAATAGCTTTCGTATGCACGTGATAGATTCGTGGGCCTTATCTACTAATAAATCATCTTATTTTGATAAGATTCATAGAATTGCCTATAATATCTATTCTACCTAACCTTTGGGAAAATATAAATAATAATACCAGAATTCAGAAACCCTTTTCTTCATTTCTTTATGCTAACAAAATAAGCACATTGATATACAAGTTTAATTTCAAACTCACTTCAAAATTAAAAATATCAAGTTAGAAATAAAGTAATAAGGAGTTTCTGTTCGCTTCAATCTTTTGAACCCCAGTGGAAGAAGCGAACAAGAAACCACTGGGTATTCGATTCTCAGTGTATTATACAAGCTTTTATATAAAGCATTAAATATAAAGAGGAAGAAATACATTTATAACATTTTAAGTAAGGTTACATTACAAAAATTGCTAGTGAGAAGATATTCAAGTAACAATAAACATTCATTTCATTTCATTTATTGATTCACAAACAATAATTATTGTGTCGGAATTATAAGGCATAAAATACAACACTAAATTAAATAAATTAATACATTACTCAGCCTTTAGTTCCGTCTGGGAAGGCTGCTCGTCAAAAAGTGGTCGTACTGCCATTTTTGGATCCTACGTTTTCATAAAACAACGCTCACAGCGCCCTCTAAGCTCGCACAGCGCGCGGGCGCGTTACACTTTCTTAATACTCAAATGACTTTCAGAACATTATCAATGATATCAATAATTGTACAAAATAATATTCCACGTATTTTAAATCATGTGACACTTCAATAAGTAATAAACTAATAATTATCGACGCTATGAATATTTAGCAAAGTGATGTGCAAAACATAGTATTACATTAAAATACTTATAAAATAGGTAATATAAAATCTGAAAACTATTTTAGAGATCCATTTCACATTTCATAGCCACTATTATTCTATTTAATCTCATACACGGAAGCTGATGGTGGACTGTATACGGAAGCTGATGGTGGACTGTATACGGAAGCTGATGGTGGACTGTATACGGAAGCTGATGGTGGACTGTATACGGAAGCTGATGGTGGACTGTATACGGAAGCTGATGGTGGACTGTATACGGAAGCTGATGGTGGACTGTATACGGAAGCTGATGGTGGACTGTATACGGAAGCTGATGGTGGACTGTATACGCTTACTATAATCGTTTGCTCTTATTATAATCGTTGTACTCGACGCATGCTACTTCAATGTGACTATCAACGGATAAGCATATTATGTCCTGAGTGCCGAGTGCCGAGTGCCGAGTGCCGAGTGCCGAGTGCCGAGTGCCGAGTGCCGAGTGCCGAGTGCCGAGTGCCGAGTGCCGAGTGCCGAGTGCCGAGTGCCGAGTGCCGAGTGCCGAGTGCCGAGTGCCGAGTGCCGAGTGCCGAGTGCCGAGTGCCGAGTGCCGAGTGCCGAGTGCCGAGTGCCGAGTGCCGAGTGCCGAGTGCCGAGTGCCGAGTGCCGAGTGCCGAGTGCCGAGTGCCGAGTGCCGAGTGCCGAGTGCCGAGTGCCGAGTGCCGAGTGCCGAGTGCCGAGTGCCGAGTGCCGAGTGCCGAGTGCCGAGTGCCGAGTGCCGAGTGCCGAGTGCCGAGTGCCGAGTGCCGAGTGCCGAGTGCCGAGTGCCGAGTGCCGAGTGCCGAGTGCCGAGTGCCGAGTGCCGAGTGCCGAGTGCCGAGTGCCGAGTGCCGAGTGCCGAGTGCCGAGTGCCGAGTGCCGAGTGCCGAGTGCCGAGTGCCGAGTGCCGAGTGCCGAGTGCCGAGTGCCGAGTGCCGAGTGCCGAGTGCCGAGTGCCGAGTGCCGAGTGCCGAGTGCCGAGTGCCGAGTGCCGAGTGCCGAGTGCCGAGTGCCGAGTGCCGAGTGCCGAGTGCCGAGTGCCGAGTGCCGAGTGCCGAGTGCCGAGTGCCGAGTGCCGAGTGCCGAGTGCCGAGTGCCGAGTGCCGAGTGCCGAGTGCCGAGTGCCGAGTGCCGAGTGCCGAGTGCCGAGTGCCGAGTGCCGAGTGCCGAGTGCCGAGTGCCGAGTGCCGAGTGCCGAGTGCCGAGTGCCGAGTGCCGAGTGCCGAGTGCCGAGTGCCGAGTGCCGGGTGCCGAGTGCCGGGTGAGCTCTGTCAGTGATCATCAGAACTGAACGGCTGAGAGGATCATAGTGAAATAGCGAGTGTGTGTTAAAGTGCTCCTCTCACTGACACCATTTAGATACTAAGCGGTAGCACAACATGTCTCCCTCTCTGAAAAGCAATACCACTTATCCAGTAATCCTTGCGAATACATTCTCCCGAGAGCTCATCCCTATATTATATGTGGAGTACGTATAGTTCATCCCTTAACACCCGCCGCGTAACGAGCTGCCGAGCGGAGTCACGGGCGTTAGCGTACCTACAGATTACATCTAACTATGTACTTACGTACTTGCGTACGTATAATAGGAGTAAGATATTCTCCGACGTTACGCCAATGTAAAAATATGTGAAGTTAGGGCCCTTAGCTCATTAGGTCACCAAATAGCTCTGTAGCGCTACCGGTGCAGCAATGGCGCAGAGCTATTTGTGAGTCCTGGCGAGGTAGGGCGCTACTGCTACCGACGGGTTTTACTTACCCCAACAACGTCGGTAGGTTTCCTGTATTATTTATTTGCTACAAATCTATCCTAATTTATATTTGTAAGTCTTCACAAAATACAATAACGCAGATACAAATTGTATAAAAGGGAAAATGACATGACGATTGCAGCTGGTCTGTCTCCACTTGACTAGTATGTATCATCGGAACGGATCAGATTGTAACAGGATGGACGTTGTTGGTCATCTTCGTATTGTCCAGTTTGTCCACAGGACACAGAGTTTTATTTTTGCAACCAGAAACAAAATCGTTCATAACTAAATACCAAAATAACGTTACATGAACCTCAATACAGATTTCGAATGAAGCAGTTAATTTAATCGAATAGATCCTCGGTTTAGGAGATCAGTAATTAAAGCACGTTCGCTGCAGTGCTTTGCTCAGAGCCCGTAAGCCCGGCTAGGGCGGCGGGCTGGGCGGGCGGCGTCGCGGGGCATCGTAAACGTAAGCCCGCGCCGCCCTACGTGGCTGACGGGGCGCCGGCGCCCGTGCCACTCCGCCGGGTGAGCGCTCTGCCCGCCTGTTCCTTTTGTTGGGCATACAGTTACGGGCTATCTTCACAGAGCGCGGGCTATAGGTATTTCATTTTATTACGTCACATTAGTCAAAATGAAAGTCACAGCACCCTTTCTAATGCTAACGTCTTTCTGGATAAATATTAAAGTAAAGTTTTCGGATATTAAACTTGTGGTTCAAAAATTAACTGACATTTATTTTAGACTAGTGGTCCGCCCGGCTTCGCACGAGTATATTCTATAGCCTATGTTCATCAGATAATGTAGGATTCTTATAGTGAAAGAACTTCTCCAATCGGTCTAGTTGTTTCGGAGTCTATTCAATTCAAACAAACAAAACAAATAAATTTTTCCTCTTTATAATATTAGTACAGACAAACCACTTAATTATACAATATAAATAAATATATACTAATAAATAAATACATACACACACAGTCCATAAAACGAAAAACATTGTAAATCACAGAAAATCTAAATACACTGTAAAAAATGTTATTTAAAGGATTTCAAGTATATCTTCCTTTTACGAGCAATCCATTGAAAGATACATTTTGGACGACAAGATATTAGATATTTATTTATTCAAGCTTAATAATTAACTTACAGACTAACTTAGTCCAAAACGTTAACTATCTATAATACAAGGATTTAAAACTAGTGAAAACTTAGATAAGATCTTAGCTGATTATAAATAGAACTTAGGCTGTCATCAAATATGTCAACATGTTGGAACTCCAGAAGAAACTTGTTAAGGAGAGTGAGCCCGTAGAGTAGGTGCGTTATTAGCGTGCTGAGTCCGCGTCGTGTGACAAGCAAACAGTCGATGGTGCCTTCGGCCGCTTCTCGTGTAGTTATTTGGTACATTTAGAGTGATGGTGGCAAGTATGGTCGGATTGTTCACTTTATTCCGCAGTATAAGGCAGTAGTGCATAGCTAAATGCAGCTTGCGCCTGAGCTCCAGTGTATCCAATCCGACCATGCCAGTCACGAAGAGGGAAGGGAAAAGATACGGGTAATAGCCATACATACGTTTATAAAGATACCTAGCAAATTTACGTTGTAGCCTCTCAATCATAACAGCATATTTAGCCTCTCGTGGATCCCAGCTTAGTGCGCTAAACTCGAGTTTGCTCCGAACGAAGGCATTGTAAAGCGTGATTGCTATACCTATATCTTTGAAATGCGAAGCCGTCCTCATTATAAAACCTAGTGTTCTGTTGACAGTTTTGCACATAGCCATAATATGATCACGGAAATCAAGGCATGTGTCCTCAATAAGTCCTAAATCCCGAATTTTCTCCACCCTTTCCATTGTGGAGATGCCTAGAGAGTATGTTTCGATTTTAGGTACTTGGAGTCTAGTAAAAGTCATGACCTTGCATTTGTCCGCATTAAATGCAAGTCTATTCAAAACAAACATAATAAGCGTATGTTTTCTGATAACCACCATGCTGTAGTTTTTCCATAAGAAAAGCACAAGTGTCATTGAATAACCAGGAGCTCGGAGTGACAGAGGTCTAGCCTCTTCTCTCCGCCGAGTGATTGGAGCGCGGAATGGTCGATCAAAATTAACGTTCATGGCATAGTGGGGCTTTCTCCTTATCTGCTGACTTATTTTAAGATATCTCTAGGGTGTGTATTCGGTGGCTAGCGGGAGCGCGAGCGGGAGCGGCTTGCAGACAGTTTTCAATGGAGCGTGTTCTCGCCGCGCGCGTTATTTATTTTAAAAACATACAAATGAGTGAGTTCTTCTCGTACTCCCACTACCAACACGCCGGGACCAGCACACTTGAACGTAGAGTGAGCCACAACTTTTATAAGTTGTTGCGTACAACAACGCGTAAGTATTTTCTACAGAAATGAATACTCTTCCACTCATCTTGTATCGTAAACAGGACTTTTCAAAACTTACACGCAAGTAACTCACAGCTCAGAAATTACGCTTGTTAAGATTTACAGTTACCGGAGAGTCTTACACTTATCTCAGATTTCTGGGATAATTCCCCTGAATTAGGGGTAAATATAATAATAATACATTATAAGTAGGGAAGGTGTAATCCGGCTGATCTCGGGGAGGACTGTTTGTTCAGAGTTTGCGTTTTCTGTGAGCTTAGTGTTCGTTCATTTGTGTGTACACTTACATCGCCTCGGTCTGTGATGTTGGTACACTTTTACCAGATTCCACATTATACTAAGTACCTATTATTTTGTACCTCTTGCTATCGATTAACCTAAACGCGATAATATTTACACAAGTTAGTGATAACTAGCCGCGCCGCAGCCGCAGCTTCGTCCGCGTAGTATTCACAGTTTCAGGTGTTGGGTGTGTCATTTTGACACAGGACTACCATTGTTTATTCTACAGTTAAATTTGCCGTAACCTAAGAAACCCCCCCCCCCCCCCCTCCAAATAAAAACGTTTCCTTTGACCACGTTCTCTTACGTTTACAACATGCAGTATGTTAGCAAAAACATTGTACATTAGACAGATCAACTACCAATCGGGAGGCTTGATAGACCAAATTGCAGATTGAAAACATTATTCTGAGAGAAATTGTGAGAATCCATTTTGACCTACTGTACTACATCATGGGTAGAGTAGGTAAAACATTATTACTAACTGACAAAAGAGCGCAAACAGCATTACTTAAAGTTTATACCTTAACAAGAGATTTGTTCAGTGAGCAGATGAGTATAGGATGAGATAGTCACCGTACCAACACACACACAATCACAATGTAAACAAATATTTATAAGAAGGTAACAAAACATATTTAGGATGTAGATCACTGAGCGGATCAGCGTTCAGAGAATCCATTGAGCTTTCGGAAGCGTCGCGTAATTGGATCCACTGATCAGCGGAGCGGGCAACACTCTCGATTGCTCACGATTATGTACAATTTGTCACTTTACGTTTGCGAGACGAACACTTGGATACGTCGCGAGACGAACACTTGGATACGTCGCGAGACGAACACTTGGATACGTCGCGAGACGAACACTTGGATACGTCGCGAGACGAACACTTGGATACGTCGCGTCGCGAGATGCATCTTTCACGACGAAATATATTTATTTGCATGCGATAGGTATAAGCGACGATTACAGGAAATTTATAGGGGGGTTGTTTTACTTTTATTTATCTATATATACTATTTTCTTATATTCATATAATTCATTCCATCCAAAGGTTGCCTGGAAGAGATCGCTTCTAAGCGATAAGGCCGCCCATTGTACTTGTCTCATGTGTATGTTTTTTGTAATGTTTTTTTTCTGGTGTACAATAAAGCATTTTTGTATTGTATTGTATTTATCGGTTTTTTATAGCTATATCTAGCCAGATTCAAGATATACATACATATTTATGTAAACAAAACATAATTACATATTTAATTATTACTCTCAATTAAAGTTGACGCCATCTAGATAGAATGACAAATTTAGTGTTTTGTGTTCAGGTTAGTTGGCGGAAGCATTATAACTGCTCACAAAGTAGGTACCTATAACCTACTATACAATACAACTTACCTATAGAATTACGTTAAACTGCACGGATTCAGTTCATCCCGCCAGCTCCGTGTATGAGGGAGGTACCGCCAGCTCCGTGTATGAGGGAGGTACCGCCAGCTCCGTGTATGAGGGAGGTACCGCCAGCTCCGTGTATGAGGGAGGTACCGCCAGCTCCGTGTATGAGGGAGGTACCGCCAGCTCCGTGTATGAGGGAGGTACCGCCAGCTCCGTGTATGAGGGAGGTACCGCCAGCTCCGTGTATGAGGGAGGTACCGCCAGCTCCGTGTATGAGGGAGGTACCGACGCTTTATGTCAGAGTGTTGGTTTATTCAAAAAGAAATTAAATTACTTTTTTGTTGGTACAAAATGCACATTCACCAGTCAAACTACGCTAACAATAAAATCTCACTAGTTACTGAAATAATTTGACCATAAAAACCTGCACAACCATAATGTGATGAGCACCGCATGCGTCAATGACGTCATGTCGTGCTAGTGTCGGCGGTAGTGCGGTTAACAACATGATTGTGTCAGTCGGGGAGAGCGATGACAGGTCAGGGGTTAATGATGTTCGCAGCTCCGCTGTAGGCACAGCCTGTGTGTAATGTGTGTGTGGTGGAGGGAGCGCCCGCTGGCGCGCGCCGGTAGCGGAGCCGCCATCGAAGGCTCGTCAGCGAACCTTCATCGTTTGTACATCAGGAAGTGACGTCACTGGCATTGCCGTGACTGGGCCGTCGCTAGGTACCTACGTGACACGATAATGATTTATTGATAGGATGTTATATACCAGCTCTCGCCCGCGGCTTCGCACGCGCTCTTCTATTACTCGATGTTCGTCTTAGGGACAAAATCTATCTTCTTTTTGTTAAATGAATGACTTGTGTAAAATACTGTCCGAGCTGCCGCCCGCGGCTTCGCGCGCGTTGTTCTCAGCGCACAGGCAGAGATACGAAAATAGATTTAGGTGGCCACTAAGGGCAACTTCGTATCTCTTCCTAAACTAAATAGAATAAAACTATTAAAGAGGCATTAAAAAAAAGCTTATGATATGTATCAGAAACTGGAAGATGGAGTTTTGAAAATTCCATTGTTAAACGGAATAATAACATAAAGTAGGTGGCGCGGCGGCGCCACTTTGGGTGGGGTGTGCGCCTTAAGGTTATTTCAATCCCATGTGAACTAATTTATGGGATAAAAAGTAGCCTATAGATGTTACCACCATCCTTTCAACTAACTCTATGAAAATTCCATGTATTGGATATGAGGATATAAGGAACCCCTCGGTAAATACATAGCTAATGATATAAGGAACCCCTCGGTAAATACATAGCTAATAATATAAGGAACCCCTCGGTAAATACATAGCTAATTAGATTTAAGATCGAACAGTTTGTAATTAATTTAGTGAGGTTGCATTTTCCAATATCCTTTACGATTACCGAAGACAATGCAACCAGAGTCCCGGGCAGGCACTAGTTTGTGCACGCAGTGCTTCTCACATCGGTAATGTCTTCCCGAGATCCAGCCTGATCTTTCAACGGGCACACCGCACCCCGCGCCCCGCCTTATGTGATGTACCTACACGTGTAACTCACGCGCCGCTCTCGTCCCTCCCTCCCCCCCCCCCCGGACACGGTTCGCCCCAGGTTCTCTACGAGTGTGTATAGCTAGGAGACACGTACATTTGTAACTCACGCGCCGCTCTCGCCTCTCCCCCCCCCCCCCCCCCCCGGACACGGTTCTTCTATCTCCTCTGCCAGTTTCTCTACGAGTGTGTATAGCTAAGAGACACGTACATTTGTAACTCACGCGCCGCTCTCGCCTCTCCCCCCCGGACACGGTTCTTTTATCTCCAGTTTCTCTACGAGTGTGTATAGCTAGGAGACAAGTACATTTGTAACTCACGCGCCGCTCTCGCCTCTCCCCCCCCGGACACGGTTCTTTTATCTCCAGTTTCTCTACGAGTGTGTATAGCTAGGAGACACGTACATTTGTAACTCACGCGCCGCTCTCGCCTCTCCCCCCCCCCCCCCCCCGGACACGGTTCTTCTATCTCCTCTGCCAGTTTCTCTACGAGTGTGTATAGCTAAGAGACACGTACATTTGTAACTCACGCGCCGCTCTCGCCTCTCCCCCCCCGGACACGGTTCTTTTATCTCCAGTTTCTCTACGAGTGTGTATAGCTAGGAGACAAGTACATTTGTAACTCACGCGCCGCTCTCGCCTCTCCCCCCCCGGACACGGTTCTTTTATCTCCAGTTTCTCTACGAGTGTGTATAGCTAGGAGACAAGTACATTTGTAACTCACGCGCCGCTCTCGCCTCTCCCCCCCCGGACACGGTTCTTTTATCTCCAGTTTCTCTACGAGTGTGTATAGCTAGGAGACACGTACATTTGTAACTCACGCGCCGCTCTCGCCTCTCCCCCCCGGACACGGTTCTTTTATCTCCAGTTTCTCTACGAGTGTGTATAGCTAGGAGACACGTACATTTGTAACTCACGCGCCGCTCTCGCCTCTCCCCCCCCCGGACACGGTTCTTCTATCTCCTCTGCCAGTTTCTCTACGAGTGTGTATAGCTAGGAGACAAGTACATTTGCGCACATTGTGTAAAGCATTTTCTTAAAAGTCATGCAAACAAACTTCGAGTAATGTTTTGTAGCTGAACAACACTGAGTTTGTTTCAGTGATAAAGCCAGTAGTGCTCGCCTGCTACCAGCTAACTGGCCGTCCCGCTCCCCGCACCCTGCGCCCCACCCCCGCCTTCTCAATGTACTCATCGGATAATTCATGTTAAGATTGTTATTTGTCATGGGTAGGGTAGTTAATAATTTAAATGACTACTTATCTAGTAGCCATATGACTTGTAGATTAAACACAGAAAACATTAATAACCGCTAAATGATTTGCATTGACTGCCTCTCACAAAACAAACCACCACAAGCTCAACCCTCCAGCTGCTTGAACTCCAAGTGCCCCCGTACCACGCGACCATCGCTACCATGAGGCTGCTTGTCAGTAAGGCAGTCACGATCCTGTTGATATGATTAGAGAGCATTGCGCGATCTGTTTGGGAGCGCGTTTGGAGAGCCGCGGCGAGCGAGCGATGCGCCGCAAACAAGCGCGTGGAGCGTTCTCGACGCTCATTACTGTTTATTTAATTACTGCGGGGACTTTCCGCACAAGTTGGGTTGAGTCTCACCGGAGGGCGGGAATACGCATTTACATTAACACTGGTTCATTATATCGTATCTTATTTGGTCTCGTGGTTAGTCTGTGTGTATTATGTAAGTTTTCTGTCATCTAGGTATTGTCAAAATTGAATATCTGAGTGTAACAAATAGGTGGTATTATACGGAATAAGTCGGAATAGGGGAAATCTATGTCCAGCTGTGGACATCCACCGGCTGAGATGACGATGATAGCATGGTGATAGGTTTGTTTACATTACCATTTTATACTAGACACCTATTATGAAAGTTGATTACCTATTCCTGTTCCAAACATAACCTAGAAAGTTCGTCATTTACCGTCTACACTTATTCTATCACTCCCTGTCCATCCAAAGCTGGCCGAGATTGCTCAAAGCGATAAGGCCGCCAATTCTACAAAGTAATCTTTCCTGTCCTGTGTATCTGTCTTATTTTGCTGTGGAATGCAATGAAGAGTAAGAAATTGTATGTATGAATTGTGACGATGGTAAGAGGCCTGACGGCATGACTCTAGTCCCATGGGAGTTGGGGAGGCCTATTGTGTGGGACGCTACATGTGTCGACACACTCGCGCCTTCCCATCTTCCTAGGACTTCCGTGAGGGCTGGTGCGGCGGCAGATTTAGCCGAAGATCTCAAGAGGCGGAAATATGCAGGTCTCGACAGAGCCTACACATTTGCTCCCCTTGGAGTCGAGACCCTAGGTTCGTGGGGTACCGAGTAGACATGTGTAAGTAATGCGAGTAATATCACAAAAGTAATATTACGCGACGAAGTAATGCAATATCACTCATCACTCGAGACGCCGAAGCATTACGCATTACACTCATCACCCGAAGTGATTAGTTGTGGTTGCGATGCGTGCGAGCAAGTAATGCACGTTCTTGAATCTCCTTATCTCAATCGTGCGGATCCGGCTTTGTTCGTAATGTTTCGTAGTTTATATGGCACTGTGTTGCGTGCGAATGAGACGCAGATAGATGTGTAAGTAATGCGTGCGAATGGAAGAAAATACAAAAGTAATAAGCATTCATTACTCATCACGTTGCTACATTCCATTCGGCAAACTTTACGCGGAGTTCGGTTTGGTTGGAGATTATAATGCGAGCGAGTGATGCATTGCGCGGACTCGGCTTTGTTCGTAATTCTTCGAAGTTTTTATGGCACTGTGTTGAGTGCGGATAAGACGCAGATAGATAGAAATGAGCAGTAGCCACTGAGTTACATTACATAGAGTAGACGCCACACATCATTCATTACTGTGCTCCGTTCAAGTGGAAGGTATGCCCCACACCTCACCCAGTTGCTAGCTATAGCTCTTGAGCGCCTAGAACTTGTTCGTTTTAACGTGATAACACGTCAAAAACAAATATATATGCCCTCGTGTGTGTTAAGATATTGCGCTAACAGTTTTAGGAATACGTCAAACTGCAAATGAATAACTTTCTATCGATGAGTAACTAGATAATCATTTGAAAACTTAATTCGAGTAAAATATTTAGCGGACGCCATTGTTGCGTCATTCGTCATATAGGTACCAAGTGTAGGAATCTGTAGACATGGATCGAAATTAATATTAGCTGACGTTTCTGTTTATGGCGGAAAACAATAATTTTACACACGTTTTTAGATAATGGTACGGAACCCTTCGTACGCAAGTCCTACTAGCACTTGATTTTTTTTGTATAACATTTTTGTAAGAACTGTAAGAAATGAGACTTCCCAGACCCCGAAACAGGTTATAAGTACATAGATACACGCCAGGCAATGTACATAATGTTCCGTATAGTAAATTCAGTATACCTAAAATAAATATTATAATTCAAATTATGTCTAGTAGCTCATTTCATTTTAAATTGTTAAGTTTCCATCGGTATCCAATTATGTAGGCAGAACAAAGTGTCGCATCTATGACGGTGACATCGAATCTTTGATCAGTACCAGTAGCCGCCCCCCGCGCGCCCCGCACTGCCTCGCTTGCAATACCTACACTACCTAGCTTATATTAAATAAACTGACTACCTAACCTACCTATAGTACCTACACTTAGATGAATCTCTCTCTGGCTAGGTTTGTTAGTACGGGCCTAAGTATGAAGGAAAATCAACCTATAAATTCCACGTATTCTAAGATTAATTTGATTCTACCTAACCTATGGTAGGAACCTGTACCTACCAACAGTATTACCTACCACATTAAATTACCTACTTACTAAGCCACTCCGTACTCTAATGTAGGCATAAGTATCGTTTCTATGGGAAGGAGCTACATGTAGAAAGTAATAAATTAAGGAAGCATTGCTTTTGGTAATTGTAATATTACCTACCCTACTTATTACAACCATTCATAGCCGTGTCCGACATCACCATGCACGGGTAATATTTCGCGTAATGATATATTACAAAGTGATATCTCCTTATCGTAATGAAATAGTAATATGGCATCACGTTCTACTGTGATGCTTTGCGCATGTCTAGTACCGAGGCTCTCCGGGTTTTCAAAAAATTATCTGAGCGTCTGGTCGAAGCGACGCGTGACCCGAGAGCTGGTGAGTATCTGGCACAGCGCATCAGCATTGCTATACAGCGGGGCAATGCAGCCAGTGTCTTAGGCACGCTTCCAACTGGTATTGATATGGATCAGTTGAGCTACCTGTAGATTGTTTGCAACAGTTTGCAGATAGCTTAATTGTTTCTATTGTAAATACTAGTTTTAATTTAAATTTGTTATTTGATTGTTATTTTCTTTCTGAATAAAGATGTTCCAGTAATTGTACCTATTGTATTATCTGCAAACGTACTTAAAAGCGGGAAGGAAAACTGTATGGAATTTCATTTGCATCAGCGGGAGAGAAAAAGTGTATGGAAATCCATTGCGTACGTGTTACTTTCTTATTTCTGTAATAGCAGCCGGTAGCTGTGGACGACAAAAAGTATTTACTCCGAATCAACAGTATGATTTGGTCTCTTCCGTAATATTCGGAACAATCATTTAAAAAAAACGTGAAGAGAGAAAAGAGGTCAATAGTCAAGTCAATTATTACATGGAATATAATCTACTGATCGCTGCAGTGACAACTCGAATACATCTTTTTACCTTTTTTACCTGCCCCCTAATGTGCTAGACGTTGATCTGTGCACACAACTGCTTTGTAATACACAACATCTTGTAAAAATATGTACTGAAATAGATATATACACTTGAAAGCAAGGAATGGTAGATGCTCATCAAAAAATGACCTTGAAGTAGCCCAAGCGTTTGAAAACTTTTTTACTGACATTCCGATCTCTACTACAAAGTGTCTAAACTCTTCTCAAGTAATCGCTGAGTCATTACTCACAGAAAATGTACAAAAATGCAAATGTAAATTCAATTTCAACCATGTCGATGAAAAAGACATTAAAAAAGCCTTTAACCTTTTAAATGTAAAAAAAACTGCAGATCTCTGGGGCATTTCCGTTAGAATTATTAAACCATTGATTGATACAATCGCACCAGATCTCGCTTTTATATTCAATGAATCTATTGATTGTGGCATATTTCCTGATCTAATGAAACATAGTAAAATAATACCATTATTTAAATCGGGTAGTAGATCTGACCCCACTAACTTTAGACCGATATCAGTATTGCCTACATTCAGCAAAGTTTTTGAAAAACTTATTTTACACCAATTACTTAAGCATTTCAATGGCAATGGCCTGCTACATTGTAAGCAATTCGGGTTTACTCGCGGCAGGTCAACTACTGATGCCGGTGTGGAGTTAGTAACGCATATTTTTGATGCTTGGGAGAAGTCGCAAGATGCCTTGGGTGTTTTTTGCGACTTGTCAAAAGCATTTGATTGCGTACACCACGGAACATTAATCAGGAAACTGCAACACTATGGATTAATGGACACCTCTTTGGATCTTCTTACATCTTACTTGAGCGGTAGGATACAAAGAGTTGACATTAATGGGAAACGGTCCTCGGGGTCTGTAGTTACCATGGGTGTACCGCAGGGTTCTATCCTCGGTCCCTTCCTATTTCTAGTTTACATTAACGATCTGCCTCATCTTGTTAAGAATAATCACGAGATTGTATTATTTGCTGATGACACTTCATTAATTTTTAAATTGAAACGACAAAACATAAACTTCGACGATGTAAATAATGCAATATCAAAAGTAGTCAATTGGTTTAGTGTCAATAATCTTTTGCTCAACGAAACCAAAACTAAATGTATTAGATTTGTTTTACCGAATGTAAAACAAGTTAAGGCTAATGTATACGTAAAAGAAGAATCGGTAGAATTTGTGGACAGTACCGTATTCTTAGGAATTACCTTAGATAGTAAACTTCAATGGGGCCCGCACATAGATAAGCTATCGAAGAGACTAAGTTCTGCAGCATATGCAGTCAAAAAAATCCGTCATCTTACAGACGTTGATACTTCTAGACTAGTATATTTCAGGTACTTCCATAGTATTATGTCTTATGGTATACTGCTGTGGGGGAACGCTGCAGATATTAACACCGTATTTGTGCTGCAGAAGAGGGCTGTTCGTGCAATCTATGATATGGGTCCCAGAGAGTCCCTACGTGATAAATTTAAAGAAATAAACATAATGACAGTACCGTGTCAATATATTTATGAAAACTTGTTGTACACTCATAAGAATATCAATCGGTTCCCCAAAAATAGCGATATACATAATTTAAATACTAGAAATAAGAATAAACTCGCTGTGCCCACAACTAGGCTACACAAGATTAATGTATCTTTTAAAGGACAATGTATACGCTTCTACAACAAAACTCCAAGTGAGTTGTAAAAATTATCAATAAATAAATTCAAACAAATTGTCAAACATATCCTTTGTAAAAAGGCTTACTATAAAATATCAGATTATCTAGACGATAAAAAAGCTTGGGACGAGTTTTGCTCCAACTCGAAAACTAACATTCTAACAAGGTAAAGGTTTCTTGTTCGCTTCTTTACTTTACCTTAAAAAGATTGAAGTGGACAAAAAATCAAAGTGATCACTTTATTTCCTAGTTTTGCTTATGTAATCTGAGTTTTTGTGACGTGTCCAAGAGTCCTGTAAGGTCTAAAGGAAATAAAGCACTTTGAATTTTGAATTTTGAATTTCATCAAGCGTACTCACCGACTAGAAAGAAGAAGTAGAGTAGAGAAGGGAAAAGGAGTTGCCGCGACGGCAGCCAATCAGCGCGAGGCATGGCGCCGGCGACCAATCGCGCGTCGCGGCTCACAGCGCGGGGGCAGAGGGGACGGGGGGGCTCATCTCCGTGGACGAAGCATCTGGAAATAACAACGTTGGTTGAAAATACTATATCTTACATGAGAAGTTATGCTAGCAATTTTATGGGACATCTTTTAGCAACCTCAAAGGGACCCCTTACAAAAGGGTGCCAAAGGGACCACTTTCTATCTGTTCGTATGTCTGATCACAACGCTGTATATTTATGACTGTAATAAGTAGATAGGTACTAGCAGCAGAGGAACACATATCGAAAACATATGATTTAGGTAAATATAACACCATAAAAATGCTGACGCAAGCTTTCAATGGAGTTCAATCCTACTCAAGCACTTGAGTGTACACTTCTGAAATACAATCAAAGTGTACAATACCTCGTAGAACTGCTACGGCGTAGGCCTCGCTACGGGGCGTAGCCTTGCTACAGCGTAGGCTTGTTATGGTGTAGGCTTGTTATGGTGTAGGCTTGCTACGGCGTAGGATTGCTACGCTGTAGCTACTACGGCGTAGGCCTCGCTACGGGGCGTAGCCTTGCTACAGCGTAGGCTTGTTATGGTGTATGCTTGCTACGGCGTAGGCTTGCTACGGTGTAGGCTTGCTACGCCGTAGCTACTACGGCGTAGGCCTCGCTACGGGGCGTAGCCTTGCTACAGCGTAGGCATGTTATGGTGTAGGCTTGCTACGGCGTAGGCTTGCTACGGCGTAGGCTTACTAGCATCTAGCTACTTAGACCAGAAAAACATCGAGCAGAAAATATTTAAAAAAAATACCTCTATACCTACAAAAAAAAATCGTAATGTGGTACTTTTCAATCCAAATTAAGTTTATTCTTTTTGTGTTAGGTATTCGGTTATTTTTTGTCTTGTATTTTGTGAACATAATTAAAAAATAAAATAACCAAATTAACTAACGTATAGAATGAACTCTTAACGTCCCCCCCCCCCCCCCCAGCCCCACCCCGCCCCCTGTGAGTGTCGAAGCCGTGGTTGAATAGTTTGATTTATTTTATATTTGAAACTTGCACAATCAACCCACGCAAAAATATAAGAAATAAAGAATGCGAAGACCCTGGCCAGGGACCATGGAGCTGGTCGTGTGGAGCTCTGCTCGTTCACTGCGCGTGTATACTTGTAGTACGTGAAGACATAATCAGTTCAATACAAGAGTGTGTTTGTTTAGGGTTGTGGTGTGAGGTCGCGGTCGCGGTCGCGGTCGCGGTCGCGGTCGCGGTCGGCGGTCGGCGGTCGGCGGACGATCTACAAATACTCTGTTGACTTGCACAATATGCTGGATATCGATATAAGTGGAGCGGGGTAACTTGTTTTTTTATGTTAAATTTTTTCGAAAGCATTACTATTCCGTTATTTGCAAAACTAATCGAACGTTAAATGTTTGTGTCATATTTAGAAAGTATTAGAATTATAAAGGTTCTCAGAAATACAGAAATAGAAATACAATTTATTGGTAAAATCAATTTACATGTCAAGGTTTCATTAAAATAGTTAGGTAAAATACAAATTGTATTCTTCGATTCAATCTTCTATTCAATCTCTACCTAGCTCCTCCATTTCACTCAGTCATGGCAAAGTTAGAAGTGAATGGAATAGACAGGCGATCAAGTACTTAGCTCTTTACCGCTACACATTAATTATTAAACAGTCTATCTTTGGCTCTCACGGAAATAAACAATGTTATTGATTCTGACTGTGATACTAATATCCAACCCTCCGTATCCATACTGAACTCTGTGTGTTACATTTCCACGACCAAGACTGACCTATCATAGTGAAATTATTCCTTATGAAGTTATGACGTAGCATTTTCTCGTGTAAAAACTCGTGCGAGTCAGGTGCAAGAGCTAGTTGTCCGTAAACAAGTACCAGTTGTTATCGGGTTTCTCCCGCGTGAAGAGCTCGATTGTTCGTCATAAAAGTGTTTATAACTCGTATACATTGTCGTAAAGCGCAGCGGAGGTGTTATTGTATGGTATGCTCTGAGCGGTAGGTAAGGTACACTCAGCAAAGGAACACTCAGTTATTCTGAGTAAAATTATTGTTGTGTTGTTTTGCTTGCGACCGGCCGGCGCAGCCGGACGGATCGACCACCTTCAGCAAATGTTACCTCAACTGTAAGTATTATAAATTCTAATTGTTATTGGTTTCTACTTGTAGTACTGTTCTTTGGTGTTTTATTACTTAAAAAGGTTACCAGTAATAACAGTAACTGACCATTTATTATTATTATTTTACGAACAATATGGCCGACCATATTGTTTCATAAATTACTGAAAATAGAACTCTCATCGCCATGTAATATCTTTTAGCTTGAATCAAAAGCTTAGTATCGTTTATTATGTTTTGTTTGTCAGAATGAGAACATACGAGTATATAGTGCATTATTATAGCCATTGTTTAACGCTGCGATATATTTGTGATTCTAAAAAAATAGTAGTAGGGTAAGGAAATCAATTGGTGTAACTGTAAAGCTACTTTCGTTGCTGACTGTCACTACACGGAGGGGTAAAGGGGTGCGGGTGCGGGGGGTGACCGGTGCAGACGTCTTCGCGCGCGCGAGCCGGTGCAGACGGCTTCGCGCGCGCGAGCCGGTGCAGATGCAGACGGCTTCGCGCGCGCGAGCCGGTGCAGACGTCTTCGCGCGCGCGAGCCGGTGCAGATGCAGACGGCTTCGCGCGCGCGAGCCGGTGCAGACGTCTTCGCGCGCGCGAGCCGGTGCAGATGCAGACGGCTTCGCGCGCGCGAGCCGGTGCAGACGGCTTCGCGCGCGCGAGCCGGTGCAGACGTCTTCGCGCGCGCGAGCCGGTGCAGATGCAGACGGCTTCGCGCGCGCGAGCCGGTGCAGACGGCTTCGCGCGCGCGAGCCGGTGCAGACGGCTTCGCGCGCGCGAGCCGGTGCAGACGGCTTCGCGCGCGCGAGCCGGTGCAGACGGCTTCGCGCGCGCGAGCCGGTGCAGACGGCTTCGCGCGCGCGAGCCGGTGCAGACGGCTTCGCGCGCGCGAGCCGGTGCAGACGGCTTCGCGCGCGCGAGCCGGTGCAGACGGCTTCGCGCGCGCTTTACTCTGATGTTTTTTCCATTTTTATTAGATCAGTGATCAGATCGCTACTTACACAGACGGATGACGTCACAGTTTATTCCTAGCTGGGGGGGGGGGGGGATTCACACGAGACTCTGTAGCAGCCAAACCACATCGAGTACTTGAAGTATTCAAAGTTTAAAACGATTCAAAAGACACCTTCAAATCATACGCAAAATTTGTCGCAACGAAATAACAATAATAATAATAATTTATTTACTGAGCTAGTACAGAATTATGTTTCCAATAACACTAGTCATAAGTATCAGAATTACATATCAAAATTAAACAAACTGATAATACTTACAATAACTAAGATTACATGTCAAAACAATAAAAAAAATAGGTAAGTATTTATTTACACAGTCAATCAATATAATACTATAATGAATTATCCAAATAGAAATTATAATTAAATGAAATGAGGATCACAACAACCATTATAACTATTTATCCAAAATAAATAATAAAATAAATTATTATGAGAGTGGTTTGTTTGTGACAGAAATTGATACAATTCTACATTTTTCTATGTTCTCCAAAACAAAACTAATGCATATATAAATGTAACGTTTACAAAACCAATCACAATTATAAATCTGTGCGCGATTTTTAGTCTGATTGCATTTTGTTTTTAAATAAAAAGATACTCGTAGTAAAAATGTGATTAAACGTTGTAAGCTACACTATAAAAGCCACATTGTTAGCAGCGTAAGCTAGTATTATTAGTGTGGCGTGTGCGAGGCGCAAGGTGGGCCGGCGAGTGCAAGGTGGGCCGGGGCGAGTGCAGCTGTGGATTTGAGAAGACTTTTTTGAACTTATTGCTTTGACACGAGGAGAATGCAAATAAAAAAGGATTAGTAATTTTCTGACAGCACAAACTCTAGAGTAAATTCAATTCGGTGTTGGATTGGAGAGCTGGAATCAGATCTGAGGTCCAATGTGTTCATGATCTAGTCTCCACCACCCTTGCGTACCCTTCTCCAATGTCGACTCCTTTAGCTAAGCGTAAGGTGTAACTGTACTCTGTACTTTATGATCGAGTTTAGAGTTTTGCTGCAGATTCTGTCTCGGAACCCGAACAAAGTGCACTTCGTGGGTCCACGAGTGCGGTGCTCGGAGTCGAGACAGAGATGATATCGTTTTACAAAGATTTATTCATGACGGGATCGTAAACCGACATGTATTTTAAAATCAACAAGACAGCAAATAATTTGAAGTTATTTGCACTCTGCCACAAAGAAAAAATGGCTTCTATTTGCGTCGGAAAAATGAAATCCCATCGATTTAATTTTCCGATACAAAAAGAAGCCAATGAAAGCCGTAAGACTCAATGTATTTCGTCAAATGTTTAGATCTGTTGAACGTTTGATCGTGCAAGGACACAGACAGATTCGTTTGATCGTGCAAGGACACAGACAGATTCGTTTGATCGTGCAAGAACACAGACAGATTCGTTTGATCGTGCAAGAACACAGACAGATTCGTTTGATCGTGCAAGGACACAGACAGATTCGTTTGATCGTGCAAGGACACAGGCAGATTCGTTTGATCGTGCAAGGACACAGACAGATTCGTTTGATCGTGCAAGGACACAGGCAGATTCGTTTGATCGTGCAAGGACACAGGCAGATTCGTTTGATCGTGCAAGGACACAGGCAGATGCGTTTGATCGTGCAAGGACACAGACAGATTCGTTTGATCGTGCAAGGACACAGGCAGATTCGTTTGATCGTGCAAGGACACAGGCAGATTCGTTTGATCGTGCTAGGACACAGGCAGATTCGTTTGATCGTGCAAGGACACAGACAGATTCGTTTGATCGTGCAAGGACACAGGCAGATTCGTTTGATCGTGCAAGGACACAGGCAGATTCGTTTGATCGTGCAAGGACACAGGCAGATTCGTTTGATCGTGCAAGGACACAGACAGATTCGTTTGATCGTGCAAGGACACAGACAGATTCGTTTGATCGTGCAAGAACACAGACAGATTCGTTTGATCGTGCAAGAACACAGACAGATTCGTTTGATCGTGCAAGGACACAGACAGATTCGTTTGATCGTGCAAGAACACAGACAGATTCGTTTGATCGTGCAAGAACACAGACAGATTCGTTTGATCGTGCAAGGACACAGGCAGATTCGTTTGATCGTGCAAGAACACAGACAGATTCGTTTGATCGTGCAAGAACACAGACAGATTCGTTTGATCGTGCAAGAACACAGACAGATTCGTTTGATCGTGCAAGGACACAGACAGATTCGTTTGATCGTGCAAGAACACAGACAGATTCGTTTGATCGTGCAAGGACACAGACAGATTCGTTTGATCGTGCAAGAACGTGAAGTTGTTGTACCAACCAACTGAAAAATACTAAATAAGTTAACGGCGGCGAGGCGAAGCGAGCCGCGAAAACACAGTGTTTTGCTCTGGTTTTGATGTATTTTTTGTTATGAAAATCTTAGATGGGTGTGTCAAGTTCGGAACCATGGGAAAACAAGCGTTTGTCATTAGCGAGCGGAGCGAGCCACAAAATTCACTTTTTTCTGTAAGTTCAATTGGAAGTCGAGCACTGGACCATACCTACAAGATATTTTTGGCAAGAGGCTAGCCGCGAAAATTTTGTGGATCCATCCGTCAGCGCCCCCCCCCCCCCCCTGCCCGTACCTCGCTACGCCCATGAATAAATTCGTTTACTTTCTTAGTCGAAAATGTGAATGTATATTTAGTCCATTCCTCCCAAAGCCAGTTCCACGAAGCCCCTCACTTTATGCCACCAATAAAACAAAGCAATGTCATTTATCTGTGCACAGTACACAGTATCACATCCAGTAGTACAGGAGCGCTCCCTCTCGTCTGATCGCAGTAACCGCTAATTTATTTATTAGAAAGGAACGCCAACAGCGACACAGTCGTCTTGTATATCAACTGCTTAGAGCTTTCACTGTTGTCTATAGTGACAGTAGTCACAGGATAGACATACCTATGGGTCAACATGGGACAACAGGGCAGAGTTCACCCACTTACAATCTGAACTCTCTCTTCTCTTTACTCTAAACACTCTTCAAGAGTACGAGAGTGAATAGGTGTCTTCTAGACCTTCGTGATACATCGTCGGCCACATCCACACTTACCATCAGGTGAGGTTGAGGTTTAACGAAAGTCTACTGATTATTAAAGGAACCCACGGCTGTGTGACACTTTATCTCTAAATTTTATGTAAGTAATATCATACATAATACTTGATTGGTTTCAACAAACAAGCTTATTTATCACGAGACAAGTTTATGATACTTATGCAGTAGAGACACGCGGTGTGCGCGAATAGAACAGCTACCGGAGCGGCGGCGGCGACGGCGGCGGCGGCGGTGTCGCGTCACAGCACACTCGCATGCAGTAGAGACACGCGGTGTGCGCGAATAGAACAGCTACCGGAGCGGCGGCGGCGACGGCGGCGGCGGCGGTGTCGCGTCACAGCACACTCGCATGCAGTAGAGACACGCGGTGTGCGCGAATAGAACAGCTACCGGAGCGGCGGCGGCGGCGGTGTCGCGTCACAGCACACTCGCATGCAGTAGAGACACGCGGTGTGCGCGAATAGAACAGCTACCGGAGCGGCGGCGGCGGCGGTGTCGCGTCACAGCACACTCGCATGCAGTAGAGACACGCGGTGTGCGCGAACAGAACAGCTACCGGAGCGGCGGCGGCGGCGGTGTCGCGTCACAGCACACTCGCATGCAGTAGAGACACGCGGTGTGCGCGAATAGAACAGCTACCGGAGCGGCGGCGGCGGCGGTGTCGCGTCACAGCACACTCGCATGCAGTAGAGACACGCGGTGTGCGCGAATAGAACAGCTACCGGAGCGGCGGCGGCGGCGGTGTCGCGTCACAGCACACTCGCATGCAGTAGAGACACGCGGTGTGCGCGAACAGAACAGCTACCGGAGCGGCGGCGGCGGCGGTGTCGCGTCACAGCACACTCGCATGCAGTAGAGACACGCGGTGTGCGCGAACAGAACAGCTACCGGAGCGGCGGCGGCGGCGGTGTCGCGTCACAGCACACTCGCATGCAGTAGAGACACGCGGTGTGCGCGAACAGAACAGCTACCGGAGCGGCGGCGGCGGCGGTGTCGCGTCACAGCACACTCGCATGCAGTAGAGACACGCGGTGTGCGCGAATAGAACAGCTACCGGAGCGGCGGCGGCGACGGCGGTGTCGCGTCACAGCACACTCGCATGCAGTAGTACTAGTAATGAAGAGGAGGAGGCCCCCTTGCCATGAATCGTTCTTGTTTACAACAAAAAACGTCAAGTGCGAGTCGGACTCGCGCACAGAGGGTTCCGTAAAATTTTAAGAGTTTGTTGTGTGTGTTCTTGTTTCTTGCCAAATAGCATGATTCTAGTTCAATGAGAAGTACCCTATAGGTTTTGTGTGCATATAATGATTATCTAGGAAATTTCAAAATATTTGGCCATAAACGTCTGTAACTTTTGATTGCGTTGACTTAAAAGTTTGATTTATATCGAGGCTTCAAGAGGTTCCGAGCCTGCGTATATGATGTGAATTTCAACTCGATAACTCCACGCGTTTCTGAGAAAAGAGGGTTGACAGACGGATAACAAAGTCTAAGTATAAGGGTTCCTTTTTTCCTTTTGAGGTGTGGAACCTTAAAATTACTAAAGTTTACCTGTTATTCAATACATTTAGTTCTTGCAGCGACACTAATGAATATTGAGAAGAAAAAATTGTATGGAGGCGATGAAATAGTAGAAAAACAAACAAAGTCAAGTTTTTGACTACTATGATTCGTTACATTTTGGCAGTAGGTTGCGGTAGGTACGGTTGCCAATTTGGATAGTCAAGTTCTCTACAACTTTCCGCTATGGTATTTGAGTTTGCTAACTCGTACTCTACGTATAGGGTGTAACGCGATGCGACGAGCGCGCGTGCAGTCACCGACCGCACGTGTCGCGCGCGTGCCGGCGGGCCTTGCGGGAGGCGCCATCTATTGACATTGCTTGATGAGAAAACTTTTATAGTTAAAGAGTGTTTGGCAACGCGCCCGCTCAGCGCTGACTCGGCGACGGACCCTGGCGCCTGTCGCCCGAGGGAGCCGAGACTCGGCACATTCCCGCGGTTCAACACAACACAACACCCGGAGCCCGGACCTAAGCTTTAAACGACTTTGGTGTGGTTTCAGTGTTCAGGTTTCAGGTTTTCAGTGGCGCAGCGGGCGAGAGTCTGCCTGCGACGCAAGAGGTTGCGGGTTCGATCCCCGCCTCGGAACAAATTTGTGTACGATCTGCAGAAATTTGTTCCGTTGGTCTGGGTGTTTTCTATTTATAATAAAAAAATATCTATCTATGTAATGTATAATATTACGTATATCAGTTATCTAGTACCCATAACACAAGCTCTGCTTACCTTGGGGCTAGATAATGCTGTGTGAATTGTCCAGCATTATTAATTATTATTAATTAATTAATTTAAACACAGTTCATAAGCTTGAGAGTGAAGCTCTCAATCCATATATACCCAACATGCACCATCTCCAACTACAGAGAACACTAATCCCTTCTTCGGAAAGCATCTCGGGTGTGTGTGAGGGTGTGCGGATGTTTTTCTACTTACTATATTTTTAGTTGAGGGTTAAAGGAAGTAGATGTTAGGAATGATTCCTCCGATATACTTCCTTGAAACCCTTCTAATTTCAAAATTGTAAATGATAGCCTAGTAGTGTTAGTTAGTTAAGTACTGCCGAGCGGGGAGCAGGCGGCCGATCAGACCACGCGGCCGATCAGACCACGCCGCCGATCAGACCACGCGGCCGATCAGACCACGCCGCCGATCAGACCACGCCGCCGATCAGACCACGCGGCCGATCAGACCACGCGGCCGATCAGACCACGCCGCCGATCAGACCACGCCGCCGATCAGACCACGCGGCCGATCAGACCACGCCGCCGATCAGACCACGCGGCCGATCAGACCACGCCGCCGATCAGACCACGCCGCCGATCAGACCACGCCGCCGATCAGACCACGCGGCCGATCAGACCACGCCGCCGATCAGACCACGCCGCCGATCAGACCACGCCGCCGATCAGACCACGCCGCCGATCAGACCACGCCGCCGATCAGACCACGCGGCCGATCAGACCACGCCGCCGATCAGACCACGCCGCCGATCAGACCACGCCGCCGATCAGACCACGCCGCCGATCAGACCACGCGGCCGATCAGACCACGCCGCCGATCAGACCACGCGGCCGATCAGACCACGCCGCCAATCAGACCACGCCGCCGATCAGACCACGCCGCCGATCAGACCACGCCGCCGATCAGACCACGCTGCCGATCAGACCACGCGGCCGATCAGACCACGCGGCCGATCAGACCACGCGGCCGATCAGACCACGCCGCCGATCAGACCACGCCGCCGATCAGACCACGCCGCCGATCAGACCACGCGGCCGATCAGACCACGCCGCCGATCAGACCACGCCGCCGATCAGACCACGCCGCCGATCAGACCACGCGGCCGATCAGACCACGCCGCCGATCAGACCACGCCGCCGATCAGACCACGCCGCCGATCAGACCACGCCGCCGATCAGACCACGCGGCCGATCAGACCACGCCGCCGATCAGACCACGCGGCCGATCAGACCACGCCGCCGATCAGACCACGCCGCCGATCAGACCACGCCGCCGATCAGACCACGCCGCCGATCAGACCACGCCGCCGATCAGACCACGCCGCAGTTTTAACTTACTCTTACAAATAAACAATTTTGTATTTGTATTTTTTTTGTACTGGGAGACTTCCAAACTATATTGATGATGGATATGTAATGTATACACTGCATGGCCGCATGAGGCACAGGGAGTTCCTGGTCCACGTGTTGCTCTAGGTACTTCCAAACAATATTGATGATGGATATGTAATGTATACACTGCATGGCCGCATGAGGCACAGGGAGTTCCTGGTCCACGTGTTGCTCTAGGTACTTCCAAACAATATTGATGATGGATATGTAATGTATACACTGCATGGCCGCATGAGGCACAGGGAGTTCCTGGTCCACGTGTTGCTCTAGGTACTTCCAAACAATATTGATGATGGATATGTAATGTATACACTGCATGGCCGCATGAGGACAGGGAGTTCCTGGTCCACGTGTTGCTCTAGGTACTTCCAAACTATATTGATGATGGATATGTAATGTATACACTGCATGGCCGCATGAGGCACAGGGAGTTCCTGGTCCACGTGTTGCTCTAGGTACTTCCAAACAATATTGATGATGGATATGTAATGTATACACTGCATGGCCGCATGAGGCACAGGGAGTTCCTGGTCCACGTGTTGCTCTAGGTACTTCCAAACAATATTGATGATGGATATGTAATGTATACACTGCATGGCCGCATGAGGACAGGGAGTTCCTGGTCCACGTGTTGCTCTAGGTACTTCCAAACTATATTGATGATGGATATGTAATGTATACACTGCATGGCCGCATGAGGCACAGGGAGTTCCTGGTCCACGTGTTGCTCTAGGTACTTCCAAACAATATTGATGATGGATATGTAATGTATACACTGCATGGCCGCATGAGGCACAGGGAGTTCCTGGTCCACGTGTTGCTCTAGGTACTTCCAAACAATATTGATGATGGATATGTAATGTATACACTGCATGGCCGCATGAGGACAGGGAGTTCCTGGTCCACGTGTTGCTCTAGGTACTTCCAAACTATATTGATGATGGATATGTAATGTATACACTGCATGGCCGCATGAGGACAGGGAGTTCCTGGTCCACGTGTTGCTCTAGGTACTTCCAAACTATATTGATGATGGATATGTAATGTATACACTGCATGGCCGCATGAGGACAGGGAGTTCCTGGTCCACGTGTTGCTCTAGGTACTTCCAAACTATATTGATGATGGATATGTAATGTATACACTGCATGGCCGCATGAGGACAGGGAGTTCCTGGTCCACGTGTTGCTCTAGGTACTTCACCGACATTGGATCAACTAACAATTACCACTACTCAATTGGCTTGTTGAAATATCTGAAGACCGAGCGCCATGGCGTTCATTAGCGAAGGTTTATGTCCAGCTGTGGACTACAAATATTGACTGATGTTGATGATCTACATAGGATTTGTACAATGGATGTTTAGAGCTCTAGAGATGTGTTGTCTCGCACAGATGTTGTGACTTGGTGTACTCTCGGGTACTGAATAGAACTAGGTACTTATTTTTCGATTAAAGTTTTTGAATGATTTTGAGAGATTTGAAATATTTACTCAGTACGATCTTAGGCAAGAAAAAAAGCGGTAATAAACTGTCACTTCTCGAAAACTTTTCCGCTTTGATATATTTTAAAACACGCTCTAGCAGAACGTGATTTGAATTTAAAAAAAAATTGTTTCCGCTATTACTGTACCTATATAAATCATTAGAAAATCTAAATTAAAGACAAACATGTTCTAACATGATAAATAGCAAAGTGAGAGACCGACATCGTGCAGACCGACATCGTGCAGACCGACATCGTGCAGACCGACATCGTGCAGACCGACATCGTGCAGACCGACATCGTGCAGACCGACATCGTGCAGACCGACATCGTGCAGACCGACATCGTGCAGACCGACATCGTGCAGATCGACATCGTGCAGACCGACACTGCTGCACCGGTCCGCTTATTCGTTATCACTTGTTACCGTGACTGTAACCGTGATGCTGTCACTTCACACAAATCCATCTCTACAAGATCACACGCGCACTTCATTTTTTTAATTCGCTTTACGATAATTATATTTATCACACTAGTTTTCGCCCGCGGCCTCGTCCGCGATATTTCTGCCAAAGTCTGTATACCTATATGTGGGTTATTTATATCCCGCGTGAACTGTTTTATGAGATACAAAGTAGTTTCAGTGAAGAACAAACACGCACCCACACATACATAGGTACCTCCAAACTAATGTGCCTATGAATGTGTACACTGCCCGGACGCACGCGCTCGAACCCGCGGACAAATACTTGTATAAAATTAAACAAATATTTGCTATAAAACACTCGCTGGGAATTCGATATGTCCTCGAAACATCGATACTCCAAGTCTCAGTCAAAGACTTGGATCAAATCATCCGAGAGGTTGTTAACGAAGACTTGCCAAGTTCTCTTGGACCTGAACGCGCGCGAAGTGTTCCTTGATGTTACAATATTCAGTATCAGCACCAGCTACTTGACAACTTATAATTTGAAAGTCCGTAAGGAGTTTTTGAGCAGAAAGGCTGGTCTCCCCTCGCGGGCGGGGGAGAGATGGGATAAACATGTTTTTCTCATTCAGGGAACAATGGAGCGAGCTTCGTTCCTGATTGTATCCGATGTTATGTAGATAGGCACTTCTTGCTGTATCTGGAATGATACTCTTCTCGTACCAGCACGAAAACTGGCTCACAGTTATGAGAGATTTCACTACAATTAAATTATTTTATTTTCCAGTTTCCGTCCGTGTCGTCGCACGCGTACAAATATTTTAATTTATTGGGAACTGATTATCTCGACGTAAGTTTCCGTTCAGTAGTTTTGCCCAAAAGACGTAAAAACATGCAACTCCATTCATTCCCATTTACATCACGGATGCGACGTTACACGTTTTGTTTACAAGACATTTTGGTTTCTGAGTGTCCCAATATTTTGTATCACATAACTGGTAGCTGAAATAGCCCTTGGTCCAGAGGGTGTCGAGGAACATGTTGCTTCAACAGACGGACGGACAGACGATGTGCTCCTAAGGGTAAAACTTGCTTTTAAGGCTATATCGGCGTATACAAAGACAAAAACAAGAAAATTAGGTGTTTTCTAACCCGTTTTCTGACAAAAGTATTGATTGTAGAGCTCTGAAATTAATGTATTTATCCTTTCATCCTAAAAGGTCCCTTGGTGCTCCTAAATCGTCATCATCAGCTTAGTCCACTGCTGGACATAGGCCTCCCCTAATGAGCGCCTTAGTGCCCTGTCTTCAGCTTGCCGCATCCAGCATCTGCCAGCAGTCTTTCGCAAATCGTCATCCCACCTGGTTGTCCTACACTACGTTTGCCGAGTCGCGGTCTCCACTCAAGAACACATTTACCCCAGCGGTTGTCGGTTCTATAATTCATAATTCATTTATTGTTTGTGAATCAGGTAATGTTACAGTCAGTACATAAGACTTATGGTAGAGCGCTGGATTCTGCCGCTTAGACGTACAAACATGTTTTATACACAGGTACATTGATAAAATAATTGGAACTAACAATCAAAACAATTTTATTTTATTTAGAAGCATGCGCATTAATGTTGTAAATGTGTTGTTCTTCTCGAGATATGTCCAGCCCACTGCCACTTCAGCTTGCTAAATCCTTTGAGCTATGTCGGTAACCTTGCTTCTCCGTCGGATGTATTCGTTGCGAATCCTATCCTTCAGAGAAACTCCGAGCATAGCTCTCTCCATAGCTCGCTGAGCGACTTTAAACTGGTGGACCAGCCCTACCGTGAGTGTCCACGTCTCAGCTCCGTAGGTCATGACGGGTAGGACGCACTGATTGAAAACTTTCGTTTTCAAGCATTGTGGTATGGATGACGAGAACCCCCCCGAGGGGTTCCCGCCTTGCCGGGGCGGGGGGGCTTAGTAATCGCGGACTGGTCACCCGCGGTGAAGTCGCAGGGGAGGAGCAGTGTCGGTATTGCGAGGGCCGCTCTCCCTATCCTCTACGACCGTGTGGCAGGCGACGGGGCCACTTGACTGACCCGTCGCAGGGGGACCTAGGACGTCTGGACACGGGGTCGTTCGGCGCCCTTTTGGCGGGTAAGGTCCCCGAGGTGTTCCCGTTCAGCCGTGGTGGGTTCAGATAATAAAACGTTCCCATGTTCCCACCACAAGCGGCTGCTCTACTTTGATCCCCCGGCGATAGACTGCGTTACCAAAACCGACACCAAAATGATACCTATATTATGTTTGCGAGTTGTTTTTCACAAAAAACAGGATTTTTCCGACGAATTCAAAGTTAGTAAACAATTTATCAATTGAATTAAACACAGAGAATCAGTACATTATTTATGGAATGGAGCCCGTTGTAATAAATAAATAATGAATTCTGCACAATATACACAGCTACATATCATTTTATTATAGATTCATACAGACCAGCCAGTAAAGCTGGTGTCGTGTCTCTCATGGATGTGTAGGAAGATGCGATGAACGAAGGCATGCATCATCTGACACTGTCAATGAAGGCGGATCCTCAGCACTAACACCAAATGTAAGAACTAAGACGCGGCGAGTGCGGCTCTGTCCATCTCCGCGACCGCGTCCGTGGAGATGGGCAGAGCCGCGAATGTGCCTGCAGCACGCGCAGTGCAACTGAGTTACTGCAGCATGCGCAGTGCAACTGAGTTACTGCAGCATGCGCAGTGCAACTGAGTTACTGCAGCACGCGCAGTGCAACTGAGTTACTGCAGCACGCGCAGTGCAACTGAGTTACTGCAGCACGCGCAGTGCAACTGAGTTACTGCAGCACGCGCAGTGCAACTGAGTTACTGCAGCACGCGCAGTGCAACTGAGTTACTGCAGCACGCGCAGTGCAACTGAGTTACTGCAGCACGCGCAGTGCAACTGAGTTACTGCAGCATGCGCAGTGCAACTGAGTTACTGCAGCACGCGCAGTGCAACTGAGTTACTGCAGCACGCGCAGTGCAACTGAGTTACTGCAGCACGCGCAGTGCAACTGAGTTACTGCAGCACGCGCAGTGCAACTGAGTTACTGCAGCACGCGCAGTGCAACTGAGTTACTGCAGCACGCGCAGTGCAACTGAGTTACTGCAGCACGCGCAGTGCAACTGAGTTACTGCAGCACGCGCAGTGCAACTGAGTTACTGCAGCACGCGCAGTGCAACTGAGTTACTGCAGCACGCGCAGTGCAACTGAGTTACTGCAGCACGCGCAGTGCAACTGAGTTACTGCAGCACGCGCAGTGCAACTGAGTTACTGCAGCACGCGCAGTGCAACTGAGTTACTGCAGCACGCGCAGTGCAACTGAGTTACTGCAGCATGCGCAGTGCAACTGAGTTACTGCAGCACGCGCAGTGCAACTGAGTTACTGCAGCACGCGCAGTGCAACTGAGTTACTGCAGCACGCGCAGTGCAACTGAGTTACTGCAGCACGCGCAGTGCAACTGAGTTACTGCAGCACGCGCAGTGCAACTGAGTTACTGCAGCATGCGCAGTGCAACTGAGTTACTGCAGCACGCGCAGTGCAACTGAGTTACTGCAGCACGCGCAGTGCAACTGAGTTACTGCAGCACGCGCAGTGCAACTGAGTTACTGCAGCATGCGCAGTGCAACTGAGTTACTGCAGCACGCGCAGTGCAACTGAGTTACTGCAGCACGCGCAGTGCAACTGAGTTACTGCAGCACGCGCAGTGCAACTGAGTTACTGCAGCACGCGCAGTGCAACGAGTTACCAACTCCCGTGCATGTATTACATAGCAGTATTATCTATTCGCAGCAACTAGCAAAGGGTTATGAAAAGTAACGTGCTATAAAATATATTAAAATGTTTCCATACAAACAACGCGAGCAAAGTCGCGGCCTGAGTATTAGTCGTAGGTACTGTATAGAGATCGTAAGCTTAACAGAGATTCACCTCTGTTCTATATGATAATGGCATGGCCGCGGGACTGGGGCTGGCTTTGTCAACAACCAGCCGAATTAACATTAAAACTTATACATATTGGAGGCGGGGGCAGGCAGGGGGCGGGGGGCAGTGTGGGGGGGAGGCACGTCCTGACCACTGATTTGATTTCGGGAAGATTACTCCGTGAGAGGAATAATTTACAGAACCGTCCTCGGGAGAGCGGGCGACACGCGAGCCAGGCGGGCGGAGTCGGGCGCGGCCGCTAGTGCTCTGCACTAAGACATCTTGTATACATTCAATTTAATATCAATTCCACAAGCAAAATATTAAATAAACAAATTTAGAATTTTATGTGAGTAACAACCGTAATTGGATAACAATCAAAATGCAAGTTCGGATCCATTCGCATAACAAGCCTGACACGTCACAAAATAAAACACAATACTCAATAAAAAAAATGTAGAAACACTTCATTAAATTTTAATGAAAGCGAAACAATTTTTGTAAATAAAACTTCCCGCGACCTGAGCTCCGTTATAATTGGAGTAAATACTCTACTTGTAGCAATACTGTGGCAATACTGTGGCAATACTGTGGCAATACTGTGGCAATACTGTGGCACTACTGTGGCAATACTGTGGCAATACTGTGGCAATACTGTGGCAATACGGTAAATGAGTTTTCTAAGAACGAATGATTGATGGTTGCGTGACGAGTGTTCGATTGAATTCGCTAATGGATGAAACGACGAGGAGCGAGTTCGACTCCCGGCCCGCCCCGCTGACGTCCATCCATCAATCTGTCAAGGAGGATGCTTTATGGCGATATCCTACCTACTACATAGGACAATGAACTCATTATAGATAATGAAATAAACAAACAGATAATTACTTGTAACGACAAGAACACACGTCTAGTAGACCCACGTACGAGTAGAGTTGTTTCACAATGACCTAACTCAGCAGAATGTCGGCGCAGGGTTCCGTCACAGACCCTATTCCGAGAGAAAAGCCCTGACTCGCGGAAGTACCAAGACTAGCCTTATTGCTATGATGGATCTCTTCCAGGTTTCTATACATCAACATTAGTAGTTCAAAGTTGGTAAAAGATGTATTATCATTTATATTACACGTTATACATTACAGCACGATCTACATTACAGCACGATCTACATTATCTAAAATAATAAATGAATCATATTCCCATTGTTAGTTGTTTGTTTCAGAACTAGTGATACTTTGTGACCTGTATCCGAGTGAGTTCCTTGAGAGATACAAGGGTCACAATATTATAACAGGAGTGTCCTGCAGACAGCTCGCTCGCTGCTGGCTCGCTGGCTCGTCACGTATAACAGGAGTGTCCTGCAGACAGCTCGCTCGCTGCTGGCTCGCTGGCTCGTCACGTATAACAGGAGTGTCCTGCAGACAGCTCGCTCGCTGCTGGCTCGCTGGCTCGTCACGTATAACAGGAGTGTCCTGCAGACAGCTCGCTCGCTGCTGGCTCGCTGGCTCGTCACGTATAACAGGAGTGTCCTGCAGACAGCTCGCTCGCTGCTGGCTCGCTGGCTCGTCACGTATAACAGGAGTGTCCTGCAGACAGCTCGCTCGCTGCTGGCTCGCTGGCTCGTCACATCGTTGTTTGTCCTCGTTTAGGAACTGCCTCCATCAGCGGACTTATTCCTCCATCTCTTTTATGAATGGAGCCATAGCGCGGGGGAATGTCTTGTGCTTGTGAAGGAGGGGGGAGGGGGAGGGATTGAGTCGTATTCACTCTTTACTAACGTTGTTCTTATTTTTAGTCTGGTCAATGACACCAAACGCATGCGATCAAACTGTAATATTATTATTATTTGTAGAAATGTAAACTGGAAAGTCGAAAGCTTGCTCAGTCATCATTCTATGCTTGAGCAACACTTGTGTGTGGCATAAACGTCACTCAAGCACACATCCATAACTGAGCAAGCTTTCATGATATGGCTCTCAGACAGTTGGGTCAATTCTTATCAGTTGACGCAAAACTAAACTGAAACTTTGTTACACTAAAACGGTCCTTGATAATTATAGAGATATATGTATAGAGACACCAACTTTTATATTACAGACATTATAGTTTGATGATCATTCTTGCAGTGGCTTTGTCTGGTTTACTTTTGTGCCATTTTCAGGTAATGGAAAATAATTGAAAATGTGTTGGTTATCAAATTATGAAATTTGTTTAATAGTTTCCTGACCAGAGCCTAGTTCGTTACCCAGCCAGCAAGGTGCACCACGCGCAGGTTAGGTTCGCTTGTGAGACGAGATGCTGTAATGGAGACAAGTAGGTACACCTGATTCAGCGTAACCGACCCCGGCGTGACGGCCCGGTTTCCTTCACGATTCAGAAAGTGTCTTAAAAGTTGTCACATTAAAAAGCGGAACATTTCTCATTTTATTTTTATTTTATTTTGATAAGTTTACAAAGCAGTTTACAATCAAATTTATATTTACATTAGGTAAAAGAGTTACAGTAGTGAACCAGATTGCAGACCTAGATGTAAACATAACAAGATTAGAAAAGTGTTGAAAACATACCTAGCCAAAACATACCTAGCCAAAACAAACATAGCCAAAACAATCTACTTAAAATATAATATATAATTCAATGTTACTGTATATTATTTTAACTTGCATCTTAAACAATACTTTCCAGAGACCGAAGTTATTGGTGGCTGAGTGGACATCCCACGGAGGAAGTGGGATTACCGACAAACAGTTAACACCGGTTTAGAGTAGATAACAAGACGTGTAGATGTAATCTCGGGGTCAGTTACTGGATTATGAGTTAATGCGCCGTGAAATGGACTTCATACTTTGATGGAGGTCACCCGTTAACTACAGATTTATGGTTTTAGTTAACAGTGTTGATTGTGGAATTATCTTCCCAGCATAGCAACGACTCTGATTAGTTGTTAGTAACAAGCGCGCGATGAGAACAACAACTCTGATTAGTTGTTAGTAACAAGCGCGCGATGAGAACAACAACTCTGATTAGTTGTTAGTAACAAGCGCGCTATGAGAACAACAACTCTGATTAGTTGTTAGTAACAAGCGCGCTATGAGAACAACAACTCTGATTAGTTGTTAGTAACAAGCGCGCTATGAGAACAGTACGGAACTTTTACAAAGTACATCAATAATCTAGAATACTGTTAGGATAGTAGCGACAAGGGCGGATTGCCTCGTTCAAATGGGACGAAAATTGAACACGGTGAAATGGTTAATAACGTTCGAATCAGAATTAAATCATTAATTCAGCGAACAAACATCCGGCTTTTTGTGGAAAAATTACTATATAAACATATTTAGATAATGCTGTGTGAATTGTCCAGCATTATTTATTTTATTTATTATTTATTTATTTTATAAAAATAGTTTAAAACATTTAAAAACAATCGATCTTCTTGTCGGGAGCCTCTCTCTGTCTCTCGCGCCGCGCTGAGTCAGTGTGGCTTCACTGTCAAGGTCGGAGGTGCGCGAGCGAAGTGCATCCACACATCCGGAGACACTCACACGTAGCGTGCTGATACATAATATATGTGGCTCTGTATTTAATGATCTCCAAATTAAAAACATTACTATGACATGCCAAACTGATTCTGTGTTTTGCAAGGAATATCAGACTACAAACAAGATCCGTCAAGTGCGAGTGTAACTCGCGTGCAGAGGGTTTCGAACATTTGCCAATTATTTAGACAATCAATTTTTGGAATGGCAATATTTTGAAAAATAATAACCTACAGATATTTTGAAAAGGACACCCCACTCTGGTAGGTAGCACCTCTTTAAAAAAAAAACAATTCGCCCCTTTTTAACCATTTTTGAAATATGGAAATTTTTAAGGATTTTTATTATAGTGCCTACCCGCACTCTGGGCATCTCTAAGAAATGAAATAAGTTCCCAAAAAACATAAAAAATTCTAATGTTCAAAGATTTATATGACAATAAGAAAATTGTTGTTTTGTTTCATTTTTGACAATAAATGACTTTATTCTTTTCTTTGTTGAAGTTTTCTCCGTAGAGGGAGCCACCGGCGCTACAGTCCGTAAGAGGTCCCAAAGATTTTCGACGAAAACCGACAGAGACTTTGTGGCTTAGGTTTGGTTAGAGCACACCCGTACTAAGGGTGGGGCGCGGGTTCGAGTCCCGCCGAAGTCGAAAATTTTTGGGAACTTATTTCATTTCTTACGGTAATTTTTGAAAACTTTTTTATATTTTTCCTGTAAGATAAAGATCTATCTACAAACACACTATACATCGTACGTGGATCGGTCTGCAATCTTCGGAGAAAGGGGGGGATGGTAAATATTTCGAAAAGTATGAAATTTACAGAAATTTAAAAAACTGTTTTGAAATGTACATACTATTACCTTTTATTGGGGTATCCCATTTGCCCCCCTAGGTGTCGCTAGAAATTTCAACATAATTTGTGCTGAAAATTTTCTTTTTCATTTTCATTTATTTATATTTTTTTCTGAGATATTCAAGAAAGAGCGGGGACGGACAGAGCCATAAGGGTTTCGAAACCGATCTAGAAACCCTAATAATGTGTTTGTAAAATTTACAGAATAGTTTGATCAAGTTCAAAATTGCGGGTATAAATTAGTTGGTTTATTGATTTCTTAATTTTTATCTTTTCACTACTAAAGGACTGATATTGCTTTTTATAATCAATGTATCTCACCTGATAGTAAATATAGTCTTCTGTTAATTAAATGAATTGTAATGAATAAATAAATGAATAGAATTCAGCTAGAACACAAATAGCATCGTGGTTGGTCGTTATATTTTGTTTTGTTCGCGAGAACGTGTAGCACTGGCTACGACACGTGAAGCACTCAATACGACAAACATAGCACCCGCTACGACACGTGAAGCACTCAATACGACAAACATAGCACCCGCTACGACTCGTGTAGCACTCAATACGACAAACATAGCACCCGCTACGACACGTGAAGCACTCAATACGACAAACATAGCACCCGCTACGACTCGTGTAGCACTCAATACGACAAACATAGCACCCGCTACGACTCGTGTAGCACTCAATACGACAAACATAGCACCCGCTACGACTCGTGTAGCACTCAATACGACAAACGTAGCACCCGCTACGACACGTGAAGCACTCAATACGACAAACATAGCACCCGCTACGACTCGTGTAGCACTCAATACGACAAACGTAGCACCCGCTACGACTCGTGTAGCACCCGCTACGAGACGTGTAGCACTCAATACGACAAACGTAGCACCCGCTACGAGACGTGTAGCACCCGCTACGAGACGTGTAGCACTCAATACGACAAACGTAGCACCCGCTACGAGACGTGTAGCACTCAATACGACAAACATAGCACCCGCTACGACTCGTGTAGCACTCAATACGACAAACGTAGCACCCGCTACAACACGTGTAGCACTCAATAAGACAAACGTAGCACCCGCTACGACTCGTGTAGCACCCGCTACGAGACGTGTAGCACTCAATACGACAAACGTAGCACCCGCTACGAGACGTGTAGCACCCGCTACGAGACGTGTAGCACCCGCAACGAGACGTGTTGCACCCGCTACGAGACGTGTAGCACTTGCTACGAGACGTCCACGAGACTACTTACTTGTTTCTGTATTGGTTTCTCTCAACTCAGTTCCGCACCGACAATAGTATTTAAGGAAAATAATATAAGGCTTAGTTAGTTTTATATAAATATTAACTTGTATCTGAATCAGATTATATTTAGACTTAGATATGCAAATATTGTATTAGTTTGTAAGTCATATATATATTTTTGTTGGTAGGCGCAGGCCCGCTACCTTGTTGGAGTGTCGCGTGGTTGGTCGTCTGTAACCACCACCCTTCACTTCCGCCGGCCTGTTGCGTGGTTTGCTTTCTTAGGTTAGGTTGTTTTTTTAGCTTAGGTTGCTTGTTAGGTTAAGTTGCTTGTTAGGTTAATTATGTTAGTCAGTAGGTAGCCAGGAAGAAGGTAGGTTAGGGCTTCTTTATAGGTAACTACCACCTATGGGATTTTTTCTGTTCTGCAGTTTTTTTTTTTTTTTTTTTCTTCACAAGGAGATGTTCCCCAATTGCCATTTAGCGGGTCGTGACTATTGAAATAAGCCAACACTGGGTATTTTGGATACACTCACTTGTTTATTCTTGACAGTCTTACCATGTCTAAACAGGTAGACTTCATTAATATTAGTCTGGAAGTTTACTACCACAGTATCTTCAGTTCCGTAGGAGATACTGTGTCTGCTTGTGGAAGTATGATTGGGTGATTTGTTAGTGGGGGTGGGTTCTGGTAGAGTGAAGAATGAAAGAGATGAATTTGTTTTGAGTGAGAATGTATCAGACTGCACGGGATCTTCAATCCTAGGGAATTAGTCCCCCTAAGCCGGTAAATGCCTACTACCTACCATTAGTTCATACTTTAGGATAGATATCTTATTATTGTGCATATGTCTTGTGTGTATTAAACTTAGTTCGTACTAACTTTGTCTTAAACTTCTAAACTTAACAGGATAGGTGGCGGGACTAAACCGTCGCTTGTTCATTCTTAAATATACTCGTACCTTAGAATAGTCTTTATTACAAACTTTTGTTGCTAGAATTTTTAGTGTTTTTTTTCTGTCATGGTTTTCGGCTGGGGTCAGCCGATCGAATTTCCTGCGTAAATTCTGCTGAGGAGGGGATGTACTGTAACCCTCATATTTTGAACGTAGGAAATCGGTGTCTGTATAAGACTTTGACAGTTCACAATTTCTTAACCGCGGCTGACGTTGACAGCTCGCTGGAGAGATCGGGGCTGTCGACCTGCCAACGAGGCTGTCGTCGTGTCTTTCTTTTACGCCTTGGATCTGAAACGAACGCTGGTGGTTCACAACCTGTAATCTAAACTCTCTTGGAAACTCTTCAGCTGGTATGTATCCGAGTGATAAACCTGTGCGTGGCTTCGGTACATATCCGTGATGGTAAAACACGTGTGAATTTTCGTAGGGCTCCACTGTTATCTACCAAAGCGTCCGCGTGGCGGGGCGTAACAAGGCATAGACGCCCGCCCGCTTTACACACGCAAGAGGCCGTCGCGAGGACACCCGACGTACCGGAGGCACCCCTCAAGCTCTAGCTGTGGGGCTCAGCTGAGAGTTTCCCAACTTTACTCGTCTGTGCTGTCCCTGAAGAGAGAGCGGTCTGAGAGAGGCCGCTCGGAGGCAGTCCGGCACCGAGGGAGGCAGGCCCCTTCTTCTGCGCTTTCGCCCCTTCGGACCGACTGCGGAGATTCGCTGGTAACACAGCTGGACCCTGTCCGCTGTGTGTTTTCTTAATTCTGTGCCGTTGAACACTAACCCTACACGTGGACCATCCGGTACACTTCACTTCAAACCTGCATTGGCTGAGCTTCGTCTGCACTACATACCTAAATAAATTCACTTAAATTCACTTAAACTCCCCAAATTATCTGGTTGCTAAGAAGGTGGATGGTAGGCTACCACGCCCTGTGACTTTAATTGTGCTCTTCCGGCTGAACCCTTACTTGACACTTAATTTTAAGGCGCCCAACCTCTTCTGTACCTCTTTACTAGAATAAATTATACTTTGTTAACGCTAACCCCTTTCTCTTATTTGTATCACCTTCCCTCACCTTAACCTCTAATCATAAAGCGTTACAGTGAAGTGAAAAAGGCTTAGAAAAATCTGGGCAAGCTAGTATAGGGGCGGAAACTAAAGCATCTTTAAGTTTCTCGAAAGATTCCTCTGCCTCCGCAGACCACGCGAAGGCAGGCGCGTTTTTCCCGGAGCTGGTCAATTTATTCAAAGGAGCCGCAATCAGGCTGAAGTTTTTTATGAAGCGCCTATAGTAGGAGGCGGTTCCTAAGAACATTTTGACTTCCTTCCTAGAGGTAGGAGTTGGAAAGTCCACAATAGACTGCACCTTTGAGGGATCTGTATGTAGTCCTTTCTCGTCCACTACGTAGCCCAGATATTTTAATTCCCGTCTGAAGAATTGACACTTGCTGGCCTTGATTGTAAGTCCAGCCTGTTCAAGACGGCTGTAAACCTTTTCTAGCAAAGATAAGTGCCCTTCAAAAGTATCATGACAAATCACTATGTCGTCTAGGTACACGAACACATGATTGTCAAACCCGTCAGGTCCAAACAGCAAGTCCATCAATCTCTGCTGAGTGGCCGGTGCTCCAGTTAATCCAAAACACATCCTTTTAAAGTGAAATAAACCCCTTCCAGGGACCGTAAAAGCAGTCTTTTCCCTGGAAGCAGGATCTAGGCTTATTTGCCAAAAAGCGGAGCTCAAGTCAATAGACGACAGATATTTTGCGTCCCGTAACCTATCTAAGATCTGGGAGATGTATGGGAGAGGGTAGGCGTCATGTTTGGACACCGCATTTAGTTTCCGGCTATCCAAACAGAAACGCAGCTCTCCTGAAGCTTTCGGAGTCATTAGAGTTGGATTATTCCACGCACTACGACTAGGTTCCACCACACCGAGTTCCAACATGTTGTCTAATTCACGATGGAGCTCCTTCAATTTGGCTGGAGACATCGGGTAATACCGTTGTTTAATCGGCTTGGCGTCCCCCGTGTCAATAGTGTGTACAATTATATCCGTCTTTCCTAACCCTACTGTCTCAAACGCAATATTGTTAAATTTTTTAATAATCTTGTCAGCTTGTTGACGCTGATTTAAAGTTAAAGAGTCCATAGGGTGTAAGTGGCTGAGCTCAGCCACAAGCATTGAGTCCGTGGCACGTCGTGACCACGGTAAGGTATTTAGAACATTCGGAACTAAGTTAAAAATTTTCCAGAAATCCCAGCCAAATATGACGGGAGATTTTACGTCCGGTACGACATAAAACTTAATGGGATGCTCTGTGCCACAGAATAGTACAGGAAGTTCCAGGAAACCACGTACATTAGAACCGACTCCATTTACGGACTTAATGGTCCATGTACCTTCACATGGTAGAAGTGTAGCACCTGAATCTAAAAAGGTATCACAGGAATTTCCCCCTAGTATTGAAATGCTGGAACCGGAGTCCAACAATCCCACAATTCTTTTACCAAGTATCTTGACGCCTAAGTAAGGCCGATCAAAGTTTTCTTCTCGGACCGTAGCTACGTTGTAAGAATTAAAAAACAAGGTGACTGTTCCAAGCCATCTGTTCCAATCCCTACTGTCAAAATTTTTAGAGTTGCTCCGATCCTGTCCTACAAGTTTTTTGAAGTTGATTGAGAAATGTCACTGGAGTCGTCAGCTGATCCAGTGCATTTGCATTTGCACAGACTGGCCTTGGGAGATCTAGTCCTAGAGCAGTTAGGACAGTTTGGAGTTATAAAGCCTTTCTTTCCACAACGAAAACAAATCAAAAACTTTTCGGCTTTGCAGTTACTTAACGTGTGTCCTGTAATCCTACAACGGTGGCAAAACAAGGAAGATATTGACTCTGAGGTCTCAGGTGTTTGTTTTGGACCCGTTGACACCGCCGCCACAACGGCAGGCTGAACACTAGTTTTGTAGGCTAAATCTGTGGCAAGAGTATGTTGATTTGGTTTCGGAGGTTCCACAAAGTATTGTGAATTTAACCTCTGCCTCTCTATCTCCTTACATTTCGTCTTAAAGTCAGAAAGTGACACGATGGGTACAATAGCTAACCTCTCAGCAAAGCAAGGACGAATATTTCGCCTAAGGATGCGCAGCTTCTCGTCATCTGTTATGGGTGAACGCAGTCGCGCGAAAAAGTTGAGCATCACCGAGTAATAGGTGCTAAATGACTCTCCTACCCCCTGAGTACGCGCCTTAAGTTCCTCCATCAACCTATAATCGAAGTCTGCAGGCAGGAATTCGTCTAACAGTTCCTGTTTGAGATCCTCCCAGGAATCAATAGAACTACTGATACCTCTGTACCACAATAGAGCAGACTCTGTGAACAGCTCTGCTGCAGAACGGAAAACCTTTCGGTAATTTAGGGAGCGAGAATGGACCAATTCATCCAACCTACTCAAAAATGACAAGATACAAGTTTTGCCATTGTATTTCAAATTCAGAGAATGAATTGATGTCGGGTGGACATATTTAATTTTGTGCAGGCAGTGTTTTGAAGTTTCCACCTCAGATTCCTCACTTGCTGAATCAGAATCAGTGTCAACATCCGTATCTACTGATTTTGTTGCAAGTTTAGACATAGCAGTGACCAAATCAACTCTAATTTTTTCCAATAACTCATTATCTGTTATATCTAATAATCTAGATGATCGGCTCTGTAAATGGTAAGCAAGTGAACGAAGCCTTTCTATTTGTGCTTTTGTCCTACATTCAGATGGTGTGTCTAACTGATTAGAGAGTGAGTCAGTTTTAGACTTCAAAATGGTTAGATCTCCGGCATAGTCAAACCCTGGTGGAAGTTTATCTGGGTTAGAGTCCCTGAGGAGACGTGCCACCTGTGATCTGAGTTCCTTTACTTTTGATGCCGGTTTCCCCCCTCTGACAAGAACTTCATATTCCAATTCATCTTTCTTTAGCATGTAAGAATTAATTTCAGTAGCCATTGTTATTTAGTTTATCTAACCAATCTAATATTAAAATGTTTATTTGTGAGATATATTCAAGTATTTTAATATATTTATGTAGTACTAGTGAGTGTATTCGGTAGTGAATTATTTTAGTTTATTGATTGATCACTGAAATGTTTAGATATTAAAGTTTAGTTTTTAATTTTATAGTGAAGTTAGTTTAGCAATATTATCAGTAATTAATGTCCATCCCTACAACAACTCATCCAAGAAGAAACAATTATTTTTCACAGCAACCAAGACAAATTAAAGTTTTTAATCTCCTCCAAAACAACAACAAAAGTTCCAATTCCAAATAAGACCAGGTATCCTAGAAATTACTATGATTAAGCAAAGAATCTAACAAGGAATGTATCAAGCTAAGGATCATCCAAGCAGTAGTTCCTAGAACAATTGAGTAGAAAAAAAAATCCTATTCAGAATTGAATTCAAGAAAATAACCGACCCACCATACCTTCTTTCAAAACAAAGTTCAACTTTTACCACACTATTGTAAAAACTAGAGTAAACAAAGTATAGTAAGTTTGCATGAGCTTCCAAAGAAGTATGTAGGTATTTTAATTTAATTATAGATTTAAGTTTTAGTTTTAGAGGTTATTTGGTTGCTAAGAATTACAATAACTGGACAGTTTACACTTTACTTACACCATACAATGTGCATCTTACAGGTTAGGTACACACAATTAAATACAAGTTACACATAATCAAAACAATCAAAAAAGGAAATAAAACACAACAATTATATTTTACAAAGTTGTTTTGTAGGTTAGTAAGTGTATCTCATAATAATGTTTTGCACTTATATATGTTGCAATTTGAAAGACAATTTTACCTAATAAAAAGAAATGCTGGTTGCTAAGGGTTGATTACCAGTTGTAGGCGCCACTGTAACGCTTTAAGATTAGAGGTTAAGGTGAGGGAAGGTGATACAAATAAGAGAAAGGGGTTAGCGTTAACAAAGTATAATTTATTCTAGTAAAGAGGTACAGAAGAGGTTGGGCGCCTTAAAATTAAGTGTCAAGTAAGGGTTCAGCCGGAAGAGCACAATTAAAGTCACAGGGCGTGGTAGCCTACCATCCACCTTCTTAGCAACCAGATAATTTGGGGAGTTTAAGTGAATTTAAGTGAATTTATTTAGGTATGTAGTGCAGACGAAGCTCAGCCAATGCAGGTTTGAAGTGAAGTGTACCGGATGGTCCACGTGTAGGGTTAGTGTTCAACGGCACAGAATTAAGAAAACACACAGCGGACAGGGTCCAGCTGTGTTACCAGCGAATCTCCGCAGTCGGTCCGAAGGGGCGAAAGCGCAGAAGAAGGGGCCTGCCTCCCTCGGTGCCGGACTGCCTCCGAGCGGCCTCTCTCAGACCGCTCTCTCTTCAGGGACAGCACAGACGAGTAAAGTTGGGAAACTCTCAGCTGAGCCCCACAGCTAGAGCTTGAGGGGTGCCTCCGGTACGTCGGGTGTCCTCGCGACGGCCTCTTGCGTGTGTAAAGCGGGCGGGCGTCTATGCCTTGTTACGCCCCGCCACGCGGACGCTTTGGTAGATAACAGTGGAGCCCTACGAAAATTCACACGTGTTTTACCATCACGGATATGTACCGAAGCCACGCACAGGTTTATCACTCGGATACATACCAGCTGAAGAGTTTCCAAGAGAGTTTAGATTACAGGTTGTGAACCACCAGCGTTCGTTTCAGATCCAAGGCGTAAAAGAAAGACACGACGACAGCCTCGTTGGCAGGTCGACAGCCCCGATCTCTCCAGCGAGCTGTCAACGTCAGCCGCGGTTAAGAAATTGTGAACTGTCAAAGTCTTATACAGACACCGATTTCCTACGTTCAAAATATGAGGGTTACAACTTATTAGTGGTTTATTTTCCACTTCTTCCACTGGTGGTCAAAAAATTGAAGTGGACAAATTTAATATCAAATTGTTTCTTATTTGATAATAATTACTATTATAAACATGTTTATATTATAAAATTTGACTTGTCTAAGTGCTTGTTTTGTAAGCTTAAAGAATTAAACGTCGGACTCGTCGCACGTGTTCATCTGCTCTGTTTAAAGATTTACGAACCTTCTCCTTGAGCTCCTCCAGTCGCAGAGACCAGCTCTGCTTACTTGCATCAGTTTCTCTGATGACGGTGCGAGGGCGGGCCGCCTCAAAGGTCTCGGTAAGGTTTCTCGTGACGTGTTGTACCGCTGCTTCTATCTCTGTTGTGTTGTTTGAACTGTATTCCAGACCCTCCCCCAGGTGCTGCTGCAGAGCGTTAGTGAACAGCACCTTGTTGTATTGCGCGGGCTGCACAATGCATGGGCTCCTGCAACTGTTTTGTTGACTGACAGTTCATATCTGATCCACCTGTGGTCGGAGGAGGAGTCTCATCTGACACCGTCCAGTTTCTGTCTGGTCTGCGCAATGATCCGTTACCAGGTCATATCAATAACAGTGCGGCATCGCCTCGTAACAATGGAAACCTCCTAGTATTAAAATGCGATGCAGAGCTTCCCTCATGCTGTGTTTACGGCTACAGAAGGAGACATACGGATCTCAGCTTGCTTAAGTTTAGATACGTTTATTTATTTAATTAAAACGCTTATTAAAACCAATTACACTAATTAAAAGAAAACATGATACGTTGATACGAACTAGATATGCTTATAAGTAAGTAAGAGAGCTTAAATGCTTAAATTTGTATAAAACGTTATTAATTTTATAAAAACACAACCCGCGCCCATAAAAAGGTTAAGACGTACATATGTCATAGTAGAGAGTATCTCCAAGCTATATAATATAGTTGATTCAACATTAACTATAAAAATAACCTCTGGACAGGATCTCATTACAATTACAGATGTCCGCCTCCCGGAAGCATCTTCGAAGGTCCAAACAACCCAACCCAAACGTCTCGCCGCGCCGTTTCAACTACTTCACGTATACACACACACACACACACACACACACACACACACATACCATATACCATATTGAAGTGTAGATGACATTAAAATAATGAACTGTTAGTTTTTATTTTACGAGTAGAATAATTATATTCTAATGACTAAAAAACCTTCACTTTATTAGAATTTCGTGGTTTTAGTCTAGTTCTTGGAAAACTTCAATTACGAACATCATTTATGCTAAAACTTGGACGGATGGATATATGTGCAGGAGTGCGGACGATGCGCGATGGTGCATGATACCGTCTATTCTCGATTGCCACCACCATCTCCGCCACCACTGGTGGCACTGGTGGCGACTGGGAATTTATTTCTCGATTGCCATCAGTGGTGGCGTTGATGGTGGTGGCAACTGGAAAAAGACGTAATAAATGACCGCTTGCTTATCAGTACATGGACCATACACAACACATACCTACCCCTGTTTAGTTGTACAATACCTGCCCCCGACCAGCGTCCCGCCAGCTGGACACCCGCCGGCTACCGTCTGGCTGCCGGGCAGTAAGTGAATCGCACCTCACTCTAAAATGCTTCCCAGTATAACCAGCTACGAACAGCTGTTTATAAAGTAAAGCCACGCCACTCTTTGAGGGAATTATTTAAAGACATAAATATTTTGACAGTAATATTGCAATACATCTATGAAAATCTTAGAACATTAGATTTTCACACACAAAAATAAAGACAGCTTTTTAAAAAAATGTGATATTCACAAAATAAATACAAGAAACAAGAACAAACTGCACATCCCATCATATAGATTACGATTACTTACTTTGGGGCTAGATAATGCTGTGTGAATTGTCCAGCATTATTATTATTAAAGGTAGGGAAATCATTTATGGGTAATTGCGTACGCTTCTACAACAAGCTTCCATCTGAAGCAACTGAGCTCCCTATTCGTAAATTTAAACTGTACATAAAACGAAATCTTATCAAGAAAGCCTTTTACTCCATAGATGATTACATCAATGATGTTAATGCTTGGCCAGATGTCGCCCAGTTCCGCACTGACAATGGTATTTAAGGGAAATAATGTTAAGCTTAGTTACTTTTATATAAATATTGAGTTATATACAAATTAGATTATATTTAGACTGAGATAATGTATTAATTTTAAGTTTTATAAAACTTACTAGTGGTTTCTTTTTCGCTTCTTCCACTAGTGGACAAAAAATTGAAGCGAATAAAATCAATAACATCATATTTCTTATTTGATAATAATGACTATTTATAAACCTGTTTATAGTATTAAATTTGACTTGTCTAAGTGCTTATTTTGTAAGCCTAAAGAAATAAAGTTTGAGTTTATATGAGCTGCCGAGACAGATATGTACATAGGGAGTCTATGCGTCTCGGTTAAATATTATATTATACCTAAACAAATCCGTATAAATTCTGACAGAATCATAACTTCCTAGCCGAACCTAGGAAGGCCAGGAAGTTATGATTTTAGTTCTAGCCTAGCCTGGCCTAGCCTAGTTTGCCTAACATCTGATATTTAACATGTGTTGCCTCGACGTGAGAGTCGATCAGTTAATTTCTGTATATCTAATCTATATTAAACTTTATTCAGAAAGAAAATAACAATCAAATAACAAATTTAAATTAAAACTAGTATTTACAATAGAAACAATTAAGCTATCTACAAACTGTTGCAAACAATCTACAGGTAGCTCAACTGATTAATTGCTTGATTATACAATATTATAAAACGGGTCGCTAGATTGAACGAAACGTGCCCCACGTGTTATCACAAAATTTGTGTACTTTCAATATTTATTTATTTTTCTTGCATAAATAGAACTTTAATATGGAACCGCGGATGAAAAATGCGGATGATGTTTTGCCCATACAAATGTACTACCAAAATGATTTGTAATTCGATCATATTTCCACCATATCATGTTCTTTTTGTATTCGAATAGAATTTATCCCTGATTGATTTTCTTTAATAATATACACTTATAATGAAATGTTTATTTACCTAACATAATAATTAGTTTGCTTATAATATACAATATTATAAGCAAACATATGCAAAACGCGATTTTGAGTATTTTTAAGTCGAAAATGACATGTTTATTTATTTATTTAAAGACATTATAGGTTTACAAATAATTTCTTACAATTATACAGCCCTTACAGGTCTTTCAAGATAGGATAGTTACATAAATAATTATGTTCCTAACAAAATACTTAATTAATCAGGAAATATATAAAAAACTTACTAAGTGCAATAAAAAAATCCTCTAGGTACTTAAGATTATATAAGATTAAACTTATTACAAAATTGACAAAGCTGCAAAATAATGTGCATTGTGTGTTTATGTTGTTAATTAAAGTTAATAAAAATCTAAATAAAAATATGAAGTTATTAATTAACATTAGACATGTGTATAGCAAATGAGCGCATTACTGTTTTACTGTTTATTGGAGAGTATTAGGTCAACAATACCCTTTCTAAATTTGAGCTTGCTAGAATTGAAGATATCTACACTAGAAAAAAGTTTGTTATATTTTGAGCAAATTCGGTACATAGTGGCATTTTTGGCATAATTGGTGGTACGAGTGGGCAATGACAATAATTTGGTGTGACGAGTTCTTTTAGGTGGTGCGTTAAAGTTTAATTTAGCAACAAGTGAGGGAGCATCAAGATGACTATTTGCAATGTTATATAATAACATACTGTCAAGTAAAGTGCGTCTGTCTTCTAGGGACAAAAGTTTATGAAATGTGCAACCATCTTTATAGTTAAAATAAATTCTTTTTTTATAGTTAAGGTGTTTGATAAATTTCTTTTGAATATTTTCAATTTTGTTTTTTTAAGTAATGTAGTTAGGTGACCAGATACAACTAGCATATTCTAGAGTACTGCGAACGTAGGCAAAATAAACAGATTTGATACAGGTTAGATCCGTGAAAGGTTTGCATGTGCGGATAACAAAGCCCAGGTTTCTGTAGGCTTTGTTTGTGATATGGTCGATATGATCAGACATCGTAAGTTTATCATCAAGTAACACCCCAAGATCTCTTACAACTTTAACTTTTTCAATTTGAATATTATTTAATGTGTATATGTAATGAATAGGGTTATTTTTACGAGTGAACGAAATTTGTTGGCATTTTGGTACATTAACAGTTATTTCATTTTTCTTATAGTAGTCCGAGAGGGTTATAAGCGTATTTTGGAGATTTATGCAGTCCTGGAGGTTACGAATTAATAATAAGAGATGCTTACAAGTTGTGAAGCAATTATAAATGTCATAAATGTAGGCATTATAGAAAAGAGGTCCCAAGTGGGATCCTTGGGGAATTCCCGATGGTACGTTAATATAGTCGGACTTAAATCCTCCCACTACAACAGCTTGCGAACGGATAGTGAGATAAGATTCGACCCACCTTAGTAGGTCTCCATGTATACCTAGATTGTCTAATTTCACGAGCAAGATGGTGTGATCCACACGGTCGAAAGCTTTTTCAAAGTCCGTGTAGATCACATCCACTTGACCGCCTCCTTCCATGTTTTCTAAAACAAATTGCGTGAACTCCGTTAGGTTAGTGACAGTGGATCTTTGTTTGAGGAATCCATGCTGGGTGTCACTGACTCCGTTCACGATTGTGCCGTAGATTTGATCATAAACCATTTTCTCAAAGATTTTACTGAATGTGTTTAAGATAGAAATGGGTCTATAGTTTTCAATTTTCGACTTAGATGATTTTTTATGTATAGGTATGACATTAGCTTCTTTCCATTTGGATGGAAATATTCCCTGACTTTATGTTTTCGGCCTATCTGTTATGTATTAAAACCAATAATATCTTACGTTTTGTTTGATAAGGAACATAGCTTACATTGTCTAGTTACAGAATAACAACACAATGTCGAAAATACAAAAGTTTTAAGTCATCTTTTCTGGTATTAAAGAACATAAATAAATAAATAAGTAATTGATGAATTGAAGTTACGAGCAGCTGTCGCCGGATACTCATTTCGGAGTGGGTACTTACTTACTAGCTTGCTTCCTAGGAGCGAATATAAAATATAATTAATGAAGGAACAACCGAACATAATGTAACTAAGAATAAGAAAAAGAAGTAATAACGTGGTTCGAGAAAACATTGAAGAACGCAAAAATATATAATAATCACGTCTCTCCACGAGACATCATCAGGAGTATTGTGGTGTCCTGATGATGTCTCGTGGAGAGACGAAACTAGTTGACGTCTTGCTTTGATAGATTTCTTTTCATTTTGTAGTTGGTGAGGTTTTTTCTTCTACAACACTGATTACATTTTGTTAGAGCTTATCAGAGAAGGTTTTGCGCGGAATTGTTACTAAATATTTTCATCTTTATATATTACAATGGATTTCCGCAAAGTAACGCCTGAATCTATTTTTTTTGTAGGCAATTGTTAATATAGGGTTTGGCTACTGAAACTGACTTATCTTTATGCAAATGTATGGAGTCAATGCGGATACATGCAGTGAGGAAGGCTCAGAGCTTCCTGCACTCGCGGTCCGGAGCGGATGCGAGACATGTACGGAGCACCGTGTGTACGCGTACGTCGCTCCGTGCGTGTCTCGGAGCGCCCGCTCCGGACCGCCTCGCACCCTGCTCTAGATATCATCTCACACACAATCTACATATATCTAAGCAGTCCAAGCCAAGGGGACCCAGCTGTTTACCTCCTTGATAAAACCCGAAACATTGACTGATAGTGATAATTACAAACACCGCACAGTGAAAATTATCAAACAAAACATGACGCGAACTTTCAGAAAACTTTTCCACCGAAAACTGCATTGAACTGTTTATATTTTTCTCGAAAACGTAAAATCTTCTTAATTTAATTACAAGTAAAAGCTAAGTAGAGTTTCACTCACCGAGTGCCGGCGCTGCGCTGCGCTGACGACGCGCACTCTCTCGCTCTCTCGGGACACGTTCGCGCGCGACGACGGCCCGCCGGGTACTGACTGGCTGGTCTGTCGTCGTCGTCTGCCCTGCCTTCCCCTAACCCGCACCCCACCGCACCCTGCTTCTCCCGCGGGAACATTCACAAGATGTCCAATTCGATTTGTGAATCTGCCGACTATCCTGTTCCTAGTGCACACACACACACACACACATACATGCAGGATGGTATATCTAAGAAAAGAAATAAGTTCTCTAAAATTTTCGACTTCGGTGCGACTCAAACCCGCACCCCACCTAGGTACGGGTTTACGGGAGTTACGGGTTTTTGGGAACTTTTACTTTCATAGAGATACTCAGAGTGCGGGTAAGCACTATAACAAAAATCCTCGAGATGGGATGATGGTTGGGGACATCAAGGAAAACAGTTTGTTTTACACTTAAACACGATTATCTCACAATTAATACTCATAAAATGATTGATGGAGAAGACGTTGTCATGAGCCGCGATGTTTACGTGGAGAAGCGTGCGGGTGAGCGCGAGCGCGTGTCGCGCCTCGCACGGTCCCGCACTACGTGAATGCTGAGTTGTATTTACTTACCTACTTGTTGTACGAACCGTACATGTATAATCCGTGCATGTAAGTAAAATAAAAGGAGGGGATTTTTTTTTCAAAAGGAGGGGTACCTACCCAAGTAGGGTATCAAATGAAAGGTATCGTTTTGACCATTTGAAAACACTTTTTGAAATTTCTGTAAGTTTCAAACTTTTTGAAATATTTCAAAAAAAGTCGAAAAATTGACCTTTCCCCCCCCCCCCCCCCCCCCCTATCTCCAAAGATTGCAAACCGATCCATGTACAATGTAGTAGGCGTTTGTAGATATGGATCTATATTTTACAGAAAAAATAAATACAAGTCTGTAATAATAATAATTCTTGAAAAATGGTCGAAAAGGGGGGGAATTTTTTTTCAAAAGCGGGGGTACCTATGTGGGGTATCAAATGAAAGGTATCGTTTTGACCATTTCGAAGCACTTTTTGAAATTGCTGTAAATTTCATACTTTTTGAAATATTTAAAAAAAAGTCGAAAAATTGACAATTCCCCCCCCCCTTTCTCTGAAGATTGCTGATCCTTATACAATGTATTAGGCGTTTGTAGATATCGATCTATATTTTACAGGAAAAATATAGAGAAGTCAGTAATAATAATAGTTTTTGAAAAATGGTCAAAAAGGGGGGGATTTTTTTTTCAAAAGGGGGGTACCTACCCATGTGGGGTATCAAATAAAAGGTATCGTTTTGACCATATCAAAACATTTTTTGAAATTTCTGTAAGTTTCATACTTTTTGAAATATTTCAAAAAAAATTACCTTTCCCCCCCAGAAGAGTTCAGTTTCTTGTCCTGTCATAAGTTCTCTAATCATGCTTTTCATCTCCTCTCTAAAACTGTGCAAGTCCTGACACCATTCAGCATCTCTAGCTCTTTTTCCTCGTTGAATAACGAAGTTAGGAGGAGTACTCAATTTGCATAAGTTACTCTCTGAGGGAGACTTGTTCAGCGCGGGTTCGGCCATCATACGTACCAGGCAGCTATAAGTGCCCAGCAAGTCGTACTTGTATGCGCACGAGCAAGTTATCCAAAAGGGTGAGCGTGCCGAGTATCGTAATACCAGGCTAGCAGAAGCAGTGAGGCGGTGTATACGGCGTGCGCGTTGAGTCTTATTTAGTATGAAGTGCACTTACGTCTGTCTTCAACTGCTTTGGTGTGTGAGCAGGACATACGCGTGTACGAAAGGGATGTCTAGATCTTGGCAGCGCACGCTCCGCTTCGTCGTCACCTCGTCGTCACGATACGTCAGGCAGCCGAGTGAGACAATGTATAATATTGTACTTACGTGCGTTGGAGCGAGTCTTACTCGTGCAATAGACTTCGCCTGTTGTTTTGGGTGCCGGCTAGGGTACTGCGCAGCTCCGGGATACTTATGCGCTCCTAATTTTTTTTCTTGAATAAATTTTAATAAATTGATTTTATTTATTAAAATAAACTTGGATGAGGTCCGTTTACGCGTTTACACCGTGGGGCGGTCCAGGGGGAAGAGGCGAAGACATACAAGTACAACACCACGCTCTGCTACTGGACAAGGAATAAGTGATGCACTCCTGGACTGTGTTAACTGTAACACTGTTCCTTACACTTACAACACATGATCTCAAATGCGTTGGATGTGATGGTAGTCAATGGCAGATTGTCCCCTGATTGACATTAAGTTTTTCACCACAATGTCGGTTAAAATGTTACGGTCTGTTCTATGATAAATATTGTTATACAATGTTTGATTCATAATAAAACGTATTGTTTTGTTTGGAATTAACTTGTTTTCTTTGTGAAATAATCAAGATTTCTGAAATTTTAAAAGCAAGTAGGTATATAATATATATTTATTAAAAAAAAGTTGAGAGGTGTCAAGGGACACCCGGATGGAACGAAGTTCCTTTCTATAAGAGAGAGAGAGAGACAGACAGAGAAACATGCGCACGCCGCACGGCTTACAATAGCTTACTATAGCAAAAAGTGTCGTTACAACTTTTCGTGAGAATTTATTCCCTCCAGCCCCTTTTCACAACAAAATTTTCAAAATTTTGATTGGGAATCATACGCCACGCTCACCACTTAGGTAACCTCGGTTGGATTCTGTGGAGGGGAGGGGAGGGGGGCATGTTTTGGATTGCAAAAGTATGTTTATCCGGGTTTTTGCATTTTGACGCGGGGCGCGGGGAGCGGACGCGCGATCTTAGATCTGTCGGTGCGCGTGGTTATTTCATTTCATTTCATTTATCAATTGCTTATATGTACTTACATAGGGTTAGTAGCTTAAGATCTAATTTTAGCCTAAGTTAGTACATACACCCTGTTGGGCACTGCAATTTTCATATTTGGTCATGTTTAGGTTAAAATACAAAAATCAAAAAAAGTAATGTCTCAATTTCAAATGTCCGTTTCAGTTGATTATTAGTATTGTTCTAAATTTATTTATCTGTCAAGAATTCGTTCACACTATAATAATTTTTTTAGTTTATAAGTAAAAAGGTGGTATTTTGTGGTGTCTTTTATTTCTTGGGGCAGTTTATTACATATTGTAATTGACATTTTATAAGGTGCTTTACTGTGGATACATAAATTAGGTTGAGGTTGCACCAATTTATTTGTACCGGCTCTGAGGCTATATTATGGTCTAGGTAGGTCGTCTAAGTTTTGGTATAGATCGCTGTTCCTTCTGTCTTCGGAAAAATTTTTGAGACTGTCTTAGACTATGAGATTCGTCGTCAGGTTGGTGGACGCCTTGCCGACTCACAGCATGGTTTCCGCGCAGCGAGATCTACGGTTACAAATCTTGTTAACTTTGTTGACTATGTGTCATTGTCTATGGATATGGGCTCTCAGGTAGATGTAACCTATTTCGACTTTTAAAAGGCGTTTGACTTAGTTGATAATGACATTCTCCTCGAGAAGCTAGCTGGGATGGGTTTCGTTCCAAAACTCCTAGCATTTTTTGCAAGTTACCTACGGAACCATCGGCAATACGTCTCCGTCCAGAATTATGTGTCAGAAACATATTTTACTAGATCGGGAGTCAGCCAGGGAAGTACACTAGGCCCTACACTTTTTCTAGTAATGATAAACGACCTACCATCTGTTGTTGTCTCCTCTGAAAATCTCCTCTTCGCCGATGACTTAAAACTTTTTACGGCCGTGCTTACAGACGACTGCTTGGCACACCAGCGTGATATTGACCATGTCGCTGAATGGAGTGAAGTCAATCATCTGTCTTTTAACACCTCCAAATGCAAAACTATCACCTTTTCACGTCGACGCTATCCTATTGTGCACAGCTACACTCTGTCCGGTGCTCCTCTTGAGCGTGTTCAGACCATGCGGGATCTTGGACTAGTGATGGATCCCAAGCTTAACTTCAATGCTCATATACAAGGCATATTCAAGCAAGCATGCAAAATCTTAGGCTTTGTAATACGTGTAACCTGTGATTTTCCTGATTTACGAGCAGCGCTGATGTTATACAACGCCTATGTACGTAGTCGTTTGGAGTTTGGAGCCATTGTTTGGGATCCTCACGAGGACAAGTACAAGATGATGGTCGAGAGGGTTCAGAGGAAGTTTGCACGTTATGCGTATAAACGCATGTACGGGTATTATCCATACCTCTACCCATCCTTGTTCGTCTCCGGTATGGTCGGTCTGGACACCCTAAACTCGAGGCGGAAGCTCCTCCTCCTTATGCATTACATTATGGTGCTGCGTGGTGGAGTTGACAACCCAGAAGCTTTACAGCTGATGGGCCTTGCAGTCCCCAGACGGCACATGGTAGGCGCAGTGGGAGCTGTCGGTCCGCGACGTCGGCCTGTGCTGTTTGCTCTACCACCCGGATATCGCACACGTGCTGGGGAGAGCGCTCCCACCCCTCGAGTACTATTCTCCTAAACGAGTTCATCTCCGCAACTGACGCCGATGTGTTCTTTGATAGCATCGGCAAATTACACCATTTGATACTATCATTTCTTAATTGTACTTATGACCTGTAATTCCTGATATTATTATAGCAGTTACACTTTTTTATTATTATTATTATTGATTGTGACATAAATATCCATATTTGAGAATTTATTTTATTGACTTCTTTGACATTATAATCTGTATATGACTGCTATTATTATTATTTGTATGACAAAATTATCAGTACTGATAATTTCAATTTCAATTTAATTTCAATAATTTTATTTCAATTTAATTTCTATTCAATTCTTAGACTAAGTTTTAAGATGTACCTAAATGTACGTATGTTTGTAAAATAATGATTGACGTTTTGGAATGTATATTATTCTGTAAGTCAAGTGTGAATTAATAAAAAATAAATAAAAAAATAAATAGATGTGGATATTTTCTTACGAATTTACATATTTCCAGAATGTAAATCGACGGTAAGGTTAAAATCTTTAGTTTTTTAAAGTGCGGCTTACAACTGTCCATTCTATCAATGTTAACCAATTTTAATGTTAACCAGGTTATTTACTACTACACCTGTTCGGAAAGTATATTAGTTCTTACTTGAAACAAGATCCGCCAAGTGCGAGTGTAACTCGCGCGCCGAGGGTTTCAAACATTTGCCAATTACTTGGACAGTCAATTATTTTCCGTCTTTTTTCGAATGGCAATATTTTGAAAAGTACGAAACCTACAGCAATTTCGTAAACTGTTTTAAAATTTACCAAACAATGCCATTCATTTGATAAACCAATAGGTAGATAGCCCCCTTTCGATAAAAAATATCCCCCTTTTCGACCATACCTACTCAATGTTTTTTCTTTTTTCAAAAATGGTCAATTTTACAGACTTCTCTATATTTTTCCTGAAAAATATAGATCCCTATCTACAAACGCCTTGTACATTGTACATGGATCGGTCATCAATCTTCGGAGATAGGAGGGGGGAGAATGGTAAATTTTTCGACTTTTTTTGTAATATTTGAAAAAGTATAAAACTTACAGAAATTTCAAAAAGTGTTTTGAAATGTACAAAACGATACCTTTCATTTGATATCCCATTTGCCTTCTTAGGTCTCTTTTGAAATTTCAACATCAACATAATTTGTACTGAAATTATTCATTTTCATTTTTTTTTATTTATGTATTTTTGAAAATCAGTAATGGCGCACGAAATGTATCATTATTTCAAATTTCAAGTTAATAGCTGCAGTAGTTACTGAGATATTCAAGAAATAGCGGGGACGGACAGAGCGAGACCATAAGGGTTTCAAAACCGATCTTTGAAACCCTAAAAAGGAATGATTATTTGATAATTCATAGTCCGATGTGATTTTATCCAAATATTATTAGTTAGTATTTAGTGGCGGTCGCGGTGCTCCTGCGATTAGTATTGCTCATTTCAGTTTTATGGTAATTTGTTTGTGTTTGAACTCTATTGATATTCATATGTAAGCAACAACCGTGAAGGCCTCGAGCCGAACCTACTGTTCCTTAATGAGTAAGAATGCGTTCCGCACGCGAGTAACGCGCAGCGCGCGCCGCGTGCAGCAGCCGGAGGTCGCCGCTCATTGTGCTCATCACAGGCATGGAGGTAGCTGACACAATGCTTGCCTACCTACACCTGTATCTAGCTACACGCCGAGTCTGGCTCGTGTAATCACTGATTATGGACGGCGAGGCGTGATGCGTGCCGACCTTGGTGTTGTGTGTTAGCTGGTGCGCTCTACATTATCATCTATGGTGCGACAATTGATCATCATCCACAGGCCAGGCCACGCCGTCCCACTGCTGGGAGTGAGCGCCCTGACCTGTGCTGTGCGTGGGCCAATTGTCTATATTGTCTTAGGTTTCCGCATCCAGCTTTCTCCTGCGGACTTGGATCAAATCCTCTAACGATCTAAAATCTAACGAATCCGCAGGCCGAGAGGAAAGGATTTATTTGCTTCTTTAGAGTAGCTCTGAATATCAGCCATTGTTTTGTTTCGTTATTACAAACTTGTAGCTGCATTAGATAACTTCACGTTGTCTCAGAGTGCACAATCAATGTGCACAAAAAAAATTCTATTCAATTCTTAGACTAAGTTTTAAGATGTACCTACTAGGTTTATAAAATAATGATTGACGTTTTGGAATGTATATTATTCTGTAAGTCAAGTGTGAATTAATAAATAAATAAATCACTTTCCAACAAACGATTAGCTTCGGGACAAGAGGCAGCGCGCGCGCACGCGCACGCGCACGTCGCGCCCGCGCCCTTGTCTCGCGCACATCGCACATTGTTTACATTAGCGCTATTCTAATTAGATACGTATAAATACTCTATTCTGTAGAGTAGCTCGGCAGTTTGTCGTTTGCTCTCGACCGTGTGACCAACAGTGGGCAACTAGATTACAATACTCAATATACATACAAACAAACAATTAGTTTGTTGTTAAAGTGTGAGTAGAGGCCCAGGTGTCGTCCAGTGCTGCACAGTCCTGTGTCCAGCGGTGGAGAGTGGTGTCGCGATGTCCGTGCGAGGCGTCAGTGTGTCCGTCGCGATGGCAATACTCTTCTCATTGTTGATGATGATGGTATCAAAGAACTTAATACTTACTCATTTTATTAGTTAAATCTTACATACAGCATAATATGTAGACTCCTGACTTACATACAGCATAATATGTAGACTCCTGACTTACATACAGCATAATATGTAGACTCCTGAGTCCTGCAGTTTTTAGCTTCTCGTTGGATAAATGAACTTGTTACTACTCACAAGCTCTATTGACTGCTTCAGGCTACGCCCCTCCCTGCAGTACATTATACATACAGGTGCTCTACTTGTTCCCCAGAGTGGGGGCGGCGGCGCGGGCGGCGGCGCGGAGGCTGCGCCCTTGTTCGGCGCGGCGCTGTTCGGCTCGCTGCTCAATGGCTTCAATGGGTAAATGCTTTACTTGAATCTACAATACTCAAGGTTTCCCAGCAAGACCTAGATTTATTCAAGTTCAAGTAGTGTATGTATGTAGTTTGTTTTCATACGTATATTAAGTGGCACAGATTAGAGGAGGTCTAACACCCAGCGCTGGGCAGATGATCATCATCTCGGCCAGGAGCCCCACTGCTACCAACCCTCACATCGCCCCGGCCCTGGTCTCGTCTCGGCTACCGATGACAGTGGTGATGATGATGTGTTTACTGCGTTGCAGCGTGAACAACGGCACGTCCGCGCTCGCCGCGCTGGCACAGCTGCACTTCCAGCACAAGCTGGATGCGCTGGCGCAGCTCGCCGAGATCTTCGCGCTCACCGGGAACACCACCGAGAACTGTGAGTGAGAGAGTGAACACACACAAATACAGCACTCATTATTACGAGGGCGTGACTGGATAACCCTGTAGGTGCGTGGGGGCAAAGCCAATCAGACTCCAACACAAAGTGCGCCGGCGGTCGTGGGCTCGCCGTGACACGCGCTATCAACGGAGATATGTAAGTCAATAATTTAATTCTTGACTTACTGACTACTTGACTGACTTAATTTTTATTCAAAATACAGTAAATCTATTACATGTGTAGCGTATACAATATGCTCCGCGTCTCAGAGACTCACTCGCCGGCGCCGCGCCGTCTCAACAGCGAGCAGAGGGAGACACGGCATTTGGTGTTGTTTACTTGATGTGAAACATTATTTACAATGATTTGTTCCAGTATTCATAAACTAGCCTCGCAGCGGCCGACCGCCCACCTTGCAGTGCGGACGAGACAGGGCGGTTTGCCAGCACTTGAACCATTTCAAAAAGACGTCCAACATTATATCGTTGCTTTGCGGTTGCCATTCTTCGAGCAAGCTCGGCTATCGTTGTGGGACAGCTCGGACTTGTTGGCTGTCATAGCAGCAGTCGTAGTTAGTACTAGTAAACGAAAGTGTAGTAATTTACTAGACTCAAACCTCAGCATTGAAGCTGAAGCATTGTAAGTCCTTGATGTCCAAATACTTTGAGTAGCCTTAAATAAATCTGTTAATACTTACTCCACTCTTTCATTTTCTGTTTCGCAATTCGACTAATGCTTTACCGAATCGATTTTGTTTATAAAGAACAACATTCGTCAAAAACAACAAAATCGATTATAAAATCCATTTTGTTGTTTTGACTCAATGTCTTAGATATAAATAACTGTAAAATATAAAGATGAAAATATTTAGTAACAATTCCGCGCAAGACCTTCTCCGATAAGTTCTAACAAAATGTAATCAGCGTCGTAGAAGAAAAAACACACCAACTACAAAATGAAAAGAAATCTATCAAAGCAAGACGTCATTTGACGTCGTTTGACGTCTTGCTTTGATAGATTTCTTTTCAAAAATCAAAGAAGCGGTGAACCAACCAAGCCGTGTGCAGATACCGTTAGTGTTGTGTGTCGTGATCGAGTTGCGTTCGTAAATGAAACCGGTGGTAGAAGTAACTTTCGTAGCAAAAGACAAAGAATGAAGGTAGATCAATATATCTGCCAATAAAAACCAACTCGCAGTGACTTTAGTTCTTCCGTGATCATTCAGCGTTGAGATCTGGTTGTGGCTGTGACGTGTTTCTTGGAATCTTGGACAATTTCTGATGAGATGGTTAATTGATTGAGTAGTTGTCCCGTCACGAGGGCATCTGTCGTCTTGACTTATTTTAAACCTGTACAGGTATTCTTTATGGTATCCGTGGTTTTTTTTAGTTGCAAATTAGTTGACTTTTTAGACCACGGAGTCCAAAAGTACGCTAATCTGCTTTGCTTGCTCCCCTTCCCAACCACCCCCCTCGCCACAAGTTGCTCCACTTGATCTGGCCTACCCCCCCTGCACCTCTCCCTCTCTTCCCAAACTCCAACATCCCTTATATCCCTATCGGACCTCGTCGACGCAACAAATGGCACCACACGAAGAGAACTCTTCCCACCTCCACCCTCAGCTTCACCATTAACTCAACTGCCATCGCAGCCCCCTCCCTCTTTGCCATTGCCCCTCTCACCACTGCCACTGCCCCCCTCCCAACGCCTCCCTCCACATCAACCATCTACAACCCCTAACACAACCCCCCTTGCCAATATCCCGGAAAACCGCCCACGCACTCAGCCTCCTTTCTCCCCATCTCCTCCCCCCCTCTCCTTCCTCTCCCCATGCCACCCCTCTAAACCTCAAACTCCCATCAAAAAATGTTCCCCCACCTCCGAAAAGCCCCAACGCCAAACTCTACGCACGCCCTGTCATCACCCCCCCGTCTTCCCTTCATCTCCCCCCACTGCAGCCACACTCTCTTCTCCCCCATCCCCATTCAATCTTCTCGACCACAACCCATTCTAATGCATCTTCGGACAGCTCTATCCGCCCACCACCCCCACCTCCCTTTGTCAGCCCCCCCCCCCCTCAATCAAAGGCATGTCATCCACACCCTTCTGAGCGCCCGCCCACCTCTTTGAACCGTCCTGGACCCAGCCAGCTCCACAAGCTCCAACTATACTCGCCTCCCCCAAAGGCCCGGGGCCGCATAAACCGGGGCCCCATAGAGTGCCATACTTCGGATTACCCCAGTGTACAGTCGGCGACAGATTACGTTAGGGCCACCAACGTTTGGCAGCAGTCTACCCAAAGCAGCTGCGGCTCCCACGACTCTTGGTGCCATTTGGGAGAAATGTATCCTAAAGGTCCACCTGCCATCTAGGATAAGACCCAGATATTTCATCTGGTTCTCAACACGTACTGGAACCCCGTCAAGAACAACCCGTGTTCCTGGAGGGGGTGCTCCAAGTGGCCCATGGGACAGAACGGCCGCTGTTTTGGAGAGGGCTACTTCTAAACCCAGGGCACGTATGCGGTCTACTACGAGGGTTGTACCCACCTCAGCCAGTCGTACGCCTCCCTGAGGTCCTTTCCCCTGACTACGACAAGTGTATCATCCGCTTAACACGCGACCCGTATACTTGCAGGAAGCGTACCGCGGAGCACCCAGTCATAGCCCACGTTCCACAGTAATCGTCCCAGTACCGACCCTTGTGGGACCCCGCACGAGACGCGACGGCGGCTCAAGCCATCGCGTCCTTCCACCAGAATCTCACGATCCTGTAGGTAGTCTGCCAACAACCTCCGCAAATACAGGGGAACACCATGATAGCGAAGAGCCTCATGTATGGTTGCATGCGGTAAGCTGTTGAAGGCGTTGGCAATGTCAAGCGAGACAGCCAGCGCCTTTTCCCGCTCTCTGACCGCTTCTTTCGTCCATTCTTTGAGCCAGAGAAGAGCGTCTATTGAGGACCGTCTCGCTCTGAACCCATATTGGGTCTCTGAAAGCCCAGGTCCAGGCCCTTCCAGGTGCCGGATGACGCGAGAAGCCACTACCCTCTCTAAAAGCTTACCCGTATCATCCAGCAGCACTATGGGCCTGTATGCCGAAGGCGAGTCGATGGGTCGGCCTTCCTTCCGCAACAGACACAATCGACCGTCTTTCCACAGTTTGGGAAAACGTCCCGACTTAAGACATGTGTCAAACAGCTTTCGAAGCCGGTCACCCATCTCTTTAAGGGCGATCCTTAGGACCCTACCAGGTATCCCATCAGGACCTGGCGCCGTCCTTTTGCCACGCAAGCGACTGACTGCCACCATCATCTCTACCTCCGATACCGCAGAAATGGAGTCTGGGTCCAGGTCCTCCAGAACGAGCGGAGCCATCATTGGAGGGATGTGCTGTTCACTGTCGGGAAAAAGGCCCTCCATCACCCTACTCAGAAGCTCTGGCTCCAAAGACTGCGCAACTGGGGGCGTCTGTCCCCGAAACTTTTTACGGGCGGCTTTGTACGGACGACCCCAAGGCGACCACCTCGGCCTAACCTAACCTAACCTTCCTGCTTTAATGGCGGTCAATGTTGGGGCCAAAGAAGGACCCGCAGAGGTTACACTGCGTGCCTATCTTCCCTTTGCCTTTGCCTTGGCTCTTTCCCGGTCGGGTGAGGCGGGGTTTGGCGGGCCTTTGGGGGAGGCGAGTATAGTTGGAGCTTGTGGAGCTGGCTGGGTCCAGGACGGTTCAAAGAGGTGGGCGGGCGCTCAGAAGGGTGTGGATGACGTGCCTTTGATTGAGGGGGGGGGGCTGACAAAGGGAGGTGGGGGTGGTGGGCGGATAGAGCTGTCCGAAGATGCATGAGAATGGGTTGTGGTCGAGAAGATTGAATGGGGATGGGGGAGAAGAGAGTGTGGCTGCAGTGGGGGGAGATGAAGGGAAGACGGGGGGGTGATGACAGGGCGTGCGTAGAGTTTGGCGTTGGGGCTTTTCGGAGGTGGGGGAACATTTTTTGATGGGAGTTTGAGGTTTAGAGGGGTGGCATGGGGAGAGGAAGGAGAGGGGGGGAGGAGATGGGGAGAAAGGAGGCTGAGTGCGTGGGCGGTTTTCCGGGATATTGGCAAGGGGGGTTGTGTTAGGGGTTGTAGATGATTGATGTGGAGGGAGGCGTTGGGAGGGGGGCAGTGGCAGTGGTGAGAGGGGCAATGGCAAAGAGGGAGGGGGCTGCGATGGCAGTTGAGTTAATGGTGAAGCTGAGGGTGGAGGTGGGAAGAGTTCTCTTCGTGTGGTGCCATTTGTTGCGTCGACGAGGTCCGATAGGGATATAAGGGATGTTGGGGGGTGATGGGAGAGGTTGGAGTTTGGGAAGAGAGGGAGAGGTGCAGGGGGGGTAGGCCAGATCAAGTGGAGCAACTTGTGGCGAGGGGGGTGGTTGGGAAGGGGAGCAAGCAAAGCAGATTAGCGTACTTTTGGACTCCGTGGTCTAAAAAGTCAACTAATTTGCAACTAAAAAAAACCACGGATACCATAAAGAATACCTGTACAGGTTTAAAATAAGTCAAGACGACAGATGCCCTCGTGACGGGACAACTACTCAATCAATTAACCATCTCATCAGAAATTGTCCAAGATTCCAAGAAACACGTCACAGCCACAACCAGATCTCAACGCTGAATGATCACGGAAGAACTAAAGTCACTGCGAGTTGGTTTTTATTGGCAGATATATTGATCTACCTTCATTCTTTGTCTTTTGCTGCGAAAGTTACTTCTACCACCGGTTTCATTTACGAACGCAACTCGATCACGACACACAACACTAACGGTATCTGCACACGGCTTGGTTGGTTCACCACTTCTTCGATTTTTAGGTTAGGTTAGGTTTTTTTTTTTTTTTTTTTTTTTTTTTTTTTTTTTTTTTTTTTTTTTATTACGTTCACCACAGACTTTTGTCCGTGCCTTTTTTAGATTTATTTTATTTTATTGAGCTTACATTTTTTACATATCTTAAAGTTTAGTTACTCACTAAAGGAAACTTATTCTATGTTTACAATGTAAATATGCAATGTAAATGTAAACTTTACATACATTTATATTAATTAGCTTTACACAATATTATTTTTCTTTTTATATATGGTCATGATACATATTACAAATTATGATAGCATTGAACTCTTTAAATTTTTTTTTTTTTTTTTTTTTTTTTTTTAATATTTATAGATGATACTTATGAGATTAAAATTAAAGATAGAGTTTACAATGTTAAATTAGTTTAATTAGATATGGGAAGCTGCCCCCTGATCTGACCGGTTGGTCAGTTTTTCAACGACAGCTGTGTTTCGGTTTTTAATTGCCATTTGGAGATTGTAGTTGATAATTTTTTGGGTTGGCGCTGCCATTGCTCTTTTAATGAAGTGCCCGATTGAGTCGTTTGGGTCATCAGCGTAGTAAGTGCAGCTGTTGGTATGCCGCGATATCGCTACCACCGCGTGGGGAACACTTTCGTGCAGCTTCATCCCAGACTTTGTTTTCACTATAGCCACTGTCTCATAGGTTAGACCCTGTGCCTCGTGGATGGTTAGGATGCGAGAACCATCCCCATCACCGTATCCTTGGTTCTTAAGGATCTCTTTCTCATCCTGAGTGTGAACTAGGAAGAGCGTGTTAGTGACGGAGTTGGCTATATTAGCTCCCGTGTACATCCTAAGCTTTAGGGAGTGAACCTTGAGTTTGGAGGAGTGTATACCGGAGTATACCTCTCTCAGGGCATAGGCTACATCCATGGGGTTCCGATGCGTACACAATAGCTCCTGGGTTATGTTTGCTACCAGGTTTGGCCTGTTGTACTTAATCTCGAACAGGTTTTCTCTGTCGATATAGGGTAGTTGGTTAACATCTCCGATTAGAACAATTTCACTAGCACCAGACAAACGTGAGGCCATGATGATGGCTCCGAAGTGGTTCATGAGAGCTTCATCAATCGTCAGACGACTGCACTGCTCTTGCACTTTGAAGCCATTAACTAGGACTGAGGCCATTGTTCGCACCTTGGTTTTCACCAGATCTCCAATGCGGTGCGATAGCTTATCCCTCAAGTCGTTTGCTGCCTCTGTTGTTGCCGTGATGATTACGGTTAGGTTAGGTTAGGTTAGGTTTTTTTTTTTTTTTTTTTTTTTTTTATTACGTTCACCACAGACTTTTGTCCGTGCCTTTTTTAGATTTATTTTATTTTATTGAGCTTACATTTTTTTACATATCTTAAAGTTTAGTTACTCACTAAAGGAAACTTACTCTATGTTTACATACATTTATATAAATTAGCTTTACACAATATTATTTTTCTTTTTATATATGGTAATGATACATATTACAAATTATGATAGCATTGAACTCTTTTTTTTTTATTTTTTTTTTATTTATTTTTTATTTTTTTTTATTTCTTTTTGTTTTCTTTTTTTTATACATATATATATATATATTTTTTTTTCTTTTTTTTTTTCTTTTTAATATTTATAGATGATACTTATGAGATTAAAATTAAAGATAGAGTTTACAATGTTAAATTAGTTTAATTAGATATGGGAAGCTGCCCCCTGATCTGACCGGTTGGTCAGTTTTTCAACGACAGCTGTGTTTCGGTTTTTAATTGCCATTTGGAGATTGTAGTTGATAATTTTTTGGGTTGGCGCTGCCATTGCTCTTTTAATGAAGTGCCCGATTGCGTCGTTTGGGTCATCAGCGTAGTAAGTGCAGCTGTTGGTATGCCGCGATATCGCTACCACCGCGTGGGGAACACTTTCGTGCAGCTTCATCCCAGATGGTTAGGTTAGGTTAGGTTAGGTTAGGTTGGCACCCGGCCCGGATGGAATTCCCGGAAGGGTTTGGGTGTTGGCTCTATCCGCCGGTTTGGGGGACCGCCTGAGGCGGCTGTTTGATAGCTGCCTCCGAGACGGAGTGTTCCCTAAGGAGTGGAAGGAGGCAAAGTTGGTCCTCTTGAAGAAGGATGGCAGGCCCGCAGATTCTCCCTCTGCGTTCCGTCCTATATGTTTGCTAGACGAGGCCGGCAAATTGTTTGAAAGAATAATTGCCGGTCGTCTCTGCACGCATTTGTGGCAGGAAGGTCCCAATCTGTCGGACGACCAGTTTGGTTTCCGGCAGGCGCGTTCGACGGTGGACGCGATTCAACGAGTCCGTTCGCTGTCGGACGAGGTAGTGTCCCAGGGCGGGAAGATGTTGGCGGTGTCTCTAGACATCGTCAACGCTTTCAACTCCTTGCCTTGGAGGGCGATCAGGGAGGCCCTCGTATTTCACGGGGTCCCCCCCTACCTGCAGCGCATAATCGGCGCCTACCTGCGTGACAGATGTGTGCAGTATGTGGGCAGGGATGGTACCCGTTATCAGAGGGAGGTGTACTGCGGGGTTCCACAGGGGTCCGTTTTGGGTCCGCTACTGTGGAATCTTGCGTACGATGCGGTCCTGCGTGTCGATCTCCCCGTCGGCCTACACGTCGTCTGCTATGCGGATGACACCTTAGTGTTGGCCGGCGGGAACAACTTCGAGAGGGCCAAGGGGCTCGCAGAGCTTGGGGTGACATGTGTCGTGGACAAAATCCACGAGCTGGGTCTACGGACAGCGCCTCAGAAAACTGAAGCGCTGTGGTTCCACAAATTCCCAAGGGGAAGGGAACCACCCAGCTTGTCGGTTCGCGTAGGTGACGTAGACGTCCAGGTGGGGATGTACCTTAGGTACCTGGGCCTCACCTTGGATAGTCGGTGGGACTTCGGAGAGCACTTCAGCCGTACCGTCCCCCGGATCCAGAAGGTAGTGGGTGCATTGCACAGACTGCTGCCAAATCTCGGGGGACCCAGGGAAGGTGTCCGTCGCCTCTACGGAGGTGCGATCGATGGCTCTCTACGGAGCGCCCGTCTGGTCTGCAAGACTGGCGGGTGTGGGGCGCTATAGGCTATTGTATAATGGCCTGCAGCGCACCATAGCCATCCGTATCGCACGGGGATATCGTACGATATCCTTTGAGGCGGCGACAATCTTGGCGCGGTTTCCGCCCCTTGACATCCTAGCGAGGATGGATGCCCGTGTTTACGGGCGTCTCCGAGCCGATGACGGGACTGGAACAGCGCCTGCGGAAGTGCGGGTGCAGGAGCACCGGCGTGCTCTTGTGGAGTGGCGTGAGCGGTTCGATGAACCGCGAAGCTCGCGCCAACGCATCGTCGGTGCCATTGCACCAAATTTCGAAGCCTGGCTGGGAAGGAGGTTTGGACACGTCACCTATCGACTTACTCAGGTACTCACCGGACATGGTTGCTTCGGTGAGTACCTGAGTAGAATTGGACGCGAACCCACACCACAATGCCACCATTGTGGGTGGGACCGGGATTGCGCGCAGCACACGTTGGAGCAATGCCCAGCGTGGTGCGAGGAGCGCGAAATCCTAGTAAACAGGATCGGGCGGGATCTCACCCTGCCAAGTGTAGTGGAGGCTATGTTGGCGGATGAGACGGCCTGGATGGCTGTGGCTTCTTTTTGCGAGACGGTCTTAGTCCGGAAAGAGGCCGCCGAGCGTGATCGGGAGAGGGCCGATCCCGCTCGGAGGAGGCGGCGACGGGGTGCAGGCAACGGCCGCCCCGCTCTGCCTGCCCCATAAAGGGGCGAGCGGTACTCCCTGCCGAACAGGGAGTCTTTCGAGTCCGTGGGCAGTCGGAGTGAGGGCTCCGACTGGTCAAATAGCGGTCTTCGGGAGGGCGGCTCGCACATTGTGGCAAGTGCAGCCGTAGCACCGTTGGTGCTGGGATCGCGACTGTGGGTGTCGTTATCCCGGGACGGGTTATTTTTGGCGATATGCGATGAGGGCTCTGGCGTTGGTCAGTCTGAGGACCCGGAGTCCCTTGTCAAGCATCGAGGCCGGCCACCGGGGTGGTTTTAGTGAGTCGACGAGATCGTCAACCTCACACTACCTTATCGCATTCCCTTAAATGTGATAAGGTGTCTGTGCGCAGATTTCCCCTCGAAAACAAAAAAAAAAAAAAAAAAGGTTAGGTTAGGTTAGGTTAGGTTAGGTTAGGTTTTTTTTTTTTTTTTTTTTTTTTCCTGTCCGGGAGCGATGTCCCGGCCCGCGAGCTATCCTATGTCCTCTGACCGATCGCCAGAGTCTTTTTAAAGCTTGTCTTTGTCTTGTCTTTGGGATTTAACTACAGGGTTCTTTATTATAAAAGTTTACAATATTTACAAAATTTCTTACGACTAATTTACAATATAAAAGTTTTACAATGTTGGATTTACGTTCTGTTTTACTATCTACAGGGGTTTTGGGTTTTACAGTTTTTATTTACATTTATTTCTTACTTAAGTCTAATACTTATTCTACTTATATTCATTTGTTTTTAACAGTTTTATTATATGCATTTTACTCATATTCAATAATATGTGTAAATTCATATCTTATCTAACTACTTATTTCTATTTATGACCTTATGTGCTATTTTGGTACAAAATTTTATGAACTCAATTGATTTGAGTTTGTCACTTATAATTTTGTTTGCATTTTCTGCATTTATTGTGCAATCTAAGATATTTTCAGCCTCATATCTCTCTTTTCCAAAAACGGGACACTCGAAGATAACGTGTACAGCGGACTCATATTTTTCGGGTTCACAGATGCATGATGGGTTTTCCTTACATCTGAAACGAGTCAAATATTCAGAAAACCCACCATGCCCCGTCAGCACCTGCGTCATTATACTAGTGGGCTCGTATTTTCTGACGATCCTGTATGCCTCAATTGCGTCAGGGAAGAAAATCTTTGTTACAGCTGCCGTGCCCTCTGCCGTGTATCTCCGGTTCCATCTATCAAGAGACTCCGTTCGGATTTGTCTTTTGATAGATGAAATCGGACACGCATCGTAGTCAGGTCTCTTCTTTAAATGGAGGGCAGCATTTTTAGCAAGGTGGTCTGCTCTTTCATTTCCTTCTAATCCGGCGTGGGCTTTTATCCAAAACAGTGCCACTTCTTTGTTTTGGTTATTTATTTGCCTCAGGTTTTTCCGAGTGTTCACAGCCAGTGGGTGAATGGAATTCGGATTTGTGATTGACTCCAGTGCAGATTTCGAGTCACTGTATATTCCGAAGCTTTGTTCCGGGTGCTTCAAGATTTCCCACGAGGCTTTCCATATGGCCAGGAGTTCCGCCTGATAAACCGTGCAGTAGGATGACAGTTTCAATTTGATAGCTTTGGTCTCAACGTCATTGTTCCAGAAGGACAATGCCGCACCTACTTTGCCTTCAATTTTACTTCCGTCTGTGTAGATCCGTACTGTTTGGTTGTTATGACTGTCAACGTCCTCGCGGTCCATCAGGCTTACGAATTCCGGTTAGGTTAGGTTAGGTTAGGTTAGGTTAGGTTAGGTTAGGTTAGGTTTTTTTTTTTTTTTTTTTAATTTATTATTACGTTCACCACAGACTTTTGTCCGTGCCTTTTTTAGATTTATTTTATTTTATTGAGCTTACATTTTTTACATATCTTAAAGTTTAGTTACTCACTAAAGGAAACTTATTCTATGTTTACATACATTTATATAAATTAGCTTTACACAATATTATTTTTCTTTTTATATATGGTAATGATACATATTACAAACTATGATAGCATTGAACTCTTTTAATTTTTTTTTTTTTTTTTTTTTTTTATTTCTTTTTTTCTTTTTTTTATACATATATTTTTTTAGGTTTTTTTATACATATATTTTTTTTAGGTATTTTTTGTTAGGTTAGGTTAGGTTAGGTTAGGTTAGGTTAGGTTAGGTTAGGTTAGGTTAGGTTAGGTTTTTTTTTTTTTTTTTTTTAATTTATTATTACGTTCACCACAGACTTTTGTCCGTGCCTTTTTTAGATTTATTTTATTTTATTGAGCTTACATTTTTTACATATCTTAAAGTTTAGTTACTAAAGGAAACTTATTCTATGTTTACATACATTTATATAAATTAGCTTTACACAATATTATTTTTCTTTTTATATATGGTAATGATACATATTACAAACTATGATAGCATTGAACTCTTTTAATTTTTTTTTTTTTTTTTTTTTTTATTTCTTTTTGTTTTCTTTTTTTTATACATATATTTTTTTAGGTTTTTTTATACATATATTTTTTTTAGGTATTTTTTGTTAGGTTAGGTTAGGTTAGGTTAGGTTAGGTTAGGTTAGGTTAGGTTTTTTTTTTTTTTTTTTTTTTTTTTTTTTTTTTTTTTTTTTTTTTCCTGTCCGGGAGCTATGTCCCGGCCCGCGAGCTATCCTAATTTCTCCTCTGACTTAATCAGAGTCCTTATTTTCTGGTTTAAGGGATGGGTTCTGGGTATTCTTTATTCTGACATTTATTCGTATTTTATTCCAAATTTCGTTTCTATGTCTAACCATAATCTATGTACATTACTTTTATCTATTTTGGTGTTGTTACAGGCAGTCTTACGTTCTAGAATTATATACTATACATATTAATCTTATCTAGTTTCTATTATACAGTTTATTTTATACATTATTGCTTACTTTTATAGTTTTATGCTGATCATTTAATATATATGTGATCAATATATATTTTCAACATACTTTAACATCTTTATTTATTTCTTGCTATGACCTTATTTGCTATCGCTATACAGTATGTTATAAACTTATATCTATTCTTCTTGTTTGCTATCATTTCATATGCTGTCTCGGGATTTAGAACTGAGCCAAGTTGTTGCTCGGCTTCGTATCTCTCTCTACCGTATGCGGGACATTCGAACAATATGTGCACGACCGTTTCGCTTTTTCCTGGTTCACAGATGCACGATGGGTTATCCTTACATTTAAACCGGGCTAAGTATTCAGAGAACCCACCGTGCCCTGTCAAAATTTGTGTAAGCACTCCTGTTGGTTCGATCTGTCTAATCGTTTTGTACGCTTCAATCGCATCGGGAAAGAACATTTTCGTTGTAGCTGCAGTTTGGCCGCTTTTGTACCTGTCATTGAACTGCCTTAGTGCACCTAACCGAATCTGCCGCTTTACAAAAGAAACAGGACATGGTTCGTAGTTGGGCTTAGTTTTTAATCCAAGGGCCGCGTCCTTTGCCAACGAATCCGCTCGTTCGTTGCCCGGAAGGCCTGCGTGAGCTTTAATCCAAAATAAAGCGACAGTTTTATTTTGGTCTTTTATTGCTGTCTGCAAGTTTCGCCGTATTTCAGCGGCGAGTGGGTGTACGGAACCGTGGTTAGTTATTGTCTCGAGCGAAGATCTTGAGTCACTGTAAATTCCAAAGCTCGTTTCTGAGCTCTTCAGAATCTCTCTCGAGGCTTTGCATATGGCCAGCAGTTCAGCTTGGTAGACAGTGCAGTGGGACGATAGCTTCATCTTGTGGGCTTTGGTCTCGGCTAACGTGTTCCATACGGATATTGCTGCTCCGACTTTGCCCTCAAGCTTACTGCCGTCTGTGAACATTCGGATTGCGTAATCGCTATGAGTGTCCACCTGCTGTTGGTCTTCCAAACTCACAAACTCCAGGCTCATATGTTCCGCCGGGTGAGGTGACTCAGTAAAATCAATGACTTTTTCAATTTCCCTATCTCCTAGTGCTGGTCGGGGGACTCCTCTCTTTGCCTCGTACAGGGCGGCTGCCTCCTGTATCCTGAGGTCGAGTGGCAGAATACCGGCCAGCACCAGTGCCGAGTTTAGAGAAACTGTGCGGTAAGACTTACACAACTTTTGCGCAAAACCTCGTTGGACGGCGTTTAGTTGTTTTTGGATGCACCACTTTTGTGTTGCTGGAGCCCATACGCTGGCTGCATACATAATAATTGGCTCGACTACTGCCATGTAAATGCTACGTATGACCTCCGGGTAGAGACCCCATCCAATCCTGGCGGCTCTAGATAGTTGCTTGTACACGTTCAATGCCTTTTTGCACGCATTTGCTGCATGGTTATTGAACGTGAGTTTGCTGTCTATCGTGAGCCCCAGGATCTTGACTTCGTCAGACATGCCAATTCCGATGCCGCCCATGCTCAGGCGTGGTGTATCGTATTTAAGTTTTTTAGTGATCACCATCGCGTTTGTTTTTTGTGGTGCAAACTTGAGTTTGTTTTTTAAACCCCACTCCTGAACATGTGCGAGAGCAGCATTGGCCTGTCCTTCGATCTCCAACGCCGTTTCTCCGTCAAATACTAGGACAACATCGTCAGCAAATTCCTGACAGTAGTCCCCTCTTTTCTCCAGCTCCTTTAATAGTGGGTCCAAAATCAAGTTCCAGAGTATCGGGCCTCCAATGGAACCCTGGACGCAGCCCTTTGTGGTTTCCCTGCTGACTTCAACACCCGCGTACCTAACTTTGACCTTTCGGTTACTTAGGTAACTGTCCATAAGCCGTCTAATGTTTATGGGACAATTTTCCTCGGCCAATCTGGTTTTTATAGCGGGCCACCATGCGCTGTCGAAGGCCCCCTCTATGTCCAACGATACAAGAGTAACTATTTTCTTCTGCTGAAGTTTACTTCGTATATATTGTATGAGCACATAGAGGGAGTCCTCGGTGCTTTTCTGTGGCATGAAACCATACTGGTGAGAACTCAGTTTCGGAAGTATATGCCACCTGATTCTATTCACCATCATTTTTTCTAGGATTTTACCCAACACTGGTAACAATCCTATCGGTCTATACGATTTGGCTTCTGTATAACTTTCCTTCCCTGGCTTGCGAAGTACTACTACAGTTGCTTCCTTCCATATCCTTGGGAAGTGTCCTTGTTCCAAGCATTTATTCACCAGTGTTAGATAGAGTCCCGAATCCCGCTCAATTGCCTGTTGACATATATCAGCTGTTAGGCCGTCGGAACCAGGAGCTTTCTTCGGATTGAAGCTGGTCACCGCATATTTGAGCTCTACTAGGGTAAATGGAGGGTCATGACTACCAACATCCTCCTCGCAATTTACCTGATCAGCTGCTTTCCTTATTTGCTGGTGGTATTCGCTATCTTCGTCCTCTCTGTCCGTTGGGTAAAACTTCTGGGCCAAAAGGTCTGCAGATCCTCGCGGGCTTAGGACTTTTCCGTCTTTGATCAGTGGCAAATCCTCCTTCCTCTTACTCGTCCTTCCAATGACTATATATGCCCTCCCACATACCTTCCCTGTCCTGCTTTTCACAAAACCTCTTCCAGCTTTCAGTCTTGGCTCTCTGCGCTTCATTCTCATATCTTTCTTTTGCTTGCAGGTACTCATCAACGACCCTTGCTCTTCGGACCGGTGCTGCACATCTGATTCGCCTCTTCATCGTGGTTGCTGTTCTCTTCAGTCCAGCAAGTTCTTCGGACCACCACGGCATGGTAAGTACTTCATTTACTTTCTTTTTAGGTATCGATTCTGTACATGTTTGTTTTATGGTTTTTGTGTATTTTTCTACGATTTGATCTAGGTCTATTTTGTTATCTATTTTCTCTATTTCTATTGTGGTGATGTTATTTTCAATTTTAAGTTGGGCCAGTTTCTCATGAAACTGACACCAATTTGCTTTTTTAGTATTGTAGAGTCTGGTTGTTCTATTTATGCTTATACCTTTTGCTTTCTGAAGTCTGATTTTAAAAGTGATGCCGTTGTGATCCGAACTAATAATGTCATCTCTGACCTTCCAGTCTTCCACCAGGTCCAACATGTCCACGGAGCAGATCGTTATGTCGACATAGCTGGAGTATGTTTTTCCTCCCCTGATCGTGTCAAACGTGGGCATGTCTCCGTTGTTGAGCACCTGCAAGCTCATGTCTTCGATAGCACCCGATATGTCTTCACCCCTATGGTCTATCTTCGGGCTACCCCACCAGGTACTCTTTGCGTTGGAGTCACCTCCCATAATGATTCTCCTGGGTCCAAGTTTACTCTCTATACTCTTAAGTTGCTCTGCCGTCCGTTATCTAAAAAGCGGCTAAGTGACATTTGGTCAATTTTGACTTTTAAATGCCTCGATAGACAGTTCAAAATTCTCTATCGATCTGTCTAGGACACGTGTTCGTATCTTTTATAGTTTCCGATTTAGTGATGGAAAGAAAGCCGTTAAAAAATGCAAAATATTAAAATTCCAACGCTAAATCACGGCTATCTGCAAATACTTAGCTAAAAAGCATTTAAACTAATTTAAAGTCATATAACTAGTTTTGTTTTTCTATTATTTATTGCAGTTCTAAGCTACAAAGCGGTTATGTGCAAATTACTAATCTACAAAGAAGTTAAAGTCTCACTAAAGTGTCACTTTATAGCTTCCGCCAGGTTTTTGATTTGATATTTAGTGCAAGGAGCCGTCGCGAGTGCACTCCTGTCACCGTAAGACGGGATAATTGCAGTGTCCAAAATAAAAATTGGTTGCAGTATTCGTTGTTAGTACACTTGATAAATAGTGATCTAATTGCCACTGAAAGTATCATACTGTATTATTTTGAACAGTACATTGATGAGCGCTGACCAGGTACACCACCAAATAGAATTAGCAATTAAAAGGAAGGTGAAGATATACTACTTTGAAGATTTCGAAGAAGCAGTGGCTACAATAAATAACTCTAAAGTGGTAGTAAAATCAATGACGCCAGAAAATTTCATCAACTTCTTAAATATTGTATCTGATAGGCGCATTCAAAATTCTACCCCCAGAGAGTATTTGAAAAATATGGTAGAAGTATGTTTCAAACGAAATAATTATGATCTCCTGTACAGAAACGATTTCAGTGAGGATTTTAAGTCATTGAGATTTTTAAATGACCGTTATTTAAAGAATAACAATATGCCGATAGTAACTTTCTGATCAGAGTACAAAGGTGTGCAGCCTGTAAGAAAAGAAGCTCTTTTGAGCAAACTCTCTACAATTATTCCACCACACAAATTAACATTTTGGCAAAATTTACCTGTCCGCTAAAATGCACAGACAAGCACTCCTAGGAGTAGGAAAACACTATAATTTCTTAACTTATAGATTAATAAGTAGTAAAAAAGTGCCATTTTATGTAGAAGTAAGAATTTAGTGGATAAGAAAAGAATGCATGAACGCAAAAAATGTGATTATTTTATTTTTAAGATTTTTATTGTAGCTCTAGAAGAGCATACCTAATTAAGTACTTAACCTACTATGTGCCTTGATTTAAAAGTACCTTCCTAGCCAAGTACAATTTAGTATAAGTTTTGTTTAACTGATTTTTTGATAAGCATTCAACATTTTCATGGCCCAAGACGCGCTTGTTGATCCGGAGCTCTGTGTTGCGGCAGCGAGACTGGGCAGTGAATGCGTTAAGTAGGATAAATTATGGGCGTTACACTGTACGCGATAAGTACGTATCTTGTCTAAGAGATTAGTCTGTAAGTACATAATTGATCTTTGAAAATTTGATTTTAAGTAATAAACCATTGCAATTTGCATTTTTTTTTTATTATTTTAGCATTTAACGTTGTTTAATAGTAGAAACCCTGAATTATCAATAAAGGAATACTAAACTATAAAGCGGTTATTAAAACAGGTTTTGCATGTAGCTGCCTTTTAGTCATGTGTATCAAGATATAAATAATAAAAAAATACAATTTACGTGCTAATGCTAAGCTTAAAAGCCGTAAAATACAGAAACCCTGTTTTAGCTTTGCAGGAGCCACAAGTCAAAATAAACTATCCTACGCAATAAAGCAGTTATGTGCAAATCCTTAACTAAAATGCCATTATGGTATACACAGCCGCTTTATAGTGGTGTAAACTTAGCATTTTCATTAAATCATTGCTAAAACTAAATGCAAAAAATCATTTCGTGAATTATTGTTATCAGGAATTGAGTTTATAGCGAAGCCATTCGATAGTACTCACGTCATTCTGTCTTTCAGTGTCAAAAAATCTGTTATACGAATTATAGTAATCAAATGGCAGCAATTTCAAAATTCTTGCCGCGTTTTTTGCGTTTTTCTCGAAACTTGGTTTTGCGACTTAGCCGCTTTTTAGGTAACGGACGGCAGTGCTGCAGGTATGGCTCTATGGGTTGGTCTGGTTCGAAATAAAATGAAACCACTGTAATCTCCCAGGCACAAGTCTGAATCTTAACCACCACTATATTGTTTGTTGTCAGGTCTGGGTACTGTGTGACATCTAAATCTTGATCAAATACAACTACTGCCGCTTTTACAGTTTTTTTTTTTTTTTTATTTCTTTTTGTTTTCTTTTTTTTATACATATATTTTTTTAGGTTTTTTTATACATATATTTTTTTTAGGTATTTTTTGTTAGGTTAGGTTAGGTTAGGTTAGGTTAGGTTAGGTTAGGTTAGGTTAGGTTAGGTTAGGTTAGGTTAGGTTAGGTTTTTTTTTTTTTTTTTTTTAATTTATTATTACGTTCACCACAGACTTTTGTCCGTGCCTTTTTTAGATTTATTTTATTTTATTGAGCTTACATTTTTTACATATCTTAAAGTTTAGTTACTAAAGGAAACTTATTCTATGTTTACATACATTTATATAAATTAGCTTTACACAATATTATTTTTCTTTTTATATATGGTAATGATACATATTACAAACTATGATAGCATTGAACTCTTTTAATTTTTTTTTTTTTTTTTTTTTTTATTTCTTTTTGTTTTCTTTTTTTTATACATATATTTTTTTAGGTTTTTTTATACATATATTTTTTTTAGGTATTTTTTGTTAGGTTAGGTTAGGTTAGGTTAGGTTAGGTTAGGTTAGGTTAGGTTAGGTTAGGTTAGGTTAGGTTAGGTTAGGTTAGGTTAGGTTAGGTTAGGTTAGGTTAGGTTAGGTTAGGTTAGGTTAGGTTAGGTTAGGTTTTTTTTTTTTTTTTTTTTTTTTTTTTTATTTCCTGTCCGGGAGCGATGTCCCGGCCCGCGAGCTAGCCTACCTCTGACTTTATCAGAGTCTTTATTGTGCTTTATTTGGGATGCAACAAGGGGGTTTATCTTTATTTGAGACTTTCATTTTCTTATTTCTAACACATGTTTGCTTATCTTATATATACGTACATTGGGATTGGGTCTGGGTTTTTCTTAATTCTACTGTCTATATTTAATTATTTACATTCTTAGATCTTAGTGTCTATTACTTTTATGATTTTACATTTTTCTTTTATTTTTGTTTATAATTTAACGTATTATACAGTTTATAAAAAAAAAATATTTTCATCTTATGTTACATGAATGCTGTTAAGTATATATATACAATATATATTACAACATTGATTATTTATCTGTTTCTTTTTATAACTTTGCTTATTATAACTTCGCAAAAATTTATGAACTTTTCCCTTTTTTCGTTATCTCTCATGATTTGTGGTGCGTTGTCCCGACTTAATTGGCAGTCCAAGAAACATTCTACATCATGTCTTTCCAGGGAGAAGGTTGGACACTCAAATAAAATGTGCGGTACAGACTCAATTGCATCTGGTTCGCAGATGCACGATGGACTCTCCTTACACTTAAACCTTTGCAAGTATTCGGAGAATCCACCGTGTCCGGTCATCACCTGCGTCATTATATAGGTCGGCTGAAACTTGGTCACGGTTTTGTACGCAGCAACAGCATCCGGCAGAAACATCTTAGTGATCGCAGCAGTTTCACCCGTTTTGTATCTCCGGTTCCATTCGTCCAGCGATTTTAAGCGGATCTGTCGCTTCACAAATGAAACCGGACACAGGTCGTAATCGGGTCTCTTCTTGGTGTTTTTGGCAGCTTCTTTGGCAAGTTGGTCTGCACGTTCGTTTCCCTCCAATCCCGCGTGGGCTTTGATCCAAAATAATGAGACTTCTTTATTTTGGAGTCTGCTCGTTCGGAGATTTTCACGAGCCTCCACGGCTAGGGGATGGAGGGAGCCAGGGTTTATTATGGTCTCCAATGCTGACCTGGAGTCACTATAAATGCCGTAGCTCGCTTCAGAACGTTTAAGGATTTCCCTAGTGGCTTTCCAGATAGCCAGAAGTTCGGCCTGGTAGACTGTGCAGTACGACGATAGTTTTAACTTGAGACTTTTGGTTTCAACCTCCCCTTTCCACACGGAAAGGGCGGCACCAACTTCATTCTCAAGTTTACTGCCGTCGGTGAAGATTCTTACTGCTTGGATGTTGTGTAAGGCAACTTGTTCATGGTCCACCAAGCTCTCGAACTTCAGGCTCTCCTGATCAGCGGGATGTTTCGTTTGAGCGTAGGGTGTTAGCTGCTCCACCTCCCTGTCCTTCATTGCAGAACCTGGTAATCCTCTCTTTGCCTCGTACAGGGCGGCTGCCTCCTGTATGCGGAGGTCAAGAGGCAGTATCCCGGCTAGCACCAGTGCGGAGTTCAGGGAGACGGTGCGGTAGGCTTTTGTGAGTTTCTGGGCAAATCCTCGTTGTACGGCATTTAGCTGCCTTTGAACGCCAAGTTTCAGCGTTGCTGGTGCCCAGACGCTTGCAGCGTACATAATAACAGGCTCGACCGTGGCATTGTATATAATGCGCGTCACTTCTGGGTAGAGTCCCCAACTGACCCTGGCAGCTCTGGACAACTGCTTATAAATGTTTAATGCTTTTCTGCAAACATTTGCAGTGTGGGCATTAAACGTAAGCTTGCTATCAAGAGTGAGCCCCAGGATCTTTATCTCGTCCTTCATATCTATTTGGACCCCGCCCATGTTCAGAATTGGGGTGTCATATTTGAGTTTTCGGGTTATGACCATACCATTGGTTTTGTGAGGAGCAAAGCTTAACTTATTTTTTATACCCCACTCCCGAACATAGGCGAGGGCGGCGTTGGCACTTTGTGACACTTGAAGAGCCGTGTCGGCGTCAAAAACAAGCACCACGTCATCGGCAAAAGCTTGACAATAATGACCCCGCTCCTCAAGACCCTTAAGTAGTGGATCCAGGAGCAAATTCCACAAAATTGGGCCACCTATTGATCCCTGGACACATCCTTTATTTGTGTCCTTGATGTATTCCTCGCCAGCATACCTAACCCTTACCTTCCTATCTTGTAGGTAACTATCGAGGATACGTCGGATGTTGATTGGACAGTTTTCCTCTGCCAATCGGACTCTGATTGCAGGCCACCATGCGGAATCGAAGGCTCCCTCTATGTCCAGTGATACCATGGTTGTAAGTTTCTTCTGTTCTAGTTTGTTACGAATATAGTGGATCAGGTCATAGAGGGAGTCCTCGGTGCTCTTTTTGGGCGTAAAACCATACTGGCGAGGACTAAGTCTAGGGATGATATGCCATTTAATTCTTCCGACCATCATTTTTTCAAGAATTTTCCCCAGAACTGGCAGCAGACCTATAGGTCTGTACGATTTGGGATTCGTGTAATCCTCTTTGCCTGGCTTCCTCAAAACCACTACTACGGCATCTTTCCAAATGGCAGGGAAGTGTGAGAGGGCCAGGCATTTGTTTGCCAGGGCGAGGAAAGTCTCAGGATCATTTCCTATAGCTTGGCTGCATATGTCAGCTGTAAGGCCATCTTTTCCCGGGGCTTTCTTCGGATTGAAGCTGTCCACCGCTACTCTCAGTTCCTCTAACGTAAACGGCGGGTCATGTTCTTCATCATGCACACGTACGTTTACATGATTGGCTTCTCGACGGGTTTGCTGGTGGTCAGCTTCGTCCGACGCCTCTGAGTCTTCAGGGTAAAAGGTTTCCGCCAATATTTTGGCTGACTCCTTTGAATCCACTACTTCATCATTTTTAACCAGGGGCATGTCGTCCTGTCTTTTGGTAGTTTTGCCTATGACTCTATATATCCCTTCCCAAACACTCTCCCTGTCCTGCCTCTCACAGAACCTCTTCCAGCTTTCCACCTGGGCTTTTTTGGCCGCACTTTCATATTTTCCTTTTGCTTCCAGGTACTCTTCAATAACCTTCTGCCTGCGGACCTCAGCAGCACAGCGTATTCTCCGCTTCCTGGTGTTTACTTCCTTCTTCATTGCAGCGAGCTCTACGGACCACCAAGGCAAGGTAAGTTTTTCACGGTTTTTCTTTTTGGGTATTAGATCGTTACATGTTTCGGTTATGGTATCTGTGTAGTTTATTATTGCTTGTTCTAGTTTAGTTTTTTCTGTTATTTTTTCTATTTCCGTTTTGTTAATTTTATTGTCTGATTGTAACTGGGTCAGTTTCTCACGAAACTGACTCCAGTTTACGTTTTTAGTCTGAAATATTCTTGTTGTTCTTTCAATATTCATACCCTTTGCTTTCTGCAGATTGATCCGGAATGTGATGCTGTTGTGGTCTGAGCTCGTCAGGTCGTCTTCGACTGTCCAGTCTTCCACCAGGGTGAGCAGATCTTGTGTGCATGCTGTGACGTCTACGTGGCTGGTGAAAGTCTGGTTTCCTCTCACCGTATTGAAAGTTGGTGTGAATCCCTCATTAAGCACCTGCAAGCCAGTCTCCTCCAGAGTTCCAGCAAAGTCCTCTCCCCTGCGGTCCACTTTGTTGCTTCCCCACCAGGTACTTTTTGCGTTCGCATCACCGCCAACGATAAGCATTTGTGGCCCGAGTTCCAGCTCTACCTTCTTTAGGTGCTCCAAGTATGGCTCTATGGGTAGATCTGGCTCGAAGTAAAAAGAGACAGCTGTAATCTCCCAGGCACTTGTTCTGATTCTCACCACGACGATGTTATTTGTGGTGAGTTTTGGGCACTGTATGATGTCTAGGTCACGGTCAAAGACAGCTACTGCCGCTTTTACCGTTCCGTCGCCCTGAGTGGTGCTCTGGAAGATTCTGATCCCTCTGTAGCTCTTCATACTTTTTGATCCACCCACATATGGCTCCTGGGGCAACGCAAATGCTGCCTTACGTTCATTGGCTTTGAGCATCAGTTCGTCCGTCGCCAGTTGCTTTCGTTGAAGGTTTGCTTGTATCGCTAAGTAGGATGATGTTCTGGTAGGGATGCCCCTTGCAACAACCTTAGCAGTAGGCTATACTTGCTCGCGCAAGCGCGTCCCATCTCTTTCTTACTGTACATTCTTGACTAAACGCGTTGTGACCAACAGAATCCAGTTTTGCTTGCAAGCAATTGCAACACGATGGAGCTGCTCCCGCGAGCCATTCTAGGCAGTCTGCTCTCATGTGAGGGCCCCCACAGTGGCAACATTTCTCGACTGTAACAGTCGTGGCAGACGTTTCTGTAAGGAAACAGTTTCCTTACAGAAACGTCTGCCATGTCCATACCCTAAACACAAGGAGCACTGCACCAGTGGAGATTGGTCAGCTACCTTTACCCTCTGCAGATCGATATGAACCTCTTCAGCCTCCATCATCCGATTCCAGAGGGCTGGTGACAATCTGATGACTACGTGAGTCATGTGGGGGTTCCTAGTTTTCCTTCGGAATCTTATTTCTGCTCGATCATCTTTCTTATCAAGGTTTTGGAATAAGCGTCCGTTTTGATTCCTCAGGGCGTTAATGATATCCGCATCACTGTGGAACTGAAGAACGTTCCTGAGGATCAAAAGAGGGTCCTTGTTCTGGATATCTTCGACATGTAAATGTTTCTCGGCTTTTCTAAGTCTTTCTTTGATTTCCTGTCTTCCTTCCTCTGATCTGCACCCCACAATGACCTTTCTATCCTTCGCTTTCCTAATTTTGTCTACAGTGACTCCTCCATCCTTTGCATTAACTGCTTCTCTTATTCTTTTTAGTACCTCTTCTCCAGTTTCTGTCTCGTCCTTGGCAGTGACGACCACCGAGTGAAGCGCTGTTTGTACAGGCTGCTGCACCCTAGTGTTCGCCGCTGTCACACTCGCATAGGATTTCTTCTCTAGGCTTTCCCTTAGCTTTTCCATATTCTCATTGTTTTCTCTTATCAGTTCAGATTGCCTTTCCAAAATTTTTTCCAGGTTGCTTGTGTCTAGTTTCATTCTTGTTTCATCTTCTATTTTCTTTGGGGCGTTTTCCTTGTTCATTTCATTGGATTTACTTGGAGTGTTCCTTCCTTTTATGGCGTCTACCTCCTTTACTAGATGGTAGAGCCTTTCCAGTGCCTCCAGAACTCCATTTTTAATGTCTGTTTTGAGATTTCTGGAGTTATTGATGTGTAGCTTGGCTTTTACGAGGCAGGCCTTTGCCTCCGCCACCCTGTCCAAGCATTTACTGCTGCCTGTTTTTGGCGGGCTCCCCATTGCTTCCGTTGTTAGCTTTCGCACGGCTGCTGGTTTGGGCTTCGGAGGGGCTGCTGGTAGAGTGATTTTCGGGGGTGTCAAACTGGCCCTTGGTTTTCCGGCCTCTATTTCCGCGATGCTCTTTCTGACACTGGGTGTCGAGCTTGAAGGGCCTGCCTCGACAACCTGTTGTCTATTTGTCTCCATTGGGACCTCTTTCATAGGGGATTTCGTCTGCTTTGCAGGTGTCCTAAATCCGAAACCCATTTAGTTTTTAGGGGTATGTCACCTTCAACTGATCGACTTTAAAAAGTTTTAGATACGTCGCTGAGAAACTTCTCGGCGAATCCGTAAAAAGGGTATAAGAGAAGAAAGGATGAGTGCCCAAGTCGAGTCAGCGAAAAAGGTAGGCTAGATTTACGTAAGTTATAAAAAGCTCAGTTTTTTACACAATGGACTCTACCTAGAGTCTCGTTATATTAGGTTATACACTGTTTAAAGGACTTCTACTGCATAGAAAAAGAAAAAGTCACGAAGACGTACAATAATAAAATATACAAAATTTTTTGCTCTACGAAGAGTCAAATTTGCGGTCAATAAACCTTAACCTTAACCTAACTTCTTACAACAAACAAAATCCGCTTCCGATTTGGAGCTATCAATAGTATATCTATATGAGCTATAGAGTAGAGTCAACTCTACCAATGTCACTACTTAAGGGTTACACGTATTTGCTTAGTCCTATGATTTGACAATATTAAACTACTAATTTTTTATTTCTGTTTCAGATGGCGTTGGGATTTCTTCGACTTGTCTGGAAATATGATGCAGGTATGTACAGTTAAATATTTCAAAAGAATAACAGAAAAATTTATATTTTTACTCTACCAAGACTCTACATAGAGTCTTGTTGTATACAATATTTGATGGTCCTTTAAATGCTTATTATTATGAAGAAAACCGCGTAAAGATCGGACGTCTGGCTGCGGAGCTACGACGATTTACAAAAAACCAATATGGCGGAACAAAATGGCCGCCGGGGTGCGCAAGTGCCGTATCTCAGGAACCCGTGGTCCGATCAAAACGGGATTTTCTGTAAAAGGCTTAGAATGCTATCTATCGTACTTTCGTGAGCCCAGTTGAGGTCAGTAGAGTCAGTGCTCTACCTAGAGTCAAGATTTCGCAGGGGGCTTCTACATGCACTACTGATGACAAAAACGAAAATCCCAGCTCTCTACGCCTCTTGGTTCAGGAGAAAACCCAGTTAATAGAATTCAAAGATGGCCGCCAAAATGGCTGACTCCGGCCTAACTTTGTCAATATTAAAGATAAAATGGCGGTGCTTGGGCTTGTTTTAAAGGTTTTTAAAAGAAGTTTACAATTTTGGAGTCGAATTATTTTTAATATGAATATTCTGGGTAATATTTAAGAAAAACAAAAAAAATTTTCTGAAAATTAAAAATTTAGAGGGTTTTCCTGGAAAATATTAAATTTTATTCTAAAGATTATAAATAAAATTTATTGCTTCAATAAAAGCAATGAAAAAATTATAAAAATCTTAATCCTAAATGGTACCACGTGGGACTGTCAAAACTTCAAAAAATCATAACTCAAAAAGTACTTGTTCGAAAAATCCAAAATTTTCAAATATAAAACAAAGCCTGAAGGGCTATAAGAATGTGAATTTTAATTACTACCTAAAAGATTTCGTTTCGGAGATATAATCTTTTGAAGTTTACAAAAATTTAAAAAATTCGAGTCTTCGTCAAAAATTGACTTATCTTAGTTTTCAAAGTGCCTCCGTGCTCGTAGAGATGACGTCCACGTAGTCCTGCTCGCAGATTGGTCAGAAGTCGTCGGGATCAGGTACCACGTGGCCACGTGGTTTCTGGTTTTTTGCCTTTATTTCCGCGCGCCTGCGCGGAAAAAATCGGCAAAGACGTCGAATGTGTAGAGCTCTGGAAGGCGCTTCCACTGGTCTAATAAAAAGTATAGGTCGTCGCTGCCAATTCAAAGGAAATCGCCTTTGAAGTTAAAATTTTTGTTGAAAAACCACTTTTTCACTCACAACTTTTCGGGAAAAACACTTAGCACAAAACTGATTTCGGGGCTATATGTGCCGTCACTTTCCGCAACTTTTGGTGTATCGCACTGCCCTGTAGCGATAAAAAATACAATTTTTGTGATTTTTCCCGAACGGAGCGGCCGAATTTCGTGGCGTTTTCGATGGCGTTTGGCACGCGACTGGTTAGGTTAGGTTAGGTTAGGTTAGGTTAGGTTAGGTTAGGTTAGGTTAGGTTAGGTTAGGTTAGGTTAGGTTAGGTTAGGTTAGGTTAGGTTAGGTTAGGTTAGGTTAGGTTAGGTTAGGTTAGGTTAGGTTAGGTTAGGTTAGGTTAGGTTAGGTTAGGTTAGGTTAGGTTAGGTTAGGTTAGGTTAGGTTAGGTTAGGTTAGGTTAGGTTTTTTTTTTTTTTTTTTTTTTTTTTTTTACCTGTCCGGGAGCGCCATGTCCCGGCCCGCGAGCTATCCTGTCCGGGAGCACTATGTCCCGGCCCGCGAGCTAACCTACAGATCGTCCCTCTGACGTAATCAGAGACCTTTTATGTCTTATAATTATCTCATCTTATTTCTTGGGATATGAAAAGATCAGGGATATCTTTATTTTCCATTTAGCTTTACATTTGTTTCTTAGTATTATGTTTGCTTATTTTCTAGTTCTTATACATCAATTTAAAATCTAAGTTACTAATATATATGTTTACAATATATATCTTAACTTAACTTATTTATCTATTTCTTCTTATTACCTTATTAGCTATGTTTTCACAGTATTCAAAAAACTTATTTCTAGCGTACTTATTTTCTACAATGTGACAGATATTTTCTACAGTTATCTTATAATCTATAACATTTTCTATATCGTACCTTTCTCTACCAAAGACAGGACATTCTATTAAAACGTGCTCTACTGTTTCTGACTTTTCCGGTTCGCAGATACATGATGGGTTTGCCTTACATTTGAAGCGGTTCAAATATGCGGAAAACCCACCATGTCCCGTCAGTATCTGTGTTAAAACACCGTTCGGCTTAATGTGCCGGATTAGACCGTAGGCCTTTACTGCGTCTGGGAAGAAGAGCTTTGTGGTTGCTGCGGTTTCGCCATATATGTAACGTTTGTTCCATACCTCAAGCGATTTCAAACGGATTTGTCGCTTGACATATGAAACAGGGCACAAGTCGTAGTCTGGCTTTGTTTTCATCTTTAAAGCGGCCTCTTTTGCTAGCTGATCGGCTCTCTCATTCCCTTCTAGACCAGCGTGAGCCTTAATCCAGAAGAGTGCGACGTGTTTGTTCCTACGCTTGCACTCTTCTAGATTCCGACGGGTTTCCACAACTAGAGGGTGGAGAGAGCGATTATTTGTGACCGCTTCTAGTGACGATCTCGAGTCACTGTAGACTCCAAAGCTGTTTTCTGGGTGCTTTAAGATTTCCCTTGTGCTCTTACATATAGCCAGCAGTTCCGCTTGGAAGACCGTGCAGTACGACGACAGCTTCAACTTCTGGTTTTTGGTTTCGACCTCATTGCTCCAGAAAGACAATGAGGCTCCAACCTTGCCGTCAATTTTGCTGCCGTCTGTGTATATGCGTACCGCTTGCGTGTTGTGGTAATCTACCTTTTCTCGGTCCTCCAAGCATATGAACTGAAGTTCTATATGTTTAGCTGGGTGGGGAATGTCTGCGAATTTGGTCATTCGCTCCACCTCTTCATCTCCTGTCGCCGGCTCGCCCACCCCCCTCTTTGCCCTATACAGGGCTGCTGCCTCTTGTATTCTTAGGTCAAGGGGGAGCAGTCCAGCCAGCACCAGCGCCGAGTTAAGAGAGGTGGTGCGGTAAGACTTGCACAACTTTTGTGCGAATCCTCTTTGGACCGCATTCAGCAGCTTTTGCACTCCCAGTTTGTTAGCTGACAGTGCCCAAACGCCAGAGGCGTACATGATTATTGGCTCAACCACAGCAACGTAGATGGATCGAATGACGTCCGGATTTAAGCCCCAACTAATTTTGGCGGCTCTAGACAGCTGCTTATACAGATTCAAAGCCTTTTTGCAGGTTTTCGCAACGTGGCTATTGAATGTAAGCTTGCTGTCTATGGTGAGCCCCAACACTTGAAATTCTTTTGACATGCATATGTCGACCCCGCCCATGCTCAGGACTGGGGTGTCGTACTTAAGCTTGCGCGTCAGCAGCATTGCGTTTGTCTTATGTGGCGCGAACGTCAGTTTGTTTCTGATTCCCCAGTCCCGAACATAGGCGAGGGCGGCATTTGCCTGTCTCTGAATTTCCAGTGCAGCATCTGCGTCAAAAACCAGGACCACGTCGTCTGCGAATGCTTGGCAATAGTTACCCCGTCTTTCCAACTCCTGGAGAAGCGGATCAAGTAGCAGGTTCCAAAGGATTGGCCCTCCTATTGAGCCCTGCACACATCCTTTTGATGTGGACTTTGTTACCTCTTCACCTGCGTAACGCAATCTTACCGATCGGTGACTGAGGTAACTGTCCACCACTCTCCTGATGTTAATTGGACACCTTTCCTCAGCCAGTCTGGTTTTGATCGCAGGCCACCAGGCGCTATCGAAGGCTCCCTCTATGTCTAATGATATCATGGTGACTAGTTTTTTCTGTTCCAGCTTTTCGCGTATGTGTTGCATTAAGTCATAGAGAGAGTCTTCAGTGCTCCTTTGGGGCATAAAACCGTACTGGCGAGTACTAATCCGTGGAAGAATGTGAAACTTGATCCGGTTCACCATCATTTTCTCCAAGATTTTTCCCATCA